>CM019823.1:164417891-165017891 GCA_009763385.1 Coix lacryma-jobi var. lacryma-jobi | reverse complement strand
ATGTGTGCTTTTACATAATGGTTGGATTGTTCATTATGTGCGATCTTATCTAGTTTCAACTCTAACTTCTTCACATGAATTCCATGTGAGACGAAACTTGTACCGTTGGATTTCTTACACCATAGACAAGCTCCCAAGACGTACCATTTCTTCATCAGGATTTCACCACTATGCATGCTTGAGTATTTGGTCAAGTTGTTCTGTACTCGATTCTCATTCTCGGTGATCTTAACTCTTGAAAGGTCTTCAATCCTTAAGGCCCTGTTTGATACAAAGTATTTTTGGAGTTTTAGAAGAATACTATGGTTTTAGAGTGCCATAAAGTGTTTGGATGCAATCAACTTTGTCGTTTTGAATACCATGGTATTGCTAAAACTATAGTCTTTTTGGAGTTTTTAAAACTCCACTCTAGACCTCTTTTTTCTAAACCATGGTTTTGCTTGCCTCTTATTTCTAAAACTAAAGTTTATTGATACTAGAGTTTCTCAAAACCGTAACATCCAAACAGAGCCTAAGTCTTTGCTCGCAACACTTTGACTCATTTACGATCCACTTGATTCTATCGCTTGACTTCTTGATTGATCTATTTCTTCAATCTTGAGTTTTATGATCGACTTGTTATCAACAATTGAGAATGTATTTCTTCCAACATCGTGGACTAGCGTCATCATAGACGAACGCAAAACGACACGATGTGGTGGGGAGGCGGCAGATAACGATGATTTATGTTTTTTCATTATTTGTGACGAGGGACGATAGACGAACGCATGTGCACGCCACACTTTTCTATTTCATAGTAGTAGAGATTTGGTTTGCATTCTTTGTATTTGTTATGATCTACTTGGACAATACTTATTTGTGTGTAGAAACTCTAGTGTACAACCTTTGGAGAGCCTTTTGCAACAAAAAGTGTGAAGCATAAGGAAAAGAAGTAGATTTGGTGCTGTGTAGTATAACCTTAAGAAAACTGGGCAGTTCGTTTTTTTGCGTGTGTTGCACTTCTATATTTATGTGTACAACCATAACAAATCTCACTCCTAAAATGATTACGATGATTTAGAAATAAGGATTCTTTATGCAAAATTAGCTTCTATCTTTTTAGGAGTGAGATTTTAGAAATGGTTGGAGCAAGCCAAGAAATATGCTCCTAACTTTTTTTGGCACTTGAAAAACTCATTAATTTACCAAGTGTTTTTAAAAACTATTGAAGATGAGACTTTCCAACAACCACTCCCAATCTTAATATTCTTGGGAAGAATGAAAAAATGATATTCGAAACTAATTATTTCAACTCATAACCTTTTCACATTTAGGAAAATTGACATAATCACACGAATATATACGCACATGTATTCATAACCGAATACGAGGATAGAAGGACGTGGAGAAGAATAAGTAAAATGTAGAAGAGAGAAAGGAAATATAGAAGTGATTAAGATAATTTAGAATTAATTTAGGATTCCTAATGCAAAATCATCTAGTATATTTTATGACTGAGATTTTAAAAACTGTTGAAAGAATCTAACAAAAATGCCTCTAAATTTTTTTTAGTCACTTGACAAAATTGTTGGTTTATCAATTGTGTTTTTTGAACTATTAAAGATGTTCATATCACTTTTAAGAACCAAGTAGCCTTTGATCTTTCGTGCCAACATGTTTCATTGTTTCCTCTCAGGAATGAAGAAATTCGTGGGGAAACTACAGTCTTCCTGCCCGCCGACGACCATACACCGTGTCCATCCAAGTTCGAGATTCAGCACCGAAGCGAAATACAGCGCCCACGAGCCCCTTCCGCCACCGCAAAACCGTCTTTCCACTGCTATTGGGGCCCGGTCTGCAGGCCCCTCGTGCCATCCTCTCACTGCTCTCGAAACCTCGTGTACACGTAGCAGGGGCACGGCCACCTCTCTCTGGCTCACGGAGACAACCCATCCCTCTCACCACTCTCCCAAGGTCGAGGGCTCCTCTCTCTCCCTACCGTCTCCGCTCGATCCCATCGCCTCGCCGCCGCCGTCATGGCGTTCCTGGCGCGGGCTCTCCGCCAGTCCAACTCGCGCCTGTCGTCGCGCTGCCCCGCCGTGGCCGCCTCCTGCCGCTGGATCTCCCCGACCGCCGCCGCGGGATCGCCGGAGGCCGGCGCGGCGGTGGCGCCTGCCGATCCGGAGCTGCCTCCGCCGAGGGGGCCCGTTGGCGGCGCCCGCGTGGAGCTTCCTCCCAACCCGGAGGACGCGCTCGAGGTGTTCGTGGACGGCCACGCGGTGCGGATCCCCAAGGGGTTCACCGTGCTCCAGGCCTGCGAGGTGGCCGGCGTCGACATCCCGCGCTTCTGCTACCATAGCCGGCTCTCCATCGCTGGGAACTGCCGCATGTGCCTTGTCGAGGTTGAGAAGTCGCCCAAGCCCGTCGCTTCCTGTGCCATGCCCGCGCTCCCAGGTCAGCTGCCCCCTTAGCAATTTCGTCGGCGGTTTTCATGTTCATGCGCGATGTTCTGATATTGATATTGAAATGTGGGTAATGTTGGTCTTCTGCGCTTGTTTATTAGCTAGTGTTGTGTGCCTCAGATGCTCAGATCCATTAATTTCCTTGATACCTCACTGCCTCAGCAACTTAGGGTTCTGCATATATTTTCTCGTTTGATTCCTCATTCCTATACCATTCGTTATGGTTGGAGAAATTAGATACCTCAAATCGCTGTACCTTGGATAAGTGAATTTTGGAGTACTGAATGATCACTCTTGCTGGATTAGGGATGAAGATTAAGACAAACACCCCAGTGGCGAAGAAGGCGAGGGAGGGTGTCATGGAGTTCTTGCTGATGAACCATCCTCTGGACTGCCCAATCTGTGATCAGGGTGGGGAGTGCGACCTCCAGGATCAGTCTATGGCATTTGGTGCTGACCGCGGTCGGTTCACTGAGATGAAGCGGTCAGTTGTGGACAAGAATTTGGGTCCCTTGGTTAAGACAGTGATGACTCGTTGCATCCAATGTACAAGGTGATGCTCTTCTGCTTAATGATAAACGTCAATTATTATTGTTTCAGTTGATTTCGGGCCTATACTGTTTCTATGTGTATTCTGCAAGGGTTCATTCTTCAAGCATTCTATCTGATCTATTCATGCTTTAGTCTACTGGTTTTTTAATTTGCATTGTCATCGCGTGCTGTAGAACAATTATTCTCGCTACTTGTGCAAGCTCTGTACATTGGCTGATATGTGATGCTATTTTTAAATTGCAGGTGTGTCAGGTTTGCTACTGAGGTTGCTGGTGTTCAAGACCTTGGTATGTTAGGCCGTGGCAGTGGTGAAGAAATTGGAACATATGTTGAGAAACTTATGACAAGTGAACTATCTGGAAATGTTATTGATATATGCCCTGTTGGGGCTCTTACATCCAAGCCATTTGCATTTAAAGCTCGGAACTGGGAACTGAAAGGCATCGAGACCATTGATGTTACTGATGCAGTGGGGTCCAACATAAGAGTTGACAGCAGAGGACCTGAAGTTATGCGCATTGTTCCACGTCTCAATGAGGTTTAATTATTCTCCATTTCTCTTACAATTTTGATTTTTTGTGCTTGTTTTGTTGGTGGGTATTCATGTTACCTAATGCGTCGTGGTGTATCGTTGACTTCATTTAGTTTGCTATTCTATATCTTTGAGAAAACAAAGGTTATTATGTTAATATGTTTAGTGAACATCACTTTTCCTGTTCCTTGTAGGACATTAATGAGGAATGGATATCGGACAAAACACGGTTTTGTTATGATGGTCTGAAGAGGCAAAGACTAAATGACCCTATGATCCGTGGTCCTGATACCAGGTTTAAGGCCGTGACGTGGCGTGATGCTCTTGCAGTTGTTTCTGAGGTTTTGCATCAAGTTAAGCCAGAAGAAATAACTGGAGTTGCTGGAAAACTTTCTGATGCAGAATCCATGATGGCACTGAAAGATTTTGTTAACAGAATGGGTTCAGATAAGGTGCTATGTGAGGGAAATGGTCCCAATCCTCCAGCAGATCTGCGATCTAACTACCTAATGAATACGAGCATTGCTGGGCTTGAAAAGGCTGATGTCTTCCTTTTGGTTGGCACTCAGGTAAAATTCTCCTCAGCGACTAGTGCCATTTTCTTGATTGCTACTTGCTTTCTCTGCAATATACCATTATATTGTATAGTCACTAGATCTTGTGCTGTTGGCATGCTTTTGCAATAGCTACGTGTTGCTTAGGAATTAAAATGGGGCTGATGTTCTTGATACAAAAGTTATTTGTTGACTTCATTTTTTTTCTAGCATATGGAGACACCATTATCGTACTAATTAAACAGGGAAAGTTATAAATTGAACTGGTTAGTTTGGCGTGTCATGTTTATAAGTGCTACTAGTGAACTTTTTGTCTCCTCCATATGCTGCCTAACGTCATGGTGATATGAAATTTTATTGTGAATTAATATTATAATGCCACATTCTTTTTGTGCATGGAACAGCCAAGGGTGGAAGCTGCTATGGTTAATGCCAGGATTCGGAAGACTGTTAAAGCAACACAAGCAAAGGTGGGCTACATTGGTCCTCCAGCTGACTTTAACTATGACCATGAGCATATTGGCACAGGACCACAGACCCTTGTTGAGATTGCAGAGGGTCGTCATCCTTTCTGTTCAGTACTGCAATCCGCAAAGAACCCTGTCATCATTGCTGGAGCTGGCTTATTTGAACGTGAAGACCAAGATGCCCTATTCTCGACAATTGAGACTGTAGCCAAGAAGTTCAATGTGACGAGACCAGACTGGAATGGCCTTAATGTCCTGTTGCTCCATGCTGCACAGGCTGCAGCTCTTGATCTTGGGCTTGTTGCTAATCCTGCCGAGAGCATCAAGTCAGCAAAGTTCTTGTATCTGATGGGAGCTGATGATATAAGCCTGGACAAGCTTCCAGACGATGCATTTGTTGTTTATCAAGGACACCATGGTGACAAGGCTGTCTACAGGGCCAATGTTATTCTGCCATCTTCAGCATTCAGTGAGAAGGAAGGCACCTACGAGAACACGGAAGGATGCACCCAGTGGACCATCCCAGCTGTTCCTACTGTTGGTGATGCTAGGGATGACTGGAAGATCATCCGTGCTCTTTCTGAGGTTGCTGGGGCTCAACTGCCTTACGACAGTCTCTCAGCTGTGAGGGACCGGATTAGTACGGTTGCACCCAATCTGGTACATGTAGACGAGAGGGAGCTGTCCACAATCTCTGCTGAGGTTAAGCCGCCTGCAAAGCAACAAGTCAGCTCGACACCATTCAAAACAGTTGTGGAGAACTTCTACATGACTGATGCAATCACTCGAGCTTCAAAGATAATGGCCCAATGCAGTGCAACCTTGCTGAAGAAATGAGATCTGCAAACCTTCAAGCTAATCTTCAGCAAACAAACTTCTTAGTCACCTTTTTTCCATGCTACGGGTTTCACCACCGTTGCTTGTTTTCTTGGGAGGTTGGTGTATAATTTGGACTGCCTCTAGATTTTCAGAGCAGCAAAACCTGATCAGTACATTTTCCGTGTTGTGTATGAGAAGCAGAGCATACTCAATAAGCTTGTTGCCTTCCATTGAATCATCATACAAGTGCCACAAGCAAATGATTTTGCCTTTTTAAATATTTGCCCCCATCTGCTTGGTTGTAATATTATGCAACTCGCGAAAGCTAGCAAAGTAAATCATTAATTGCTTAAGCTGTTGAAAGGATTTAGGTGAACTATTGTATTTCTTCTTTGTTTCATTTACATTTGACAATAACTGAAAGATGTGTTTTCTAACAAAAATTCACAGTTCATAGTACCTCCTTACCTTGTTGCAAATCTGAAAAGTCTCTGAGAGAACTTAAATTTTCTTAACGAGATTTTGCCAGGTAAGACTAATCGCAAATTACCGCAAAACCCTTCCTATAGAACTTTCCAGCGTACTCGAATAAAACGCTATGTCTTGAACTTGCTAGATAGAAATTTGAGAGGCAACATCTGGAGGGCATATATATATAATATATATATGCACACTGGATTGAGGCGCCACTCGCCTCCTCGTCCCTTCACTGCCACTGCCAGGCTGCAGAAACGACGACCATTCGTGAATCGTGACAGCGCGCTAGACCGCGCCTTATCCAATTGACACCTCGCTCGCACAGCTCTCACCCGGCAGCATGGTGCTCCAGCTCCACTGCGCCACACCCACCATCTCTCCGCCTGCGGCCCGCCCCTGCCACCTCCACCTCCACGGCCCAGCGCGCGGCCTCGGGCACCTTCCCCGCTTCCTGCTCGTCGGTGTCAGCGTCAGCGTCGCGCGCGCGGACGGAGCGGTCTGCCACGTGAGGCGGCAGGTGCGGTACGACGAGGACGACGAGGAGGAAGACGGCGAGGAGTGGGGCCACAACGAGGACGTCGCGAGGATGGAGCGGTACACCGAGGACGCCCGCGACCAGGCGCTCCTGGTGAAGGCCCGGGTGGACGACGAGGTCCAAGTCGTGCTCGTCTTCAGGGTACCCCGACACTGACCTTACTATTATATATACTGTATATTACTGTACAAGTCTACAACGTTGTGTACGTGTCACTGGCGCAGTGCAGTTTTTCCTGGACTGCCACGATGGTGGACGCAATGCGGCTGCCGGAGACTAGTAGTGTGGGTCGGCGCAGCTACGCAGGCTCGATTCTGTCGCTGACGCGTGATCTCGCTGTGTCGCAGGGCTTCTCGTCGAACTTGAGCGGGGGAACGGCCGCGGATCCGTCGATGAGCGTCCTGCCGGAGAGGGCGATCGTACAGTCGATCGACGTGGTGAGGGGGCCGTTTGACCCCAACAACATCGAGTACCTGGAGAAGGGAGTGGAATGGGACGACTTCAAGAGCCGTCTGTGATGGCACTAGAATACCAGGAAAGAAATGCACTGCAAGCATTCTGCTGTTGTTCTCTCCTTAAGACCATTTCGTCTGCTTCCGACGGATCAGGGCACGTACACAATGGTCGTCCAAACCCAAATGTGTTGAACCCACCTATAAATTATAATAACAAAATATATAAGAAAAAGAAATACCCATTCGAGCCCTGTTCGTCCGTGCAGCGCAAAGGCTACTAGAATTACGATTTACGAATATACAAACGTCTCAGGCAAGTAAAGCACATCGATCTAACTAACAAGGCGGCAGTGGAGCCCTCCCTCGTACATGCATAGACTGGGCTGGGCATATGACCTCGCAGAAGCGGCAACGTGCGCCGCAATTCGAAGAAATGGCAGCGAAGCAATTCGCTCCGATCCACATCGATCCACCCCCAAATTTACATATTCTTTAGCAAGGCTTGGGAGTTAGGATACATACATATTTCTAAGCACGGAAGGAAAAGAAAGCCCAGACTGCTGAATCTACCTTTCCTTTACTTCGCCAGCTAGCTCACTCCCATTAGTCGTCATCATCTTGCTTTGGTTGGTTGCTTCCTCCATAAAACAAAAAAAACCAACGGCCAACGGCCAACGAGCACAGTTTTCTTCTGAACTGGACTCATCGCAACCAAGTCCAGGGCTCCAAAGCTCGCTCGCCTCCTGCTAGCTATCTCCAGCGACTGTCCCATGGGCCTCTGCGCGTCCATGTTGCGATGGAAGGCCAACCGGCGGCGGCAGCAGCCTGAGCCACGGCGCGGCACGCCGAAGGCGCTCTTCGTCGTCAGGAACGGCGACGGCCGGCCGTCCAAGCCAGAGGCGCTCGTGTTCCACCCACCACACGGCTCCGGCCGTTCGGGGCTACAGCTACAGAAGGCCGCGGGCAGCGGGAAGCCCGAGAAGCGCGGGTACGAGTGCTACGACTGCATGGACGTGCTGGGCAGGAGGCTCCGCGCGCCGCCGCCGCCGCCCAGGCTCCCGTGCGGGAGCGCAAGAAGCGTCGCGGTGGAGCCGGTGGTAGCGGCCGGGATGAGGTCGTCGGTGCCCAGGGGCGGCGTCACGCCGGACAGGAAGAAGGCAGTGCCAGCGGCAGCAGAGGGGTGCAGGACGCCGATGACGCCGAGGAGGACGCCGGTGTGGCAGCGGCGGATACTGATGGGGACGCGGTGCGAGCTTCCGAGGTTCAGCGGGGTCATACTGTACGACGAGCACGGCCGGCCCCTGCAACTGCAGAGCAGCAGCTCCCGGAACAGAACAGACCACCTGATGAGCAGAGTAAGCAAATACGAGTCCTCCAAGGTGATGGAGATGCATCATGGCATAGCAGATTATTACTTCGAAAGCTGTGTGTTGAATAACAAATGCATTTTCAGACGTCTCAAAGATCAGACTTGTTTTGTTTTAATTTACAGGGCAAAAAGAAGAATGCCAGGACAACTACAACTCTCAGGGACCTCCTGTAGTCAGCTAGTCACATGTTGTTATTGCCTCATTACTGGCAGCTAGTTGCGCCTTTGCAAGTGATTCCAGTGTGCACTAGTATTTCTCATGTAAAGCGTTAACCATCGAAGACATGGAGATTCACGTACTGAGGCAGCAATATTTATTCATATCATGGTCAGTTGGTCATCCTTGTCCCACAATTTCATTTTGTTGCGACTGACACCGTGCAATCAAGCGAGCACCTAAGAACACGGGACTCATTCTACCAAATAAAGTCAAAGCCATGATTCTCATTGGTGCAAAACTATTGATTGAGATCACCAAGGCAGTAAAATCAACAAAAGAATACATCTATACTCTTATATCAACCGGAGACCAGATCGTCCACGCACAATGCAATCGTATTTAAGGCCAAGACGGCCAAATAAGCATGTTTGGAAAAAAAGAGAGACTCGAGTGAAAACTGCGTACAAGGTCTCCATTCCAGCTGTGGCTGTGGCTGTCACAGGCCAATCATTTCCATGCGACCGAGTCGATCTCATTCCTTGCAGATTTGTACAGCTCTAGCCTCTTGACCAAGGTATCCCTCTTCTCCATCAAAGCGGGGTCCTCGTCCAACATCGCGCTCAGCTGTTTCTTCTGGATTTGTGAAAGTTAAGTAAATGAGGGAAAGATAATTCAATGCCCAAGTTATTCACGCAACTTGCAGAGTTGTATTGCATAAATTGGAGTAATCAGGAATATGTAGAAATCTTCCAAGAACCATTTGCTAACATGAAACGATCTAGACCAGATTAATTTAAAATAAGGGGGAACTGAACAAGCATCGATGAGAACAAGTACACAAACTACAAGAAACCAGGGCTGTCTAAATATCAAATTCAACAAAACTGATGTTTAATAAAACAATTAAATGATGTGTAAAAAGAGTTTTTTTTTTTACAACAGATGTGTAAAAAGAGTTGTCAGTAAACCATCAATTAACTACAAACGCAGATACCTGCCTTCAAACTGTGTACAAAACAGTGTAATTAGTCAAGGAATCAGGGTAAACATACCTCCTTGCTTCCAACATGAGCATAGAAACGGTTAAGCAAATTTCTTTTTGCCTCTTTCACTTGGCAATGTACGATGGCTTTAGGAATTGTGTTCCTCAGAGTCTCACAGACCATGTTAATATAAGATGACACATTCGATCCTGACAAGGAAAATAAAATAAAAACAACAATCAAGCTATAATTAGTGGTACATCATAATGGACTCTGTTACATAGTTATTTTCACCGGTAGCTAATATCAACACAAAGCATGCAACTAATGAAGAAACTAAACTACAGGATGAGCAAAACGCCACGCTGATTGCTCCCGGTAATAATCATTAACATATTCCACAATGCACCGGAGATATAGAAGTGCAGCTACAACCAACTGTTGGGGAAACCAACTGGGGCAATAAAGTACTTTCTATAATTTAATCTTGTGATTCAGCAGATGGATAAAAAATTAAGTGGTTGCACATTTTTGCTAAACCAGATGTCATTCTCCTACAAATCTACAAAGAAAGGAAGGTGAATTTACCGATTCTTCTGAGATGATTGTCCTGATATCTATCACTCACTGGAGTGTTCTTATCAGCCGCTTTCTCTGGTTCAGTAGGAAGTTTACGGAAAAACTCTACTGTTAGGTAGCTGGCTTCCATCTCTACTAGACGAATAACAGTCTTACGACCATCCTCGCGGAATCTTTCCAGGCTTTCGTTTGCAGCAGCAGCTATATCCGATTGAAGTGTTGGGAATCGCTTCAATTCCTATGATATCCAAGACAATATGAGATCAACTGGTAAGAAAAACAGCAAGACAAAACAAGAAACAAAGGAAGGTACAAAGAAGGCAACCTCTGTCGCGGCAATCGATCTCCGAACAAGCTCCTTTAAGACCAAATGGACCTGCAATATGAGAACATCATTAGGGCTTCTCCAATGGCAAAGAAAAGCGAACCCTGAGCTGGCATGGCAGCAAACCATATCGAATCAAACTACTGGAATATTCAATGCATAAGCAGGTGAGCAGAATCAACACTCATTCCTGAGTCAATGTAAGTGCATTAAATATTATTTTATCTGCCAAAGTTTTGTTCACGGGACTACTTCAAGACATCATTGCACTGTTTTGTTTCCTTAATCTTATTGTGGGGTCTACTTGTGGAGTGATCACAACCATCTTTTTTTGTACCAGGGTAGTGCATATGGTGGCAACGAACCCATGCAGCCACTGCTGATGCCCTTAACTGCATATAGTGACCAAGATCCTGTGAAATATAGCTTTGAATGACCAAGAAAACATGGGTATTGACATTTTCCTTCATCAAGCAGCAACAACAACCAAGCCTCTTAGTCCCAAACAAGTTGGGGTAGGCTAGAGTTGAAACCCAATAAGAGACCCTAGTCACGGTTCAGGCACGTCAATAGCTGCTCTCCAAGCATTTCTATCTAAACATAGATCTCTAGGTATATCCCAACTTTTTAGATCTCTCTTTATTGCCTCCCCCCACGTCAATTTCGGTCTACCTCTACCTCTCCTCACATGAAAATCTTGGGCTAAAACTCCACAATGCACTGGTGCCTCTGGAGGTCTCCTTTGGACATGACCAAACCACCTCAACCGATGTTGGACCAACTTTTCTTCAATTTGTGCCACCCCTAGCCGGTCACAAATATCGTCATTTCGGACTCGGTCCATCCTTGTGTGGCCACAAATCCAGCACAACATACGCATTTCTGCAACACTCATTTGTTGGACATGTCTTCTTTTAGTAGGCCAACATTCTGCTCCATACAACATAGCCGGTCTAATCGCCGTCCTATAAAACTTGCCTTTGAGCTTTTGTGGTACCCTCTTGTCACAGAGAATACCAGATGCTGGGCGCCACTTCATCCACCCTGCTTTGATCCTATGGCTAACATCTGCATCAATATCTCCATCCTTCTGTAACATCGATCCAAGATACCGGAAGACATCTTTCTTAGGCACCACTTGGTCTTCCAAGCTCACATCTCCCTCTTCCTGTGCAGCATTGCCGAAATCACATCTCATGTACTCAGTCTTAGTCCTGCTTATTCTAAACCCTTTGGACTCAAGGGTCTGCTGCCATAACTCTAGTTTCCTATTTACTCCTGTTTGACTTTCATCAACTAACACTACATCGTCTGCAAAAAGCATACACCAAGGGATATCTCCTTGTATGTCCCTCGTAACCTCATCCATAACCAAGGCAAAGAGATATGGGCTCAAGGCTGACCCTTGATGAAGACCTATTTTAATCGGAAAGAAAACAGTGTCACCATCATTTGTTCGCACACTGGTCTCGGCGTTGTTGTACATGTCCTTGATGAGGGTAACATACTTTGTTGGGACTTTATGTTTGTCCAAAGCCCACCACATAACATTCCTTGGTATCTTGTCGTACGCCTTCTCCAAGTCAATGAAAACCATGTGTAGGTCCTTCTTTTGCTCCCTGAACCGCTCCATAACTTGTCTTATTAAGAAGATTGCTTCTATGGTTGACATTCCAGGCATGAAACCAAATTGGTTCATGGATACCCGCGTCGACCCTCGCAATCTGTGCTCAATAACTCTCTCCCACAACTTCATCGTGTGGCTCATCAACTTAATTCCCCGATAATTAGTGCAGCTTTGGATGTCTCCCTTGTTCTTGTAGATTGGAACCAATATGCTTCTTCTCCACTCCTGAGGCATCTTGTTTGAACGATAGATATTGTTAAACAACTTGGTTAGCCATACTATAGCTATATCCCCGAGGCATCTCCACACCTTGATTGGGATACCATCAGGACCCATCGCTTTATCCACTTTCATCCTTTTCAAAGCTTCTCTAACCTCCTGCTCTTGGATCCTCCGCACATAGCGCCTATTGGTGTCATCAAATGAGTCATCCAACCGAACGGTGGAGTTCTCATTCTCCCCATTGAACAAATTATCAAAATATTCTTGCCACCTATGTCTAATCTCATCTTCCTTCACCAAGAGTTGCTCCCTCTTATCCTTAATGCACTTGACTTGGTTGAAGTCCCTTGTCTTCTTATCACGAGCCCTAGCCATCCTATAAATGTCCTTCTCTCCTTCCTTCGTATTCAAACGTCGGTAAAGATCCTCGTAAGCCCGCCCCTTCGCCTCCCCCACCGCTCGTTTTGCAGCCTTCTTAGCCACCTTGTACTTTTCTATGTTGTCCGCGCAACGGTCTTGGTACAAACACTTATAACATTCCTTTTTTTCCTTAATAGCCTTTTGCACATCTTCATTCCACCACCAAGTGTCTTTTGTATCGCGACCACTTCCTTTAGACACTCCAAGCACCTCTGCGGCAACCTTCCGAACGCAAGTTGCCATCTTCTCCCACATGTTGTTTGCATCTCCTTCGTCTTTCCAAGGGCCCTCATCAATAACTCTTTCTTTGAAGCCCTTCAATGCTTCTCCTTTTAAATTCGACCACTTTGTCCTCGCACTCTTGGCTTGTTTGACCCTACGAGCATGCACCAGGAAGCGAAAATCGGCCACCAGTAGCTTATGTTGAGAAACCACACATTCTCCAGGTATCACCTTACAATCATCGCAAGTGTGTTTATCCCCCCTTCTTGTAAGGACAAAGTCGATCTGGCTAGAGGAACGACCACTACTAAAGGTCACTAAATGGGAAGGTCTCTTTCTAAAGAAAGTGTTGGCTATCATCAGATCGAAAGCTGTAGCAAAATCTAGGACATCCACTCCCTCCTGGTTCCTACTACCATAACCGAAACCACCATGAGCCGCTTCAAAACCTGCACTTGAAGACCCTACATGGCCATTTAGGTCCCCTCCTATGAAGAGCTTCTCACTGCTAGGTACAGCTCTAACCAAGCCATCCAAATCTTCCGAGAACTGCCTCTTAACACTCTCATCATGGCCTACTTGAGGGGCATAAGCACTAATTACGTTTAGAACCATATCACTAACGACAAGTTTAACTAAAATAATCCTATCTCCTTGTCTTCTCACCTCCGCTACTCCATCCTTCAGGCTCTTGTCAATCAAAACTCCTACTCCATTAATATTTGAAGTTGTCCCTGTATACCAGAGCTTGAAACCAGTATTGTCCACCTCCTTCGCCTTCTGACCCTTCCATTTAGTCTCTTGGACGCACAAGATATTTACACGCCTTCTAACTGCTGTATCAACTAACTCTCTTAACTTACCCGTGAGGGACCCTACGTTCCAACTGCCTAGACGAATCCTAGTTGGCTCGACTAGCTTCCTTACCCTTCTCACCCGCCGAGTCAGATGAGAAGACCCTTGCACATTTTTCACCACATCCGGGCGCCGATGTGGCGCGCCACTAAGGATGCGACGACCCGATCCTTGCTCACTTGGCACCATGCCCAGATCGCGACACGGCGCGTCACGAGGGTGACGACCCGGCCCTTGCTCATTTGACACCATGCCCGGGTTCCGACATGGCGCGTCGCTAAGAGGGTTACGCCCCAACGGGATTCTTTTGGGTTTCATCTCCATAAGGTTAGCTAGGTTTTTACGTTGGCTCGTCAAGCCTATCACAACCCTCCTCCTGGGCTTGGGACCTGCTATGTTGAGCCACCATAGACACCCCAAGCAACAACGTAAAAAATTAATTTAGCGTAAAATCAACAGCTTAAAATTCGCTTCCATCACATTTCAGAACGTCAATGTCACACTACAACTACATCACTCAAATGTGACTTCATTCATGCATTGGGGCATTCCTAGACTAGGGTTATGGTAATAGTGTCCACATCATATGATTTTGGTAGCAAGGCCAATGAGCTTTTCATTTAAGATTTTGAGCTCTTTTTTGATGATTCCAAAAGCCCAAGCGATTCCCTATTTTTCTCTCAATGTGCCTATCTAATAACAGTAGCATTGCCAATTTTTTCCAGCAGACAGGACTCAGGAGTACATGTACACCAACAGTTATGGATTTAATGGGTGGATAATACAAGAATATAAAATATAGGATATTAAAATATGAAATTACTAAATTTATTCACAAACTTATGTGTCAACTATTGAAATAAGAACTAGAATACTACAAGAAGATATGATTATATGAAGTCATACCGCATCAACAGACGCTTCAGCTGGACCCTTAAAGTAGCTTAGAGAACTATCTATAAGCCTTCTGTATCCTTGCTCGGGGGCAATCAAGTGGGGCTGGTAACCATCAGCCTCTGAAATAACTTTACGAACATTTTGCATTGAAAGATGACGGTCAAATGGAAGCTTTTTCAGTGCTGCAGGTAACTGGTTGTCAAAGACGCCATAAATTCGATCTCCACCTGGCCGCCTGAAAAAATAAGGTAATAATGATTAAGTGTAAGTTGATTATCAAGAGAATTCCTTAAAAAAATCTCCATCTTAACAATACATACAAGTATAATAACTTGTCAACATATATCAGCAATAATCATGGAAGGCACAAGAACATTATGGAAAAGGCCAGATGAATATCTTACCCGCCATCTAAGTGCTCTTTAAAGACACGGTCAAATGCACGACACATATCCAAGATTGTGTACAACTGAGCCTGCAGATTATGGGAACAATATGAGAGACATACAACATAAACAAGATTTATAGAAATATATAATGCACAGTGGCATCACCCCTGGAAATAAATAATGCCAGCTTGTGGCACATAACAGAGATCATTAAAAAAATACAGTAATTCTTACCCCAGCATCACCTCCGATTGGCCTACCAAGTTTATCCAACTGGGCTTCTATTTCATCAATTGTTTTGTTAATCAAGGCTATAATACTTGGAATTTTGGCCCTGATCACAGCCTCCAAATGCTGGATAAATAAATGCAAATACATCAGCAGTCAGTATATGCAATTCAAAATTTATGGTTTGAAGCATGCAGAGCAGCAAAATGCCCTCACCTGTGACAGAAGCTTAGCAAGATACTCTGCACCCATTTTATGTGCCAAGTGACCATATTCAGGACTACTCTCAAAGTACTCTTTTTCTTTGCGTCTTGCTGAGAGCATATCAACATTCTTGTTGATATCAGCTTGTGAGCGATTGACAATTCCAACCCAGGGGTGTTGTAAGCGATATTGCCTCCCTTCAAGTACCTAGGATTCCATGGAGAGAGGAATTCTTAGCGCTACGTACATGGAGGATGAGGAAAGAAGACTTGAAAAGTGCCATACATCAACAGCATTGGTACCCTTGTCCATCAAATCAAGCTTTGTTAAGACTCCAAAAGTCCTGTCACCTTAAGATGTTAAGATAAAAGGTTGTTAATATAAATGATTGGAACTGCACTGATTATTAAGTATGCCAACAAAATGGTTTTCGGTAATCCTGTCTAATGGAAAGTGTGATTTCAAATGCTGTAGGGAGAAAAAAAAAATCAAAACTGCACCTGAAGGATCAACGTCCCTAGCAAGCTTGATAGCGTCCGACGTTGCTATATCTTGGTTAGCTGGGGAGATAGCCAAGATGATGGAATTTGGCTGAAGTTTCCAGACAAAAAGAATAGAAGTAAAAGAAAATGTTAGGTTTTAAAAAGACATGGCAACACATAATATAGAGCTCATGATTTTATGATCTAGTTATGTGGCTAGAGTGAAATATACAACAAGTCTATCTGTAATTTCATAGTGCCCACATCAGGGCAAATAGTGCTCACAAGTCAATGTAAGCTAAAATAAGGATAGTACCGGAAATGGGCTACACGTGCCACAGAAAATTCAGGAAGTACAAGTAACTCAAGTAAGCATCACACTATATGACTATAACTAGTAGCAAGCAACAGAGATGATTTCCTTTACCTTGTCAACATAAGATCGAACCATGTTTTCAATATCTTGAACAATAGATTCTGCTTGCCCCTCTGTAGTAAAAAGGTGCAGGTACCAAAAGTTAAATAAAAAAAGGTATGGTAACCAAAACCAAAGCAAATAATTCATCAACTGAGTCATTACCTACAGCGACCTTTGTCAGTCCAGGAAGATCAATAAGTGTCAAGTTCACAACTGCAAACAGAAATGTGACATTACTCTACAGACAGTTCAAGGATATACAGAAACAGAACACAAATGTACTCACTGCATATAAATTTTCAAGTGACATAATAAAGCTTATGTACCAACAACATAACAAGTTATAGTTCTTTTTCATTTTTGGTACTTGTGCTTCAGGAACAGGAAACAGAGAACCATCAGTCCACATATGAATATAAAACTCACAATCTAGACCCACCAAACCAGGATCGCTTAGTTCAATATCATAATGCATAGAAGATTTAAGAGTTTTTTCATCACTCAATCCTGAGTAAAGTTAATCTTACTCTTACAAGTTTTAGTGCACAGATGACTCATACTATCTCACACCACTATTCTGACCTGACCTCTGTGTACCCAAAAAATCAACAAACACAAACTAAATTATTTCAGAGTTGCCGATGCCAATTCACATGAACACCTACAATATCTATAGGTTTTACTGGAGAAGCAAAATCAATGAAATCTTCAAATAAGAGTTCCGTTGATTCTAAGACCAATGTTGGAAACTCTAGGTGCACAACACCCACCATACATTAGTTGATATTATCTTTGATCACTTCATGCATTATTTGTATTATCTTTGGTCGCATTAAATCCTAATGCATAATCTCATATTTGTTGAAGCTTGGAATAAATCAACCAAGCACACTTCACAAACCAGAAGTTCAGACTTCAGAACAAGCATCAATACTTACCATGTGGCGAATATATACTCAAATGGATGGGAACATTTGAAATAGCCTTAGTTTTCCCAGTTATGCGATCTGTTTCATCAGCAATCTCTTTCCTCACAGCAGCTGCAATTATATATGGATGTAACAATAGTTCAATTAAACAAATCCAGCAAATATACAAAATAGAAAGAGTTCAATAACAAATACTCTGGCATCTCATTAATAAAACATAGATACATAACTAACTATCAAAGCTCCATCAATGAACTGGTACACAGATACTTCTTTCATGAACTAGTCACAATTAGTTTCTTTTGCACATCACATTTCTCACTTTTGTTTTAAAAAATACAGTGAATAGTTTGTTGTGGCATCTGATCTACAGCACACAACAAGAAAAAACCACTGCACTTTGTTCATTTATGAAAAAATAAAGCAACTAAGTTACAGTAAGGCTATATGCAATGCAGATAATTCTTGAATGTGTTGTGCAAGTGTAATATAAAAAGGTAACTCCTAATATGCCCTGTTGCTCTTAAATATTATGCCATGCTAGCTATTATTGAAGTATGAAATAGTAAATAGCACCATACGTTAATACTACATAGATTTCATCCGATCTTTGGGAAGACGGATGATGCACAATGTTCCATGTGTATCTGTTTTAGTATATAAGTCCAACAAGCAGACAGAATCTTAGTACACTACCCTAACAGAAGTGAAGACAACAAGTAAATTGCTGATATGTATAATGCAAAACGTTCGTCTTACCAAAGTCGGTGAACCGCTTCCGCGGGGCGTGGAGAAACTCAGCATACTCGTGCCCACCATCTGTCTTGTGGAGCTGCAGCACTAGAGGCCGCCTCGTGACAATACCTAACAAAACGCAAACTGAATCCTTGAGCACCCGAGCGGACCCAAATCGAACAGCACGAGCGTGATCTAGCGGCAACATTACCAGATCCGCGGGGCAGGAAGTCCCTCCCCACTATGCTCTCGAGCACGGACGACTTCCCGGAACTCTGGAGGCATCATCAGAAGAGAAAACGCAACCAAACGTTAGCGGTTAGCGCGCTGGCCAGATCTGGGACCTGGCTCCTGAGCACGGCGGATCTGGAGGTGGTGGGCGGAGCGTACCTGCCCGCCAACGACAGCGACGGAGGGGAGCGCCTCCCAGAGGGAGCCCTCACCGCCGCCGCCGTGGTCGCCGAGGACGGTGCACGCGCGCTGGATCCGGTTCACCAGCCCGATCAGGCTCTCCATGGTCGCCATCCCGGGCGAGGCCGCACGCGATGGTTCGCCCGCGGCTCTGTGTCAGGCTGCGTTGCTCGTCGGCGGCGAGCGGCGAGCGGCGGGAGGCGGTGGGATCTAACGAGTGGGAAACAGAGGAGAGAATTGCAGCGACAGATTTTAAAAGCGAGCTTGTAGTTTTGCTTGCGAGGTGCCGACGGTCGGGGTCGGAAGGATGGGTTGCCTGGACGCGGCGTTCGAGCGCCGGTGCTGGTGAGCTGCGTCTCTGCAGGTGGGGACACCAAAACTGCGGGGCACATCCGCAGTGAGAGAGTGACTCCGAGGTGGGGCCATCCATCCAGTTGGTATGGGTCGTATCGTATGGACATTTGAACGCGTAGAGGACGTGCGGGGGCATGAGCTCGAATGGACCGGGGCTATGGATCAGGAGCCGTTGGATATCAGTAGCCTTGGTGTGGACCCTCCTTATATGGCTGGTGCCGTGGTGCGCGAGCATGCTGAAACTGACGCTTCAGCAACAGCTACGCTGAAGCTGTGGAGGCTGGAGCGGTGGCGACAAAGCTTGATTTGCAGTGAAATTATTGTAATTTGATTTCGTGATTTATGCTTATTTATTAGAGGGTGTTTAAAACTTCTTCACGAGCTCTGCTCTACAAACTCCATCGTGAAGCAGCTCCACAAAACAACTGGAGTTCGTGAAATATCTCTTTAAATACTCTCAGATGTCTACCTTTTTTCATAGAGTGGACTAGCATGAAGCTAGATATGTTTGGCAAAAAAAAACATACTCCCTCTGTCTCCATATATTTGTCGTTCTGGCACCATAGTAAATTGTCTAGATTCACATGTTCATCAATGTATCTGGACACAACCATTGCCTTCATCCAAAGAATCTTTACTGCACCTCATTCAATGCTATAACGACTAATAAAATGGGACAGAGGGAGTAGAGCGAAGCTAAAAAAACGTGAAACGGAGCAGTCCCAAACATTTCCTCGTAACTCCAAAACGAGGATGTTAACATTCTCTTAGCAGGGACATGTCAATATACAAGTTAAAGCCTCCTTTGGAAGTGAGAAGCTGGTATGAGAAACGTAGGATTTTGGTTCCGACAGGATTTAGTACCATAGCACCCTTTGGTTGTCGAGATTAAGACCTAGAAAAATTGCAGGAACTTTTCCTTTCGGAGTGGTTTCACGGCAGAAAATGCTCAAAATAAAATTATAAAAACATCTGATCTGATCTCATTGTTTACATGCAGCAAAGAGTATAAATGAACGGAAACATGTGAATAAGATGGTGCAGTATTAGCCTACGGGGCCACATGTAAATAACTTTCCTCGTAAAAACTAAAGAAGCTAGTAGATTAGTATGAACTTATTTATACTAAAAAATTATCCATACGTTGCAACAGAATAAAAAAAACTCTAACAACTATAATTATATAATTCAGTTTTTATATTAAAATTAAATCATAAATTAGAAAAGTGATTTATTAACAACACAAAAACGTCCCAAATAAACTTGTTGTGGGTCTATAAGATAGTTTTTTAGACGGGCATATATTAGTACTATTCAAATAATGCATTATTTTAGAGCATGTTTGAAATACGGGAAAAATTCTCTATTTTTGTGTTT
Source organism: Coix lacryma-jobi var. lacryma-jobi (assembly GCA_009763385.1). NCBI lineage: Eukaryota > Viridiplantae > Streptophyta > Magnoliopsida > Poales > Poaceae > Coix > Coix lacryma-jobi. Next base: position 164,997,873 of record CM019823.1, on the reverse strand, counting down.
TTTCTTTAAAATTGAACTGGTTCTTGTAAATTTTCTGCATGATTCTGGTAAATTTCCTACATTCAAAACATGTTATAGGATTTTAGATAAAAGGGCGAGGGGACTCAGCGGATGCTGGATCCACGAAATGGCAGTAGTCTCGACTGCGGACGCCATGTGCTTCCTGCCCCGGGTTCTTTTTTTAAAAAAGATTTTTTTATTTGAGCTGTTATTATTTAGGGATTTTCAGTTCTCTGTCTCGGCGTAGCTTTTCAGAGTTCTTTTTATTTTGTCTTAGATCTTTTCTCTTCTGGCCTTCGTTGCATGATGATGATTTGTCTTAGTTTCAAGTGTTTGATTCGATTGATTAATTTGATTTTTGGGTTTGTATTTTTTTCGAGCATAACCTGGTTGCAGATTTGTTGTTACCATCAATAAAAATATTTATTTTATAGTATTCCTCCTCTCTGTATTAACGTGATAGGACTGCAGGCCTGCAGGCGTTCTGTGGCTTACTGGTGACCGCTAATGGCTGTGCCGATGTGCATTCACGTGATAAATGAGGACGACGTTGAGCGGGCCGGCGTCACCTGGCCCATGCGCGGCCCAGGGAGCGAAGCGGAGTTGGAGCAAGAAAATTAATTTCGGTGGTCGGCAGGATGCTGGACGCCACCATGGGCGGTGGCTATCACGCTCCGGAGAGAAGAATTGTAGTCGGCCCAGCAGTCCTGGTCCTAGTAGGATGCAGGCCCGTGATCGAGACCGACTAGAATCGACGCAGGTTCCCGCGAACATATCCCCCCTCATAAAAACCGAGAACCCTTCTCGTCAACCTCCGTCAGATCCTACTGAAGGAGGAGAGGAGTCGTGGTCGCCCGCCGCCGAGCCGGGGGTCGAAAAGCAGGAACAAAGATGTCGGATCCTTCCGTAGATCTCGAGAAAGGCATCACCGGGCTGAAGGAGGAGGAGAAGGCTGTTTATCAATTTAAACATCTCAAGGTCATGTGTGTGAAGCTCTTACTGGTGAGGATTTTGCTTTTCTCTGCCCTAAGATCTATGTGTTCGTTTTCCTTCCTACTCTTTAGATCCACTAGTTAGTTGCATTGACAGATCCCTAGAACTGACGGGTTCTCTGAGCTATAGCCGAACCCAGCATAACTAAAAACAAAAGTTTGATTTCTATTTTGGATTTTTCTTCTTCTTTCTGCTAGTTATATATACTATGCTATTAGTATGTGTTGCCTAAATTACTTCGTTCCTGTATTAGTTTTTGTTTTTTTGGGAGGGAAGTGGAGGGGTGGTGATGACCTTTGGGAATTTTTTTTATTAATAACCCAATTAAATAAAAAATTTCATAAATAACACTGTCTATTTTTTTTTGCAAAACTAACCCTTTTGCCGCGCCGTCCCCAATGGCGCGGCAAAAGCGTTAGCCGCGTCATGCATGGCGGCGCGGCAAAAGTGCCACCGTGGCACCGCCCGGCCACGCAGGCCCGGGCGGGCCCCGCCTGTCAGTTTGCCGCGCCAGGCGGGCTGGCGCGGCTAGTGCGTTTGCCGCGCCAGGCGGCCTGGCGCGTTCATCGTCTTTGCCGCGCCAGGCGGGGTGGCGCGGCAAAGCCCATCTAGATCTGGCCGCGCGGCCTGCAGCAGCCTCCTCTTTCTCTTCTACTCTCAATCCAATTAAATCCAATCCAATCCATTCCATTTCATTCCTCCTCTCTTCATCTCCCTCAATCAAACTTGTTGTCTCTGCACAAGAGTTATTTTGATCTCCATATTCCTGTTCTTTATCTATATTTGCAGTGTTTGATTGAATCATTTTTTTCTAAGTTAGGGTTTGTAGACAAAATTTATTTTGAAATTGTCGTTACGTTAGTTGTTAACTAATGATGGATTTGTTCATGTATTAGACTTTTTAGATCTGTTTTGCTTAATATTTTCTTCAATTTGTGTACATTTATTTGTGTAATATTTGTTAGGCCATTACGTAGATTTATAATTAATCATGAATGTATGTGTAATGTTGACATATTTTTTATTGTTAGAATGCCGCGGCGTGGCAAAGCTAGTAAGGCAAGGTAAGATCGGTACATTGTTTATTTGTAATGAAGTAATTTTGTGTTATGTTTATTTGTTATTGTGTTGATGATTGTAGGCAGCCTCTCACGGGCAATGCCTTTGCCCGTTTGTCATTGCCTAGCGGTGTTCCGGTGCCCATGTGCTACTGCGGCGATGATTGTAAGGTCGCAATATCTGATGAGGAGCACACATACTGTCAGAGGTATTGGATGTGTGAGAATTATGCCTTTGACCCTGCACCTAAACAGATCCGTATTGGACTGATGGTGAGAAGCTGATGACTTGTTCTATACATGAATGACAAATCATTTATATTTTATTACCTAATTGACTTAGTCGTATTTTGCAGGAGCCTCCACCACTATGTGACTTCGAGCAGTGGATCGACACTGAGATGAAGCCGGAGGACAAGGAGCACGTAGAGAGGATGAAAAAGTGGGCTGCGGAGGACAAGGAGCGTTTGGAGAAGAGACGCAAAGAAGAGGCAGCACAAAAGCAGCATGAGGAAGAGGCAAGAATGAGGGATGCAGCTAAGCGTAGGGGGGAGAGGGAGAAGAGGCTTGAGCGTGTGCGCCGTGCCAAGGCTGCCATGGAGCAGGATCCGGATGCTGTGAGGAAGGGAAAGTGGCCTCGTTGCACTCAGTAGTGTGGTAGGTTCAGTAGTCATTATTGAGTAATGAACATCGTTGTCATTTGGTGGACTTGTTAGTGTATTGTACTGTTGGTCTGTACTTCCGTGTACCGTTTATTTCGGATCCTCGATTATGTAGTCTTGAACTGCACTTTGTTCGGCTTTATTATATGTTGTTGTATTGTTTGCGGTAGTTCATGTGTCGTTGATTTTTTGTGGGATAAAGTACGAAATAGAATAAAGGAAACCATTACACGAATAACAAACTAGTACATGGCATGTGAGGACCTTTTACCGTAACTTGGTTAAAAGGTCCTAGACTAATCCTAACATGCCTTAGGTAATTGATTGACACATCACAACACACACATAGTGGTCTAAGTAGTCTAGAAGCCGTCCCACATAGCAAACTGAGTAGACCCTTCTCCGTAATAGCCTCCCATTGCGGGTGGTGGTGGTGGTGGCGGTGGTGGGGGCGGCGGTGGAGGCCCCTTGTTCTTGTGATGCAGGCAGTTGCAATATGGATCAAGGCATATTGCTTCATCTGAACCGCTTGCATCGCTGTCGTCATCATCATAGTCCTTGAGCATGCTTTTAACTTCTCTTTCAAGATCGTCGATACGACGCTGCAGATAATAGATGTATTCCTGATGCGGCCATATTGGAGGAGGATCCACCCATCTGGTGAAGCCGCAGTTTTCTTCGGAAATAGAAGACTGACATTCACAAAATGACTAAGTATTAGCAAACATGAGAGGCATAGCAACAACAATTAAATAAAGTTACCCATGCTCGCGGGCATTTGAAGAAACGTCGGCCTGCCTCCAGGTCGTCGTGGAGCATCTGCATCAAACAGTCCTCACCATGGCGGCATTTTGGCCAGTCCTCTAAACGGTTATCGTATCCCCTAAGAGGACGGTCCCGGCTGAAATCCTTTTTGCTCTCAACGGGAAAGTCATATAGTGCCTCTAAGAAGAAATCAGGACCAAGAGATCTCTCCCACACAATGGGAGGTCCCTTCCTCCCACCCTTTCCTCTCCCGCCTTTGGACGAACCTCCAGACATCTCTACTACGAACCTCGCAAGCTCTGCTGAAGTTGTTGAATATGCAAGGCGCTGATGGGTTTATATAGGCGGAGCCCTGGTTTTGAACTTGTGAATTATCTCAGCTGCATTGTGAGTGTGTAGTTAATGCAACTGAAAAGGCTATTCGCTGAAAAATCTAATCACTGAAAAGCCTATATACTGAAAAGCCTATACACTGAAAAGCCTATACACTGAAAAGTCTATGAGAATCAAAACTGCAGAGCACTTATGAGGACAGGACACGACACTGAAAAGGCTGTGCAACAAGATGTCAGCTTTTGCCGCGCCAACCCTGGGGGCGCGGCTGATGCATTAGCCGCGCCAGGCGGGATGGCGCGGCTAATGCATTAGCCGCGCCACCCCTCCTGGCGCGGCAAAAGCGTCAGCCGCGCCCCCAGGGTTGGCGCGGCAAAGCCTCAAGAAGTTTTGCAGCAGGCAAAGCCCCAAGGTTTCCCGCCGACCGGTCGAGTTCCTGATCGATCTTTGTCGTAATGTGTTGTCTCTGTTTGATCGAATGTGTTTTTCCGTTTTTCCTGTCTTTTTCCGCAAACGGAATAACAAGGAACCAAACATTGACACAATTTGAATAAACGGAAACATAATAGCGGTCATAAAAACCAGGCTTAGTGGCTCAGGCTCCACGAAGTACATAATAGGGTTCTCAAACAAGTTATCTAACAAATACATCACCTATCCATATAGTCTAACACTAAGCCTAGCTAGGTGTGTACGGCTGACGAGGCCGCCTCCGACGCCTCGGCTGCGACAGGTCCATGTTCGGCGTGAACGTGATGTCCGTGCGGTCTCATGCGCGTGGCTGCCGGCGTGGTGACCCCTGCGTCTGACTAGGTCCCTGCAACATTCAAAATAAATGTTAGCAAACAACTTAAATATATCTGACGAACTTAAATGTATAGCGGTCAACTTATGTACCTGCACGTCCTCCTGAGTAGGTAGTGGAGCTCCACCTAGCTGTGAGTACCCCAGCTCCTGTGCTGCGCCCTGCTCTGGCCAAGGCTGCCAGCCAGGGCCGGTGTAGTAGCCACTAGGGTAGTCGTAAGCACCAGGTACCTGCCACGCCGTGTCGTCCAGGCCACCTCTGGAGGAGGACCCTCCAGCGTAGTGCGAGCTATGGCCAAGGGCCATGTAGCCTGCACTAGCCGTGTAGGGTGGTGTCGTGCGCTCGACGTACTGCTCCTCGTCCTCCTCCTCCTCCCCCTCCTCCTCGGGCTGCTCCTCTGCAGTGGGGCCCTTTCCGCGCGGATCCGCAGAAGTGCCTCCCGTCCGAGCGTCGGACGACGCTGCTGCTGCTGGGACAGTGTCTGACACCAAAGGGCTCGAAGGCTGAGGAAGGTGCGGTGGGGCCCACGCTGTGTCCATGCACCCAAGCTTCTGAGCAAGCTTCCTGCAGCCCTTCCTAATTTTCTGCAAATAAGAAAATAATATATATTAGTACAGTTTATGAATTCTTAAGATTTACAAGTGCGGTTCGAATGTGTTATGATACCTGCAGAAAAGCTTGTACCGGGCCGTGGTCCCCAGTAGAGCTGGTGTGGTGTATAAGCTGCGCTGCCTCGTCGGAGTACCGAGACAGCTGCGACGCCTGCCGACACAAGACCAGGGGGTAAGTGCACCAAGTACAGAAACACAAACAATAGTTGAAGGGCATGATATATTACCACGTAGCTTTGTAGAGGGGCTCTGTCAGGCTGAGTCGAAGCCCTAGTGGTAGCATCGTACGGGTCCTCGTCGTCGTCCGACTCGTCCTCAGCGGTGGCCTCGTAGTACGGTGGCTTAATGTGCAACCTGGTGCTCCGGTGCAGCCACTGTAGGTACTGGTCGAAGACGCCCTGGTCGTACGGCTCGCCGTCGTCAACGTCCTGCTGGTACCTGTTTGTCCAACTCAGGACATGATCGGCGTGCTCCGCGCGCCAATCAACGGGATTCTTCCGTCTGCTTTGGCGCTTCACCCTGCATTGCAAAGGAAACCCATCTGTTAGAGCATAAGATAGAATTTACTAGAGTAATAGAACAACACTATGGAGGATACTTACTTGTGCAACCTCTGATCCGTGCTAATCAGAGGTGGAGGAAACTCCTGTCGTAGGCTGAACTGACGCATCACCCTGATGGGCAAGTGCATCTCGACCACGTAGAAGCAGATAAGAGGGACGGTGCAACGCCAATCTACATGGTCCAGCTCTGTGGCGGGGTCGAACATGTTGTCGTACAGGTCCCAGGGGTCCCAACTGACCTGTTTGTAATGAACATAGTTAGTCATGTTCCTTTTTCAATATAAAAAATTGAACTCATTCCGGAATTACCTGGTGCTGTGTCAGGACGTCCAGCAAGTCCGTGTACAGGTGGTAGCGGCGCTGGGGGTTGCCTCTAACTGCCTCTGTCGTGGACCAGACAAACAGAGCAGTGGGTCGGGTGTCCGGGTGCCTCCACACCTGCATTCCAATTTGAATCAGTTAAATGACTGTAAATTTGTAAAAGCACACGCATGCAAGAGGTATGTACTGTGACACCCTAGTGTCAAGCACTGCATTAGGAACTTCATTAGCTACTAAAGGAGCATAAGCAATGCATTGCATCATTGCATGTGCATGTGAGTGCTTGTTGCCTTTTGTTTAGTTATTTGGCTTTCTTTATGTAGAGGATTTAAAAATGGTTTTCAGAAAAAGAGTCTTATATGAAAGTTGTAGAGAAAATTATTTTTAGCAACTTTTGTATTTTGGTCAAAACCTAGTTTGGAATTTTTGAAACTGTTTTTGAGTGGTCAAAGTTTGAAAGAATTTAGAAAAAGGAAAACGTTTTTTTTTCTTTTCTTTTTCCCGGTGCCACCCCTTCGGCCCATCTGGCCTTTCGGCCCAGCCTCACCCGCGCTCGCCCGTGCGTGCTGCACGCCGCTCGCCGACCCGCGGCCGCACCGTACGCCGGCGACGCGGCCACGTGGCCGTTTTTCCCTGCCGAGGATCCGCGTCCGCCTATCATCGCCTGATCTCCTCCGCCCGAGCACGCAAGCTATCTTGCTTGCCCTCTCCCCCTCCGCCTCGCCTGCTGCGCCGGCCTCGCCGCGCGCGCCGCGCGCTGACGCCGCTGACGGCCGCGCCGTACGCCGGCCGCAACCGCCGCGTGGCGGCACGCCTCTGCCGCGAATCCTCCTCGCCCACTCCCCGCGAGATCTTTGCTCACCCGATCACGCCACAATCCGCCTCGCCCGCTCCGCGCTCGCCTCGCCGACCGCGCCGCTGCTGCCGCGACGTTCCGTCGCCGGCCCCGCCACGACCACCGGCCGGTCAAGCCGATCAAAACCCCGAGCGCACCGCACTCCCCTCTCCCCACAGCCATTTTCACTCGCCCGCTCTCACTCTCGCTCTCTCCCTCACTCTTCCACGAACACGCCGAACACCTCCCCGCTCGCCGCGACCTTCGCCGCAAAAGCCCCGCCGTGTTCCGGCCTCACCGGAGCACCAGCACCCGATTCGTCTCGCACACCACTCCGTCTACACCTCGGACACCCGGTGCTCCCGCTTGCACCACCTCTCGAGCCCCACCGACGCCGGAGATCGGAGAGCGCCGCCGCGGACGCCATCACCACCGCTGAGCCCGCGACGCTGTTCCTCGCCGACCCGAGCACCACTGCCCCTCTTCTTCATCCTCGACCTTCACCGAGTCAAGGCAAGGTGAGAACACCGACGAGCTTCAACGCTACCGCTCTCTATCGCAATCTTCTCCCCGGCCGAGCGCCATGGGCGCCGCCGCAGACCTCGCTCGTGGCCAGGCTCCTCTGGAGCCACCCGAGCCAAACCAACCCCGTAGCTTTGCTCCTTAGGGTTCACTCGAGCTTTTGCCTCCCCCAATTTCACCGGCGACCGCCGGAGATGGCGTAGTCGCGCGTCACCGCCGCCTCCGTGCGCTGCCGCTCGCCGCCGGCACACTCCGGCCATCCGCTAGCCAAACCACCTACACCACTCGATGCGCCTCGTCGAGGTGAGTTCACAAGCCTAGCTTCCCCGCCGGCGACCTCACCGACGGCGAGGAATCGATGGTCAAACCTCTTCCTATGTTTCCGTCTCGCCCGAGCCCTCGAGCCAGGCCTCGGACGGGCGTGTGTGTTTCCGCCTCGCCCGAGCCCTCGAGCCAGATCTCGGACGGGCGTGTGTGTTTCCGCCTCGCCCGAGCCCTCGAGCCAGGCCTCGGACGGGCTAATGTTTTTCCGTCTCGCCCGAGCCTCGAGCTAGGCCTCGAGCGAAACCTCGGGTGCGGTCTCGTTCGAGCAGGCCTCGGCCTCGAGCTAGGCCTCGAGCGAAACCTCGGGTGCGGTCTCGTTCGAGCCAGGCCTCGGCCGATCCCCTACCGCCGTGCGCTCGAGCCAGGGTGGGTTCCCGTTGACCCACGGGCCCCGCGCGTCAGCCACTCGCTGGTCCATGGACCGGGTGCACGTAGCCAGCCGGGAGAATTTCAAATGTTTTTCTTTTAGTTTTAATTTCCAGTGATGCTTGTTATTTTTGTACAGCATGATTTATAAGTCCAAATGGAGTACTTTCAGTTTTGTTGGCTTGTTTATGAGTAGATCTATCATGGAAAAATATGAATGTATTTTTGATAGCAGTTTATTTTACTGTTTTCATTTATTTCCGTGTACATGCTTTTGTTGGGATAAATGGAATTAAGTGTTTTCTGATGGAGTTAATTCATGGGAAAATTTGTATAGGTTTTTTGTTATGTTTGGTGCCTGTGAAAATTATATGAAGTACTGTTTTTATGAAAAGAGTTCCTGTATGGTTAAAAGTTCCTTTTTGCTGGTTTCTTAGAAAAAGTGTTAAGGTGTTTTATAGGTTGAAATAAAATATGGGAAATTTTGTGCAGTCTCTGTATGCCATGAAGAGTCTAAGAAAAATATAAACCTGATCTGTTTTATGGAAAAAGTTGTAGTTGCTTTACAATTGTGCTTGTCTGTGTTTATCTTTGGAAATTCCTGTAAGAAATAATACAATGTTTCTGTTCATGGAACTTTCTTGGTAAACATAAAATGTGAAGTAGAATCTGAGAAAAATATGAAATAGAGTTGTGCACCCTTTTACAGTAGGGTTGTAGTTCAAAGCACCTTTTGGGCAGTTTGCTTGTCATTTTTGTATCTGCAGTTCTGTAGTTTATTTTTGGCTGAAACTTGTTCAGTAGAGTCCAGCAAGTGTTGTTTACTTTCTGAAATTTTTGTGGATTTTTCTGAGTCCAGAAAGATGCACTTGCAGTTCAATCGGAGTTTCTTTGGTTTAAAGTAAATAAGAAAAAGAGTGAATAACCAGATTTTGTTTTACGAAATAATTAAGTAATTACCTCAATGACAAAAGTGGTTCAACAAGTTGACTTTGTTGGTTTGCAAGTATTATTCTTTTCATGTCACCTACATCTTGCACCGCATTTATTTAAATATATATTCATCGCACGCAATAGGATCGACCCCGCCGGAGCCCCACCAAGAGCAGGAGCTAAACGCCGAGCCGGAGATCTAGGAGTTGCAGCAGCCAGAGGAAATCGACCCCGTCCACGACCCTAACTTACATGAGTGCCCCTCTCACGAGGCAGCAGTCTTCACTCAAGGCAAGCCCCGGAGCATTCTAAGTCTCCCAGTTTTTACAATTAAATTACTTGAGTCCTTTTATATTGTGATGCATTAGGTCTAGGAGTTGAAATGAATCCTACTTGCTGCATTACCATTCTTTGGCTATTGATTAATATCTACCTTGTTATCTGTTATGTAGTTACAATGTAGAATTGCTTAGCCTGCTTAATAAAAGTGGTAGTTAAGGATGTTTCCGTAATACCCGGATGGGTATTTACCGGATCACGGTTGACTATATTTGCTATCGTGGAAAAGAACCTGAGTAGTAATGAAATACGGTCAACGGGATGGCAGGGCACAAGTTCGGAAACTTGGGGCAGTCCATCCGTTGGATCGTGTAGGTTTGTATCGATGTTGGCCCTCGTTCATTTTTGAACGCGCCCTTTTACTTAGGGATATGTCGGTGCTGTAATCATCGACCCCAAAGCCGGTTAGAAGCTGTTCGGGCCGGTTTCAACCCGTGTCGTGCCCTCTAGTACGGAAGTTGCGATCTGCCGCGTGAGGCCATCGCCAGACTCTGATTGGGCGGTCCGTGCTTGAACCGCGACGATTACCACCACGAACAAGCGTCGAGCGGTTGCCCAATGCATGGACCCGACGGGGAAAGTGTGGGCTGGTATTAAAGGTCTTTCATCAGCTGATTTGGAATTCGATTCGAGTCGCCGTCTCCCCCGGTTAGTGGGAAACTATGGCGAGCTTCACCACGATACAACTCCATGTAATGAATAAAGGTTCAACTAAAATGTGGATAAGTCAACTGGATATGGTTATATTATTGAGTGGTAGATTCAAGTGAGTGCTCTAGTACAGGTGAAAAACCTAGAATTAAGGAATAGGTCTAAAACTGGCAGCTCATCTTTATCATTAGTTACTTCCTATCTGAACTTGAGCTTCTCGCAACTAAAAGATCCCAGCTCCACCCGAAAAGGCCTTGCATACCCTTGGTGTCTTTATTTTCAGTTGGACGGGTAAGTCTAGCTGAGTACATTCCCGTACTCAGGGTTTATCCCGTTTGTTGCAGATGGCCAGGTCTACTTTGGCTATTGTAAGCACTGCCTCTACCCGGTGGAAGGTGATGAGGAGTAGGCCCAGGGCAGGGTCGTCCAGAAGCTTTCCCCTTTTCTTTTGCTGGACCAAGACTTCTAGTGGCACATTATCTTAAAAGGGAGGAGTGAGTTGTGTCGAGTGGATTTATCAAAACAATGAAGTTTTACTTGGACCACATGTGTGGTGGTCGTGTTTCAAATTATTTCAGCTTCCGCACTTTTAAACTCGGTATTGTAATAACTCCATTTTAAATTCGCACTCTGATATTTTAAATTCGGTTTCGTTTTCGTTATGATGTATCTTTACGAGTGTAATCCTTGAACGATGCGATCCTGTTTGATGTATGGTGTTAGAAATCCTTCGAGATTTCTGGACTACCGGGGTTGTATGGGTTCAAGTATCAGTCGAAGTCAAACAGATTTGGCTAAGATAATACTTGAGCTCTTATAATCAGGACGGTTCCGCCACATGTACTTACCGCCTCCTCTCGTACACGGGGACGACCCACAGGCAGCCGCTGCCAGGCCCAAACCTGGAGCAGGGGCAGGCACCCTCCCAAGCTAGACGAGGCCTGCATCCGCCGGCACCCCTCGCACAGTTGTCTGTACAGCCATGCTAGAACTGCGCTCCCCCAGCTGTAGCCGGCGATGTTCTCCCACGGCTGTGCGAGGATGGGGACGAACATCCAGCTGATCGTGTTCCCCGATGAGTCGGGAAACAGGAACGCCCCAATAAAGTGCCACAGCCACACTCTGGCATACCTCTCAACTACCTGTGGGTCAGCGTTGGGGGGGGCAATACGAAAAGTGCTCGGTGATCCACGACGAAGGCACCCCAGTAGTCTTCCTGTTTGTTTTAAAAAAGTAAAAGTTAGGAAATGATAGTAGCAATCGTATGCAACTAAATTAGAAAAAAAAAATTAGCTTACTTGTTCCTCTTAGCGTCTGCGTCGTCGGGGGGCCTACGGCCACAGAACTGGTGGACGGTGTCCATCCACGTGTCGGTGTCAAGAATCCCCGTCACGGGGAGGCCTGCCAGGCGTAGACCAAAAATCTTGGCCACGTCCTGTAACATCACGGTCATCTCCCCACAGGCTAGGTGGAAGGTGTGCGTCTCGGGACGCCACCTGTCCGCCAGCGCGGTGAGGAGCACGGGGTCGAGCTGCAACACCACGTCGTTGGCAACGCGGGCTAGCACCAAGAAGCCCGCGCGCCGTAGGAAGGGTGCATAGCGCTCGTCCCACCGGTGCCATAGGTGGGTGCGCGGCCTCAGCAACGACAACCTCTCCGGAGGGGCGTAGTCGGTGAGCCTGTGCGCCCGGTGGTCGCCGTCGTAGAACGGCTCAAGGAGAGGGTTCGCCATCCTGTTTAAACAAAACATTGGTAACAGGTTAGTACAGCGTCAAAAATAATAAAGCATTAAAACAAATGAAAGACATATGTACAATAATAGCAAAAGCATTCAAATAATTAATATAAGTGAAGATAAAAATAATAAAGCATTAAAACAAATGAAGACATATGTACACCTGTTGTGTTTGTCTACGATAGAAGGCTGCATTATGCCCTGGCATGTGGCAAACAGACAACCAAGACTCAAACACTTGACGTGGTACCTCAAACTAATATCAGAATGGCTGACCGTGTACGGTCGATGATGATGCACAACATAGTTCTCAAGGAAAAGCTTCAGCTCAGTCATAGTGTTGAAAATCATACCCTTCTGAAGAATCCAATCTGTATGGTTATGCAGTGTTTGCTTGCACAGATTCAATCCAGTATCACAAACTGCCTGGTCCACCATACTGACATCCCTATAACTTGGAACGCCTCTAAACTGCATGTTAACCGACCTCAATTGCTGCAGCTCTGTCTCAGTCAAAGGATCGGGCGCAACATAATACCTCGCTTCGCTCAAACGCCGCCACGCATCAAAATGTGTACGATCCTCTGGTATATCAGTGACTAGTCTCCCTGGAGGATGCAAATTCTGAGGAACCGGTTGTGGCATAGCACGAACCGGTTGTGGAATACCACGAACCGAGTCAGGCATAGCACAAATAAAACTGTCCTCTTCTTCGTCATAATCTGAATCATCATCAGAATCATAGTTTTCATCAAACAATTGTGCCTCCTGGTCCTCCTGCTCCTGCCGCTCTAGGTCGGCCACATCAAAATCATTGTTTATTTGACCGACGTCAGCGTGGACATTTTCAGATGGATACACCGTCTCCTGCGTGGGGTGACCATCAACGTCCATAGTCATCGGAGCTGCATCGTCATCATCCCCTACCTCCTGTGCTTCACCTTCGTTGCCATCATTGGACGCCTCTGCCTGCTTCCTCCAACCATCCTCTACCACGATCTCAGCCATGGTCGAATTGGATGCCATAACGATCGTCTGGTATTTTGCCCAGTCAGCCTGGTTGCGCAAGGGCATCAACGCATAGTTCGCCCTAATCTTGCCACTGTCAAATCTCCCTTTCAACGAGAAATCACCATCGAACTTCTCCTTCAGACGCAACATAAGCTCCGTAAAAGGAGGACGCTCATCAAATACTTCGAGTTCTTGTTCCATGTTATCATCAAACAACCCATCTCGTTTACTAACTGTGCCTCCATAAAACAATCTGAATACAGTGTCCATCTACAAAGTCAATAGTGGAACTAAGGTCAAGTGATTGTCTTCTCAAAAGTAAAGAATGGCGTAACTACTTACTAAGTTGGCTTCACTAACATATCTTCAGTAATATTTCGTCATACCCTAACTAAATACCCTAAAACCCGAACTAACATATCTTTACTAACAACCTATGTCACTAAGTAACTAACATAACTGAAATCACTAAACTAAGTCCCTAACTACCTAACCCTAAGTCACTAACTACCTAACCCTAAGTCACTAAACTAACCTATTTCACTAACCCTAAGTCACTAACCCTAACTTATTAAACTACCTAACCTAACTCACTAACTAACATTTTGCTAACTAAATAACTAACTAACTTTGCAAAAAAAATAAAAACTAAAATTAACTAACAAACAAACCTGAGATTCAGGTGCTTGAGCTGGGGAGAGCGAACGGGGGGAGGGGGCCGGCCGCCGGCGAGCTCCACTGGCCGCCGACGAGCTCCAATGGCCCCCGGCGAGCACCACTGGCCGCCGGCGAGGTGCCCTGTCCGGCCGGATGGAGGGCGGGGACGGGCGGCCGAGGCACGGACGTCGGCGGGCGACGGGACGGCGGCGGCGGCGGGCTGGAGCGGCGGCGGGACGGCGGCGGCGGCGGGCTGGAGCGGCGGCGGTGGCGGCCGTTGCGGGCAGCAGAGGGAAGGAGGAGGAAGAAGGGCGCGGCGGCCAGATCTAGATTGGCTTTGCCGCGCCAGGCGCCACCCCGCCTGGCGCGGCAAAGCCGTTGACCGCGCCAGGCCGCCTGGCGCGGCAAACTGACGAGAGGGGCCCACCAGGGCCTGCGTGGCCGGGCGGTGCCACGGTGGCGATTTTGCCGCGCCGCCATGCATGGCGCGGCTAACGCTTTTGCCGCGCCATTGGGGACGGCGCGGCAAAAGGGTTAGTTTTGCAAAAAAAAATAGACAGTGTTATTTATGAAATTTTTTATTTAATTGGGTTATTAATAAAAAAAATTCACCTTTGGCTTCTGCATGTCATGCTTTTCCACTACTGCACGATGGGCCTTTAGCCCTGGTCCAAAATGGCCTTTAGTCCCGGGCATGGAGCCGGGGCTAAGGAATCGGGACTAAGGGTCTGTTTGGTTGGTGACCAGACCTTGCCACGCCACAGATTCGTCGTGCCACAGTTTTTCTGGCAGTCGTTTGGTTCACTGCCACAGCTATGGCACGCCACACTTTCTTAGCACCATGCCCCACACGTCATAGACTCATTTTCATGCCAAACTTTGCCACAAGTGTGGCTTCGATTTTGCTCGCCACACTTTCTGTGGCAGCCACAGTTTGCCGAAGATCAAGCGTGGCAAATTACGGTCACCAACCAAACAGGCCCTAAAGGCCCGACCTTTAGCCCCGGTTCCCCGCCCCGGGGCTAAAGAGGTCCTTTTTTGGGAGGGAAGTGGAGGGGTGCGGCTGGTAGCAATAGCATCCTTTTCTCGTGATGAATTCATTGTTAATAATTTCTATACAGTACAATTTATCTTTTTTTTTATGAAGAACTAACACATCATTTATCCTGTATGCCTACTAATCTTTTGCTTCCTTTTGTAGGATGTGATCCCCGTGCTGTATTTTGTGGGTGTCATGTTCTTGGCGCTGTCTTTATACAGGCAATATCACATCTGGTGGCCAGCTATTGTCCTGTCGTCTTTTGCGATCTTCAATTTCTGGAACTATCGCAGGATGAAGCACGCATATATTCAGCACACATTAGCAAGCGCCGACAGCGATCTTAGCACCACACTACTAGCATCATCTAAGAAAGAAACCAACATGCTAGTGAGTTAAGTGTATAAGGGTACTGTTTGTTGCTCCCAATCAGTAGTTGAAGTGTGGTGCCCTTCAGTGATTAATTAAGGGCACTGTTTGTTGCTCCTAACTAGTAGTTGAAGTGTGGTGTCCTTCTGTGAATAAGGGCACTGTTTGTTTAATTAGTAGTTCCAAGTGTGGTGCCCTAGTCCTTGTATTGGACTGGATAATAAGCTTATGTTTGAGCAGGCACCAGATGCGTGTGGGGTGTGGGTTTTCATTTAGAGTGCGTAACTTATCATCCCTGACCTCTATTAAGCGCACCTTGCATATTTGTTTCTTTCTTCCATGCATGTTTTAAGTGGTTGAATTCTGGTGCTAGAGTGCATTCTTGCGTGTCAGTCAGTACAGCCGGTTTGTTATATGTTATGGAAACGGAAGAAGATTGCTTGCACACAACCATCTTTGCATACTTGACTGTTGCTGGGCCTTGGGTCTTGGGCTGTAGAATGAAACCTGATCTACCTGGTGTGGGTTTGAAACCTGTTCGACTGGTATCTATAACCGTTGGCACTTCAGGCCATTGATGTTTGGCTGATACGTTTTTCCGTTGTATTCTATGAAAGAGAATAAGCTAAATCAAACTGAAAGTAGTTAAAGCGAACATGATGCTAGATAAACAGGCTGATTCAATACGCTAGATAAAAGGAAATCAAGTCCTCCCTCTAGGTATAGGTTATGTTATTGATACATTCCAGGAAATGTTGCTGTCCGTGACAAGTGACTCCAGTAGGCAGTAGGCAGTGTAGTCGAGCTTAATCACCAATCGACGTTACAACTAACAGTCGCCCCACTGTTCCATCGATGCAACTCTGAGTAATGGCAACACAAGTACAACGCATTCTCAATTTCTTGTCACATGATACGCATTCTCTAAAATAAAGCTGGGCCTCTCCCAGACACGGTTTACTACTTTACATGAGAATGCTAATACAATGAAAGATTTTCTCATAATTTAAACTTTAGACAAGCAAACGGCGCAAAGGAGGTTTAATATGTCTTCATCTATTTTTCAGTTATTATACAAAAAAAAAGAACATTCAAATCTTACTCAAATTTGTTGATAACTCAATATTGCAAAGAGACAAGGGTTTACACTTTACAACAGTGATGCAGCCCAAATCACAATTACATAATTATTATCAGATATTTAGATAACATATTGGTTATCATTATTTGACAAACTCTAGGTGCCGCAAACCGATAAATTGAGACCACGAAGCACAACAACAAAGATACACAACTGATACACTACATGATCTAGCTGACTAAACAGATGGCACACTGAACTGAAGCTACATTTGGTGATGGCTTCATTTCAACTTCAGAAGAAACTTGCACCTTCTACCTTGGAGCAGAATGTTCATTGAAAAGTGTCACCAACTTATCCGAGAAAAGGCATATGACATTAGACCTTTGGGTCACGCAATAGCAACCGGTATATCTCATTGTTGTGCTCTGACATGTACTCGTATCCGAGATTCTCAGCATGACTCTTGAATTCATCAAACTCTGCTGGCGGCACTTGTATACCAACTAATACATTTGCTCCAGCTTCACCCTGCACAAGAGAATTAGATCAGACGACGAAATGTATATAATTGCAACCCTTGTTGGTTCTCTCCATTGTTTAGAACCATCAATACAAGTAATATACATGTCCTAGAACAACTTCAGCAAGGCATATGCTTTTTTCTCATGTTTGAAATGAAAATGAGCATATGATCATTTGAAGAGCAGAGATGTTTTTTCTTGTTCAGGTTCCGGGTTTCAAAGAAGTAGAAAAAATATCATCGTTTCAAATTATGAGATTGCAAAATAGACAACTATTATAAGAAGGCTACAGACAAAACTCATCATGTACCTGAGCACGGTAATGGAAAAGGCTGATGTTCCAACGAGGGCTGAACGCGTCCAAAAATTTCATAAGGGCCCCAGGCCTTTCCGGGAAAATGAACCGGTAAACCAGTTCATCTTTTATTTCTGATCTGCCGCCAATCTGAAAAAATGATAATGTGAAATCACGACCAAGACAACAAAATATTTGCACAAAAAAGGACGTGAGGTAACTAAAACAAATTTGATAAGTGTCCTATGTCACACAATGCAAATCAAGTCAATTATTGTCATACTAACACTAAAAATAAACTAAATTACAATTGATCTCTTTGTCATACCAACAGCTATGAGTGTGAAAGATGCAACTTACAAAGTATCTAAGGTGGTCCTTTGCCAAATCATTGTCAGTAAGGTTAACAGTCCTCAGTTTCGCAGATTCCATGCGATCCACCATTGCTCCAAGCTCATTGTCAGTGTAGATGCCAACACTGCATAACAAATAATAACCCTCATCTAAGCTAACCATTGCTTTACATACTAATAAATAAAAAATCTCAGATAAATAAAGTAAAAATATATATCTTAGTCAAGGTAAAGAATTTTGGTAGTTTGATATGGATACATAATTAAAAAAAACGAAAAACTTGATATGTACCTGTAAAGAACAAGGGCATCTTTTGCATTAGAATCGTATCTGTATTTGAATTCAGTAATATTCATCCTGCCAACCTGCAGAATGAGAAATCATAAGACAGGAAATGGATCTTAAACTTATGTGTTGGCAGAACTACCTCATAAGGCATACCAATTCTGTGAATTTTTTGAAGCTTCCCTGCTCCTCTGGCAGAAATGTAGCTAACACTGCTTCCCGTTTTCGGCCAACATCAGCTAGCTCAGTTACTAGTCTAAGTCGATCAAAGTTCATATTTGCCCCACTAGTTACTGCAACCACAGTTTCTCCTTTCAGGTTATAGTATTTGCAGTAGGCTTCAGCCCCAGCCAATGCAAGGGCACCAGCAGGTTCAAGGATACTTCTTTTCTCCTCAAACATATCCTGCACACATGAAAAGACATATTTCAGCACCAAGGATAGAAGGAGAAAAATGCACGTACAATGCGGCATTGGGGAAGAAGGATGATAGGTGTATGAATGTAAGATTGGAATGCAATAGACATTGCATAATATTTGGTGCATCCTATATGTGTATCCATACCACCCCAAAGACCTGACTAAATTAGATGACACTCCACACATCACAGGAATTGACGCTAGATTACAAAGTTAATGACGTAACATTTTACGAAATTCACTCTAGATAATGTTTTGAACATGTAACTTAAAAAAACTCATGACTGGGTGGTTTATATTGACAGACCACTACAGCAGAGAATACTGGTGCAACAAAATTACTATCTTCCATTTTCTTGAGCATTGTATACTGTGCTTGAAGTGAGTTCAGACTATAAATTTTAAGAGTGTTCAGTAAAACACCCACATGTATAGTTCTCACCTTTATCGAAGCACAAATAGCATCCCGACTGACCATAACAATACCATCTACTAGCTCTCTGCAAAGGCGAAATGTTTCTTCCCCAACAGTTTTGACAGCTACACCATCAGCAAACCCACCAACATGCTCCAACATGACCCTCTTACCATGACACAAGGATAATGCCATTGCATTTGCATCTGAGGGTTCCACTCCAATTATTTTCACCTGTACAAAGAAAAATGTTGCAACACATTCCAAAAAGAATATTAGCCTGACTAGAAACCAATGTAAGATCCAGAAAGAAATTGCATTCACAAGATTGATCAAATATGAAATGATTCAACTTAAAAGTAAACTTAAAATATCAGGAACACGTCAGTCTCCATGTGAAGCCGCATAAATAAACTCTGTTGTCTTCAGCATAGGATTTTTTATAAGAAGAAAGAAATGGTAAGATGGAAAGCAGACCTCTGGGCGAACACATTTTACATAGGCAGCAATTCCAGCAATTAATCCACCACCTCCAACAGGTACAAATATTGCATGCAGTGGACCTTGCAGCTGGCGAACAATTTCCATGCCGACAGTTCCTTGTCCAGCGATGACATCAGGATGGTCAAAGGGAGGTATGAATGTGCGGCCTTCCTGCTGGCATCGTAATTTTGCATATGACTGAGCTTCATCATACGAGTCCCCCTCAAGGACCACCGTTGCACCCAACCTCTCCACTGATTTCCACTGGAATTAAGGTGTTATGTTATTATTCAGTGAGCACTAAAGTAAACTGAATCATGTAAAGGGGTGACTTAAGTTCAGCATCTAAAGATCAGAAACCTTGATTTCTGGTGTTGTCACGGGCATGACAATGACAGCATCGCATCCCAGTCTCTGAGCGGAAAGAGCAACGCCCTGGGCATGGTTTCCAGCAGAGGAGCAGATGACGCCCCTCTCTAGCTGCTCACGGGAGAGCTTTGCCATCATGTTGTATGCTCCCCGCAACTTGAATGAGAACACCTGTAAAGTCATGCCAAAAAAAAAAACTGAGGAACCTTATTATGTATAAAACCCTAAATACAGTCAAACAAAATTATTAGGAACCTTATGATGTATAAAACGTGTGTATGGCAAAATACTAGATAGGGAAAATTATCTTTAATATGCATATAAGGGTTCCTTCTTCTCCAAAGAATATGCAAATAACGTCTTTTTACTGTGGTTTTTTTGCTGTTGCTAATAACACAGTAAAAAAACAAGTATAGCAGACCAGGAACAAATTCTCAAGACCCTGAATCATGCTGCAGTTCACAAGTCTAGCTTGTTGAGCTTTGAGATTCTAAAGAAATTAAGCTCCTATAGACTTGTGGAATCACAGACTTTGTAAGCTAAAAAAACGCCACCTCAAGGTTTCAGCACTCCTAGTATCATAATATAATAAATAACAGGCCAAAAGTGCAAAATACCCTGCAACGTCTATTCTCGGAGAAAGCGTGACAAGAACGTATCAAAGCCAAGGTGGAGAATTAAAGGGAATGTCTGAGTACCTATCCCCATGATTCTGTGAATCCAAGCATCCCGTTGAAACCCGCTGAACAACATAACACGACAGTAACAAGGTAAAACCCCCCAAATCCCCATTCCACTGAACAAGGTCATTGGCGAGTGCAAATCTATCCACAAACACGTGTAGCAGCTGAAACATCCAAACCCCAGCATTTCCAAGAAATGATGCTGTTTTCTGGGAATAAAAGTGCGCAAATAGCCACGCCCATGAACACGAGCCAACCTAAAAAAAAGGTGACGGGGGTAAGTAAACGAATGGCCGCGCATCGTCGTCGATTACCGGCTGCAGGTCCTCGCGCTTGATCCAGAGGTTGACCCCGAGGCGGTCGGAGAGCTTGGTGGCGAGCTGCAGCGGCGACTCGATTGCGACGTCGTACACCTTGGACGACAGCACGCTGGTGAGGTACTCCATCGCGCCGGGGCCGCCTCCTTCTCCCGCGGCGTCCCCGAACCCCTCGACATCCGCCGCGCCCGCGCCGGCGCCGCGCTCCCGAGAGCCCGCCACGAGGCACCCGCTCTCCCGCTGCAGCGACTCCGGCACCACCCGCACCATCGGCGCCGGCGCCGGCGCCGGGACAGCCGCGAGCCCCGCCTCAGCGGCCGTCGCCGCGGCGGCGGCGGCGGCGGCTACGCAGGAGCGCATGCGCGCGTCGCGGCGGAGGGAGGCCGCGGGGAAGGACGCCGAGGGCGAGGCGGCGGTGGCGGCGGCGGCCGCCATGTTGGTGGATGGTGGCCTGGCTGGTGCCCTCGTCGAATTCCTCTGATTTGTTTTCCTCTCGTTAAAGCGGAATGCGTCGTCACAAAGTCGCAGGGGCGGGCGGGATGATATAGTATGATGTGGCGCGCGGGGCAGAGGAGGACGACCCCCGTCGCGGGGGCCTCGTGCTGTGGCCGTGTGCCTGTGTGGGTGCAGTGGAGGCCGGGGCCCGCGCGGGATCAGGATCGTCCGCGACTTCGCGCGCCCCCCCCCCCCCTGTTCCTTGGCTTTTCTACCGTCGTTTTCCGCGCCTGGCCGGTGGGGCATGCAGAACACGGGCTTGCTCGACGAGACCGGCCGGCGGCGGCGGCTCCGCGAGTACTGCCTGTACGGGCTCTGCCGGAAGTCAGAGGCTGTGCCGCCGGCCGGCGGCTACACGGCAGAGCGTTCGACAGCTTCAGCGCCGACAGCTTTTGAGTTTTGACTACACCGCGGGACGATGGCAATGGTATCCAAACGTGAAAGCCGAAATCCGATGGATTTTTACTCTATTATAGGATATAAAATATAGATCAATTTTTCTATCTATAAGTTTGCTAATGGTAAAAAGTCAAACCCAGTAGATTTGTGGATCTGGATTTAGAAGCGTAGTACCTAAATCTGTAAATTCATGAGTTTTTTAAATCCGGTTCATAACTCTAAAATATTTAACTAAAATATAAGAAGAGTTTATTTTAATTAATTTTATCATACTGAATTGTCATCATCCTAAATCGTACGAAATAAACACAACCATTCAATATAATATTTTTGAAATAGAAATAAGACAAAACTAAAATATGGTTGTGCGTATAAAAATGAGGTCTTATTGAGTTCATGAGCAACCCGATGGGTACTCGTGATCCGAATGGGCATGAGTTTAGGCACAAAATAAAACTCGTGATGGGTCATGAATTTTTTAGCAAGTTCATTTATGTTTGTGAGTATGAGTTTGGGTGAGCAAAACCCAGCGGGTTTGTACCCGTTGCCATCTCGCGCCATCCTCGTTTAGCATCTCTGAGTTTCCAAAACCTCTCAATCTATTTTCGGCCTTGTTCGGTTCTATGAGAACGAGCGGTTCCGATCGGATTGGTTTCATCCGGTTTTGAATCCGAAACAAAATAGTCGTTTGATTGAGGTTTGGTTCCAGATGGATTAATATAATCCGGTTTGAATTTAGCTTATTTTTTATGCTCTAAGACCCATTTTTGTTCCGCACCTCTTGAGGCCAGAAACGGAAACAATCGGATCAAGTAAATATTTTTGGTCCACTCATTCACGATCTATAATGGTTTTGGACCCTATTTTAATCTGACATAACTAAATAAGACTGAAAATAATAAAGAGAGAGGCTAATAATACTCAATTGTCTCTCTCATTATCAACACTCGATTCATCTCCTCCTCTTCGTCTCCAAATCCAGCGGTCTTAGAATAGAAAATTACAGAAGGCTGGTCGGCCAGGCGGTGAGGATTGGACGGTTAGAAGATGACATTCGCGTCCTAACGGTGGCGGAGGCTGTTGGGTTAGGCAAGGTGGCCATGGCTGAAGCTCACCATAGAACTTCGTGGTTGTTGAAACCCTAGCACGACCGCGGCAAGGCGATGGACGACGGCGGGACGAGGAGGAAGATGAATAGTGAAAATCAGGTCTTCAATACTTGATTGTTGGATAGACAGCTCCAAAAGTGGGGACAAGGTTTTCCAATGCAACTCATCACTGAGGGCGTTGAGAACATAACACGTTACACAAGAGAGTAAGAAAGTATAGAAGTAATAAGGGTGGTTTGAAACGTTTTAATTTTTTTGATACAAAATTGCCCTCCATAATTTAGGTCTCAAATTTTTGAAACTGTTGAAGAACTTAACAAATATGCTTCCACCTTTATTGTCCACTTAAAAAACTGTTAACACTGGATTTTGGTCAATATTGAGAAGATGACAGGTGGACCCAACGAGCAGTGAGAAGAGCATTCCGTAGACGGCCAAGCGATCGATTACTCCATTCAGGAAATAGATATGGCAAGAGAAGCTGATCACGAGGATAATCGACCATGACCGTGACAGATTAAACGAGTATTCAAGAAGCCAGAGGGGGTCTGATCTCATTGGCCAGGAGTTGGATTTGGTGGCGTTGTGATGTGGCAAGCAAGCAAAGAAGACAATTTAAATATAAATATATATATAAAGCATGCACATCTCGACGTTCAGTTCTATATTTAGCATAAATGGCTTCACGATGAAGGAATATATATAAAGCATGCACATCTCGACGTCCAGTTCTATATTTAGCATAAATGGCTTCACGATGAAGGAAAGGCTAGAAGACGGCGTGCATGTCCAGTGTGCGGAGATGGGCGTATGAGGCGTTCGGCAAGTACCCATGCGGTCGGCTAGTTTCCAAGGATTCGGCAACTGCTCATGCGGTTGGCTATTCTGAGAAAATGGAGTTTCCATTGAAATGACGGAAGCAAGAGCCGACCGGGCAACAAAATTGCGACAATTAAGGCAATGAAGATTCCGAAAGGAGTTGAAGGCCAAGAATATTGTATTTTCCTTTAATATTTCATAGTCGTGTCCTCTTAGGACTTGTATTGCGTCCAGGGTATAAATATAAACCCTTGGGTATTGTAAAAAGTGTTCACAACCACATCAATACAAACCGGCCCCGTGCCATCTTCGAGTCCCTAAGTCGTGTCGTCGAGTTCTTCGAGAGGAATAATCGATCCGTCGACCTCCGTAAGTACCGACAACCTTGCTATCATGTCTAGTATCATGCGGTGGATTTAGATATGATGCAAGTAGTCTCGTACGTTAAGCTTAGTATCGTGCGGCGGATTTAAGCTTATGACGGGAAGTTTTTGCTTATGCCTTGTATCGTGCGGCGGATTAAGTCATGAGTAAAAATAGTTATCGGCTCTGTTAGATTTGGCAGATCTAATAGATTCATCAAGTTATCATGTGTTATACTCCCTCCATTCCAAATTATAAGACGTTCCAAGAATCTTGGAGAGTCAAAGTTTTTCAACTTTGACCAAAATTATAAAGAAAAATATAAAGATTTATACCATCAAATATACATATTATGGAAATATAACTAATGGAGAATCTAATTGCACTTAGTTGATATCATAAATATTATTATCTTATTATATAAATTTGGTCAAAGTTGAAAAACTTTGACTCTCCAAGATTCTTGGAATGTCTTATAATTTGGGATGGAGGGAGTACGTTTTATTCATTTATTTCGTACAACACCTTTTGCCCAATCTAGATTGATCTT
The DNA here is from genome assembly GCA_009763385.1 of Coix lacryma-jobi var. lacryma-jobi. Classification (NCBI taxonomy): domain Eukaryota; kingdom Viridiplantae; phylum Streptophyta; class Magnoliopsida; order Poales; family Poaceae; genus Coix; species Coix lacryma-jobi. The sequence goes on along the minus strand of CM019823.1, from coordinate 164,974,020 downwards.
CGTTCGGCCTTGTCGCATGAGTTTGTTTGTGCTTTGCTGATTATAAGATCATAATGGTCGAACTGACTTTCAATCTAGATTGTTACATGTTGTGGGTTCATGCATGTCGATCATGTCTAGGCTTTGATAGAGCTGGGTGTCGTGCGGCAGGTGCAGGTTTTAGATTAGTTTAACCATGTTTAGCTTGTATGTTTCTTCTTCATGGACCCCAGTTCGGCTAGTTTGCCGATTCTGGTTAAGCTTACATGAGTAATGAGTACATATAGATCTATTCAGATGTACGTGTGCTTTTAGCTTCTTATAATTAGATCGTATCATGCGGTGGATTAATCTAATTATAAGGAGTGGTGTAGATTTATAGCAAGTGGTATCATGCGGTGGATTAGCTTTGCTTGAGTTTGCACCTGACGGGTTGTATGAAGGCTAGACGTGCGGCAGACTAGCTGGATTAGCCTATGCATATGTTATCTGCATAGATTTATATTTACAAGTTGCCCTCTTTATCCTTTTGTTACATATGCGTTCGGCATTCAATATGTTTATGAATTTCATCTTTTACACTTGCCGAATGACATTATAAATCTGTTCCGACAAACAGCTTCTATAGCTATGTGCCGTCGCGATTGGCTTTCAAAGCCGTACATATGGAACTGTCTGGTCTCACCCAGCATGTTCCAAGGTATTCTCGTACTTTTATCCCTTGTTGGTTTTCAGGTCAAACCGACTGACACGTTTCTGGATTCAGTACGTTCCGGGCACCCGATTGAAGCCAGCCTCGTTCGGCTTGTTGTGTGCCTTGACGCGAGGCGTCACGTTTTGCGTCAACAAAAACTCATGGACATATCGATTGTGTTCTTTTTAAACTATTGAAGATGCTTTAAGGGCGCCAGGTACAACTAATGGTCGGTGTCCTTATAGACCTTGTCTAGACAGTACCATCCATGTAAGAGCAAAAATAATAATATACCTGGTTATTGGTCGGTAAGGTTTCTTTGCAACCCTTTCTCAGTTCACAATATATTAGTTATTAGTTGTTCATAATTAATACATGACACATTTACTTCTCTTACATAGTTTTTTAGCTCTTGTGTCTAAGTCCGTTGAAATCTTACAAACATTTCTCTTCTCTTCTCTCTCTTTCATCTCAGTATTTAGTTGAAACATCTTATTATACTTGCTCTAACCAAATTTAGACATTTGAGTTTCGTACATAGGCTAGGTAATTTTTGCAAGGTCCACAACGAGGAGGCCTACATGTCTAGCGAAAGTGACATAAACATTGAAAACATGTATGGAATCTAGAGAGAGTTGGGCTTAATCTGTCCGGAGCAACCACAATCGGCTACAGGCCTACAGCTGCGGCTGCACCAGCAATACACAGTTTTGTGCAAGTCTTCGTTTGCATCAGCAGGCCGTACCGCCGTAGCCGTAGCTACAACGGCAAAAGGATGAACTGAAGAGGCCAACGTTTGCAGCCCTATTCATTTGAGCTAAGAGTTAGTTTGACTGATTCGTACGGCTAATTTTACATGAGAGAAAAACACCATTTCACAATTAATTTATATGGATTAAAGTTAGCAAAGTAACTCAAACGAACAGCTACATAACATGAATTATAATTTTGTCCATGTTTATTGTTTTAAACATTCAAAGTATTTTTGTATATATTTTTCACACCGTTTCAACATTTGTGCTATTTTTTTACCAGAGATGAAAAGGTGGTCTCAGCAGTCATCGCGATTTAATTTTGACTACAGACTTTTTCTTGCCATAAACCAACGGCTAAAAAAAAGGAGCACATTGCCAAGTTTCTGGCTTACCAGTGTTTTACTAGCATCATAAACTTTCATATGTATTATTGTGGAAAATTAATTATTTTTATCATAATTCTCTCTAATACATGAGTTGGGGTGTACACTTGTCTCGGCCTATATGACTATATCTATCTACTTAATTCAAACAAGCGCTAATTTCCACTCGGAAATAACACACGTTCGATGGAGCTAAGTACATGTTACATGTGACCATCAGGTTTCCCTATTATACCAGCTATCTTGGAGGATGACATATCGTTAATTTCAGATTCGGATCGATGGTTGTTGCCTCTACCAACAGAAAAATGGAATGCAAGATGACAAGACTGACGAAAGGCTCCATTAGACATGTGAAAGAAAACAATATGATAGCTTTGACACGTGTACACAAAGGAAATGATCAGATACATCAGTCCTTTGGCACGTTTTAAATGGTTGGTAATAAAGGGAAGGGAAGGGAAGAAGGGATGCATTTCGTCCACACCCGATAGCGTGATGCTGTCCTTTACGTTGAGGAATCAAAATTCAGCATCAATCATCACAATACTTGCAATGAAAAAAAGAAGAAACTTGGATTCCCTTGGTAATGATATTTTTAAGTCGAAGAACACAAAACAAAGTGAACATGGCTCTATTTGACCGGACTTACTACGACTACGACTATGACTGATTTGTAGGACTGATTTGATGTGAGATAAAAACTGAAAAGTAGATCTGATTTTGTCTGATTTGCTCAAGCGAATGGAGCCGAAGCAGGTAGTATGTAAATTGCATATGAATATATGATAGTAACTGTGATGCAAGTGCAGATTTGGACTCATGAAATCTTCGTTATGAGAAACCCTGTGGGAGCTTCTCATCTCATTCATAAACCGCTTTGGACTAGACCTGAGCATTTTGCGGGCCGGGTCAAAAAAATCCCGTCCATTACCGTTCACTGGGCGAGTCGGGCCTGCTATTTTCGGGCCGGGCTCGAGGCGAACCCGGGTCTGGGCGGACCGTCCGCGTAATTTATATATAGTCTAAAACAGCTCAAATAAACATTTCGGGCCGAGAAATTTTTTTTCGGGTAGCAAGATCTCTATCCAGACTTTGTCGAGTAAGGTTCGTGGGCGGGCCAGGCCCGCAGGCCGGGCTTAAAATGCTCAGGTCTATTTTGGACCTCTTTAAACGAAGCATCCAAACTGCACAATAAGATGTAAGGCAAGCTGCGAGAGATACCGAGACAGGTTAGCCTCATATTTTTTTTGACGAAACGGTTAGCCTCATTTTTTCACGAAAAGATTGAACAGCACATCCAATCTGACAAACCAGGAGACGAGTACGTGATGGTGACAGGGGAGCTCTCTTTCTGCTTCTGATGCTGCTCACGCCGAGTTGGAGGAGCAGAAAGCAAGAACCATTCTGACCTGATTTCGGACGTGCAACGGCCAATGCCCGAGTCGTGCTCGTGAAAACGGGTCCCCGTGGAAACAGGACACACACGCACCCCACGCAGCACACACAGCAGAGGAGGACCACATTGCTGCTCCAGGTCTTATAATTCAGTCTGGATGCAACAAACGCGGCTCAAAGCACGAGCCTTTTACGACATTTGATTATGATCCAAAACTGTTTTGAAACAGGGATGTGTTTTTTTACTAGTAAACAGGGAGGTGTTATGTTTGCGCAGTGATAAACAAAACAAGATCCAGTGTGGTTTACCAATGGAAGCACGGGCACGGCTGCCACGAGGCATTTCTATACTCTACCCTGAGTTCCTGATAAGGTGCACACAACCAAAAGCACAAACAGCACCACCTCTGACTCTCTGAGCACTCCAAGAGGTTAAACAGCCTGCCATTTGTGTTTTTGATTTTGTGCACCTTATTCATGATTTTGTACAAAACTACCTGAGCTAGGCGTATTTTGCTGCAGTCCAAACTCTAATGCATATATCTTAATACACATTGTTAATTGAAGAATCTTTTTCTAAAAAAAACGATGATCAGAGGTAGTTACATGATTCCTTCAGACAAGGATGCATGATATAGTATGAGGACACAAATATCAGCCCAACGTATTACCCTGATACAAGTGCTTTACATGTGAGCAATGACATTATCAGAATTACATCTCAGTGACAGATCCCCCACGCCCCACCCAAAGTTTGCTGATAGGTCCATCCCTAATCTCGATCAATTCTCCAACTGAAACCTGCCACAAATTTGATGATAAGGATCCTCTAATCAAGATCACTGCAATACAGACTGTTCAATCCTAACATCTTCACATGGACCAAAACTAAGCTTCACATGAAAGTACACAATGTCCATAAACTAAGCTTTGCAGTAAATAATATCTGTTTGCTTATTGTGAACAAACAATTGGTGTCACACATGGACCAAAATATTCTAAACAAATTTTGTTCACCATGATCCTTATCTCAGTAACAGTAAAATTCATAATGATATAGCATTTCAGTATTCTATGCGTAGCAACATAATCACGTGATAGATATCAAATGCTCATATAGTGAAACAGAGTAGTTATGAGCAACAATGCCGCTGATCAAAGAGAACAAGTACACCTTAGTGAAAAGAAATGATAAAAGTATCACCATGAACTTCCTATCCCAAATCAACCAGACACAACCAACCAACCAAAAAGTTGTAGCGGAGGAAGTGGAAGGGGGCCCGATGTCATCTAATCCAAGCAGAGGTGTAGATGATAGGTAGAGAGAGATGAATGGAGAATGAAGAGGACGACAAAGGACAAAACAAAGTGCTCGACTGCTCGTCCTGTTTAACTTGGTTGAATCAACCATATCTGTTGAGCCAACCTGATGGAGAAGGAGCATGGGGGCAAAATACTCTATTCACTCTAGTTTCTCTCTCCCAGAGTGAAGGAAATGATAATTTAATAGCCACAGTATGTTATAACAAAGAACCACAGATTGATAATGATACTTATCCAAATTCATGGTTGGAGGTGTGAGCTAGCAAATTCCACATTTCTTTGGTATGCTTGAGCAAAATTTGTCTTTTTTATATAGGTGTTTGGCAAGGCTCCTTGCAAGGACCTGCAAGAAGCCGAAACCGAAACCCTACCAAACAGGGCATAAGGATACAAGTGGTGACACCATTTAGTATTGGGTCAGTTAGCTAGTTCATTCTCGTCCCACTCCCCTTCCTTTGCATCCTGGATTAGTTCAATCGAATGAGTGTTAGGTCGACCCAGTCCCCATGACCCAAAAAAAAAAAGCAACACTTGTATCCCTGTGATCTATGCATGGTCGCATGGATAATTGAGCCAAAATTCACTCATATCACATAGTGCATCAACATCACACTAACTCAAGGGGAAGGTGTCAGTCTTGATGGTGAACGTGCTTCTTTGGCAGCCTGCTAGGGACGACCCATATCACCGATGAGGCTATGCAACAGTTAAATTGTTGGTCAATGGACCCAGTGGTGCATTTGCAGACATATAAGACTTGCAAGCTTGTAGGTTTGTGTTTTGCAATTTCCCTAATGGGAAATATTTATTCTGAATTTATATTTAAAACATTTCAAACCGAGGTATTGTTTAACTTGACTACTATTCATTTAACTTCCTTTAATCAAAAGTTTTGAAAAGAAAAACAAGGAAAAGCACCTAACACAAGTCAACATTTGAGTTCACTCAGAAGAACTGCCTATTTCTTTACACTCGTGTAATTCTTTTTTTCAATTAAAAAAAGAGGCACCTCTAATAAGTCGACATGCTTCCTATGAAATTCAACGTAAGCACGGGTTGGATATAGGACCTCATTCGGATGACCAAATGTAGATTTGTGATTTTTATGTAGGAAAAGGTCTAAAATACTACCCCCAACCCCAAGTATGACCCATTTGGGTAATTATACCCTGCAAATTACAAAAAAAATGAGGGCAAATGATTGAATACAAGGGATATAATGCTCGCAAAACAGGCAAAACACCAAGCTGGGGACTTGGAACAAAGCAGTGTTGTAGGTTATGACAAGGAGTTGTAATAAAATGTACAATGACATACATGCCACATTCAACATTTAATTAACAAAAGAGTTTCAAGTTTCTAATGTTTTTTTTTTCACTACATTAAGCATTCCAGGAGATAGAGTTACCAAGAGGGAAATTTGAAAAATAGCAACAAGAGAGTTGGAATAAGATATCAGAGGACCTTATTGCTACTCTCATTTTCTTAGTCTTGTAGTCAAAAAATTGGAGAGAGAGAGAGAGAGAGTCATACTTCTTACCATGGATTTTGATAAAAGAAGCTAAAACTACTAGGTTGGTTCAAAATAAGAACATACAGGTAAGATAACATACTCCAAACATTTGGTTGTAACACATGTATACTGAATTACTGGTAGCATATTCATGTCAAAAAAAAAAGGAGAAAGAGTTCAAACACTTAATGGAAACAGTTATCTTAAGAAATTGAAACTAATCTTCAGTGTAATGTGAACTAGAACTTGTAAAGTCAAATGAGAGCATGACTGAGTCAGTGCAACAGAGATCGATTTCTGGCAATAGATCACCTATTTATTGCCTTCCAACTGGTTTTCTTGACAATTGTTGCCCATAGATCATTGAACCTGATGATACAACAGAGTCATACCTAGCTTTGTCGATTGCCAGCTTAGGAAGAGCCATAGGAACCTATCCGCAATCATACACTTCAGGGATAATGGCTTTAAACCAAACTTGATCGATACATTCCCTGGCAAAGCAAGCGATAAAACACCAAAGACAGATATTCTCTAATTTATTAAAAGAGAAGTATCCATAGACTTAACCATCATCGGACAAGAACTCGAGAAGGCACTGGTTGTAGGACCCGCACCTACCCTGGTAGGATCGACGGATCCCATGGGGATCCTATTTTTTGTTAGTGAAAGAACGATGGCTCCATACTCAGTACTTTGTCTGGAATTTCTGAAGTAACATCTTTGTAACGAAGTTCGAGGGGAAAAGAAAGGTCCCCCGAGCCCCCCTCCAGAAAAAAACAGACTGTAGGTACATACTCAGTACTTTTAATCTTCTGTTATCGAATAATCTAAGAAGGCATTATTAAAAGAGCTTTCCAGTAGACAATTGTGATCAAGTAATTATAGCTAGTCTTATTGATCACTATAATCTCATTTGTCTGACATTTACTGGATACAAACTCCAAAAGATAACAAATCAAAAAAAAAAAAACTAGGGAAAGGGAAATACGGCAAATTTAATTAATGCTGCCTAATTTACCTCATGGCAGTTTAGAACTTCAGATTGACTATGGATGTGTGATGTGATACAGGAAGATTTCATTCAATGCAATTGATGCAGTTTGTGGAATTAAATCTGTCCTTTGGCCAACAGGTTGCCTAATCGTCTTAGGGTGTTTACTGGAAGCCCACAGTAACGTCTCTAAACTGCCAAGACATCAGAGATTAAGAGTTTTTGGCTTTATGGTTAAAACAGGAATGTCAGTGAGCATACCGGAATATCAGTGAGCATATCAAAAGTGATCACTCCAATAGTTTGGTTCAGCCAAGCCTTCTGAACTGCATTAATTCCAAATATTCAGCTCTACAATAATCATGATTTGTACAGCAGTTTTCCAGTTTACCTTGTAATTGTTAATACAAATAACAAAAATCACACTGTTTTCATTCGTATTTTTTTGCCAGTTCATTTGTGGTGCTGCCTTCTCTTTTCAATCTCCTTATCAAGGAAAATCAATATTGTTTCTGTGGCATAGTTTGGCGCAATGCCTTCTGTGATCATCCTCCTCAAATACTTGTCAGCTTCCTTTAGTCTACCAGCTTTTGCATTAATACTGATCAATGTATTAAAAGTAACAGCATCTGGCTTCATGCCACTTCTGATGATCTGCTCAAACAAGCAGCCTGCTTCTTCAACCTTTCCGACCTTTCCCAACTGATTGATCAAAGTGTTATACATGACAATGTCCATGTAAACACCTTCCTTTGACAACCGACCAATAATTGTGGTAGCAACCTCTGCTTTCCCCATCTGGCCAAGACCTTGAATGATTAGATTATATGTTGCTACATCATTAGGGCAGAGTTGTCCACCCCTCTCATGAAGAACTGCCCAGACTTGTTTCAAATAGCCCTTCTTGACAAACGAGGTCATCAGTGAATTGTATGTAAAACTTGTCCCTTTGTTTCCTAGATTCGTAAAGATCTCAAATAACTTGCAAGCAATGCTCAACTTCCCTTTGGCTAAAAAAATTGACAAGTATGTATTGATCATATCAGCATCAAAAGTCTTGGCGTCCATACCTTGCACCCTCTGCCCTCTGTGCATTGTAAATACAGCAGAGCTGTTCAGACTGTCAGCATGTTTAGCAAGATGATCCAAGTGTGGTGACAGTGACCAATCATCCTTGGGATCACTATTTGGGGTTTCTTCATCAGTACCTGTATGTCCCACATGGTTAACCAAACTCATCACATCATCCATATTACCATCAAAGGAAAACAGTGGTGTTCCATCTTTCTCTCTGCCATGAGGTCCCCTCAAGGCAACCATCATGTTTGATTTCCACCGAATGACATCCGGCAGTACAGAACTGTCCCTTATAAACTTCACTATTTGCTCTTCCAAGTCCCAACGTTTACTCTTGTTAAAACCTATCAGCAATGATGTTATTGTAACCAAATCAACACTGAAGCCTTGCTGCTCCATCTCCTTCACCAACTCTACGGCCTCTGCAACTTGGTCCCCCATCCCCTCCTTGCAGAACTCCCTAACCATGATACTATAAGCAATTCCATCCAACAGTTGCCCTTTCCTTCTTAGTTCGTAAAAAAGCCGACATGCTGCTTCTGCCCTCCCATTCTTAAACAGCCCATCTATCACAGTGTTGTGTGTGCTTGCTGAGCATTGGATTCCATCAGCCACCATTGTCTCAAAAAACCCGCATGCCTCATCAAGCCTCTTCGCTTTAAACAGCCCATCAAGAAGTGAATTGTACACCACCACATCACCCTTCACCCAACTGCTGCCCCGCATCTCGTGAAACACACGCAGTGCGTCATCAATCCGAAAACTCTTGCAGCAACCATTCATGACTGCTCGATAAGTGAAGACATCTGGCTCAATTCCAGAAGATTTCATTTCATCAAAAATTACCAAGGCATCAGGTACCCGGCCACCAACCACAAGCGCCCGGATGAATGAATTATACGTGCATATGTCTGGTGCAACAGGAGGAGTGGCGGCCTTCATTGCTGCGAAAAGCCTCAGCGACATACCCAGCTGCCTCCACTTGCCAAACGCGTGGATGCAAATGTTGTATAACCTCACATTCGAAGGGAGGCCCCTCCTCGACAATTCTTCGAACACATAGCGGAAGTCATCGCAGAGGTTCTCCTTCGATAAGGCGAGGAGGAGGCGGTTCGTTGCCCGGACGGGTGGTTGGTGGGAGGCGATGGGAAGCAGCCTGCGGATGGCGAGGACGGCAGCGATGAGGTTCGGGGAGGCTATGAGGGAAGGGAGAGCGGCGGCGGCGAGGCGGGGGAGGAGGTCTGGCGGCGCGGCGTCCAAGAGGGAGACCGCAGCGTCGAGGCGCGAAGCGGAGAGTAGAGATGAGAGGAGGGCGGGGAGGAGGGTGGACGGGGACGCGGAGGAGAGCGCGAACGGGAGGAGCGCGTCGAGGAGCGGCGGGGAGCCGGCGGCGAGCGCGCGGAGGAGGAGGGGGAAGGTGGACGCGAGGAGCGGGGAGGCGAGCGGCGTGGCGGCGAGGAAGAAGGAGAGCTTGGAGGCCGGCGGGAGCGCCGGGTGGCGGAGGATGTGGAGGTGGACGGGGAGCGACAGCGGCGCCGCGGGCAGCAGCGCGGCGGGCAGGTGCGGCGTGGTGAGGAGGTGGCTAGCGAGACGGGTGGCGAGGAGCGCGTCGGTGAGGCTGGACAGCGGCGTGGCGGCCGCGGTCGAGAGCCGGCGGCCGATGGGAGCGGCAGCGGCCAGCCCGGGCGGCATGCTTTGCTTCCTGTGAGCTGGGGACGGTAGCGCTTTTTCAGGGGGTTCTCTCCGTGCGCGACCGCGATTTGGCGTGCTTTTGACCGTGCGCAGCCCCGTAGGGCCACTTTTTCCGGCGGCGCGTACCGGCGAGAGCCAGCAAGTCTGGGCGCAGGGCGCGTACCGGCGAGAGGGAACCGAGGTGCCGCGCGCCTATCGTGCGATGTGCGGCTGCGTCTTCGTTCTAGCTAGCACACCACTGGGCTGTGATATAGATAGCCATCGGGCCGGCCCGCCACGGCCCGACCCGGGCCCGGGCTAGGCACGCCCCGCGTCGTGCCGGGCCGGCATGGCCCGCGGGCCTCCCGTGCCGTGCCTTAGCGGCCCATGGGCTTCGCCGCCGGCCCAGGCACGGGCCCACAGGCCAATTTCCGTGTCGGGCCGGCCCGAGAGGCACGACCTAGGAAGCATGTCGGGCCGGCCCGAGGCCTGCTTGCCACCACCGACGTCCGAAATCCGCCGCTGGCCTAGGAGGAGGCGCTGCCGCCGCGGCGCCGCCGGCCTAAGAGGAGGCGCAGCCGTCGCCGGAGAGCTCGCCGCCTCGCACCTGAGCAGATCCAGGCACCCGAGATCCGGCTGGAGGAAGAGGGCTAGAGCATGGAGGAGGCCGGTCGCGCAACTCGTCCTGGAGCCCTGGAGGGCGTCGGCCGCCGCCACCGCGCGTGGAGGAGAGGAGTGCGGCGTGGTCGCGTGGGGACTGGGGAGCGTGAAAGGGAGACGACGAGGAAGAGGAGGGCGTCGCGCCGTCGCCTCGACGATGGAGAGGGAGCTGTCGCGCGCGGTGCCGCATGGGGAGGGCGTCCAAGAAGCCGCCACGCCGGGGAGGGTGTGGGGAGGGGCGGCGGCGCTGCGTGCTTGCATCGCTGGGGCTCGGGTACGGGGAGCCGGGGGGTAGGGGCTGGGTCCTAGGCGGCGGCGCTGACGCAGTGGGAGGGCGGGGCCGGGGCCGCGGGGGATTGGGGAAGGGGCGCTCAGCGCCTGTCTGTGCATGTGCGGCGTGCGGGAGGCCAGCCGCGGCCGCCAGGCCGGGAGTTAGGCCATTAGGGTTAGGGAGGGAGGGGAATGGGGATGGGCTTCTAGCAGGCCGGGCCGCCACCGGGCCATGTGCTGCAGACCGGGCCGTGCCCGTGCCAGCCCACGGGCCTGGTAGAAGGCCCAGGCACGGCCTGTAGCACCGGGCCGGGCCAGCCCGGGCCCGAGGTTCTCCGGGTCGTGTCGTGCTTGTACCGGGCCAAAAAAAACGTGTTTCGTGTCGTGCCTTCGTGTCTCGGGCTGCATGGACATATATAGGCTGTGACGAGTGACGTGAGCTTCGTCCATTGTGGCCGGTGCACATTTGTGTATAGCCGTGGGCTTATGTTGAAGGGCCAAAAAAAAAAGTACTCCCTCCGTCCCAAAATAATTACACTTTTAAAATTGAAAAATTATTCCAAAATAAATATATATTTACATAAAAGACAAACTAGTCTTATTTATCTTTTTCTACTTTATTATTTTTCGACATATAATGATTACATGTTTCTAGAAATATAACTATAATTTCACACTAACCTTGTACTCTTAACCGTGTATAGCAGTCCTGAAATGAAGCCAACAGCCTAAACATCTCGGAGCTACTCTTTCAGTCCTAAAATAATCATCAATTTTTGTTTCTCGAGAAACAACTTCGACTAATATATATATTTTTTAAAAATATAATATTTTGGGTACATAATTAGTATTATTAGAAGATCTTTGAATCTAGTATTTTTAATAAATTTATTTGGAGATACAAAGGTTACACCCATTTTCTACAAATCGAGTTAAATTTATTGTAAAACAAAAAATGACAATTAATTTGGGATAGATGGAGTAGATACTACCTCCATATTTGTAAAATATCGTTTTGAACAAGGTTTGGATCAAATATTGAGAATATAAGTCATGAATAATTTTTAAATTATTGAGTTTAGAGATGTAAGAATCATATAAATATACGTATTTTGGAAATTACATATATTTATTTTGTCTGAAAAATATTTTTATGAAAATATACGTATACCACTTTATAATAAATATTCTTAAATAAATAAGTGGTCAAAATTATGTTTTACATACCGTGTCGCTATCTAAAACGATATTTTTAACCATAGCAAGTCGACCCAGGGGCCGAGTGTCGTCTAACAGAAGCCTTGTGATGTCTTCCTCCTCCCCAACCTTCCCCGACCCTTCCACCCCCGCCGTCACCCCCGCCGGCCCCCTGCCCCCTCCCCGGCGCCCTCGCCGGTGGTATGGGCAGGAGAGCCGGGCCCCTCCCCCTCATCCACCTCTTTTCCTCTCTCCCTCTCCTTCCCTTCCTTGTTGTTCTTAGTTTTTTATTTTCAATAATCACTCCCTCCTTCAGATCCGGGGGAGTGGAGGGGTCTCCAGCCGGAGGCTATGAAGGCCATGGCTGCGGATCCGCCGCTGGCGCTGCTCGACGGCGCCGCGAGGTCGCCCGCGGTTCCGGCCTCCGTGGACGTCTGCGTGCTGCCGCTGCCCGCCTGAACGGTCGAGATGGCGGACTAGAGGGAGGGTGAATAGTCTTTTCTAAAATTAATCGCATAGGCTAACCGAAACAAATGCAGAATTAAAACTATTGGTCTAGCCAAACTACACCCCTCTACTTATACTCTATGACACCTTACAAAAGATTCTAAACAAAGCAAATAAGGTGTCGAGCTAGCTAAAGCTCACCTAATCAATCTAGTTTGCAAGGTCACACAAACCTATGCAACTAGTACTTCAAGCACCGGGGAGCTCCTACACAATCTAGTAAGCAAAGCACAAAGCTCCTAAGCTCACTAGCAATGCTCAATAACAAGGCTACACAAGCCAAATTAGAGAGCTCAAATTACTTAGCTACACAAACTAAGCAATGTGACTAACAAGGCTACTCACACCAATTAGTCATGCAAGAGATCTACTTCTAAGCTACACAAGCAAATATGGTAACTAGCAAGCTACACAAGATAACTAATTACAAGAGCAACTATTAAGCTACACAAGCTAGATAGTGTTGATGGTCCTTAAACACCTGTTTTACCATCAACAATTTACCCTAACATTCACCAAAAAGGCATAAAATGTAGTCAAATAGGTTTCAAACTAACCGAATTCCACATGTCCATAGATTTTGATTTGAATGCAGGATTTGAGCCAAATTTGGATAGTTGAACCACCAAAGGCCAAGCCCACTCAGCAGGGCCCAATTGGGCCTCAGGGGGGTGGCGCCCGCCACCCCTAGGTGGCGCCCGCCACTTGAGTTGGCCCAACTCTCCCCCTGCCACGTCACTGATCCGTGTGACCACCCCAGGGCCAAATCTCGGCCCTTGGTCACTAGGTCAGTGGCATCAGACGGCTCAGGAGGGGAGTGGCGTGGATCATGACCGAATGTCGGTTATCTGGACATGCAACCGACATGCAACCACCTCTCTGTAGCTCCTGGATGCCGTTGAAGCAATGACGGTGCATCCAACGGCCAGGGGGTGGCGGCCGCCATCTAGGGCTAACGCCCGCCACTAGGGTTTTCCCTAGGTCGGTTGGCTGCCCCCTATAACTACCCCCCTCACTCACTTGGGCTATAAATACCCCCTGGAGGCGTCACTTCATAACACACAACAAGCAAGAGAAGCAAGGAAGGAAAGAAAGCAAGGCTAGAGCTAGAGAGCTAATAGCTTAGGGTTTAGCCAAGCTTAGACAAGTAGGTAGCTAGTAGAGCAAGGCATCTTTGCCTCATTGCCCTCGCGGAAACGCTGCTCAAGGCTCAGCTCAAGAGTAGAGGCGTGCGAGTGATCGGTCCTGGAGTTGGGAAGAGTCTTCCTTCATCTCTAGTTCAGGTTTTGCTCTTGTATCTCAAGCACTTTACTATATTCTAGTTCATCATTTCAAGTATTACTTTATTCTACTTATCAGTATTGAGTAGTATACTTGATTGATTGCTTGAGTGCCTAGCTATCCTACAGTTCAATTCACTTAGCCATAGTAGTTAATCTCTAGTGAGCTTAGTGTTTGATCTTTGCCAATAGGTTGCTTAGTTAGTTTAGTGTTTATCTTATTAAGTCAAGTATTTGCTCTGACGTCCGCAAGGGTGTCTCTATTCAAAGCTAGGGTAGAGATAGTTAGAATATAATTAAGCGTGGTGCTTAGTTATAGACTTACCTTCAGATACGGCTGGACCCCTGGATAGCTGTGGTAGCAAGCAGGTGGTGACAGCCCTGTGCGCCTTGAATTCCACCACGTAGTTGGCCCAGTTTAACAGTAAGGCTCGTTGTGCTAGTGTTCAACCTAAGCAGTGGTAAAGGCTAGTACGCCTCGGTACTTGATAAGATAGGAATAAAACTTTACTTAACTTGGTTGCTTTATTGGCATTTGCCTATCTTGCTTCGTAGTTATCTTGCTTCGTAGTTATCTAGGAGTAGTTAATAGTTATTAGTTAGTTATCATTAGTTATCCTGTTCCCCTTACCTACCTATCCATCCACCTTACCGGCCTTACCATCCATTTCATCCTTACCTATCCACCCATATATTCTTTCTAGCCTTTCATCTTCTTTTCTCTCCTTTCCCCTTTTCTTATTCTTCGACTCTCATCCCCTCCTTGACTCGACTCATACACCACCCTAGCCTTCCTTTGAGATCAAATAAATCGACACCTGGTACTCCCAGGGAAGTGCTACTACGATAGTTCTGTGCGCTTGCAGAATCTCCTCCTGGTAGATTGTAATCTCTCTAGCTAGCTCCTACTAGTGTCGGGATTGACAACCCCATTTGACATTAGTAGATAGCTGCTTTAGCTTCACTCCTTTAGGTATAGTGACTGGACTTGCTACAAGCATTTCTGGCGCCGTTGTCAGGGGTAGATTCCATAGTCTACTTCTAGTCGCGGCGTTGGCAAGTGTCAACAAGCATTTCTGGGCCGTTACCGGGGATAGTTGCCTAGCTCTATCTTTAGTGAAGTTAAGAACTACCAACAGATAGCTACACAAGAGCAACAACTAAACAATAGCACAAGTATGAGTAAGGAAACACAAGCTAGTGAATGGAGAAAGCAAACCACCGAGAAGATGTAGGCAATGTTGACACGGTGATTTTATCCCGAGGTTCACTTGGTTGCCACCAAGCTAGTCCCCGTTGAGACAAGCTCAAGGTTGCCGCCGGTCCTCTTGCTAGTGGTGACTACACTAGTCACACTCTCCCACATCGAGTGCTTACCACAAGCTCTAGCACTTGACCCGGCCGGACCACTTGATGCTCTTCACGTCTCCCTTTTACTAGAGTTGCTCTTCGCGATCTCCCGCGGGGTGAGCACAATGCCCCTCACAATCCTTCTCCGGAGCCACGCACAATCTTCACACGGGCTTCATGACGGAGACTCGATCACCAAGCCGTCTAGGAGGTGGCAACCTCCAATAGTAACAAACACCACCGGCTTGCAACACGAACACCTAGTACCACTCGATGCAATCTCTCAATGCAACGCACTAGCGATCACTCACTCACTATTGATTCACATACTAGCAAGCAGAAGCGAGTTAGAGAGCTTCCTTGCACTCCCCAAGCATGGACACTGTAACACCCCGGGTTTTTAAATAAATAAAATAAATTAGAATTTAATAAGAAAATGGTCAAAACCCTAGATGGAGGAAAAATCTAACCAGATGTTTGTTGCATTCATGCCGTTGCATAATTTTTATTGGATGAAAAATAATTTATTAAACCCGTATAGGGCGAATCGGATTTATTCTATTTAGAAAACAAATAAAAAGGTTTATGAAAATTTTACAAAATCAAAATCAAGTTTTATTTACAAAACCTAAGGAAAATGTTTCCAAAATTTTCAAACTAGTTTTGTTTTGAAACAGATTTGAAATTGGATTTCAAAATGAATTTGAAAAAGAATTTACAAAACAAAAAGAAAAGGGCAAGGGCCTCTCCTCTCCTCCCCTCTCCTCTCCTTTTCCTCCCAACCGGCCCACCCCTCCCTCTCCCCTTCGCGCCGCTCGGCCCACTCATCTCTCCACCGCGCCGCAAGCCCACCCGACCCCTCTCCATTCCCCGCACCAGGCCGCGCGCGCGCCGGCCCGCTCTCTCCTCCCCTCGCTCACGCGCGCGGCCCGCGGCAGCGCCGTCGCCCTCTCAGACGCTGACGGGCTGGCCCCGCGTGTCAGCGCCCTCGCCGACACTGCCAGCTGGGCCCAACTGTCGGGTCGTCGTCCCCAACCAATCCCTCCGCCCTACGCGCGCCGTTCGCCCACCCTTGCTCCTTCGGTCGATCGGCACGGCTGCCCGTCCAGCCGCCACCCTTTCCCTCCCCTCGCCCTAGAAATAGATCTACCTACCCCGCCCGCGCCCGCAGACTCCGCGACCCTATCCCTCTCCCCCTTCGCCACCGGACACGGCCGCCATTGCCGAGCTCGTGCCCGAGCACCCTACCCCGCCACAGCGGCCACCACCGGTCTCGTTCTTCCTCTCACTGACGTCGCGGTCGCACGACGCCTCCGAAAGACCCGAGCACGGGGGAACTCGACGCTGGGAAGGCCACCTCCGCGACCTCGCCACGCTCGGCATCACGGAGAGCCGCTGACGTTGCCGTCCTCCCTCGCCGAGCCTTCTCCGTCTGCGCGGAACCCCTAGGTGAGCTCGTCTCCCTCCCCGCTCTCTCCCGGTACCCTTGCCTAGCCCTCCTATGCCCTGTGGCCTTGAGCCGAAGCTCCTCCGCCGTGGAGGCATGGCGCCGCCGCGCTGGGAAGAAGCACCGCCGTGTGCTTTGGCGCCGGCCGGCGAGAGAACCCCCCCTCCTCTTCTCAAAGCCGTTCATTTCGTTTTCTACGGCCACGATTAGATCAGCATGGCCGAACCGGTATGGACCAGGCTCACCGAGCCGTGGACGCAGTCCACCCCGCTGCGTCAGCCAGCGCACAAGCCGCGTGGTGCACCGCACCCATCGCTATGCGCC
The DNA here is from genome assembly GCA_009763385.1 of Coix lacryma-jobi var. lacryma-jobi. Classification (NCBI taxonomy): domain Eukaryota; kingdom Viridiplantae; phylum Streptophyta; class Magnoliopsida; order Poales; family Poaceae; genus Coix; species Coix lacryma-jobi. The sequence goes on along the minus strand of CM019823.1, from coordinate 164,957,198 downwards.
ACGCGTCCGCCACATCAGCCGCAGCCACGCCGCGCCGACCGGCCGTGGTGAAATTGCAAAAGACCCCTCCACAATTCTTTGAACCAACCCGCAGTCCTAAAGCACTATTCACTGAGTCTCGGGGATTTTGTGTTCTAGCCCCTCGGTTTACGTCAAAACGAGGCGCGGTCCACCTCACAGCCGTCCGCCCCGATCTAATCACAGCCACCCATCACCAGGTCAACGGCCGAGAAAAGCCGATACCCCTTCGCCGATGCACTTTTGTTAAAGAGCCCCTGCCTTTTTCGGAAATCAACCCGCGCTCCACCTGCATAGTGTTCTGAGTCTTCCGAAACTTTGCGATCTAGCCCCTGCACTTCCAGCTAAATGAGGCCCGCTCCTGTTGCCTTTTTAATTCAGTTTTCTTTTATTTAAATTACGAAAATAACTTCAACTGATTTACAGTTTTGCCACCCGACTTCAAAAGCCCATAACTTTCACGTTTTAACTCCGTTTTGACCCATTCAACTTGCGTTAGATTTATAATTTTGTTCTCTACGCAGTAGATCTATTAGTTTACTGTTTTTATACTGTTGTTGTACTGTTATTTATTTCTATGTATTGTGCCATGTATGTTGCTTGGGCCAGAGAGTGCGGAGTACGAGGACGCTCCAGACCATCCTTGCGACCCAGTTGATTCGACCCAGTCCGAAGGCAAGTGTCCTTGAACATCTTGCACCTACTTTATTTTACTTTTGGTACTAGAGTAGTTAGATCTTGTAGATGCATGCTTGTCATTAATTTGAATCCCATGTTATGGTTTACTAGAATTTGTACATATTATCCTTGTCGCCTGTTTTGGGATATTCGGGTAGGTGTCTTGCTTAGCCCTGCAGTCATGGTTGGGATGGGAGTTAAAATGTTTATAATCTTGATTAATGAACTATGAAACGAATGTGGACATGGTAATTTTGTAGTAACATGGTTATTAGGTAAATCCGGCAGGATGAACCCGTATTGGTGGTTTTGTGCCGTGGGACTCGGCAGCTGCTTTTGGTTTTTGGTTCTGGGCGAGTGCTAGATTTATCCTGCCTGGATCCCTAGGACCCGGTTCTTGGACAAGTAACCCGGCAAAACAGCGCAACCATGAGATCTGGATGGGCTGGACCTTGCTAATTAATTAGCAACCTTTAAGTTGAGGGTCCACACGGGGTTTGTTTTAGTGGCTCACGAGGGGGCCCTGGGGGTCGTAGACCTTTGTACGGGGTGAAACCTTAGAGGTACGTGTGGAACGGACTTCGAGGGGGCTTTGTAAAGGCCTTGCAGTGCAACCCGCTATGCACCTCGGCAGTGTTTAGCGTGACGGGAACTGCACGACTCATGGGTAACGATGTGCAACCTCTGCAGAGTGTAAAACTGATATATCAGCCGTGCTCACGGTCACGAGCGGGCTTGGACTTCTTCGAGATTAGTTGGTTACTGGTTGGTTTTGGGTTCGGGTCATCTGATGGACTTCAGGTGTTGGTTGCTCGGTGTGACTCCGAGTGTGGCTTGCTCGGTGCGACTCCGAGTGTTGTTACTTTTCTACAGTATCTGTGGCTATAACCTAGTAAACAGGTACATAGGATTAATAGGATTAATAGGGTGTGTCGCTTTAGGCGCTTGAGTCAAACAAAGTCAGCCTACCTTTGTTATAAGCCTCAATAGCATATATTTCCCACACTTGCGGAGTACATTTCGATGTACTCACCCTTCCTCTTTGTCCCCCCTGCTACCCCACTCAGACGCTGGAGACTACGCGTACGAGGAGCAGGAGTATCCAGAAGACGGAGGCTACGACCCTGACGACCTGTACTAGGATGGCGCTACCCCCGGTCGACCTTCCTGTGGAGTGGAGTCCAGATCTTCCGCATCGACACCAGAGTTTATTTTAGAGTTAGACTGAGAGTCTGTACTTTTCTTTTGGACCCGAGGGTCATTTTTGTAATAATGTACGATATATTAATAAAGCATTGTTTTGATATTTACTATGATGTGGATATATGTATGAAAATTGATCCTGGCATACATATATTGTGCTCCAATTTTGTTCTTAAAATTGGGGTGTCACAGACACCAAGTCCCAAGGGTGCTAAGCACCAGCCAAGGTCGGCCACAACCTCTATTTATAGCCCCAAGGGCTAAACTAGTCGTTACCCCCTTCACCGGGCACTTTTCGTACTGACCGAACTCACTACAGGGTGACCGGACGCGTACTGTCACTAGAGTTCGGTCGTTTGCCCCCAACTGCTAGTTTTCGCGCGCGTTCAGCCTTCTACTGACCGGACGTGTCAGGTCATAATGACCGGACGCGCCTATGCCTGAGTCCGGTCGCAAACAGAGAGGTTTCGGGGTTGTTTTTCAGTCCGGTCACTACTGACCGGACTCTACCGAGCATGCGGTCAATATACCTCAAATCAGCACTCAAAATACACTGACCAGACTCTTGTGACCGGACTCACTGTACTGACCGGACGCATCCGGTCAGTGAGTCCAGTCACTGACCTTTCAGCGCTCAAACGGCTATAACTCTTAGTTCCGAACTCCGATTTCGATGATCTTGGACATTTTGGAAAGATAACTCAGAGGGATACACAACCCACATACAGAGCTAATCCATATCACAAAGGATTAGTATAGAATTCCAATCTAAGAGTCATCCTAGAGTCTGGAACACACCGAAAAGCCTCCTTCTCTTCTCCGAGTTGATCCAATTCAACTCCAACAACTTCTCCTTTGCAAATGTGCCAACACCACCAAGTGTACACCACCTTGTGCATGTGTGTTAGCATTTTCACAATCATTTTTCAAGGAATTAGCACTTGCACTCACCACGCCACTCGATCCTAGCAACATCGCAATGTTAGATCGCTCAAGTGGCACTAGATGAGCGATATGCAAACAAGTTTGCTCCTCTTAATAGTACGGCCATCTATCCTAAACCCGGTCATAATCTTCTCTACACACCTATGACCGGTGAAATGAAATGCCCTACAAATATACCTTTGCCTTGCGCATTCCATTCCATCTCCTCCATTGTTGATGCAACACATGCACCAACCTAGATCAAATGATATGATCCACTTCATATCATCACATGGCCTCCATGGTCCATCGATCTTGACCTCACTTGCTCTTCACCATTGCTTTGGTCCTTCGGCGCTAAGTCTTGCTTAAGCCTCCCGACACTCGGTACCAACGACTTCAAAGCCTCCAACTTGCCCTTCACCTTCGCAACCGGTCCATCAAGCCAAGTCTTGCCTTGATCTTCACCATCTTAGCCACATGACTCTATGTCATGTCACATATGCAATAAGCTCCTTCATCTCATGTGTGAGCCTTTGCAACATCCTCCAAGCCATTTCACCTTTATGACATATATGTTGCTCACACGTGATCACCTGTGGACTAATCACCTGTGTATCTCTCATAAACACCATTAGTCCACCTAAAGTTGTCACTCAATTACCAAAACCAAACTAGGACCTTTCACCGCCATCGAACTTCTCTCGAAGCTCCCCAAGATCTGCAACCCGGAGGCCATGCTCGCCCGCATGGGCGTCCGGCGCGGGAGCGGGAGCTCCCGGCTCGCAGCGCGGACCTCCCTTAGCCTTGGTCCGTCGCGCGCACCGCTCCGGGCCTTAGGGCGTCACGCGCCCCTCGCCCATAGCAGCAGACGTGCTGCTGCGTCGTGCACCCAGGTCACCGCCTTCGCCGCAGAGGCTTCTCGGCACTCAGAAGCGGACCGCGGGGCAGCTGGACATGGCATGGCGGATCTTTGGGCACCGTGCCCTGCGGGCGATGGCTCCTTGCATCCGCGAGGATTTCGGGAGCGCTCGGTGCACACAGTCACAGTTCGGACCTGCCTCGTACTTGGCCACCGCAAGGACCCGCCGCGGGTTCGGACGAGGGCGCTCCTCAGCGCCCTGCACATGTCGTTGTAGGCGGCACCAGGCGCGTCGCGGGCACCGGCGGCCGCCACGGATGCGGCGGCCTCGACCATGGCGCCGGCGGAGCCTTCCCTTATGTCTCTGTCATCAGGTGCCCGCGGTCCTTCCCGATCCGGTGGTCCGTCGTCGATTTCGATCAGAGCTGGACCCCCAGCCTTCGATCTGTTGTCATCATTGCCAGATCTGCTATGATGGACATCGAATCAAGAGACAGGCATCTACCCTAGGCGCGGCCTCCTGCACGACGACGATCAGTGAAGATCCATCTTCTCAGAGACCCTGTAGCCCGGGAAGAGTAGAATCTATGTTACACCTCAAATTACAACCTCTGATTCGAGATATCTGTAAAGGTGTTCAAGCGAGTCCGGTGTTGCTTCCACTAAATCTACGACTCGGTTCTCAACCTTCGCAGCTATTGCTCAATGAAGGCTCTCAATGGTCTGTGTTGCCAATAACCGGTGTAGAGTTCATCGTGTTTCTTTTGGGACACGTCAAGGACCCATCGACACCTGTGGGAGTCTCGAGTTTAGAGATCCTGTTTAGAATTTCTTGTATCGTTCCTGCTCTTCGGCTACTCTCTCTAGAAGTAGTCTTTGCGTCCACGCATATCTATGGTGCTTTGTATGCAATTGGGTATCTAAATCCCAATATTATGTACTTTGTTTCTTATTCTTAATATAATGTGCTTCTTGTCAAAAAATATGTAAGGAGTACATATAGGAGGAGCATGTTACATACTCTCTCCATCTCAAATGAAAGTCTTCCTATGGCGAGGAGTCAAACAATCTTGACTTTGACCAAATATATATATAAAATGTCTTTATTCGTGATATATCACATACATCCAATAGTAGTTTTGTCAAATGAGTATATCTACTTAAGATATATGTATATACACTCTCTCCATCGCAAAAATAATTGTCGTTTTAATTTTTTGAGAAATAATTCTGACAAAATATATACTAGAAATATTAATATTTATGCTACATAATAAGTATTATCGGAAAGAACTTTAGATCTATTTTTTTAACAAATTATATAGTTAGCAGCTAGATTTAGTCAACTAAAATTTAAGTGGTACATCAAGCATACCCTTGGCTTGACTCCAAATCTGATGAGCAAGGCTGCAAACGTAGAATTATAATTATGCATCCTCTTTTGGTATCAAACAACAAAACGCTCAGAAAGTGGAGGAGGAAAGTACACAACAGAATACCTGCAAATGTGCAGCTTTGCATGTGAAGATAAGATGATGATTCTCCTTATCCTGGATCGGCCGGTTCATCTTTTCGCCGTGCATGCCCATCTGTGAGATCTATAGGATTAATTTATGTTTAGTTATTCCTGTGATCGTGATCTCCATAGTGATCCGCCTGCACTGCACGCCACGGCAGGTGTGGTCGCGGTCTGCCTGAGGAACATCGAACACGTATACCTCATTCGCATCAATCAACTAGCGCGTTTAGATTGTAACTTTTGCAATTCTAACACTTTAGCACTTTCGTTTGTATTTGATAAATTTTATCAAATTATGGACTAATTAGACTTAAAAGATTCGTTTCACAAATTACAAACGAAGATCAATTATGTAATTAGTTATTTTTTTAGCTATATTTACTGCTTCATGCATGCGACAAAAAATTGATGTGATGAAGAGAAAATGTAAAAAGTTGGAAGGAATCTAAAGTTACATATTCCCGTGAATCTGTGATCGTAATCTCTTTCGTCGTTTTTTTCAGACGGCGGATCGGAAGTGGCCGTGCAGTGTTCACTTCTCTCCTCCGGGCTACAGATCAACTACAGTACCGGCCGGGCGCCGGCGTGCGCGGAGCGCAGCCGAGTCTTCGTTGGGCACTCGTGACTCGGGTCGGGTCCCCCGCGCTCCGCCACTCGCTCACTGTCACTTCTGCCTGCGCCGTGGCCCCGTGGGCCGTGGCTGCGCGAGGTGCTTTCGGACGGACCCGCCGGCGGCGCGCGGCGTGCATGTGTTTGGCGTACGGCCTCGGGTCACGGTCAGTGAAGGATCTCTGGCGGGGATTCGGGTCGGGTGGTCACGATCACGACCCATGTCGGTGGTGGGTGGTATCGCGTTTCGATTTTGCTTCTCGCCTCGGCCCTCGGCGCCGTGCCGCCGTGTGCCCGTGTTGTCGCTCGCTGGCCGCTGTCGCGCTGGCCGGCCGGCAAATCCTGCAGAACGTGCATGCCGTACGTCTCGCGGTGTACTAGTACGCATGTGCACGAGATCAGTGCAGTGCTGCCTGCGGCCTGCGCTGCGGCCGCGACTGCGACTGCGGGCATGTAAAAGCCGTTGCATGGAGTACAGGCTCTTACTGTAGACAACGTGATGCGACGCCCGTGCATGGAGTACATACTTCTCGGTCTGATACTGTAGTCAATAGTCATCGTCTGCCTATCATGGCGGTACTACCTATCTCCGGCCGGTCTGATTTCTGGACCTACTCCGTACTGTACTCCGAAGACAGCTGCAGGCGTCCAGCGGATTACCTGCAAGCCAGCAAGCCAGCACAGACGATTTGTTTGTTTGTCTGCGTGCAATGCATGAGCTGCACCTGTACCTGAAGCGTCACCAGCAGTGGACGACGAAGGTGGTGAACTGTGCAGAATCACGTGGAGTACGACTGTACACAGTGCCATGTGGTAACATAACATGCCGAATAACATATCGCAGGGATGCACAACATGCCGAATAACATATTGCAGGGACGATGCACTTGTCCAAAGTTAGGTCGATCGGTCCTAGAAGGATGAGTTGATAGGGTGCAATCATGCGCCCTTTCTCCCTGAAACACACACCACAAAAATACCTGGAAAGATTAAAGAACGGTGGGTGTGCAACTGCAAAAGAAGCTTGAAAGCTACCGATGCTCGACATGAGCTGCTCGACATTCCCTTATCTCCGGCTCGACCGGCCGGGTCCGCCGTGCACGCCGCCGCCCACCGCCACGCCACCGGTCTCAACGTACGGCCACCAATCACGATAACGACGCACGATCTCGATCACGGCACGTCGGCACCTCACTTGCAAGCCACACTACGACGGTCGCATCACCTTTATCGATCTCATCTTCGGGTTTTTTTTTTTTCCGTGGAAGCGTGTCCTGCCTGTCCCTCTGCTGGTCAAGATACCGTACGCGGAGAAACTGGCGTGCGTGCGCTGTTCCGTCTTCCGTGGTTGCTCGGTTGTTCTTGTTCCCCTGCGGACTCGTGATATTTTTTTTTTTTGCATTTTAGCTCTTTCTTGAAATATTTTTTGCAAACAGATCTGTTTAGAAACTTTGTTCAAAAATGGGACAAAAGGGTCGGCGTCATGTCTGGCCAAGCAGGGGGTCAGCGTCATGTCCCATGACGCCGAGCTGTAGTACCTCGGCGTCATGTCCCAAGACGCCGACCCTTTTGTCTCATTTTTGAACAAAGTTTCTAAACAGGTATATTTGCAAAAAATGTTTTAAGAAAGGGCTAAAATGCAAAAATATCACTGCCGACTGCGGGTGCTCGTGGACTCATGGTCGTGGGTGACGCATCATGCTGCATGGGGATGCGGTTGGATCGGATGCGGACGTAGGCCCTGTTTGGTTAGGCTCACTAGAGTTTAGAGCGTCCGTAATGGTGTTCAAATCGCTAGCTATTTGATCTCCAGGAAGAATACTATTAGCTCTTAATGACAACTTACAAATAGCTAGCTATATGAGACATATAAATAAATACTACTTTGATTAGACAACTTACAAAAGTAGCATTTTTATTGGCTATCGAGGAGAGAGATCAAATAGCTGGCGATTTGATCTCTCTCCTCGATAGCCAATAAAAGTGCTACCTTTTATTATTTTTATATGTCATCTCGCTAGCTATTTGTAAAATACTATTAAGAGTCAATAGAATTCCTCCTAGTTAGCTATTTGACAACCATTGCGGATGACATTAGCGTCCATTAATGTTTAGTGCTCCCTAGAGTTTAGTGACCATGTTTGGTTATATAATGACTAAAGATCACTAAAGTTTAGTCACTTTTAGCTACCTCTTCATGAGTAAAGACCCCTAAATTTTACTGTGTAGGATCGAGATGGCGCATTAGAGGGGGGGTGAATAGTCCTTTCTAAAATTAATCGCACTGGCTAACCGAAATAAATGCGGAATTAAAACTATCGGTCTAGCCAAGACTACACCCCTCTACCTATACTCTCAAACACCTTACAAAGATCCTAAACAAAGCAAATAAGGTGTCGCGCTAGCAAGAGCTCACCTAACAATTCTAGCTTGCAAGGTCACACAAACCTATGCAACTAGCACTTTAAGCAAATCGAGAGCTCCTAATCAATCTAGTGATGCAAAGCGCACAAAGTCTAAGCTCACTAGCAATGCTCAATAACAAGGCAACACAAACCAAATTAGAGAGTTCAACTTCTATGCTACACAAGCAAGGAAGGTAACTAGCAAGCTACACAAGCTAACTAGAAGCATAAGAGCAATCTACACTAGCACAAGTATATGAATAAATAAATACAAGCTAGAGAATAGAGTTTGCAAACCACCGAGAAGATGAACATGAAGTTGACACGGTGATTTTTCTCTCGAGGTTCACTTGGTTGCCACCAAGCTAGTCCCCGTTGTGTCGACCACACACTTTGGTAGTTCGGCGGCTAATAGGCACCACACCTAGCTCGACACTCGAGCACCGCAAGAACTCACCCACAAGTGAGGGTAACTCAATGACACGCGCAATCCACTAGAGTTGCTCTTCGCGATCCCCGCGGGGCGAGCACAACACCCCTCACAAATCCCTCTCCGGAGCCACACACAATCACCAAGTGGGCTTCACAACGGAGACACAATCCACCAAACCGTCTAGGTGATGGCAATCACCAAGAGTAATAAGAAATCCCCGATCACAAAGATTACATAGTGCCACCAAATACAAATCCTCAAATGCACACACACTAGGCTCTCAATCCCTCACTCAAATTAGCACCAAGCTTGAGAGGGAAAGGAAGGGGAGAAGGTGGATCTTCACTCTCTCATCCACACCCACAAAGGGCACTCACTATCTCATAGGATTTTTTGGCTCAAATCATGGGAGAGAGGAGAGAAGAAAAGAACCCTAACTTGAACACACAAGAGCAACAATGGGGGAGAGGAGTGGATAGAGAAGAAGGTGAGGGGGAGACCCAACCTTATCCCCAACCAGCCAGTGAATCGACCGTTGTTGTCCAAGGTTTCATTCCCGCACTGGAAATTCCAGGCGGCGCGCCCTGGAATTTCCAGGGTGGGAGCGTCTCTCCCGACCGTTGCTCTGGACCAAACCCGCACTGAAAATTCCAGGCGGCGCGCCCTGGAAATTCCAGGGTGGGAGCAGCCTTCGCGTCGAAAAGAACACGGACTGGAATTTCCAGCTCGGGCGACACCAATTTCCAAATGAAAGTGGAGAACCAACTAGAGAACCCCTTCCTGGAAATCAACCGAGCTAAGCTGGAATTTCCGACCACAGCCAAACTTTCTTCTCTTTTTTAAACCCTTTTAAGTGTTATCTCTTCCCACAAGCACCAAATCAAATTTAGCACTTGAGATAGCTTTTCACAAATGATTTTCTGGGCTTTCTCATCAATCTCACCATGTCACTAAGCGCAATGCATATGCACATGAAACTCACACTTAGTGGCACTAGATAACCGTTGCAACTAAAGATTTCTCCTCTTTATAGTACGGCTATCTATCCTAAACCCGGTCAAGCACTTCTCTACTCAACTTAGACCGGTGAAATGAAATGCCCTACAAATATACCTTTGCCTTGCGCATTCCATTTCAACTCTTCCAAAGTTGATGCAACACATGCACCAATCTTGATCACCAAATGATATGAGCCACTTCATATCATCAAATGGCCTCCATGGTCCATTGATCTTGACCTCACTTGCTCTTCATCATTGCTTCGGTCCTTCGGCGCCAAGTCTTTTCTCAAGCCTCCCGACACTCGGTACCAACAGCTTCAAAGTCTCCAACTTGCCCTTCACCTTCGCAACCGGTCCATCAAGCCAAGTCTTGCTATGATCTTCACCACCTTAGCCATATGACTCCATGTCACGTCTCATATGCAATAAGCTCCTTCATTGCCCATTCACATGTGAACTAATTTCCTGTGTATCTCACATAAGCACATATTAGTTCACCTAGGTTGTCACTCAATTACCAAAACCAAACAAGGACCTTTCAATCTCCCCCTTTTTGGTAATTGATGACAACTCTACAAAGATATGGAAATTAAGCTCTTTGGATTCTATGTTACTTATCCAACATTAAGCACTTGTGAAGATTTGGATAAGCACCATACAACCCGACTTGGTAGTGATAACTCCCCCTACATGTGTGCTCAAATGGTTTGGTTTCAAGCTTGCACACATGCATAAATATAAAATTTGTGGGAGTGTTACCACTACTAAGTGATGCTAAGGTATACAAGATAAAGTTGTACCTTTGTAGCGTGTATACCACATTTTAATTCATCCTTAGCATCAACCTTGCTAGAAACAAGTGAAACTAGATACCACGTGTACCACGTGAGATCAACATTATAAACAAGGTTCTAGTTACCACTTGCTATACTAAGACTAGGCTCTAGATACCAAAATGAAGCAAACATCATTCAAGTCTTAGCTCTAGCAAACATTGCACACAAGCATGTAGGAATGTAAAACATATGCAATGCGAGAAAGCAAATGTAATGCACAAACAAATGCATCAATCATGTATTCATGAGCTTGCTCCCCCTACTTGTGTGCTTCCCTTGTCCATGTCCATCTTGATCCATCTTGATCCATGTTGATCCATGTCCATCTTGTTTGCTTCCCTTGTCCATGTCCATCTTGATCAATCTTGCTCCGTCTTGATCCATGTCCATCTTGTTTTTTCTTGTTTTCTCCCCTTTGTCCTTTGACATATCGCAATTGACATATCTTTGCCATAATTTCTCCCCCTTTGTCATCAATGACCATAAAAGGTATGCTTCTCTTGATACAAAGGGTTGCACTAGGGGGTAGATGGTTAACACGTGAATCTTCAATTTTTTATGGACACTACCATATATGTTGGAATGATACCACTTGTAGATACCACATGTAGATGCATGAAAACCACTTTGAAATACTACATGTAGAACACTTGTAGGATCTTTGACCTTGATACCAATCGGTGGGGCACCTCCCCTTTGTCATAGCATGGGTCACACCACTTGATGAACTTGAGCTCTTTTATGTGAGGGAACTTTGCTTGATTTGATCACTTAGAGTTGAGGATCACTTGAAATCTTGTAGGATACCACTTGTGATATTGATCTAGACACCACTTTGTAAATAACACTTGAAGGATTGATTGAGTCTAGATACCACTTGAGTATGTTGAACTTGATATCCATTTGCATTGCTGTCTTCTTCTTGAACATTTGTCATCTTCATGAGCTTCTCGTTTGTGACTTGAACTAGTCAACTTGCATAAGATATCTAACTCGGCTTGCTCTAGAGTAAGCTTCTTCACACATTTTTCAATGGTTATCTTACTCATGTTGAATTAGACACTTGAATGCACATCTTATAGATCAAGTACTTGGGTTCACTAGCTCATGAACAAACTCATATACTAACCACTAGATCATATAATCAATCAAGCAATAGTGGTAGGCTATGAATTTAAAACTTTTTCATTTGTTATGCATGATCCTATTAGGTATGTACTATATGCACTAACCACATACTAGTAAGGGATGAAATGATCATGCACATTACAATGATACCTTTGCTATGTTGGAGAAGAGGATAGTCACATATATTCCAATTCATTTCTCCAATAGCAATGTGAAGTCCATTTATAGCTTGGTGAAGACCAATAGATACAAAATATGAAATCCATTCTTCACCCATATGAATTGAGAACCACTAATGATCAAGTGCACTATCTTGAGTTGTGGTTGGCTTGATTTTTCATTTAACCATAGCTTGCATGAGTATATCACTTGAATTGCAATGATTTGCTCTCTTTTGGGTGTTGCTTGGTTTCTAGATCAACCCTTTTGATTTCTTCAACTAAGCATCTCCAATGATACTTTAGATCACCACTTCCATGTTAGCCTTCCAAGCCACGTGCTTGGTTAACCTACAAAAGGCGGCAAGCCCCTACACTAGGGAGAAGTGACCTCTCTCTAAAGAACCATCATTGATAGTCACTTGAAATGATTTTGTTTGATTGATCTATTTGAACTTTTCTTGATGTATGGAATTGATTCCCTTTTTGAGTCCTTTTCTTTCTTTCAAATGATCTTCAATTGGTACTGGAACTTGAATCTTCATCTTTATCTTGAGTTTGGTCTTGATCTTCAATTTGAGTACCAAATGTGTGTGCCAAATGCACTTCTCAATTGAATGACCTTGTACTCATTTTTGTCATGCTTCTAGCTCATCTCAAAACCAAACATAGGTTCCTCAAACACTTATAATCATGATTCCAACTTGAGGGCCTTTCAATCAAAGTGACTTGTGATCTATCAATAAAGGTCACTTATATGGCAGATTCTGTCATCTTCAATGAATTGATCATATCTCACAATATATTGATTCAATTGCCATGAAATTTGGTGGAGATGTGCCTCACTAAGTGCTCTAGTAGCCATAAAAATTTGAGCTTCATTGGACTTCTAGATTGCTACCAGATTTCACATCTTTCCCAACTACTACATGCTGAAAACTGCTGCACTATAATTGACAAGATCCACTCCAAAACTGAAGCATCCCTTACCCAATACTCATGAATTTTTCACACAAACTAATACCATAAATATAGAGCATGTGTACCAAATTTCAAGCCATTCCAATAAGATTTGATCACTCAAACATGGCTATGATCACAGCTAGCTCAGATTTGCAATAATAGACAGATTTTCTAATTTGAGCTATACTTCATCAAATTGAATCGAAATTGATGTCAACTTGTTTGAACACTTTCACAAGAAATATATCCATCCAAATCACTCACTAAAGATCATCTTGTGTTCATATCAAAGTAACTCAAACTTGATTACTAAGCATTAAATCCATTCAAACATCTCATAGCAAGCAACATATGCATATATATCCAATTCAATCAACTCATATGCACCCAAATAAATTTGATCAACTAAAGATATACCTTTGTAGCTCATGATCATCAATAGCAAGCTTCTACTTCAATAAATTGCAAACCTTCAAATATTTCCAATAAAATTACAACAACTTGAACTTTGCACTTGTATGTTGTAGCACCTTTGGACTTCACTTATCTTGACTTGGCATTGGGTTTGGATGTGCACTAAGCTTCATTTATTGACTCAATCAAATTATGAACAATATGAAATCAATTGAATCAAGCCTCCAATTCCATGGTACCTACACACATTCATCCACTCTTTGATGGTACCCAAACTTGTTTGGGTCCTCTCAAGTTAGGAGCAACATACTTAGGCAATGCCTTAGTATGAATAGCGGGATGTTTTGCAATAGCAACTAATGAGGTACCATTACCATCCTTTCTAAGCACAATATCATTATTAATTGAAATGAGCTTAGAAGTGTTACCTAGGGGACATGAATTAGCCATGTGTCCCCTTTCCCGGCATGAGTAGCAAACTCTCTTTGATTGAGCCTTCACTTCCTTGCTCATGTGTTGCTTCTCATTGCCTTGCTTCTTCTTGTTTGCTTGAGCCTTCTTCTCAAGCTTGTTTGGACAACCCGAAGCTAGGTGGCCCAATTTATCACAACTATAGCACTTGACTTGGGTGAGGTCTTGTGTTGATCTTGATCTTCTACCTCCCTTTTTTGTCTTCTTCTTTTCTATCCCCATGTCACCACCATCTTCATGGTTGTTCTTTACTTGAACTTGGGGCTTTGACTTTAGCTCAACTTGAGGCTTCCTTTTGCTTGGGCATGATTTGACAAGATGGCCCATCTCATGGCATTTGAAGCATACGAAATGAGAGAGCTTATTTTCTTCTTGCTTCTTTATCTCTCTTTCATTTCTTCTCTTGCCCCATCTCTTGCCTTTGTCATTGCTCTTGTTGAAGCCAATGCCACTCTTGTCACCATAGCTTCTTTGATTGTTCAACATGTGCTCAACGGTGACTTTTGATTTGTAGCACCTCTCTAAATTGTTGCTCAAATTCTTCACTTCACTTTTGAGCTCATTATTCTCCTTCAAAAGGTTAGTCTCACAAGACATAGAAGTAGAACAAGCATCTAAATGTGAAGAACATGGCATATCTAATAAATCATCACAAGAGGTGGATACATTCTTCTTGCCTACATCACAAGGGTTAGCAACAATATGTGATTGATCATTTGACCCAAGTGATGAGCTCTCACTAGTTTTAGTTTCTTCTTTGAAAAGCTTATTAGTGAGAAAAACATGGTCTTGTACCAAGTTATCATGAGCAACACTAAGTTCCTCATGAGTCAATTTTAGCTCCTCATGTGAACAAGTAGTAACATAGAGTAGATGTTTTTGTTGTTCACATGTGTCTTTTAGAAATGAATTTTCATTTTTCAATTTCACAGTTTTAGCCAACTCATTTTCTAAAGCTTTAGCAAGTCTACATACAAGCTCAAAATTTGGATCATCACAATCAACAACCACATTAGCAATTGATACCTTAGTGTCACCATGTGACATGAAGCAATGTGGTGTAGATGGAGAGCTTGTAGAGAGATTACTCTCATAACCACCATCATCATTATCATCATCAAGTGAGCATGGAGTAGCATCATTAATTGCATCACTTGAGCTCGGCCCATCATCAACAATCTTGTCAAGTGAACTTGTGGATTGATCATCATCATCATCACTTGACCATGAGGTGGAGCAATCCTCCACAATCACCAAGTTGTGGTCATGCTCAACATCCTCATGTGCCTCCTCCTTGGGCTCATCAAGATCATCATCGGAGATCGCCCCATATTTCTCATTGAGATAAATCCAAATCTCATGGGCGGACTTCAAGTCCATGATCTCACCAAATATGTTATCCTCCATAGATTGATAGAAAATGTTAGTAGCTTGGCAATCGACATGTAGGCATTTCTTTTGCGCTTGAGTTGCATTCTTCCTATCCAACACAAGAGAAAGGCCCACATCTACGATCCACCACATTTGAGGACTAATAAACTTAAAATTGCATATCATCCAATTTTTCCATCGTGCAAAGTGTGTGCCATAAAAAATGTGTGGACACTCAACATCTAGCCCATAAGTCGCCATCCTCTCGGATCGGTGAAGACCACAAATGAGAGACCACGGCTTTGATACCACGTGTAGGGTCGAGATGGCGGACTAGAGGGGGGGGGGGTGAATAGTCCTTTCTAAAATTAATCGCACCGACTAACCGAAATAAATGCGGAATTAAAACTATCGGTCTAGCCAAGACTACACCCCTCTACCTATACTCTCAAGCACCTTACAAAGATCCTAAACAAAGCAAATAAGGTGCCGCGCTAGCAAGAGCTCACCTAACAATTCTAGCTTGCAAGGTCACACAAACCTATGCAACTAGCACTTTAAGCAAATCGAGAGCTCCTAATCAATCTAGTGATGCAAAGCACACAAAGTCTAAGCTCACTAGCAATGCTCAATAACAAGGCAACACAAGCCAAATTAGAGAGCTCAACTTAGCTACACAAACTAAGCAATGTGACTAGCAAGACTACAAGTCAACTAGTCACTCACGAGATCAACTTCTATGCTACACAAGCAAGGAAGGTAACTAGCAAGCTACACAAGCTAACTAGAAGCATAAGAGCAATCTACACTAGCACAAGTATATGAATAAATAAATACAAGCTAGAGAATAGAGTTTGCAAACCACCGAGAAGATGAACATGAAGTTGACACGGTGATTTTTCTCTCGAGGTTCACTTGGTTGCCACCAAGCTAGTCCCCGTTGTGTCGACCACACACTTTGGTAGTTCGGCGGCTAATAGGCACCACACCTAGCTCGACACTCGAGCACCGCAAGAACTCACCCACAAGTGAGGGTAACTCAATGACACGCGCAATCCACTAGAGTTGCTCTTCGCGATCCCCGCGGGGCGAGCACAACACCCCTCACAAATCCCTCTCCGGAGCCACACACAATCACCAAGTGGGCTTCACAACGGAGACACAATCCACCAAACCGTCTAGGTGATGGCAATCACCAAGAGTAATAAGAAATCCCCGATCACAAAGATTACATAGTGCCACCAAATACAAATCCTCAAATGCACACACACTAGGCTCTCAATCCCTCACTCAAATTAGCACCAAGCTTGAGAGGGAAAGGAAGGGGAGAAGGTGGATCTTCACTCTCTCATCCACACCCACAAAGGGCACTCACTATCTCATAGGATTTTTTGGCTCAAATCATGGGATAGTTGATGCAACACATGCACCAATCTTGATCACCAAATGATATGAGCCACTTCATATCATCAAATGGTCTCCATGGTCCATCGATCTTGACCTCACTTGCTCTTCACCATTGCTTCGGTCCTTCGGCGCCAAGTCTTTGCTCAAGCCTCCCGACACTCGGTACCAACGGTTTCAAAGCCTCCAACTTGCCCTTCACCTTCGCAACCGGTCCATCAAGCCAAGTCTTGCCATGATCTTCACCACCTTAGCCATATGACTCCATGTCATGTCTCATATGCAATAAGCTCCTTCATTGCCCATTCACATGTGAACTAATTTCCTGTGTATCTCACATAAGCACATATTAGTTCACCTAGGTTGTCACTCAATTACCAAAACCAAACAAGGACCTTTCATAGTGGCCCCTAAATTTTAGTGGGGTGTTTGGTACTCTAGGGACTGATTTTAGTGGCTAAACTCAAGAGGGCTCTAACCAAACAGACCTATATTCCATCCGTCTCTAAATATTTGTCTATTTATTTTCTAAGAAACATATTTAATTAAATACTTCCTCCGGCCTGATTTACCCGGCGTCTAAGGCCTAATTACAGATACCAAGATATTTACCGAAGTACGTGAAGACTATTAACTCACTAGCTAGTGCATGTCTGGCGGACGATGCCATCTCCCTCACTGACCACACTGACCAGTGCATGCAGCAACCCCCCTCACTAGCTAGCGCATGCAGTGACGCTTCAGCTGTAGCTCATGCATACAAATGTCTTGGTACTTCCGTGCGTCTGTTATTGTGGCCAAATGAAAAAAAAATGAGTGTATGCTAGATACGGACCAGAGGGAGTATATATTAATAAATATCAATATTTACCATACATAATTAATATCATTAGTTAGATTTTTTAATTGAAATTTTAACAAATTTATTTAAAGATATAAATATTATACATATTTGTTATAAAATTGAGTTTAAATTATGATACATACATCAACGACGATAATTATCTAGGGACGGAGGGAGTACCCTTTTGCTGCTCCGTACTCCATAATTATTGTTTGCAAAAGTTTCTCTGTGTAAACAAAGTTAAATGACCTGACATCACTACCGGGACAGGCGTAGTTGAAGCTTGAAATATTGATAGGCTTAGATCCCGCTTGATATAGCTCAACTTCATTAATAAACTGTTTTTTTAGAAAATAGCTTTACAGGCAAATTTAAATGAAGCTGAATTGTTTCGGAAAAATATTTTGCAAAACAGTTTTACCAACTTCATGCATGGCTGAGAGAGAGCGAGCAATAAGAGTGTGAGCTATGAAAAAACTAACTTTTTCAACTTCATGTCAACTTATCCTTTTGTGAGAGAGGAAATAAAACACCTCGATGGGAAGCTGTTTTAAAAAAAAAGATGTTTGGCAAAAAAAAAAACTCACAACAGCTTCATGAATTGTCGTAAACTATACCAAATTAAATATGCCCTTAGTCATTAGAGAGCTTACAGATACATACATTGAGATATAGATATAGATGGATAAAAAGATAGATAAGTAACAAATATAAATGTTAGATGGATAGAAAAGAGATAGATGAATAACAGAGAAGATAGAGATCGAAATAAAGCAACCAATTATATATTACTCTCTAGAACAAGCAAGACAATTAAATAAATAAGTTCATGTCTAACATGTCACACATGCGGCTGAAAATGCAGATTTTATACCGTGAGGTAAGAAAGCCATGTCCATAAGTAATTATCAAAACTTTCCAATTAAATCAAAATACAAAACAAAACTGCCACACCAAGCACCCACGCCAAAGACAGTAGAAACAACTCTACGCTCCATACTATTCTGACCGATGGATGAAACACGTAAATGAAACAACATTAGCAAACCGAATGATAAGAGAGCGATGTTAAAAACAAAAAAGACACCCCCACTTTCACTTATTTACCAAGGCACTCCAAAATTCACTAGTGACAGCGCATGCATGCAGCTGCTGAAAACGTTTGCAGTCTAGTCACTCCGTCCCTTTTTAACTATCGTGGAAAAAGCGTGTCTGTGAGAGAAACACGGATCTGTAGAGACAGTTATTCAGCAACGGAGAGAGTCTCGAGAGCCGTGGTCAACTGAACGCACTTCCCATTCCCCGTTCCCAAGGCCACACCAGTACTCCCTCCACCACACCAACCACTCTAGTGTGGGGGCTCTCTCCCTAGGCCTTGTTTAGTTTCCCCAACTTCCCCAAATATTTGTAGATTCTCTATCACATCAATCTTTAGCTGCATGCATGGAGTATTAAATGTAGGTAAAAAAAAATAATTGATTGTACTTTTAGTATCTACATGTCGAGACGAATCTTTTGAGTCTAGTTAGTCCATGTTTGAACAAAGTTTGTCAAATAACAACAAAAGTGCTACAGTGCAGATTCCAAATATTTGTCGGAACTAAACCAGCCCTGGTCCCTCCTCCGTTCACTGCCCCAGTGCCCCCCGCCCCTATATTTATAGGGGGGGCAGCCGGGCAGCCAGGCAGCCAGCTACGGCTGTGGCACAGATCAATCACGCTCGCAACCATTCTCACCTCCTGCGCGCTTTGCCTTCGTCGTCGCCATGGCTCTGCTCTCCGATCTCATCAACCTCGACCTCTCGGACTGCACCGAGAAGATCATCGCCGAGTACATCTGGTGCGTGTAGATCGCTCGCTCTGTCACCCTCTCGGCTCTCCCTCCATCTGATGATTTTTTTTCCATCAGTCCCGTGGTGTCCCTGACCCTTGGGATGCTGCATGCTGTGTTTCATCTTGTGGGTTCTCTTCTTCGCCGTTTTGTGTTCATTTCATTCACTAGTATTTATTCACGCTGGCAGGAATTTCTGTGACAATCGTTAGGGATGTTTGTTCTATTATTATTGAAAATTCTAGGAAGACCATACGTACCGATCCACTGTCTCAAACACCTTGTGTGATCTGATGCAGGGTTGGCGGTTCCGGGATGGATGTGAGGAGCAAAGCCAGGGTTAGTTAGTGCACCTTTTTTTTTTTCTTTTAGCACACCTGATGACCTTCAATCTTATTCTTATCTTGGTATACTATAGTTTTGGTGGAAGATAAATATGTGCCGTGCAAGCGTGCCATTGCACCTTGTAACAACTTTCCAAAGACCTTCTTGACACGAAAACACGCAGCCAGCCCTCCTGATGCTGTTCTCAGACCTTTCTCAAAAAAAAAAAAAAAAAGTCAAAGTGCATGTTACATCTCTGCCTGCCTTTTTTTTTCCTTTTTAATCAGACGCTGTCCGGACCTGTGGATGACCCTAGCAAGCTTCCAAAATGGAATTTCGACGGCTCCAGCACCGGCCAAGCTCCGGGTGACGACAGTGAAGTCATCCTTTGGTATCAATCATGCACACCAGTCCACTCTCCTCCATCTTCACCTTGACGTGTGTGCCTCACTGCTGACGCGTTGCACTAATTCACCTTCATTCTCTCTGTTTTTTTTTTTTTTTGCATCAAGCCCTCGAGCCATCTTCAGAGACCCGTTCAGGAAGGGAAAGAACATACTGGTAAGCAGAGTCTCCTTTGATCCATTTTTGCAGATTCTCTCCATGCATGGATGCTGGTCCATGGGTATGGGTATGGGTATGGGTATGGAGACGGACCATCCAATTTTGAGCTGTTTGTTTGTAGGTCATGTGCGACTGCTACGAGCCGAATGGAAAACCGATTCCGAGCAACAAGCGCCACGGGGCGGCGACGATCTTTAGCCACCCTGATGTCAAGGCTGAGGAACCATGGTGTGTCTCCATCAGCTTCCCCCTATCTTTAGACCTGCACAAAAAATGAGCTGAATTCTTGTGTACAAATGTCTCGTTCAATAAAATGGTTTTTCTTATATATACTGAACCTGTTCAAATTCAGGTTTGGGATTGAGCAAGAGTACACCCTCCTTCAGAAGGACACCAACTGGCCTCTTGGTTGGCCGCTGGGCGGCTACCCTGGCCCTCAGGTACCAACGGCTGCAGTAATTAAGTTTATTGCAAGACTACCTTTCAGCACAAGTATTAGGTGCACATTAACAGAAACAAAACCTCGAGATCTCCTTGTAATCTGCCTCCAACCATGCATATCGATAACAGCTTTGCGCTAACAAATTCCAGAGCTGACAAGCTTATATATGGAATGATCCTGACAGGGACCTTACTACTGTGCCGCCGGAGCGGACAAGTCCTACGGGCGCGACATCGTGGACGCGCACTACAAGGCCTGCCTCTACGCCGGCATCGACGTCAGCGGCATCAACGGGGAGGTCATGCCAGGGCAGTGGGAGTTCCAGGTCGGCCCTGCCGTCGGCGTCTCGGCCGGCGACCAGCTCTGGGTGGCTCGCTACATTCTTGAGGTAGAGCTGTGCCGTGTGTTTAGTTCTTCTTCTTCCGAGACATGCATGGCGTGTGCTGTGTCAGTGTGTTTTGCTGATGATACGTGTTCTTCTTTCCCTGTGATTGGCAGAGGATCACCGAGATCGTCGGTGTGGTCGTCTCCTTCGACCCCAAGCCAATCCCGGTGAGTTACCGTGCATTTCTCTACCAGATACTTATTTTGGGTTTTTGATATAGTATAATCTGTGGTCCAGTGGTTCTGTTATCCTGCTGATCTCACTCTCATGTCGTCTCCGTGCATGTGACTGCAGGGAGACTGGAACGGCGCTGGTGCTCACACCAACTACAGGTACCAGTCAAAAGATAAATATAATCAGCCGTGTTCTTTTGCCCTTATCAACTGGCTTATCAGCCGTAACCTGCTCGTTAATCGGTGAATGTGCATTATTCATCAGCACCAAGTCAATGAGGAGCGACGGCGGGTACGAGGTGATCAAGAAGGCGATCAGCAAGCTGGGCCTCCGGCACCGGGAGCACATCGCCGCGTACGGGGACGGCAACGAGCGCCGCCTCACCGGCCGCCACGAGACCGCCGACATCAACACCTTCATCTGGGTGAGCACGGCGACACCGTAACACTAACAAGTAACAACCTCTTTGCGTGACAAAACGCGGGTTCATCTCATCATCCCATTTGCCAGGGCGTCGCGAACCGCGGGGCGTCGGTGCGCGTGGGCCGCGACACCGAGAAGGAGGGCAAAGGTGAGAGGCGGAACCGATTTGTGCGGCCTTCTGCTGCTTCGGTTGGTTCTTGCGGCTGAACTGAACCCTGTGAAATTTCTTGGTTTGCCTCGTCAGGCTACTTCGAGGACCGGAGGCCGGCGTCCAACATGGACCCGTACGTGGTGACCTCGCTGATCGCGGAGACAACCATCCTGTGGGAGCCCAGCCACTCCAACGGCAAGGGCGCTGCGGCTCCTTGATCCTTCTCCGGCGGAGACTGAACTGTGTGTGTCACTGTCACCCGGCCTGCATAGATGGCAAATGAGACTGACGCTGTCACAAACTTGAGATGACAATAATAATAGCTGCAATGTTCCTAGCTCGTTGTCGTGCATGTGATCGCTGAAACGACTCGTGATGCGTCGGTTGTGGGTTTCTGTTTTTTCTTTTTTCTTCACTCTATCGGATTATGTTGATCGTGGAATGGTTTATGCCACCACCTCCATCATCATTCAGAAAAACTCGATCCAAACAGCAACTCGTTTCCAAACATAAATCATGGAGCTGAACCAACACAGAAGTGCTATCACATCAAACAAGTCCCACACCGATGCAATTGTATCCCAACCCACAACCACAACCCAGTCACAATCCCGAGTCATAGCGCCACTCAAAACATTAGTGACAGGTTATACAGGTGAGTAAAATATTTTTGTACTCTTCAGAAAGAAAAATAAAAACTGATACAGCACTGTGACAAGATTATTACCGCATGCTGCGCCAGCGGCTTACTCTGCAGTAGGAGCAAAAAAACGAGACGAGTCTGATACATACATTTTATTCATCGGTGAGATGCAACAGGGAAGAAAAACTATAGAACAAGAGGCCGGAAAGGAAGTCTGTGTACGCGCCTCAACTCATTCTAAAACACTCTTCAAAAATTTATGTGATAACGGTGGGGGCAGAGCGGCCAGTGTACTCTTGCATCTTGGAGAGCTTGAGCGCAACATCAACCTTGAGATGAAACATAAAATTAGTAAATGCAGTTTCACAGAAGCCCAAGGTATAATCAGCTCTGTGAATTGAAAGGACAGGGTAGATATCTTTACCAGCGGAGCAAGGGCATCCTGTGAATCCCTGCCGATCTTGGAGGAATCCTTCTCATACTGCTCGATGTAGACACGGATGGTGGCACCAACAGAACCGGTTCCAGAGAGGCGGAACACCTAGATTGCCAAAAAAAATCATGTTAGCTCACAGTATGATATAGTCAGAGATCTGAAATATATCTGAACAATGATGAATCCAACTCAGACTTATCATGTACTGATTGATAATATTGCAAAAAGGGAAATGTATTGTTGACTATGGAACAAGTTTTTCACACCATTCCCTTTGTTTTGGTTCAAGAAATAAAATAGAGGATATCTGAAACAACACAGGTCAACATACCAGTCGTGAACCATCTCCGAAGAGGTATCGGATGCCCTGGTGCTTGGACACAGAGCCATCAACAGGATCCTTGTACTCAAACTCGTCAGCTGCAACTACTTCAGAAACATCAGACCGGATGTCCTTGATCAACCTGACAAAGAGATAATTTAGACACAGTACTAAAAAGTTCAAGTTTGGATTATCAAGTCTATACTCCAGTATATAAGGGAGCACGAGCATAATTTTTTGGAGGTATTAATTCCTTTACATTTTTTTTAAAAAAATCCACTTACTTGTTAACATCAGAAAGTGATGACTGCATGCTTACTAGGTTTGCCATAAGCTCCTTAGCAGCCCCTGCATCAACATTCTTCACAAACAAACTTGTGCATTTAGAATGATATCTGAAACAGGTGGTACATATATGCAAGGCACATGTCAAAAAAAAAAAAGAAGTTAGTACCTCATAGTCATAGCGTGTGTAATAATGGCGACCATACGTGGCCCAGTGCTGACGGACAATATCTTCAACAGTGACAAGCTTATCTCCTCCAAGGTTGTCCTTATTCTTGAAAGCAATAATAGAAAGCCATGCAAGCACAGCCCAGATGCCATCCTTCTCACGAATGTGGTCAGACCCTGGCCAAAGTAGTGCATATAAACATCTCAATAATGTCTATACCAAATACCACCAAGTCCTTGACTTTACTAAGGGTTGGAGTCATGACCACCAACTCAATAAAAGGGCGAGAGGGCTCAATGTCAAACAAAACACAAGTGATTTGCCCCATTCATATACCACATGTTAACACAATTTATCCATCTAACATGACAATACAAGAAGCGCTGACATGTTTGCTGCTGTGATTCACATGTATAGAAATGATAGCCAGAAGCCAAATATTACCAGTGCCAAAGCTTTCTTCACCACAGATTGAGCACATTCCAGCATCCATCAAATTCCCAAAAAACTTCCACCCAGTAGGCACCTGAAACATGGGTTTTTATGTTAGATTTATCTGGCACTAAAAATTCTTGCAAACCAAGGTCTTAACACTTTACCTCAAAGAACTTGAGATCCAAATTCTTTGCAACAACATCAAGGGCAGCAGATGTTGGCATGCTCCTACAATTACAACAATGGATTATCATAAGTAGCATACCAGTGCATAGAGAAATTTTTAATGCATCTAAAGTCGGACAGCTGCATACAAGCGGGGGATGAAAAAGTTGGCATTAGCAGAAACTGTGTTCCAGATGGTATTGTTGCTGATATGTTAAGCAGATTTATTGAGCAGAATGCTGCCAAACTTAAACAGATGCAGAACAAATGTAGAGGGAAACATGCATTTTTACTGCAGGCTGCAGTGAAGCTTACCGCTTGAAGCCTACAGCGAGTTTTTACAGTAGCAATATATCTAGATTTTATATTAGCAGCACAATATGGAGGAGAGTTTTTTACCTGGCAACTCCCTTCAGGCCAGAAGCAAAGTAAGGAATTGATTGAACAGCATTGGCCGCGATTATGGCAACAGAGTCCGATGGTGTCACAAAGAATCTATAACAAGGCAAAGGGGGAGTATCATGAATTCATTGTGCTTTCGTAGAATCCAAAACAAATTTTCTACATAATAAGACAGATCATACCTTTTACCCAGAATCATGTTGCGGTCAGCATCTCCATCAGCTGCAGCACCAAATTCAGGAGGCTCGACATTTGAGGATGACTTTCCAAGACCCATCCGTTCAACCAATTCTTTTGCATAGGTGAGGTTAGGATCCGGATGACCACCTCCAAAGTCCTCCTGCAAAAACATAAGTGATGAATTAATAACAAGCCACATTTCAGTAGAAATTTGTGAAAATAGAAGAACTCATTACTTTCGGGACACAATTCAACAGTGAGCTTTCATCAGCACCAAGCTCTTCCACAAAGATGTGTTTGGCGTAAGCTCCAGCAACACCATGGAGCGCATCATAACTAAAAGTGCAAAGCAAGATTTTAGATGTGTTACAATAATATTATCACGGCAATGGTAACATGGTTGCAGTCATAGATGAATACCAGAATGTGAACTTTGGGGAGGTCAGCAGCTTTTTTATTGCTTCAAAGTCAAAAATTGTCCTGGAAATCATGGCGACAATTGAATCATTAGATTCCCATTACATAACATGATCCAAGTAACATGTTATGATATAAAGCACAGATAATATCACTTGAATGAAAGAAAACACAAAAGAACAAGCTACTTACTTCATTAATTTTATGTAATCTACACTAGAGTCAAAGACATCCACATCAAAGGGGCCTTCAGGTCCACTGAAGCTGGTGACACCGACAACAGAAATATCAACCTGCAGTAGTAAAGTAGGAGAAAATGAATATTCCACTAACCTGTTAAAAGAAACAGTGAGAAAAATACTTAGCAGGTTGGCACTGAATCATACATCTGGAAGGTCTTCAGAGATGAGGTATTCAGAGATTGTAGTTGTATTAGAGAAAATCTTGTCAGTAACAGATTCAGGGGCAGGTCCACCATTTCCCATATTGTATTTGATACCGAAGTCCTGGATAGTTCAATAAGATGTATTCAATAACATAGAGCGCGAGTGGCACTTGATTGGCAACATAGATATTAGCAGTAAAGTTGGTACCTCCGTAGGACCACCTGGGTTATGGCTTGCTGTCAAGATGAAGGCACCAGTAGCCTTTGATCCCTATTGTCCATGTGTTTATAAACCAACAATTGTCAGATTATTCATTACACAGTATAAAGGAGTAACAAGTAAATTTTCATTTTCATACTCCTAAACATTGTCCTTTATTAAGAAATCAACTTACATCTGCACCAGTTCTTTCACGGATGACAGCAGATACAGCAGGAGTAGACATGAGACTGTTTTGTCCAACCCAGACACGTCTTACTCCATTGGCAGCAGCCATTTTTGTTATAATCTGTAACAAGCAAAAGCAATGGGATTCTATTTAGTTGATGAACACCAAGTCTAAAAAAAACTCGACCTCAGGGAGAAGACAACACTAAGACTACATCTGAAGTTTACAGTAGCTACTATCAAAACAGTATAAAAAATTACAAAGTGGGATTAAAAAATATATAAGGGAGATGGATACTGTTCTAAATCACCTGAACAGCATCTTTTGAGAAATAGCGGCCATCACCAGAGACAACAATGGTTGCACCTATAAGAAAGGAAAGAAGACATGGCTAATGAGCAACTGCAGAGAGAGAACAATGGAGATCATGAAAATTTTGGCTATGGAAACTACATTTCCCAATTACAATTTCAACATATACATGAAAACTGCACAATAATAATTTACTAAAACCTTGCAGTACCCTGAAAACCTTGCTTGAAACAGGACTGGTATTTATCTGATAAGCAGGTTACCTTTTACTTGGTCCACAGGAAGGGCATTGAATGTTGATTGGACAAAGTTCTGCAGATAATGAGGCTGCTGGAATACAGTAACCTGATAATATTAACAAAATATTAATTATAAAAAAAGCCATAATAATTGGATAAATGCTACAGATGAAACCAAGCTTTAAAGTAACAAAGTATCTGATGACAAAATCAATTGCAACTGCAATCAGTGATCGTTCATACTTTTTTCATTTATGTACAAGTAAACTCATCCCGATTAACATACACCTTATTAATTCCCATCAAGGGAAGGTTAGCTTGGCTAGGAACAAATGCTATGCCCAGCATCAAAGAAAACAATGCACGTGTATAAACACTAGGAGTTACACTGTTCAAGCTGTGCAGACAGATATAATGGACATGGCTGCCTTGACTGGGTATCAACTAATAATAAAATGTATTATTTTAATTTGTTTCCTACTTAATAATGTATAACAATTAACAACAAAGATACAACCATGTAAATACAGTCAATATTGTGTGAAAACATTAAATTGATAAAATTCAGAATGGATATTGTATGATTGTATACCACACTGGAGATCCATACACACTAGTACAATTACTCAGATCAGACCTCAAGCAATTTGAGGTGTGCCACAGAATTTTCAGAGTGGTGCCATCACATGCAATCAACAAAAGGTCGATATCAATAGCTTGATGCATAACTTCCACCATTATGAATGTCACCAACTACGTTTATAAGGCAAGGGTATCAACAACAAAATCAAAATACTCTGCCCCTCATCCCATTTTGGAAACACACGATCCACTCAAAGCCTGAACCAGGATGGAAATGAATTCCATGAATCTCAACATATGACGAGTTGGAATTTAATGAATGTCGAACCAACCCAACCATATTATGCATTAAATGGTGCTAGAATAAATCATGTGAGCATTATCTTCTACCATATCCACTAGTATGCACGAGCTAGCAAAACAGAGACCATCGTTATCTCCTACCATCAGTAAGCCAGTAACAGAATCAGCGAGATCCGGCAACAATTAACGAAAGCTGATCAATGCGAGTACAAATCGTATAGATCAAAGCCGTGCAAACATACAGTTCATATCATTCCAATCCCGCAGAGGTCCAACATCCTATAGGGAAACAACGGATCAAGCCAAGCCAGCAGGCATGCAGCATGCTCCGAACAACACCCATCCGACAACGGTTTCCCATCAGATCCCAAGCAAAAGGACGGATAGAACAGAGGCCCGAGATCCTGCGCGAAAAGCCGGCCCGGCGAGATCCGCGAGGTGGCGGGAAGAGAAGGGACAGGCTGTCGCGCAGCGGATCCGAGGCACCAGAATCGAGGACGAACCCGCCGCGTCACAGAAACAGAGAGATCCAGAATGGGCCCTAGGAACTCAGACGGAGATCGGGGGCCGATAGAGGGCGAAGGCGGGGAAGGAAACCTTCTTGCGGAGGCCGGAGGTGCCGGGCTTCTGGCCTTCGAAGGGCGTGGTGGCCTTCTTCGTCACAGTGAATAACCCCATGGCTGCGCCGCGGACGATCCGCCGCCGGTCGCCGCGCGAGGCGACGAGAGGGGTGACGCGGAGGAAACGGTGGTGGAGGAGGGATCGGGAGTGAGAGGGCAGGGAGAGAGTGGTGGTGGTGGTGTGGTGACGATGGCGAAGAGGGCGTGGCGATATTATAGCAGGGGAGGAGGGCAGAGAGAGCACAAGAGAAGGGATCATTCCGTCGTTCTCCTCGCCTTTTTTTTTTCCTCACTTTTTCAAAAATTTTGTTTCCTTGGTATGGTTGGTTTATCGCGCTCTGTGGACGTGAAGAGAATGCGTATGCGACCGCAGAGGTAGGCTGACGTGGTTTCTAGCGTTTCTAGGTTCGATGGCCAGCGGTTTCATTTGGGTTCTAGCGGTGTATATACACAGTTTTGTAGGTTGCATGTCATTTTCTCTTTTACAGTTTATACTTGTGTTAGTTTAAACCATATCCATCGATATTTATAATGTACTCTTTGAACAATTGTGTAATTAGCAAAAACAGATTTTGAAGAGTGTAATAGAGCATACTCCCTCCGTCCCAAAATAAGTGTCTTTGAAAATCCGTGTTTTCCTCACAGACACGCTTTCCAGACGACACTTAAAAAGAGACGGAAGGAGTACCAATTTAACTTTTTTTTGTGTGTTGAATGAGTTATACTTTCAGTTTGTGTAAAGCATTATGACAATTCTCATGAGCTACAAATACTTTTGAGCTATAACTGTTCTACAGCTCATGCAGAAGGTATCAAATTAGTTAGGCCTAACATGAAAGAAAACAGAAGTAGTTTATGTTTTATATAAGAGTTCTCACTCTGTAAAAAGCTAGTCGTGCCTAGATGTGCTTTCATGTTTGCCACAAAATCATGAAAAAGAGCATGTAAGAGAGAAACAAAATTAGCACTCTAATTTACTATGAAAACATACTAGCAATTCACATTTATGAGGATGTAAATATGCATTGCTTTCATTCGGTGCTATAATATGATGCCCCAAGTTCATCATATGATTTCAAATTAAAAACAAATTTTAAATGTTGTTTGTTTTGTACATATAGGTAAAACAAATAATGGTTGTTGAAAATGTGATTATATGGTGTGATTTTACAACTTTATGATCTTAGCTTATCAGCTTGATTCAATGATCACGTTTAAATATTCCTTCTATTTCAAATTAAAAAAAATTGTTCAGACTTTTCTAGATAAAAAGCCAGAACGACTTATACAGTTTAAAATGGAGAGAGTATCTTACTTTTCTAGTAGTTGTGACCTAACTATTAAAGTTATATCCGATTTATGATCGTGATTTTAACAGCCTTGGAAATAATAATATTATTTAAATGGCCATTTGTGCAGCGGTATCTAGAAAAACACGAAATTCGTTACCAGCTACGAATATTCCGAGCTATGGTATAAGCCCTTAATCGTAAAAAGGCCAGCTTGTTTTTAAGCATAATCCTCTCCAAGGAAATGAAGTTAGGTTCTCTCCTTTGTAAAAGCAAGTTGCACTTGTACCTGTATAGCTGTTCTTTGCTGTTTGCAGCAAAAGCAAGAAATAGGCACGTAAAAGACAAATCTAGCTTGGCAATTAACTGTCTATGATAAAGACCAACGGCCCACACCGCTGTCCGCTGGTGATTTGCGGCGCACCACTTTTTCTTCAAGTACAAAAGCACATAGTTTTGCACATAATTTGTACTCGTGGCCTAATCAAACTCTTCCTTCCATTATTATATTACAACGCATATAGGCATAGCAAACTTATTTCAGGTGTATGTAGCAGAAATAAATCCATGACGCAACACGGTGACCTGTGATATGAACTATTCCGATACCGCGGTCGTGAACACCTCGTTTTTCAGATACAGTATATCTGATTATTATTTTCCTAAGCACGTTAGTAGATCAGATGCAGGGGGCTGATCAGCATAAGCTGATCTGGGGCGTCACACTGCCGCGGCATCTAATTCGACGGTGACCCCCGCAATTTAGGCACCAACACCACGTGTTCCCGGCCGTCTTCCCAAACCTGCCGGGTGTCGGTGGACCCGACGCCAGTGTGGTCTCTTGAAAACCAAGCGAGCGTGACCTGACAATGTGCTGTTTACAATAATAAATAATCTCATCTGATCTTTTTTTACGATTTAATATAAAAAATGGGAGTTGGGAGGACAGTCGTGATCACAACAAATCTATAGAAAAATGTGCTGTTCAGTTTTTATATTTAGTTTATTTTAGCCACATTATGATTTTTTTTTTAGAATCAGCCATATTATGAGCTGCCATTGTCTTCGCGGAAGCCAGAGCACAAAGCACGGCCGAGGGATGTCGAGCGGCCGCGTTAGCTGCTGCATCGCAGGCTGACGGGCCTTCAAGAGTAAAGACCGGTCCAATAAAAGCATGGGCCGAAACTACAAAAGGCTCATGTGACATAGACACCTATAGGGCTCCTCCTTCAACTTAGGCCTGCGTCTCTTTTTCCTCCGAGAACTATGAAATCGGAAATCTCCCATCCTCTAACTTTGAAAACCGTTCGTTTCACCTCCCTAACTAGTTATAAGCAGTTTTCAATGAAGGTTTTATATTTTTCTTTTGAGTAAAGTTCATGGCCGGTCCTTAAACTTGTATGGGTGTGTCATCCCGGTCCCTGAACTCAGAAAGTGTATCGTTTTGGTACCTAAATTCTGTTTGGGTCTTATTTTCATCCAAATGGATCTGGACCCACATGTCAACTCTATCTCTCATCTCTCGCCTCTCCCATGGCAAGTATCAGCTCGTGTCGGCTTGCCGCAGTTCGGCAAAGCGGCAGCGGCAGCGGTGCTGGCCCGTGCGTCCATGCGAGGCAGCTGCTCTCCTGCATGCACGGGTCAGGTCAGCTTGCGCATGCCTGTGTGTGGCGGTGGCAAGTACTTGTATCTCGCCGGCCACATCCACATGCACATGGTCAACAAGATCATCCATGGCCTCATCGGCTGGCACGTTACGCGACGGGAAGCAGCACTAGGCAAGAAGCAACACGAGATGGCTCGTGCAGGGTACGAGAAGCAGCACGATACCGCATACGGCCGTACGGGCGCATCGTCGAGCAGCTTGACCTGTACGTGGCAAGGACGACCTTGGTGAAGAGGCTCGGTTGGACCTGTGCTGCGGTGGTGCTCGGAGTTCGGACAACCTAGACCAGACGGCGGTGGCGTTGTCCTCGTCGATGCTTCGGGGCCCGCTGGCGCTGCTTCACGACATGCGCGGCCAGCGTCATCGCGTGGCTCCACCTCCCGGGGGTTCGGCTTCGGCCTGGCCTGGCCTGGCATCGACGCCGTGTCCGAGCCAAGTTTGGTGCGTCGCGGACGACCTGCACTCCCTCTCGTGCACGCGTGAACACATACGATGCGTGGAAACGGCGCACGATGCGTGGAAGCAGCGCACACGTGCGCCGCTGTGCAGTAGCGATGACGGTTAATAATCGCCTGTGCGACTGCAGTGCCTGTGCGCGAAGGCGGCGGCGGTTGCTGGGCATTGAGGCGGCGGCGGCTCGCACACCTGCCTGTGCGGTAGCGGCGGTGGAAGCTGGCATGCCTGCCTGTGTGCGGCAGCGGCTGCAGCTCGCCCGCGCCTCTGTGCGGTAGCGGCGGTGGAGGCTCGCATGCCTGCCTGTGTGCGGCAGCAGCGGTGGCGGTGGCTCGCCGTGCCCCTGTGCGGCAACGGCGGCAGCGGCTCGCCCACGTTCATGTGGGTGGTGATGGCGTGGCGAGTTGGCGTCAAGGAGAAACAAGAGATGATTACTTTTTAAAATCGCCCCTAGTGAAATTTGTAAATATTTTGTGTAAGTTATGTGTCTATACAATCTTGTTTAGAACCCCACTAATCTTTAATTTCAAGCAATTAAGTCTTATCTCTGCACGCGGGCATAAATCTATACCCGTTTGGATGAATATGAGATCCAAACCAAGTTTATAGATAGGAACGACACAGTTTCTAAGTTCAGGGACCGGGATGACACACCCATACAAGTTTGAGGACCGGCCATGAACTTTACTCTTTTCTTTTTATTTCTTTTAGTTAAATATTTGAAAAAACATAATAAATTACATAGTAGAAAATCCAATTTTATTGGATCCCATATAAGTAGATCTATAAAATGAATACATTATATGATATGTTTTAGTACAAAATTTTGGTTGTAACTCTAGATCTATGTTTTTTCTATAATTAGTTAAAATAATTCATAGCTACCATTTCTATGGTGCAGTTGTGATGAAAATTTTACGGTGGACTAATTATTGTAATCTTGAAATTACAGTAACAATTTCATACTCATTTGATTATGTACAACTTAGTTATAGATTTATTTAATAATTCTATAACTAAGTTGTCATGATCCACCGAGTATGAATTTTTTTACTGAAGTTCAAAGGCATACGATAATTTTCAAAGTTAGAGGAGGAAATTTTCCGGTTTTGCAGTCCGGGAAGAAAAATGGACGTACGCCAAAGTTGGGGGAGGAAATTGGACTTTTTTTTTTTCAAAAAATGTCGCCTCGTTGCTGTTTCGTCCTCTCGCCGATTACCAACGTCTAGTCCGGCCTTTTTTTTTGTTTAATGTCAGGTTTCGTCCTCTCGGCGATTACCAACGTCTAGTCCGGCCTTTTTGTTTGAATGTCAGGTGGGATTGCTCCCCCACCTGAATTTGCATTGAAGAATTAGCCCAAAGTGGCTCGCTTCATGTTTACATCAGATGAGATTACCAACTCGTGCGGCCTGTTGTAACACAGAGCCAACCGCCCAAATGAAGCCCAGGACGGGAAACAACATAGCTTGTGGGACTTTGTCAAAAAAAAAAAAAACACGGAACTAGTCGGAAAATACTCAAAATAGTAATGTTACAATTCAGCCTGGGTATTCGGTTAACCAAAACCGATCAGTTCGGTTCTTCGGTTCTGGACACAAATTCGGTTCCCTAGAAATAGGAATCGATCGGTTCTTCAAAAATCTTGGAACCGAGCAAAATCGGTTTCGGTTCTAACTGAACTAACCGAAAATTTACCCAAGTAGCAAAAAAATAATAAAAAATTAGGCAATTTTTTTTTAAAAAAACACAAAGCCGAAATTTTAAAAAGTGAGGTTGTGAGGCTATGAAGGAGGTGTTATTCATCTTTTATATTTAGGATTAAGGTAGTATTAGGTCTAGGTTATG
This sequence comes from Coix lacryma-jobi var. lacryma-jobi, assembly GCA_009763385.1. Taxonomy (NCBI): domain Eukaryota; kingdom Viridiplantae; phylum Streptophyta; class Magnoliopsida; order Poales; family Poaceae; genus Coix; species Coix lacryma-jobi. The sequence goes on along the minus strand of CM019823.1, from coordinate 164,924,127 downwards.
AGGTTTATTGGACTTATTTATGAAATTCGGTTCTGTTCGGTTATTTCGGTTAACCAAGGTAGAGAACCGAATTGACTTGCTAAAATTTGGTTCATGAGAAGTGAGAACTGAAATTTTTTGTTTCGGTTATTTTGGTTTCAGTTCGGTTCTCGGTTATTTTTGCTCAGGGTTAGTTACAGTCACATTAAGGAAACTAGAAGCATACCCCGTGCATTGCCGCGATATTTTCTTACAAAATATGTTATATACATAATATTATTATATCAGCTCCAGTAAAAAATCAGTAAGCTAGTTAAAGAAAAAATAATAAAATATATATTTACTTTATAGAAGAATATATGACCAAACAATAGTACGTGTAGATGACTTTCATGTTAATAGATTAACGATTTAAGTATTTCACGTGACAGAGATATCATGGATATTTTTTAATTAATAAGATATGACATGGACTTAGTGGAGAATGATGTGGACACCTTGCATGAAGAGATAGAACATGATGATATGGACTAAGTGAAGAATGGTGTGGACAACTTGCATGAACAGATAAAACATTTAGTGAGATCACTTAGCGGAGAATGATGTGGATACCTTACATTAAGAGAGAAATATTTAGTGATATCAAATCTAGTAAAAAATCGCTAAGCTAGTCAAATAAAAAACAATAAAATATCTAATTACTTTATAGAAGAATATGTGACGAAATAATAACATATGCAGATGACTTGTATGTTAATAGTTTAAAGATTTAAAGTATTTCACGTGATAGAGATGTCATGAATATATTTTTTTAATTAATAAGAGATGACATGAACTTGGTGGAGAATGATGTGGACACCTAGAATGAAGAGATATAACATGATAACATGGACTTAGAGGAGAATGATGTGGACAACTTGCATGAAGAGATATAAGATTAGTAGGATCACTTAATGAGGAATGATGTGGACACATTGCATGAAGAGAGAAATATTTAGTGGGAGTTAGCTTTATTAGAGTTTATAGATGGAACATGACAGTACATTTTTAAGCAGCCACTGTTTTCGCGGAATGATAATGCTTCATCACTCTATTAATTAACCAAAACTATCGTTGGGAAAGAACACGATGACCTGATGCTGCGGTTACACTGTCAAATACTCCGTACTAGTAATGGCTTGGAGTTTTTACTGGACTGCCAATGCAGACTTTAGACCAACCGCACCGGAGCCTGTATCCAGATCGCTATCTCGCCACGGCGATGCCACGGCGGATGGATGGCGGGGACCGAAACTGCAACGGGGACCGCTAAACGAGCCGCTACGCCGTGCCGACCGCTATCCCTGGCGTCTTCCAGGACGGCCGCTACCACCGTGCGGCCCCACCTCTGCTCGCGCACGGACGGGGAAGGGGGGAAGGGGAGAGGGAAGGGTGCGCGCCATGGCCGACCTGGAGCAGCTCCGTCGTGGCTCCGCCATGGCCGCGACCCAAACGTCGCGACCCGCACAGGAGGGAGGGGGAGGCGACGAGTCGGCGCCGCGGAGCCGCTCCGGCGACGAGGTCTGCGCGCTTGGCGTCGCAGCCGCCGTCGCGCCCGACCGTCGGAGCCCGCGAGGGAGGGGAAGGCAGGAGCCGCTCCGGCGAGGAGGTCTCCGTGCCCGGCCGTCGGAGCCCGCGAGGGAGGGGAAGGAAGGAGCCGCTCTGGGGAGACCTGACCGTCGGAGCCCGCGAGGGAGGGGAAGGGAGGAGCTGCTCCGGCGAGGAGGTCTCCGCGCCCGGCTGCCGGAGCCCGCGAGGGAGGGGAAGGGAGGAGCCGCTCCGGGGAGACCTGGCCGCTAGAGCCCGCGAGGGAGGGGAAGGGAGGAGCCACTCCGGCGAGGAGGTCTCCGCGCCCGGCCGCTGGAGCCGCAGAGGAGGGAGGGGGAGGGGGCGGCGGAGTCGGCGTGGGAGGCGGCGCCCCCGGCCGCTTCGCGAGCGAGCGAGAGAGAGGGAAGAGGAATGGGAGAGAGGGAAAAAATAATATAAATAAACCTGACATGTGAGCCTTATTTAATATAGAGGTTTGATGAGTGCGGAAGAAAGCGGTATAGAGAAAAGAATTTTGATGATTTAGATAGATAGAAGATGAATTTAGAGGTCCATGAATGTGGGTAGTTTTATAGACCCTACACAATTTCTATTCTCCACCGCGCGCACAGCACTCTTGCGGTCTTGGAGTTGGAGGGGAGGGGACAGGGGAGTACGTAACCCGTGCAGGAAGGAAGGACGCTCTGACGGTACGAGTACGACTTGCCCAGTCTGATTAGTACGGAGTACTCCCTCTGTTCTAACTTTGACCTAAATTATATAACAAGATAATAACATCTATGATACCAACTAAGTAGGGAATGTATCTAGTGCAAACTACAGGCTTCATAAAAACCCGTGCAAACCACAACAAAAAAATTATTTAAATTCATCAAAAAAATCACACATGTAGATGATATGATGATACACAACCTTATAAAATATCTTGTCCAAAATTAAATTCATTTGTGAGATATAAAAATAACAAATTTCTAACAAATCATGTGGAAAATTTTCTGGCTAGAAATTTGTTATTTTAATAACTCATAAACGAAGTCGAGTTTGGACAAGATATTTTATAAGGTTGTGTATCATCATAGCATCTACATGTGTGTTTTTTTTGGTAAATTTAGATATTTTTTTTACCGTGGTTTGCACGGGTTTTCACAAAGGTTGTGGTTTGCACTAGATACGTTCCCAAGTAAGTATCATTAGTTTCTTCATTAGTTATATTTTAATAATATATATATATATATATATATTTGACGTCATAAATTTTTATACTTTACTCTATAACTTTGGTCAAAGTTGAAAAACTTTGACTCTCTAAGATTTCTTGGAATGACTTATAGGCTTTGTTTAGTTTTCCTCATTTTGCAAAATTTTTCATCACATCAACCATCACATCAATGTTTGGACGCATGCATGGAGCATTAAATATAGGTAAAAAACTAATTAATTGTACTTTTCGTATGTACATGTCGAGACGAATCTTTGGAGTTTACGTAGTCCATATTTGGACAAAGTTTGTCAAATAACAACGAAAAGGCTACAGTAAAAAAATTTGCAAAAAATTGCAACTAAACACACCCATAGGCCTTGTTTAGATGGAACCCTGTAGCGTTTTCGTTGTTATTTGACAAACTTTGTTCAAATATGGACTACGTAGACTCTAAAGATTCGTCTCGACATGTACATACTAAAAGTACAATTAATTATTTTTTTACCTAAATTTAATGCTTCATACATACGTCTGAATATTGATTTGATGGTTGATGTGATGGAAAATTTTGGAAAATGAGGGAAACTAAACGGGGCCATAATTTAGAACGGAGGGAGTACATCGTTGTCCTCTGCGTACAGCCTTGTCGCCGGACGCCCGTACCCAGTCAGCACGTGAAGGCGCCACAGGGCCCACAGCCCACACTAGTGGTAGTGGTCGTGCTTGGCAACCGGGGAACGCCGCATCGGAGGCCGACTAGCGCGCTCTCGGCTCACCTCAGCCGCTCAAGAGCCTGTTGCTCTCTGGTCGATCGATCGGGCTACGCGAGTCACAGCTCACGAGGACGACAAAGCGCGGGAGCTAGCTAGGCACACACGGGGACAACACAGAACCAGCCAATAATGCCATTCTGGCACGGTGGCACGAGCCGGGGTAGTAGTCGCGTGAGCAAGACACCTCGTTGGATCCTTTGGCTCTCGACGTGCGGACTCGCAGTGTCGGAGACGAACACTGAGCCCATGCAACTCTGCAAGGTGTGTACGTACACGCCGCACGCCGGTCTGCGAGATGCCGCGCGCACACCGGTAGAAAAAACCCGTCTGATACCGGGGGTGGCTTGTTTGCTGCGCACGTGTGAGACGAGCTTGTTGATGCCGAAAGGCTACCACTTCGAGCCGCGCAGTCCAGAAGGGCAACGACCAGAGCGGCTTGGAGTTGGAGCATTGATCCGTGACATGTTGCGTGATTTGTTTACTCCTACCACTAGTACTACCAGTGCACGAAGATTTCCCGGTACGCCGTAGGCGACCACGACAAGGCCGTTCTGGTCGGCCAGGTTGGACCGGGTCGGCCGCTGGTTCGCGAAGGCGGCCTCGTACCGACATGCCTCGCGCGTTTGCCGCGACGAGCCGCCATTGTTTTGTTTTTCACTGCGCGTGCGCCGAGGCGCACCGTTCCGGCGGGAGGCAGCGCGAGGCCGCGGAACGAGGCGGGCGCGCGTCGGGCCTCGCGGCGCAACGGCGTCGTGTCGACGACGGCGCGCGGGCGCCGTGCGCGGTGCGCCTCGCGATCCGCTGCAGCCTGTAGGGGAGAGAGTGCACTTTCGAAGGCTTTTCGGCTCGCGTCGTCGTGATATCCTCCTCCGACTCGCGTAATGGCCGCCGGCCCATTGCGGAGAACGTGACCCGGAGATGGGCTTCATGTCGTCGCCTTTCACTTTCTCGCTCCCTTTTCCACTAGGAACTTTTTACCTTTTATTATAGTTTTAGCGAAGTGGCTTCCTGACTTCACGTAGATAAAAGCTAGTGACGTGCTGTTCACCTTTCCACCTTTTCACTGGAATGGAATCCATGTGTCCGGAGGCGCTCCAGCTTTTCCTACTCGATGGAGAGTATTTTTTTTTACCGTCTGATTATCCGATATTAACGATAAAAGTGATCCTACCCTTAGGGGCTACTGTTTTTATTGGCGGACACAGAAACGGAACAAGAGAGGCTAAATAACATAGGTCCAAAAAATTTTGCTCGCTAGACACAGGACACTAATAAGTGTAGCTAAGATTGATAATTTGATATTAATTCAAAGTGCTCAAAGTCAAAGATACATAGAATTATGATAATAAGGATAACAAAGTACCAATTACAAAGAGCATTCTATAATAAAATATCCATGTTTGATGTCTTCAATCTTCAAGAATTCACACCACTTGAACCAATACCGCTTGAACCACCACGCTCAATGCTACATAATTTTTAAATGTTATATACTTCCTCAATAATGAAGAGAATAAGCAAAAACAAAAGTACTAAAACAATACGGGACATCAGGACTGTACTCTAACCAATCAAATTGAGTAAACCATGATTTCACAAAGCCTCTAGTTTGAGTTTTACCTCCTGTTCTTACATACTCACAATCAGGTTGATATAGACCCATCTGTATATATGCTCTCCTAGCATTATTCCTAATATCATGGTGGAAATCATCAATTGGCTTTCTAAGACCTGGATAACAACTATATCATTCATATCAAGCTCAATGCGGGGTCTTTTTTTTTTCTTAATCCGACTCCCATTAGTTGAGACGTTTGAAGTTGAAGCATCTTTCTTAACCAAATATTATTTTTCCATTCTAATCTTCTTCTAGTTTACTACTGATTCTAATTATTTCCTACAAAATAAAATGATTGGAATCGATCACTAAATATGTAAATAACTCAATCTGAATTTAAAGAAATCACTTGGGGAGACCTCACCTCACGGTCACGGTTCCTGCAAATCTGCAATCAAGCAAGCAACAACAGGGGGCACGCTGCTGGCCTGCTGCGGTGCTGCGTGCTGGAGCTGGGCTGGCGGGCAGCTGGAGGCTGGAGCAGTCCCGCACTCCCGCGGTGCTGGCCTGCTGCCTGCTGGTGCTGGGCTGGCGGTGGGACGGCGCCTGCTGCAGTCCCGCACGGGCACGGCGCACCGGCGGACCATGGTGGTCCCGCTCCCGCCGATGCTCGCGAGGGGGGCGGAGGCGGAGCGGAGCCGGCGCGGCGCTCGGCGCACGGCGCACCGGCTGCTCGCGAGGGCGGCGGTGGCGGAGCGGAGCTGGTGCTCGGCGCCAGGCGGAGCCGCGAAGTCGCAGTCGCCGAATCGCCATCCGCCGTCGAGGCTCAAGGGAGCGGAGGAGCGGAGCTGAGGCGTCGGCGAGTCACGCAGTCGCGTGGGGAATTTTTCCTCCTCTCCTCGCAGTCTCCAGAATACATGTTCCCTACGTTTTTGGGCCAAGGGGGTTGCAGCTGGGCTAGGTCAAAAATACTTGTTCCCTACGTTTTTAGGGCAAGGGGGCTGCAGCCCCCCACCCCCCGAGTCCGCCAATGGCTGTTTCTGAGATGCCTGATTTTAAAATGTTTTTCCGGTGATAAATATCAGCAATTAGATATTAAATCCAACCATCGAGAAAACCAGCACTGTACATCTACTTTCTCTTCATCTTGATTTTTCTATCAATCCTTGATTTCCATCGAAGCAGAGATTTTTGAATAAACTATTTGGCAAAATAACTTTATACATCGTTCAGTTCGCGAAATATTTGACGAAAAGTTACTGTATCACTTTCGTTGTTATTTGACAAACTTTGTCCAAACATGACCCAACTAGACTCAAAAGATTCGTCTCGACATAAACAGACTAAAAGTACAATTAGTTATTTTTTTTATCTATATTTAATTTTTCATGCATGTGTCTAAAGATTACACTGCGCAAAATATTTTGGGTCTTTTGGTCAACTGAACATGGCCTTGGGATTGTAAGGTGTTGTTTAGTTTTGAGAAGTATTTGGAAAATACACCGTAGCACTTTTGTTGTTATTTGACAAACTTTGTCCAAACATAGATTAACTAGGTTCAAAAGATTCGTCTCGACATGTATATACTAAAAATACAATTAGTTATTTTTTTATCTATATTTAATACTTCATGTATATAGCTAAAGATTGATGTGACAGAAAATCTAGATATTTGGGGGAAGTTGGGGAAACTAAACGAGCCTAAGAATCACTCTTGCGTCTTCCGTCCACAAAATATCCATGTCCCTGTAATAGGGGCGGATCAGGTCTGAAACACACGTTAGGACTGATGATCCACACATGTCGTCATTGGTCTTCTTGTAATCCCTCATCCACGGTCCAGTCCAATTATTTGTATTTGCTCCATTCTCTACGTGTCTAAATCATGCCATTTAAGGTGTGGTTTAGTTTTGAGAAATGCACCGTAGCACTTTCGTTGTTATTTAGAAAAAATATTGTTTAAACATGAACTAATTAAGCTTAAAAGATTTGTCTCGACATGTATATACTAAAATTACAATTAATTTTTTTACCTACATTTAGTGCTTCATGCATATAACTAAAGATTGATGTGACAGAGAATCTATAAAAATTTGGGAGAAGTTGAGGAAATTAAACAAGGCCAAAGGTAGCTGGACACCTGCAGAATACTGCGTCCTTTTGCTGTGCACTGCAGCAAGGCTCGCTATGGAGAAGAAAATGCAAAAGCAGCAAGCAAATCGAAGTACTACTACTAGTCAGCAGTTCAGCACAGTTTGTGCACTTTGGGTGGGCGAACCAATTTTGCATGAATTGGTCCAGGAACGAGACGTGTCAACATGCCACGGTCCATTCCTACCAAATTCATCAACAAAGAACAGCGGCAACCGTGTGACGAATGCGAGGGACAGGCTGAGCCACCATTAAGCGCCAGCCGTCTTGCGAAAATCGTTCAGAAATCCACTGGTAAGTGAGCGGCTCTCGCCTACCGGGGTGCCGGCTGCCGGCCGCACCAGGGACACCTGGTTGCTTATCGGGAACGAAAGCCTTGGTACGTGGATGCGGCACGCCAGTGATCCAGTGCGGTTTTGGCTCGGGCAAGGGCGCAGCAAGGCCACGTTCAACACGGGAACGCAATTTCAGCGAAGGAAGCATGGAAAATTCCTTTTCTTTCCGGCGAGCCAATCAAGCCCCGGATGGAACCAGTAATGTCGCCACTATAAATTTCGAGGACCGGATAAACGGAAAGCAATATTTATTTCCGGCCATAAACGCGTAGTTCCTCAGAATGGAGTTTATTTATGGCCATTATGGCCTTGTTTAGTCCCCCATTTCTCAAAATTTCCATCACATCAATGTTCGGACGTATGTATGGAGCATTAAATGTAGGTAAAAAAAAATAATTAATTATACTTTTAGTATGTACATGTCGAGACGAATCTTTAGAGTCTACGTAGTCCATATTTGGACAAAGTTTGTCAAATAACAACGAAAACGCTACAAGAAAAAAAAATTCCATCTAAACAAGGCCAGTAAAAAAATCTAGCTGCTCAATTCAACCGGCAGCTTTATATAAAAAAATGGAGACCGCTGCTACCGTACTAGAAGGAAACCAGTCCAGCCAGACCTGCCAGAACAATCAGCCCGCCCGGTGGTGGGCCCAGATGTCAGAACCCCCAGCAGGCCAGCACGCGAAACAACACGGCATTTGTTGGTTTGTTTGTTCCGAAACAGTCACAGCCGGAGTCCAATGCACCAGCACGGCACCGTCCCCCAGGCAAGTCTCTCAAGTCTGAACCCAACCACCCCACCCGGCACGCCGGCAGGTGCGCCAGCGCGCACGCACCGTCGCGCGCTCCCATTCCCGCAGGCCGCAGCGCGCGACGCCTACTCCCGTCCCCGTCCATCGGATCCTCTCCCCTCTCCGGAGAGGAAACCCCATTCCGATTCCCACCTCCCGCGTGCCACCTGTTTGTTGCCTCATATTTCCCCAATCCCTCTCGCCCGGCCCCGGCGGCCCCACCAAACCCCAGTCCCAACCCCCGGATAAATCCCGCCCGCGAATTACCCAACTCCCCGAGGCCCATTCCACGAAAAGCGCACGGGAGTTTTTAGGGTTTTTCTCCCCCCCGCACGCCAGAGACGCCACCTCCGCCCACACAACAACAAAGCAGACGCGGCCGCGTCCCCCACAAGGCCACAAACCCCCCAGAAACGGACGCCACCCCTCTCCGCCTCGCTTCTCTCCGTCTCCGGCCCGGCTCGGCTCTCGCCACCGCAGCCGACGCCGCGATGCGGTCGCCGCCGCCGCCGTGGCGGCCCCGGCGCCTCCATTCCGCGCTCCCCGTGCTCCTGCTCGTCGTCGCGGCGCTGGCGGCGCGGGGCGCGGGGGCCGACGACCTCGCCAGCGACGCGCGGGCGCTCCTGGCGTTCCGTGACGCCGTGGGGCGGCGCCTGGCGTGGAACGCCTCGGACGTCGCGGGCGCGTGCTCGTGGACCGGGGTCGCATGCGAGAACGGCCGCGTGGCGGTGCTGCGGCTCCCCGGGGCGACGCTCTCGGGGGCGGTCCCCGCGGGGACGCTCGGGAACCTGACGGCGCTCCACACGCTCAGCCTCCGCCTCAACGGTCTCTCGGGCGCGCTCCCGGCCGACCTCGCCTCCGCCGCCGCGCTTCGGAACGTCTTCCTCAACGGGAACAGGCTGTCGGGCGGGTTCCCGCAGGCGATTCTCGCGCTCACGGGGCTCGTCAGGCTCTCGCTCGGCGGGAACGACCTGTCGGGCCCCATCCCGGCGGAGCTCGGCAGCCTCACGCACCTCAGGGTCCTGCTCCTTGAGAACAATCGCTTTTCCGGCGAGATTTCGGACGTGAAGCTGCCGCCGCTGCAGCAGTTCAATGTCTCGTTCAATCAGCTGAACGGATCCATCCCGGCCTCACTTCGGTCGCAGCCGCGCTCCGCGTTCCTGGGGACGGGCTTGTGCGGCGGACCCTTGGGGCCTTGCCCTGGCGAGGTTTCCCCTTCCCCTGCTCCAGCGAGGCAGACCCCGGCGTCGCCGACGCCTGTTCCCAGTGGCAGCGGCGGCAGTAGCGGCGGCACCAACGGTGGAAGTGGGGGAGAAAGTGGCCATAACAGCAAGAAGCTCTCCGGTGGCGCCATTGCCGGAATCGCTATAGGCTCCGCCTTGGGCGCCGCACTTCTCCTCTTCCTCCTCGTCTGCCTCTGTCGCAGGTCGGGGGGAACCAGGACGCGGTCTCTGGAGATGCCGCCTCCTGCTCCAGCGCCTGCTGCTGCTGCTGCTGGCGGCAGGAAACCTCCCGAGATGACCAGCGGCGCTGCTGTAGCGCCGATAACCACAATAGGCCACCCCAACGCTCCTATCAGCCAGTCGACGTCCGGTAAGAAGCTGGTCTTCTTTGGCTCAGCGGCCGCCGTGGCACCTTTCGACCTGGAGGACCTGCTGCGCGCGTCGGCTGAGGTGCTCGGAAAAGGAGCGTTCGGGACGACGTACAAGGCAGTGCTCGAGTCTGGAGCAACCGTGGCCGTGAAGCGCCTCAAGGACGTGACTCTGTCTGAACCTGAGTTCCGTGAACGCATTTCTGAGATTGGTGAGCTTCAGCACGAGTTCATTGTGCCACTACGTGCTTACTACTACAGCAAAGATGAAAAGCTACTTGTTTACGACTTCATGCCCATGGGGAGCCTCTCTGCAGTCCTGCACGGTGAGATCTTAATCCCCCCATCCCAGTTTCTGTTGCATTTGATCTGCTTATAATAATAGTAGCATCACCATTTTGCTGTACGTGTGCTTGTGAGTACCATGGGCATTGCATGTTCTTGGGTGGTAGGGGTAGAGTATTGCTTGATTTCCTTGTATGTTTAAGACTCGTGTTGGTTGGGAGGCACTCCCAATTCTTTTTGCGATTGAATATTCGTCCTCTCCTGTGAATAGGACTTGATTTTTGTCATGGTCTAAGGAGACCAAGTCCAAATCAGTTGGGGTTGAGGTGTTATTTATCTTGCTTGATACCCAAAGCGCTTGAATTATGTGCGATTATTTACTGGGTATTACTAGGGAAGTTGCATTCGGTTGACTCAGATTTATGTGTTAACTTCCGTGATGTCAACATGGAAGCTCTAATAAAAATTTGTCATCATGCCTCCCGTTTCACGAATTGGTCGCTTTACTAGTTCTCAAGTTGTGAAAGTTTTGAAATAATTGATTACTTGGTCATCATTGGATGTTTTTACATTTTAGTTATCTTTGCTCTGCTTTACTGGTAGAATATTCTGGATTGATAAAGATGACAATAACTTGTGGTCATTGTAGTTTGTCAAATAGTACTTATATGATCAAGATGTTCTTTGATGCCTTAATGTATTATTGTCTCAATTGTTGTGACTTGGTCTCACTTAAATTGTCTGGATTTCATTTTATTGAACAGGCAACAGAAGTTCTGGCAGGACACCACTTAACTGGGATTTAAGGTCAAGCATTGCTCTAGCTGCAGCCCGTGGTATTGAGTACATCCACTCAACAAGCTCAACGGCTTCCCACGGCAACATCAAGTCATCCAATGTCCTCCTGGGAAAATCATACCAAGCACGTGTATCAGACAATGGCCTTACCACCCTTGTTGGTCCATCATCTTCACCGTCTCGCACCACTGGATATCGCGCACCTGAGGTCATTGATTCCCGGAGGGTTTCCCAGAAGGCAGACGTGTACAGCTTTGGTGTTCTGTTGCTTGAGCTGGTCACAGGCAAGGCCCCCAGCCAGGCTGCTCTCAACGATGAGGGTGTCGACCTACCTAGATGGGTGCAGTCAGTTAATCGTTCTGAGTGGGGTTCAGAGGTGTTTGATATGGAGCTCGTGAGACATCAGACTGGTGAGGAACCGATGGCTCAGCTCGTGCTGCTTGCTATGGACTGTGTAGCACAAGCCCCAGAGGCCCGGCCATCAATGGCGCATGTTGTTCTGCGGATAGAGGAGATCAAGAAGTCAAGTGTGGCCTTGAACATCGAACAAGTTGATGATCAATCTTCCAAGGCTGAATCGGAGGTGCCAACCAATCCGTTTGCTACCTGATCTCAATGGGGATCTCAATGGACCTGAGAGAGAATCGGCTGTAACTCCTGCATTCAATCGATTCATGCATTTGATGAATCCTATCTTCAGACTGAGTCGAGTCGACTGTTTTCATCTTTTAGCCTATTGGATTTAACGGTTAACCTGATTGTCATTAAGTAGCACGGGTGTAAGGCAGTCTAGCACCCTGTGTTGCGGAAGGTGATTGGTGGTGTGTTTAGGGACCAGTTCTAAAGTGTGATTGCTAAATTCCTGTGCTCATTCTAGCCTTGATTAGCTTGGTTTTAGCTTGTAGCGGCTGCTGCTGCTGCTGTCTTTCGGCTATCCATGTGTAATTACTGAAGCCTCATGTAGTGTTTGGATTTTTTTTTTCTTGCCGGATTAGTCTCGTTTGATTTGTCCTAGTAGTTGCTTGCCGATGTGATTCTGGTGGGCTTATATGCTTCGGGAAAGTTTTGTGGTCTACTGTTAACTACTGGTGCTACGGTGGCTGCTGATTGATGGCGGCGGCATTGTCATCAGTCCGCGAAAGCTACCGCAGCTCTCACGAGTCATCAAGCTGAGAGTCGTGACCTGGTGCCACGGATCTTGTTTTCGGCGGGGCTGTTTTGAATTCGGAGTGATTGGTTGCAGGGCCCGGCGGCCTGATATCTCGATGAGATATCCCTGTCGCCGCGGAGCGTTTGGCCTTTGCTCATTGATAGTAGCTGACATGGTACTCGCTGATAATTGAAGGCGGGTGGGGCTGCGACGCCCAGCCCCGCCCCCCAGGATTCCGAAACCACGAGGCCATACTCTTGTGGGGTGTAGGTGTAGCGCGCGTCGAAATAGTTGAGCGACGAGAGAAAAAAGGTCTGCGCTATAATAACAGCATGTGGTTGTGGTGGGTTTCTTCCCTCGTGATTTCTTCCCTGGTTGCTGATTCTGGTAGAGCATGGCACTCAACGAACTGGTGGGTTTCTTCCCTCGTGATTTCTTCCCTGGTTGCTGATTCTGGTAGAGCATGGCACTCAACGAACTGGCCGATTTTTTTGCTGACCACGAGGCTGTGCACAGGCAGCAGCACGAGACGGAACGGAGCTCATCCGTTGTTCCGCGGTAGGTCAGCTGCATTCTTGTCCCTTCCGGCGCCTCGGCTACTAGTGTTAGGCGGCGGACCATAGGGGCGAGGCGAGCCGGCCAAATCTGAAAAATCCCGTGCTCCCATCCCATGGTCCGGTCCCATTCCCATCCCGCCCCGTCCGTCACATGCGGTGACAAGCCTCTTACCCGTGGGCCTCTCTCGTACCCAGCACGCGCGCAGTAGGCAGCAGCACCCCGTACCGGACCGGACCGGCGGACTCAGACTACCCGCATTGGGAGCCTGTAGACCGGTATCCCGCCAGCTCGGATGCGTTCGCGAGGGCTGCAGCGGGGGACGCCAAACGCGCCGCTACGCCGCGCCGGCCGCTATCCGCGCCCACGTCGCTGCGCCCGCGCCCACGCCGGTCCGCGCAGGGAGGAAGAAGAGGAGAGAGGGGCCGGATCCCGCTGGCGGCGCCGTGGCCGGATCCCGCCGGCGGCGCCGTGGCCAGATCCCGCCCACCCGCCGCCGTGGGGAGCCGCAGAGGAGGGAGGGGAGGGCCCGCCGCCGTGGGGAGCCACAGAGGAGGGAGGGGAGGGCCGCCGCCGTGGGGAGCCGCAGAGGGAGGGCGAGGCCGCCGGATCCGGGGAGACGCCCGCCCGCCGCCGCCATGGACGCACAGAGGAGGAGCTCGAGCCGCCTCCGCTGGATCCGCGAGCTCGAGGCTCCCCGCGCTGGATCTGTGGGCGGAGGAGCGGTGGAAGGAGGAGGGAGCTCCCCGCGCCGGATCTGCGGGCGGAGGAGCGGGCGGAAGCTTCCCGCGCCGGATCTGCGGCCGGAGGAGCGGGCGGAAGGAGGACGGTGGGCTGGAAGCGGAGGACCGGGCGGAGGAGCGGGCGGAGGGAGGAAGGAGGGCACCGGCGGCGGGTTTCGCGGATGCGGGAAGGAGCGCACGGATGGGGAAGGGGAGGGAGCGGCGGGGTTGCGCGGATGGGGAAGGGGATGAGATATGATTAAAAAAAACTGACAAGTGGGGTATAGAGGTTGATATAGAGATTGAATGGATGCAGGAGAAATGAATATAGAGAAGAGAATCTTGCTGACTAGGTACTATAGAGGATGAATATAGAGTTCCATGAGTGCGCGGATAATCTCACGAGTCACGAGAGTTGGGGACCAGACGGCCGTGCGGAGCAGCAGCAGCGGAGCTGGAGGGGGAGCGCTCGTCTCCGGTCCAGGGAACACCGGTATTTTGTTCGCGGGGTCCGCGTCGTCGTCGTCGCGGATCACGGGCCCCCGCCTCGCTCTAGGCTCTCTAGCTCTACCGCGCCGCCGTCGAAATCTCGTGAGGTTTGAGGACGTGCGACGTGCGTGGCTTGCCGTGTTTGCCGCCGCCACGGAACAAAATCTGAGGGGTGCGCCTATCATCCTATATGAACGTTACGAATTATACTCGTATTTCCTACTAATAAATAATATTTTAATTTTGTTGTTTACTTCCAACAGTATGCTAGCTGGCTTTAAGCAATCGCAAGGCTCAGGTGCAGCGTGGCGGCTGCTTGCATTTGTTAGGGCCTGTTTGGTTGCCCGCATATGCTCTAGCCAGGCGCATATGCTCTAGCCAGGCTGGTGGGATGCAAGTTTATGTAATTTGGTTGCCTGTATCGTCTTCTGGGCCTAGCTCCCGGGATGCAAAAGAGGCCTCTCAGCCTGGCTCTGCAGATACGCAGATTTTGGACGTTTCTGGAGAGCCAGGCTCGCGGGATGCAAGTGATTACTCGACTGATGATGTTATTAGTGTATAATTAGTAAATATTAAGTGATATTAATGTGTTTTAAAGAAGTTTAAGATATAATAAGATAATCTATGAACTTTAACAGTGTATTTGTACAAAACAAAAATCAATAATTATAACCTTGTATTAATTTTATCTCATGCAACGTAATTTTATACAGGCAACCAAACAACATCTCTTCTCAGCCAGACTGAGTAGGTGCAGTCAACCAAACATGACAGTGTTGCGTACACTCGGCCTGTCTCATGGGAGCCAGGCTCTCAGATACGAGTCAGGCTCTACGCATACACGAACCAAACACACCCTTAGTTATTGAGACGGCGGCTCTGCTAGACATTGAACATGGTGGGTGAGAAGTTGACCAACTGCATCAGGTTTTCAGATTAAGAACCGTGATTTTGACAAACTTTCATGCCTCTGTTGACTAGTACCACCCCAAGAATAGTGGTACAGCAATGTTTAAGTGGGAACAGTATAAGCAGCACGCACGGCGGGACCTCTTAATTAAACAAGCGAACTTCCGCCAGATGGTACTATCATCCTTTCTTTTGTCTAAAAAAATTACCTTACCACACCTCACCTCTGGTTTTGGACCCCTTGACTTGGTAACAGGAAGATGATCTCTTCCTCCCTCCTATAAGTAAACTGAATCTTCCAAAATTCTCAACACAGGTAAGCAAGCAAATTATAGTTTTGTGTTGTATATATCTTTTTTATTCTAGTAATTTTGAACACTAGCCCACTCAATTACCTTTGAAAAAAAATACTACATGCAAGGAGTCAAGGAAGCACATCAACATCTTCTAGAATTATTCCTTACAATATACTAGCAGTATAATATACTAATGCAGGAAAGAAAACAAAAATGTGCAAACAAAAGCAAGAGTCTTTGAGAGCATTATTTGGTTTTTTTTTTGCCGCACACCGGTAGCTAGTCAGTCACCTCCGGGATCAGAGTTTTAGAAACTTCGAAGCCGCCAAATTGACCAGAAGGAATATTCGGAGAAAAAAAGAACATGTACATATGTCACAACGAAAATATTAGGATGTCACATGAGATTATGTTGCGACACTAATTTAGTCTATTAAAAATAGATAATTATAGAGTAATTAATTTATTATTAGCACATATTTATTATAACACCACATTGTCAAATCATAGACTAATTAGGCTCAATAAATTCGTCTCGACTAATTAGGCTCAATAGATTCGTCTCGCGAAGTAGAGTTTGATTTTTATATTTAGTACTCCATGTACGTGTTTCAATATTCGATTTGATAGATGAAAAAAAATTAGAATGACATTTAAACAGGGACTCATCCGGTGATCTTCGTTCAAACGAAAGATCGAAGAAAAGCATCTGGCAATGTGACATGTATGCATGTTCAAGTTCAATTGTCGTGACTTGTTGGCCAAAGGCCATGCTCGCAGGCTTAACCTGAGAGCGACAGTGGCCACTCTTTTCCAGCATGCATGCCACATCGGCGGCCTGTGTCAAAGTCTCAAAGACCCTCTAGAAAAGAAGGGAGGAAAAAAAAGCTATAGACACGCGACTCACGAATAGTCGCGTCGAATAGTAGTTTAGGGGGTGTTTGGTTTCGACCCCCTAGAATTTAGCCACTACAGTTTACTGAAGGTGACTAGAGTTGTAGTGTTAAAAGTGACTTTTAGTGGGGGTGTTTGGAACTTTAGTAACTAAAAGTAACTAAACTTTAGTGCTAAACTCTAGGGGCTGTGAACCAAACACCCTCTTAGTTTGGTTTGGGCCATTAAAGGTGATGATGACTTTTGTTTTGGATGGATAGTCTTTGCTTTGCAAATGCTACGTGTGTTGCTTGTAATGCCTTCTCAAAGAGACGGGTACTAAGAGAGGGTTTTGCTAGGTTTAAACTTGGTGGGGACGAGGGGGTCGTACTTTGGCACTTAGGCAACAGCTTCATGAGCTGTTTTTTTTTTGCCAAACACCTTTTTTACAAAACAGGTTCACCCATAAAGTTGTTTTATTCTTTCTCTCACAAAAACAACTTCACCCATGAAGCTGAAAAAGTAGTTTTTCACAGCTTACACATCCATTTCTCTCTCCCAACCATGCATGAAGTTGTTGGTGAAGCTGTTTTGTCAAGCACTTTTTTCAAAACAGCTCAGCTTCACCTAGTAAGTTGCTCATGAAGCTATTTTCTAAAAAAACGACTTCACTAGTGAAACTGAGCTGTATCAAACGGGGTTTTAGTCATTTTCAGTAGCTACACTACCTACATACTTGCATCCGACACCTGTCAGTGATATTTTTTTCCCGGTCAATGGTTGCTCTCCTACTTGGCTACTTATCCGATCCATTATATTGCCGCCTGTTTGATCGTTTTTGAGAAAGCTTGCTAAACATTGAACACGTATTGGTGGTCAGAACTTGACCCAGACACATCAGGTTTCCAGATGAAGGGCCATGATTTTGACACTGCCTTGCCGCCATTGACTAATGACTACTACGGCAAGAATGTTCGGGTAGTATTATTAAGGGGAGGAAAGAATATGTTGTACCCCCTTAAACATGTGAACTTGATTAGATCCTTCTTTCTTCTAACCTACCTAACGACACGTTTGGTTGGATCCTTGATTCCACAGCAGTTCTCCTGAACAACAACCCAAGATTCTCAGTAGTATTGTTAAGTGGGGGAAAGAATATTTAGTCAGCAGGTGAGCGATCCCCGGCCCCAACATTTTACTCCAGTTTATTTTATCATTGCAGCACCCATTATCGTTGAACAGACATGTAAAACAAAACCACTAGGAACACATCAACATCTTCTAGAATTCTACAACAAATAAGTTCTTATCCATACTAGTACAATTTGAACTTGTCAGCCGTACTATGATTTATTTTCTCTCACAGAACATTACTAAAATAATCGAAATAGGCAAAATAAGTTCAAGCAAACAGACCCTTCTCATTGCTACGTAGAGCATCTCCAATAGTTTAGAAAAATGACTTGCTATCCTTGTTTTATTGGAAAAAGAAGAAAAAACGTTCTCCAACAGATTGATATATGACTTACTAAATTTTTCCAAGTTGGAATCAGAGGCAAACTACTTGGCATATTTACCAAGTCAGCTTCACTTGCTATCCGGCGTTTCTTTCTCTTTTGCCGCCGCCCGCCGCCAGTTCTCTCGCGCCTACTTTTCTATGTTTACTAAGCCTAATTTACTAAATTATTGGAGATACATGAAAAATTCACTTGTTAAAAGTTTTAGCAAATTGCTAAATAACAATTTTTCTCAAGTCAATTTTTCCAAACAATTAGAGATGCTCTGTATAATTTAGACCCATTTGAGAGCTCGCCACACACCTCGAAGTCTAGTCTTCCGTAGGGATGTCAATGGGGAATTCCCCGTCGGGGGTTAGGTCCCCATCCCCGTCCCCGCGGGGGAGAATTTTCCCCATCCCCGTCCCCACGAATGCCATCGGGGATAATTTATTCCCCATCCCCGTCCCCGTCGGGGAATTAATCCCCGCGGGGATTCCCCATCCCCGCTTCAACATATTAATCATCACAAATTCAATAATAAATAAATAACAAGTACCTTAGAAAATCATCAACTTATCATTAAAAGATATCAAATGATCAACACACCTCCATATATCTAATACATTATATCTATATAAAAATAATAAATTGATACACTTAATAGATTGGTGTAAGATTGCTACAAGAAATAGTTTCGCGGGGCGGGGATGCGGGGAACGGGGACGGGGGATGCTTCCCCATCCCCGTCCCCGCGAAACCCGACGGGGAAAGATTTTCTCCCGTTTCATTCCCCGTGGGGACTAAAGTCTCCCCATCCCCGTCCCCTAATAGGGGAATTCCCTGCGGGGAATCGGGTATCGGGTCCCCGTTGCCATCTCTAGTCTTCCGGGACAACCCTGCACGGCTGGTTGGCTGTACCCACATGTAACGGTGTAACCTCGGTCCAGGCACAGGCACACAACAGCCATACCAAATCATCTCCGGCGCGAAAGGGCCTGGGGTCCGGTGGTAGGACAGTCCAGTGGGACGCTACCCACCAGGGTTCAAACTCTAGTGTCGCATCTTTTCTCTGGATTTTCTCTAAATTTTGCAGGTACACGCACGCGTGCGCGTTCGGTGGTACTGCGCGTTTCCCGCGCACTGGAGGCGATCTGGAGACGGCGAGCTTCTCAATCTCTCTTTGCATGTGTACGGACGCGCACGCGTGCGTGTGCGTGTGGTGGTGTGAGTATGGTGTGTGTGGGTTGTGTGCGTCCAAATTGTACCTGATCAAAAAAAATCTTCTTCTCCGGCTCACAGAATCTTTAGAACCCTAAAATTGACCACAAGGAATAGGAGAAAACACAGCCATGTGGCGGCCATGTCATCAAGAGATGCAGCAAGGAAGAAGTCCAGTTTCCCTCCCTTAACTTTCAAAGAAGTGCACTTTTTCTTCTTCATCTTCAAAACCGGACAAACAACCTCCCTCAACTTTTGAAACTGTGCATTTTACCTCCCTGGCCGGTTTTAAACGGTGGTTTTGCTACAATAACAGTGGTTTTGCTACAATGACTATGGTTTTGTCTTTTTTTCCTTTTTATTTATTTTCGCTGAATCTTTGAAAAATCACAGTAAATCACAGAGAAATCATAAAATAGAAAATCCAAATTTTTTGGACTCCACATGAGTAGATATATACAATGAACATATAATATGGTATATTTTAGTACAAAGTTTTTGTTGTAGCTTTAGATCCATTCTTTTCTGTAACTAAAAAAAATTATAATTAAGTTATACATGATCCAATGAGTATAAATTTTTTAATACGGTTGAAGCATACAATAATTATCTCACCATAAAAATTTGATCACAATTAGACTATATAAACTGCAGCTAGGAATTATTAAAATTAATTCCATACAATAATATGTTTTTTGTAATTATTTGGATTAATTCATAGCTATAGTTTGTATAGTCTAATTGTGATCAAATTTTTATGGTGGACTAATTATTGTATGCTTCAACTGTATTAAAAAAATTATACTCATTAAATCATGTATAACTTAGTTATAAATTTATTTTAATTACAGAAAACATAGATCTAAATCTACAAAAAAAACTTTGTACTAAAGTATACCATATTATATGTTCATATATGTTCATTGTATAGATCTACTCATATGGAGTCCAACAAAATTGAATTTTCTATTTTATGATTTTTCTGTGATTTACTATGATTTTTCAAAAATTCAGAAAAAAAATAAAAATAAAAAGACAAAACCATGGTCGCTGTAGCAAAACCACTGTTACTGTAACAAAACCACCGTCCAAAACCGGTTAGGAAGGTAAAATGCACTGTTTCAAAAGTTGAGGGAGGTTGTTTATCCGGTTTTGAAATTGAGGGAGAAAAAGTGGACTTCCTCGAAAGTTGAGGGAGGTAAACTGGACTTTTTCCATGCAGCAATGCGTGTGTCGTGGCCCTGTCCTTGCACAACAAGCCGCCCACCAGCCCACCACCGACCGGGCCGTTAAGGATGGATGTACCTTAGCTTGTTGGCCAAAGGCAACCCTCCTAGTCTACGCTGAGAGTGACAAAGGCCACAATTTCCTTTCCTTTTTTTCTTTTTGAAAAAAAAACGGGAACCACCTCACTTTCCCAGCATGGCTCATCAAGGCTCGTGTCAATGTCTCAAAAAAGACTCTAGAAAAAAAAGGGGGACTTGTTATGCAGCTATCGCTTGGAAATTTGGAATAGCGGTAGACGACCAGTAATTTGTCCCATGAAAGGAGATGGTGGTTTTCCCTTTTTTTCAACAGAAAAAACAGGTGATGATGACTTTTGGAGTTTTGGGATGGTGCTGCAAAGACGAAGGCTTACTAGTATGCTAACGCCTTCTGAGATACGTAGGTGGACTTTTACTTTGTACTTTAAACTAAACTGGGATTTGCACTGATTACTACGTACTCATTTTCAGTGGTTACTGGCACTGCACGTGGTTACATCCGGGAACTGCCATGATCTTTTCGGTCAACTTGACTGGCGACTACTGTAGTTTCTGACTGCAGACTGCTGGAAAAGGATCCGGAGACGTTGATGTGGTGATGTGGTACGTGACTCTGAATTCTCTGATTACCGCAGTAATGCAAGCCTCAGCTTCCATTGCCAGTACGGCGTTCTGTGCGTCAGACAAGTGCTCGTATCAGTCAAAGTGATAGGAGTTGGCCGGCGAGGCGGCGAGCGAAGAGCTCAGCTGAGGAGCAGACGACGACGGCACAGTCGACCAGTGCGGTGATTCCATTCCGTTTCCTCTGCACTGCTGAGGATAGGATGTGCCGTGTCGTTGTCAGCTTTGCATGTTGCAGCGCAAGAAGATGGTGGGGAAGCACCACCAGTACGGGGGGCATCTCACTTTGCTCGTGCTGTGGGGCTTTTGGCGCGAACGGCGGCAACATGTTCCCATGCCTTTCGGGGGCGCGCCTTTTTCGACCGGCCGTCCTTTGCTTCTCTCCGTCCATGTCCTTCTTGAGAGGGACTTTACCGGCGAAATGTCAGCGGCCTCTAGATCGACGTGGACAAGCAGATTGCTCCCACAAAAGGTACAGCTTTTTCAGGGAAAAATAAGTTGATGAATATATCTACGTCGTTGATCGAAATTGATTTCAGATCTTTCTGCAAACAGTTGGTCCGAATGAATATACATGCGGCTCATCCCAATTTCTTAAGGTCACTCGTTACGCATGCTCGAAAGAGCAGCAATAACAACTGTGATTGACTGATTGTGATATCACACTTCACACGGTGTGCCCTCGAGAAAATACCAGGCATGAGCCCTAGACAGATTACCCAACGTAAAGAACACACTACAGAGTGTAGCAAACAAGCAGATGAAGATATGCGAAACATGCAGGCACCGAACTCGCTGTCTTTCACAGAATCTGAATCGGTTATACATGTCTCATGGTGTGCAGGCAATTTAACAGTCAGCGACACTTTTATTGTGACGGTGGCATGATCAAGGTGGATTACAGGATTTCCTCAGAGGGTCCCTCACCTCAGCATCTCGCTACTCAATTCAATGCTGTACATTGCAATGCACATAGATTACATGATAACACATCTAAGAGACAGCCCTTTCTGCTCTACTCTTTGATCTTCATTACCTGCACAGAAGAAACTAAGATTAAGAACCAACAGGGGCGATTTAAACGGAGCACTTTTGCAAAGATGGAAGTGGCATGAGCTAATATAAATAACTGACCTCATAACTAACAAATACTAATTACAGTGCATAACTAAAAAGATCGCTGACGGCCATGCTCATTTGTGGTTCCTGTATCTGGCCATGCTACCAGCTTATGGGTTATGGGCTTATGGCAATAAAAAAAATTCAACTGTGGGGGTGCTTGCTAGTCATTTTCCAAGAAGCGAGTTATGTTTTGACTTGGCAATCTAGTCTTGGCAAGGATTTCAAATATTCAAGACAGATTACTTCAAGTAGCTACAGTTAAACAACATTGTCAATGTATAAGCTACTGGAAGACTGGAAAGAAAAATACCTTCATGAGGTTGGTAAAGCCTGCGATTCTGAGGAGTTGACATCTCCCTTTTTAAGCTGACCAGGATGTCCTCCATTGTATGTTCCCTTTCCCAGTTTCCAAGCATAGGAAATAGACTTGGTTCAACCTATAAAAGGTTAGTTAAGTACTAATAGGCCTAACATCATTCATAAATTGCCTTGGCAAGTTGCACGATATAAGAAACAAAAAATGCACGAGTACCAATCCAGTTTCTTGGTTCACACATGTCATATTGATCCGAGTCTGGAATCGAACAGTCGGCGGTTTATCTGGATAATCCGTATCACAAAACAGCTTTAGTTGATAGATTCGTCCCTCGTGAACAGTCTGCGAAAAATGCACCTCTTAGGTTTGAGAATGATAAATCAAATGCATTATGTGTCTCATTATGGTGGGCATTTCTGCAGCATACATTGGGAGGTCCAATGATAGTTCCTGTCCAGGACCGCATATATATGTCATCACCATCATCCATCCCATAGCTCACAGTTCCATCACCAATGCCCTTCTCACCACGTTCTAGTTCTTCTAGCAGCCTAAAGTTTCTGGGAACTGCAGAAAACACCATAGAACAAAGTATGATCTAAATTATTATCAAGCAACATGCATAGAGAGTTCAAATTCATTATTCTTGTGAACAAAATAAAAGAGCAACAAAGTTTCATGGTTTACTGGAATTTATAGTTTGGTTACCCATGAGACTCAGAATTTTGAAAAAGAAAATCATAATATAGATTTCTATAAAAGAACACAGATATCGGTGTGTTATATTGAGCTTGCTTTATGTGTATAATGACTGATTAATGCTTTTGAGAAATGGTGCCATATAATACGCGTAGAATACAATGACCCGATCAATGCAAGAAGGTTGAGGAGACAATATTTGCAACTTTAAAGAACCATAAGAACATGATCTGGACTTCTGGAGGCATTAAAGATAGAAAACATTTCCTCCTTTTCCCACAAATTCCAAGGCATCCTTTTGTATGAGCCAAGTGCCTCCAAATCAGTAGCATAAATATCATGCTCTATATTTGGAGCAATATAAGATGTTTGGTCAGATTATAAACAGGTGGCTGATAGCCATCATTTACAGGAAATTAGAATTTGCAGCTACTCTAAAAACTGAAGATGAAGAACCAACCACGTAATTCCCAATCAACTTATGAGTGCGCTTGAACTACCCCAGCCTTCTGACAACTATTTTCACACTTAAAGCTTAATAGGCTATCTGAAAATAAATAGTTGGGGGGAATGGGACTTTAGGTGAAGGAACTTAAACTTAGCAAATAAGACACATACAGCCCACTAAACATGTCCCAACTCTAACCGTGTAGTCAGTGAAATCAGCGTTGTTCACATTCCGAATTTGTGTTACAAGGTACCTCCTGTCAGCTATATGTTGTTGGGCTGACATGTTATTATGTGATGTTCTCACAGAATATGTTGTTGGGCCATAGAAAAGTACCAGTGGAAGTGAACATGAATAAATGGTACTCCATCGATCCGAAAATAAGTGCACATCTAATATTTTGAGAAGTCAACTAATTTTGAGTTTGACTAGATTTATAGAAAACAATATCAACATTTGTATATCCAAATAGGTTTACTATGAAAATATATGGCGTGATAAATCTAATGATGCTTATTTTATTAAGTATCATGAATATTAGTACCTTTTTTATATATTTGCTCAAACTTTAGATTGGTTAACTCCTCGAAATATGAGACGTGCACTTATTTTGGGACGGAGGGAGTATAAAATAAGTTTGATTGGAATCTGCTTAATGATGATCAAGTAGTCAGTATAGTTATCAAATTGTGATATTAGGTTTAAAAGAAGACTATCGACTAGGGCATTGAACAACCCACTGCTCCCAAGCAAGCATGTATGCATGTGCACACACAATTTTGAATTACATTGACCACTTCTATTGAAGATACCAAATCAACAACTCTACACCAAAGTACATTCATGTTATCTCACTATTCTTGTCCTCATGGAAAGCTGTTGTTTAGCTCAGAGCTAGTTATCCAATTTAGGCAAGTAGATGCAAATCTTTCAACAAAATCTCATAGAGGCTCTTCTTCGTAAGTAAGGCCACACATTGACTCGGCGCATGCTAGTTTCAGGGAATTTGGTTAATCGAGGTGAGTTGTCAACTAGTGATATTTACGTGAAGGAATGATTAGCAAAATTTAAAATGAAATGAAGGGAAATGGTAAGATGGCCATGGGTAGGCGTAGGACTAACTAGTAGGTAAAGACTAATATTAGAATCAGCATCACTGACAAGAAGAGCAAGCATGGGTCCCATTTAAATGTTAGAAAACTGTCAGGAGTAATTTCATCTTCATTCCTTTACAATTTGGAGAATTATATTTTGGTTATTTCATTTGAGGCATGGTGGTCAGAAATAGCTAATCTTGACTCAATTAGTAATACCATTACTGTAGCTACACATAAGGATCTATAATCACTAGATTACATGTGGAAATTTGATTCGAGTTACCAGATTGCACTTGTGGATTAATGGGCATTCCCGCTGGATAAGGATATCAAACACCACATACATATGCTAGTTCACTACCACACTAGTTACTAGTACCCAAATCATTATATGACTTGGACCGTCCAGAAACGTACAATTCTCTTAGATTATAAAAACTATAGCAATGATTCCCAACAAGAGATGAGTGTGACTGTGCAACAAATTCAGGTGGTCCAGCCAAATCCCTAACCAATCGATCCATCTAGATTTGCGCAAATAATATAATCGAGTTACTGAACTCTTCTTTGCTTATCCATAAAGGAACAAGCTTTCAACTCTCGACCAAAGTCGAAAACCTACATAACTACCATTTGCAATGAAAGGCCAATTAGGCCTCACCAACAACTACGGGGAGATGCTAAATTTAGCCCGGCACTGCAAGTCTGCAATTCCATCCGAAGGCAATCCTAGTTCCCGATAGACCTATCTTTAGTCCAAGAGGTTGTTTACATAGCAGTAGAAACGGTAACTCTGCACCTAAGTCGCGCACAATCTTGATTTGGCGTCAATTCCAATCAGAGGCAATGCCGGATCGGGTTCCCCAAGCAGCCCCAGGCGATCCTGAGCCCACTCCCACCAAGCTCCCTCCTCCCTTACTCGAAGGGCGCCCATATCCGATCGGGAATCCAAACAGACATGCCTTGTTGGCCACAGAGATCCCGACTCTCCACTCGAATTCGTAGACCGACGAACACACAAACACACCATGTGCAACTAGGCACCTCGGGAGAAATGACGGACAGAGACTGCTACTCACCGACAACCGGACCCGAGGATCCCTCGGACCCCATGGCGAACCCGTCCGCTTCCTCCAGCTTCGAAGGGTTGCGCCCTGCGATCTCTTGAGACGGGAGGAGAGGAGGATGCGTGCTGGAAGCGGCCGTGCTAAACCGAGCAGGGAGGAGAAGGAATATACCAAGCCCCGCGTGAGGTCGTCTTCGGTGGACGGTGGGACGCCGAGGTCCGAGGAGGGAGTAGAGCAAGATGGAAGAAAGGAACTGCTCTGCTGCAGAGACAGGGGAAGGGATACAGATACTCTCCGCACAGCAGAGGGGAAGAATAAATGGAGTGGTTTAGCTTAAGCTCGCCCTTTTTTTTTTTTTTGAAAAAGAACACAATTAAAAAGTGAAATAAGTATACCTCCTCCTACAATAATTGACACTTTAGGCCTCATTTAACAAAGCTCCCAGAGCTGATTCTCTATTGAATCCAGCAAAAGTTCTGTCAAACAGATTTTCAGATAGAAGTGATTCTCCGTTGATTCCGCGAAGACATTCTCTCAAACGAACTAAAAAGTTGAGAACTGAAAAAGGTAGCTTTAATTGATTTTGTGAAGTGATTTTTAATGTCGATTTTGAGAGTTTATGCTAAAGAATTAGAGAGAATCAATTTCAATTATAAAATCACTACTCTTAGATAATCAGAATCAACTCTACCAAACAGGTCCATAAGAGCAATTTGGCAGGCTCTAATTCCTTCTAAAACGGCTTTGTCTTCAACTTCTAGTGAAGCAACTTCTCTAGTGGAGTTGAAACATTTAAAAAAAAAAAACATTTAGCGAAAACAACTCTAGTGAGATGGATTACTAGCTTTTAAAATTTTCAGAAACGTTTCACTTCAGTCCGTTAGGTAGAGATCAAGCGCTAACCTAACTTATAGAAACAGCTTACGATCCAGTGCCACCGGCTTGCCGTCGCCGTACCTTCGCCGGAGTTAAGGTAGACACTAGCCTGATTTATAGAAGGTTCATTCACAACTTGTTAGCAGGGACGACGAATTAGCAAGGGAACGGTTGGGTTTTGTGCATGGAGTGGGTTGTTCTCATCTTAGACCTAGCCTGCTGTGGGAAGGACATTATTCGTGAAGAATACGTTGGTCTGACCTCGTCAGTAATCGTGAAAGATGAGGATGCATTGGCCTCCTCTCTTATTCCTGAGCTCAGTCCCGCTCTTTGGTTGGAAGCTAAACATTGCTACATTTCGCTTGTAGTTTAAGCAATTTTGGATCTAGTTAGACAAGCCCACTTGTTACTAGCTTGATCCCCAAAACATAATTGCATGAGAGCAGGTACAATACAAGCCCCTGGCAAAAAACATAGCATATGTCATCGCTGAGCAGCCCATAACAGAATTCTGAAATATCAAATGGTACAGTTCCCCAGTGAGTTTTAACAATTTTTTTTGGCCTGGATATCAATTCCAAGAGATGCAAATTTTATTGTGACAGAATTCACGAGTTGCACCCACTTACAAGATCTGGTTATGCCTTGTCCAGGTTCCTATTATTATTCCCACCCGAAAACCAAGAAGCGATATCATCGTCAGAGTCAACCAGCTCCAAGCTTCTTGGAACACGGCCGGGGCTAGAAGGCCGATTGCTTTCTTGTGATTCCTTAGTTTGAAGACCTTTGTTTCTCCTGGACATTTCGTCCTTCCACTTCTCCCTTGCAAGACGATCTTGGGAATTAGCAGTTCTGCCCCCGACAATTGGAAAACTCTCAAGGAATCTGTAGTCCTTCTGTTGCAGGAGTGCATCATTATCCCTGCTATCATCCCCTTCATCCTCTGCGCTCCAGAAATCTGAATCTTCATCAGATGGTGAAGCATTCTTTTGCTGACTTTGCCACCTCTTCAGCTGGACGCCGTCTTGAACAAATGAAATACTGGGATTCCTACTATGCTCTAAATCATGGCGCGATTCAATACTATCTTGATTGTTTAGAGACTTTGGTCTTTTCCAACCACATTTCAAGCAGAATCCATTCCTCTTGAAGTTCACATAGTTACACCTGTAATTGAACATAACAAATAAACATAGTTACCTTCCATTTTCTGAAATGTACTAGAATTGTAGAAATAAAAAATCATAGTAGCGAAAAGATAGTCACACAACGCTAGCACCATCTTCAACTATAAGCTCGTATTGAAGATAGACATCAGAACACTTCAGATATCCAACAAATAATCAGATATATAATAGTGTAGTAGAAATAGGCACTCACGAGACACATTCCCATTCTCCTGGGTTGAGTAAACGGTTTGTTGGTTTCTCATGGCATTGCAAGCATCTTGTGTTCTTAGCAAAATTCAAAAAGTTGCACCTGAAACTTTAATGTCAATATAAGAGAGAAAAAACAGCATTCGCAGTAAATATTTCTCATAAACTAGACCTATAAGCAGGCTCGCCTTTTGCATATCCAGTCACCCTTTTTGAGAGGTAGATGCTCTTGGTCTTCATGCAGCAACTGATACCTCTCTTGGAATTCTCCATCACAGCGCAAACATTTTATATTCTTTGCAAAATTCATAAAGTCACATCTGACAAAAAATGCAAGGCATTATGACCAGGGGGATATGTGATACTGTGATAGACACGCAGATTAACTTTTCTAACATACTTGGGACAATTCCAATCACCCTGCTTCATGGGTACAGCAGATTGACCTTTGCGCTGTGCAGCTTTCACAGTGCTGGAACCAGGTCCCCTAGAATCGACCTCGACAACCTCGTTTAGTAGGATTTTTATTGATTCCTTGACATTTTTGTCCAGGCATGCTCTATTCTCTACATTACCGGTAATAACATCAAGACCATAAGTCAAAAGGATGCGCATAACATCCACTGTTCTTCCAACTTCCTCTTTCCGAGCCTTTACATATGCCCTATCACAGCTTCCTCTTAAATTGCATTGGCTGCAAACCTGTTAGCATAAGCTGATACTACATAAATTAATAGCCTAGATTTAAAGCAACCAAACTTTCAAGCATAAACGAAATTAATGTATTTACGATATAAGGATTGAAGATCAAACAGGTTTGGGAAATTATACTGCACAGTAAGCAAATATTTTTCTAGTTCCCAAGAAAGGAAAAGGGAAATCTATATTGCACCATATTTTCTACTAGCCAGTTCACCAGTGTGAAGTAGATTTAGCAAAACAAAAGTTGATGATGAGGTCAAAATGTCAAATAGGTGAACAGTTCTATTCCTTCACACCACATGTTTGTATTCAAAGAGTTCAAACATGAGATTTAAAAGCAAACATATTAAAATCACACACAATTGTATTACCATACACAAGCCTAATAAAGCTTTTTCTTGTGCATAAGCCTGGTCTACTATTCTTTTTTGTGTCTATAATTCACCTCGAATTTACATTCAGAATATTTAAAGTTTATGATAATTAAAAAAATGTAAAAATTCAGTGCATCAAGACAAATCTCTGATGCGTATTTCCGTGTAGTTACCTCTCCTTCATCAAGTCCTACATAGGCCCGCAGTCGCTTCCCAGAATTTACAACCTTCCTGTCAATGCTGGGACAACCACATCGCATGGCAACCTGAACATCCCATCTTGATATATGCCTGCAACAAGACTCTCAACTGTAGCTTCCAGCGTCCATTAAGTCCTTTAGTTGAAAGTTGGGACTCATGAAACAAAAGATAGCAGCACTACTCTACATGCTGAAACAATGCTTTGTAATCGCACACATCTAAGAGTTTCTGTAGGGTACAGTGATATAACTTGAGGAAACCCATAATGTATTTTGCACTTGTTACCATTGACAAAAAATGATACTATTAGGGCAAGCTTTGCTCCGCGAGTTGCTATTGAAGTGTGCCACAGCTTCAGGGCACATGTAATTGGCCAAAGTGTTGCAACAACCGCCAAAGTTTATGCCCTTAATGGTAAAGACGCAACCACGTTTAGGGCACCCGTAGCGGTACGAGCTAGCTGTTAGCTCTAAGTTAATCTCTCCAATAGTGCTAACCTTTAGCAATACCTTATAGTATCATTAGGCCCACAAAAATTCACACATGATCTTGAAATGTGTGTATGAGCCTAGCTCTTGAGCAAGAGTTAATTCTTCTCTTCCTTATATTAAAAATATGACAAAAATTCTAACAGTTGGCTTATGAGCTAGCCATTGCGGCTGCCCTTGCATGCACAGCTGTCTGAAAGAAAAAAAAAACGCAACGCGAATGACTAGCACATTTCAACAAACACTTAGGTTGCAGCTAAAATCATAGCCCCAGCTGAGATACTACCCTCAACGCGCACACCAACCCAGGCCAAGAAACCAACGAGCACGGCCACCTCACCTGATGAGCTCCGGCCGCTGACGCCCGAATTGGAGGCAGGCGGTGCGGACAGCGTTGGCATCCTTAGAAGTCAGCGAGGCGGCGGCGAAGGTGGAGGGGTCAACGTGGCCCCGACGGAGGAGGTGCTCCATCAGAGCAATCCACTCCGGCCACGGATGCGCTATATCCACAGCTGCCGGAGCGTCTCCAGCAAGAGCAAGGCCGCTTCTTAGCTCTTCTAACACCTGGCATTGCTCCCGAGGAGGAGGCCGTGGCCATGGTTTATGGGAGGGGGAATCGAGATCCTCGACCTCGGAGCGGAGGAAGGCGAGCCTCGGGTCAGGCCGGGAAGGCGCGCTGTGGTGCGAGAACCGCCGGAGCGAGGGCGCTGCGGCCGCGGTGGCAAGGCGGCGGTGCATCCGGCAGGTGGAGATGTCCAAACCACGTTGTAGGACTCCGGGCGGTTTCAAGTTGCCCAACTAAGCGCTGTAGGCTGTGTAGCCTGTAGTGGAATTTTTTTTATTAATAATCTAATTAAATAAGTTATTTTAAAAACTAACACTGTCCAATTTTTTTTTTCAAAACTAACCCTTTTGCGCGGCAAAAGTGCCACCGTGGCACGGGCAGGCTCCACAGCGCAGTTTGCCGCGCCAGGCGGGATGGCGCGTGAAAGGATCGAGATGGCGGACTAGAGGGGGTGAATAGTCCTTTTTAAAACTAAACGTAGCAGCTAACTGAAACAAATGCGGAATTAAAACTATCGGTCTAGCCAAGACTACACCCATCTACCTATATGACACCTTACAAAAGATCCTAATCAATGCAAATAAGGTGTCGGACTAGCTAGAGCTCACCTAACCAATTCTAAAAGCAAGGTCACACAAGCCTATGCAACTAGTACTTCAAGCACGGGGCAGCTCCTATGCAATGTAGTAAGCAAAGCACAAAGCCTAAGCTCACTAGCAATGCTCAATAACAAGGCTACACAAGCCAAATTAGATAGCTCAACTTAGCTACACAAACTAATCAACTAAGCACTAGCACAAGAGATAGTATTGCAGTACAAGCTAGTACAAAACAGCAAGCAGTCGGTACTACCGGGCTGCTAGGCCGGTACTACCGACACCGGTACTACCGGGGTTTACGGCCGGTACTACCGAGCACTTGCAGGGAGCTACGAAATCGAAGGGGATGAGATGCAATCTCAGATCTAGCAATTACCCCACTTCCCTAGATGATGTAGATGACGATTGTAGCTTCCCAAAGTCTTCGTTCCTTGCCAAAAGGTAGATCGAGTCTTCCCAACCTAAGATAGAGTGATAGAGGGAGGAAGAACACGAAAAACACAAACAAGCGTAATATGCAAGTGAAAGGACCGTGACGCATAAGAGGGGGGTGAATTAGGCAACTTAAAACTTCTACTCTAAACTGAGGCCTCTAATTTCCACCTAGTCAAAACCTATGCAAGAAAGTAAACTATCTAAAGTGCAACTAAGGTTTTGCAACGTGTGTTTGCTATCTCTGCCGCAAAAGGAGTTATGCAACCTAGTTTCCAAACCTATCAACTAGCAATAGTAAGCTAGAAAAGGTAAAGCACATAAACAAGGTAGCAATGTAAATGCGGAAGCTAAAGAGTGTGATAGAGATGCAAACTCCCGTCGACGACTCTGGTATTTTTACCGAGGTATCGAGAAGCGCGCAAGCTTCCCCCTAGTCCTCGTTGGAGCCCCTCGCAAGGAATCCCTCGCAAGGGTCAGGCTCCCGATCGGGTAACTCCGTGGATAGCTCCGGTCTTCCCCACGCGCAAGTGGGTCTCCGGTTAAGCCACTCGTGGCAAAGCCTCTCCCGGATGCTCTCCGCCCTCTTCACTATCAAGTTTCCGGCCGAAGCGCCGCAGGCCTTGTTCCCTTCGGTACACGGAGGCGGCCACACCACAAACTCGGTTGGTGTGATCTCGCAAGACTACAAGCCCCGCCGATGTAATCACGGTGCGCGCAAGCACCGGTAGACAAGAGGTTTTCAACCTCACTAAATACTAGGCCTAACACCTAGAGCAAGCGCAAAGCGGTGGTCTAACTAGCTTAAGCACTTCGCAAAGCACCTCTACTAATCACCTAGTATATCACTTAAGCACTTTGGTGGCTAGAGCAACTAAATATGTGTCTATACACTTGGTACACTTCCTTGAGCTCCAACCTCACTGTTTTGGCCGGCCAAGGGGGTATATATAGAGCCCCAAGCAAATAGAGCCGTTGGACACCAAAGATGGACTTTCCTGCGTAGCATCGGACGCTCCAGACGGGAGCATCGGACGCGCGTCCGATGTCACATAACGGCTAGTTCTGCCGACCTGGCACTGAGTCACATCGGACTCTGACGAGCGTCTGATGCACGATCATCGGACGCGACCGATGCACGATCATCGGACGCGTCCGATGTCTTCAGAGCCTCTCTGGAACCTCTCTGCATAGGCATCGGACTCTGGGACTGTAGCGTCCGATGCGTCTCTGTAGCGTCCGATGTAACGCTGTGAACGATGCACAGTGTTACCGTCGCGTCCGATGTGTCACCATCGGCACGTCCGATGCTTCTGCTGGCGCCAACCCGAGCTAGGGTTTGGCATCGGTGCGTCCGACGCTTTTGAGCAGCGTCCGATGCAGCGTCCGATGTCCCTGCTTGCTTCGTTTCTTCGCGATTTCTTGCGTCTTCTTGGTTCCGTTCTTGTGCCTTGGACTTTGCTTGATCTTAATAGTCTTCTATTGAGCTTCAAATGTCTTGCTTGAGGTGTTGATCTTCGGATCACCACGTAGCCTTTGTCCAAGTCACATTTGCACCCTATTGGACTACAAAACAAACACTTGCAAATGCATTAGTCCAATTTGGTTGTGTTGTTCATCAAACACCAAAATCCGAGGTTAAATGGTCCGAGGTCCATTTTCCTTACAATCTCCCCTTTTTGGTGATTGATGACAACACGACCAAAACAAGCAAATAATAGATACATAATTTAAAATGCAATCTACTTGCTAGGATGCAATGCAAAGGCAAGATCATATGATGTTTAAAAGATACCACATTGAAATAAATCTAATCTAACATATCTTGCCCTTGCCATTGAGTTCCTTTTAGTGGCTTGATGGATTAGATCTCCCTCTAACTCCATGATCCACTTCCTCCCTTTGTTGGACCATTCCCAAAAAGATAACCATAAAATTTTAAAAATTTGATTTTGGTTATTTTGTTTGTTTTAGTTTGGGCTTGGTTTTGGTCCTACACATTTCTCCCCCTTTGGAATCAAACACCGAAAAGGAAGACATTAAAGCTCAAGAGAGGAAACATTATATAGGTTAAAACTCCCCCTAAGTATATGCATACATATGGTGTAAGGCAAAAAAACATATGTATAACCGACAAATTAAGGCACAAAGGAGTTTAATCTATATAATGCATGGAGAAAACATATAAGAGTATCAAATTGAAATCAACATAATGATATTGGTTTAGGAATACCACATGTAGATGCCAATTGGATTATCACCATACATGATGCTTGTCTCCGAGAACTCCATTTTCCTTGCAATGAGACTACTACACACATGATAATCTTGAAAGTAGTGTTAGTCTCAAAGGTTCCAAATTGTAGAGTAAACTCCCCCTAAAAGTGTGCATACAAGTTTGAAAGACTTGTAGGAGACATGCACATTGACTTGTAAGGCCAAACTACCATTTTTCATATTGACATCACAAGAAGTGTGATACTAATTGAAAATGGTAATTGGGGTAGTTTATCTATAATTTGGACTTTGGCACATATAAGATAAGTACAAAGTAAAAGAAGCTATGTGCCGTGCTTCTAAACAATTAAAACCATGTAGAATTGCTCTAAGAATGTGAGTGATACCGAGCAAAACTACCATATGATAAGCCTAATTTGCATGACAAAAGATATGAATATATCAATGCAAACATAGGCAATGAAAGGAACTAAATGCTAAAAGAAATTGCAAGACATTATATCAAATGAAAGTGATTGCAAAAATTTTAAATCTAGTTACCTAACATGGGAGGGGGAACTTGGGTCCATAGTACCCACTAACATACTTGGCAATGACATGATCCAATGTGATGCACCCCATGATATGCACCCAAAACTTTGCCAAGTCTCCAAATTCCCCGTAGCCAATTTTGCTACTCACTTCCCTTTCGGGACCCAAACCTTTTTGGTGCTCTTCATGGTTGAGATGATGTCCTTAGGCACCCAAATGCGTTTGGCCCCATTGTTGGCTTGCTTGTTCACCTTGATGGCCACCACCTTGTCATTCTTCTTCTTCTTCAAAAGATAAGGTGTGGTGGCCTTCTTGTTCACCTTGTTGGTGTAGGTGTTGGAGAGCTTGCTTGTTTGCTTTTTGTTTTTCTCTTTCTTCTTTTCTCCCCCATGCTTCTCCTTGCACTCATAGGACTTGTGGCAAACATAACAAACCACGGTTTGCTCCTCATCAAGCTTCTTCACTCCCTTGACGGTGTTATCTTGATGAGTTCGGGTTTGCTTTGTCTTGCCTTTTGCTTGGGTCAAGTCCTTGGTGAGGCGAGCCACTTCTTGCTTTAGTAGCTCATTCTCCATTGCAACTTCTTGTGTACATGTTTCTACAATGACATTCTCAACACAAGCTTGTTTGCACATGGGTGAGTCTAAATCAAGTAAATCAATGCAAGAAGTAGAGGCATCCTTTTAGGCATATTAAAGATTGATTTTTCAATTTTGGGTGCCTCGGTGGGGTTTGCTCCGATGGTTTCAAGATTAGCAACTTTGTTAGTTAGCTCATCACAATGTTTGGACATAATTTCCATTTTAGCAAGCAAACTTTTGTAAGCATCTTGTGTGCTAGCTAACTTTGCTTTTAGTTTTTCATTTTTCTTAGCAAGTTGCTCATCATTACTTGTGCTATCATATGTGCTTATACTAGCCTCAAGTTTCTCAATTTTATTAGATAGCTCAACATTTAAGTTTGAAAAAGTTTCATATTGATCTAGCATGGCATTGTAGGCTTGTTGAGAACTATCTAATTTTTCTTTTAAGATATTAATCTTCTTTTGTTGGCTTGTACAAGCTTTAGCATATTTAAGATTATCTTGCACAAGTTGATTATAAGAAGGTAGCTCATCATCACTATCACTATCTCTATCACTATCACTAGAGATAGGGCTTGTGTTACCTTGTGCCATAAGGCACATACGTGAGGAGCTTGATGATGAGTGCTTGCGGTCATGCCTCTTGTGTCGGGTTTCATCATCACTTGATGAATCATCCCATGTCTTGATGGTGGTGAGAGCTTTGGCCTTGCATCCCTTCTTTTTCTTGTCATTGGGTGTGGGCTTTTGTTTTGGACAATCTTCCACAAAGTGCCCTTTCTTGCCACATCTATAGCAACCCTTTTTTCTTTGCTCTCTTCTTTGATTGGTGAAGAGGCAATCTTCTATGGTGATGGGCACACCCTTGACATTGAGCTTGCGGATCATCCTCTTCACTCCTTTCATGAGCTTGATTGTTTCTTCTTCATCTAAGGAGGAGTCGGATGAGGTGGAGGCTTGATCATCATCACTTGATTGTTCATCTTCATTATCCTCTTCTTCACTTGAGGAGCTTGAGCTTGTCTCAACTTGCTTTTTGCCCTTCATCTTTTTGTGCTCACATGGGAGAGCAATATCTTTGCTTGATGAATGTAACACCTCTGGTGTTTAAGCATGTAATTAACTTGACATATCATCATTAGCATCATTAATCATCTTGATCATGAACTCATGTGTATGCATTTGCTTAGTGTATCATTTTATGTGATGTACCTCTATTGCAAAAACCCTTATTAGCCCACTTCTTCCTATAGGGGCAAAATGGTAATTTCACCTCTGTGCCTAGTTCTATGTAATTCTTGTTCAAATTTAGTGCCCTGATGTTTGTTGCTTTGATCAAAGTTCAAAAGTCAGATTTGATTTGAATTTCCTTTTGCAAAACCCAAAATCCCAAATCCTGGATTTATTCCCTTTTGATAACTTTTTCAAAATTCAAAATTTTGAGTTGGTTCAAAAAGCAAAGTTGTGAATCTGACCTAGAGGAACAACTTTGGTATTTACAGATTTCCATGTTTCTATATAAAAATTGAAGTAATTTCAAATCCATTCAAATTCCAGTTTTTGTCCTCTTTTCAGTTTTAAAAAGTTATTTAAAAACTATTGAGTTTCAGAAAAAGTGTATATTAGCAAAGTTGTAGGTTTTGACAAATGGAACAACTTTCATATTTAAAGATTTTCAAGTTTCAGTTTGAAATCCAGAATAATTTTAATTTGAATCAAATTTGAAAAGTATTCCCTTTTCTGTTTTTTGATTATAGTTCAAAAACTATTTGGAATTTGAAAATGTTCATATTGACAAAGTTGTAGATCTCTTTTTTCTTAACAACTTTGGTATTTTGAGTTTTTGTCGCACAGTTCAAATTTTGGGAGATTTTTGCAAAATACAGAAACTGGCCAAAAGTCAAACCCTAGACCCTAGCACTGTTCTTCTTCCCGTAGAGCCAGAGGGAAGGGGGGGCCCGGCCATGGCGCTGGCGCTGCGGCTGCAGCGCAGACGGCTGCTCCCCACGCGCTCTTATCCTGCCGCCGCTGTCTCCCGGTTCCCTCCGCGCCCGCACGCGAGCGCTGACCCTCGCTCTCGGCCCCTACAGTGCCCAGCCGCCGCCGCCGCGTGGCCATCGCCGGCCGAGCTTGCGCCCGAGCCCCGGCTGCCCGCCAGCTTATCCGCCAGAGCGCAATCGAGTGCGCACGCCCCCGCAAACTTTACCCGCGTAACCCCGAGGTCTCTACCGTCCCCTAGCCGCGGCTATATAAGCCCGCCGGAGCCCGACCTCCGCACTCCACCTCCGCCACCGTGGCCAGACCTCTCCAGACACTCCGCCGCTCCACCACCTAGCCTGAAAGCTCCGCCTTGAGCTCGTGAAGCTTTCCCACCCTTCAATTTCACCTTCCCCGCCTCCGTTTGCCCGGCGTAAGCTCGCCGTTCCCATCCCCGGCAGAAACCCGGCGAGCTCGGGTTCGTGAAATTCGCCGTCTCCGGCCATGATCATCTCTCACCGACCCCCGCGTCGAGTTCCTTGGTTCCGCGCGACTCTAACCCGGCCCTTGCGGTCGCATGTGCTGCGCAGGACCGCCGGACCGCCGGAGCGCCGCCGCGGTCATCTTCTCCCTCGAGCGTGTCGAGCCTCACCCTCGAGAACGAGTCGAGCCTCACCCTCGAGCACAAGTCGAGCCTCACCCTCGAGCCCTGCCTCCGACACGTGGTAAGCATCCGAGCCTTCGGCCTCTGCTTCAACTTCGCTTCGCCCGAGCCCAAGCCTCGGCGAGCGCATGCCCTCCGCTTCGCCCGAGCCCAAGCCTCGGCGACGCATGCTCTCCGCTTCGCCCGAGTCAGGCCTCGGACGGAGGCTCACTTCTCCGTCTCGCCCGAGCCTCCGGGCCAGGCCTCGGACGAAGCTGTCGCTTCCGTCTCGACCGAGCCCGTCTCGACCGAGCCCCGCGCGATTCGCCGAGCCCGCGATTCGCCGAGCCCCCCCAGTGCTCTGCTCTTTTTCTGAGAGATTGAAAGTGTTGCTTTTTTCTGAGAGATGTGAATAGTGTTCTGTTTTCTCTTTTTTGTATGATTTTCTGTGTACATCCAAAAATTCTGAAATTTTTGTGGTAGACTCTTTATGCTCTGGAGTATTTTATAAAAATCTGAAACTTGAGTTTTGTGCAAAAAAATTTGAAAATGTAAAATCCCTCTTTTAATTAATAAATGGATGGTTTTGGATTTTTAGAAAATTATTTATAACTCCAAAAATCATGAGACAAATTTTTGTGAGCTTCTTATGCCATGTTTAGTCTCTGGTAAAATTTTGAAGTCTTTTGGAACAAGTTGATTTTTGAGCTTTTATTTTAATTGTTAAATAGTGCCTTTTGTTAATTAAATGTCTGATTTTATTTGAGCACCTTAATGACCTCCAAAATTTATGAAATTTGTTTTGCCATCTATCTACACCATAATGAACTTATGTGATTAATTTGGTGATTTTTGAAGCAACTTCATAAAATGACCTTTTTATATAATTATGAAAATAGAAAAAGATGATTAGGGTTAGCGTTGAATGCCCTGTGATGTGACTTTTGGATTGCTTGATGTTCATAGACCCTACCCTTTGGTCTATGATGTTGTGATGCTATGTTTGGTTGATGCTTAGGATAATTATAATAAGGTCTAGTTTAATCAATATTGCTTAAGGAAGAAATGGTTACCTTTTATGCTCAACCTAGATTTCGATCATGCCTTGTTTAAAAGTAATCTAGAATCAGTGGAATTGTCTTGCACCTTAAGTTCATATCGTCATTCTCATAAGCATTCATCATTGCATCCGTATAGTTGATGAAGAAGGACCTGAAGTCGAGGTAGCCACCGAAGGATCTGTCCCCGAGGCGACCCCGAGCTCCGACACCTACTCCTACCCCGAGTCTGCTCTCTTTGCCATCCAAGGCAAGCCCCGGTGCATTTAGCCCTTTCCTTGAATTTATAAAATGTTTTCCTTAAATGCTTTTGAGTTAAATTATTGCATTAGGTTTATAGGAGTTGTGTGCTATCCTAATTGATGCACTATCCATCTTGACCACTGATACACCCGAAGCCTGCTTTTCAAAAGTATTTGAAAAATGCTTAGCATTGCTTATTGAATTATACTTTGCAATAAAAATGCCAATTTCAAAAGTGTGATCACTGAAAGAAACTTTATGGGAATTTCTGGTTTACTCCCACTATTGGCTAAGTATCTGATCCGTACTTAGTCAATAGGGAGGAGAGGTTGTCCGCGCGTACGGTGCCGTCATGTTGTAGTCCGGGACTCAACAGTTGACACCGACCGGGACAGGGTTGAAAAACCGACAGGACCTGTACTCTTGGGTTAGAGTCCCGAGGTGCTTGTCGCTGGCGGAAAAATGTAGGGACCATCCGTATGGGGGCCTGCTGGTCAAGACTTGTAACTATTCACATACTACGGAAAGCTCTGGCTCCGAGAAATCCATTATTGGACCGACAACCGCGCACTGGGAGTGGAGAGATGGCGGAAGTAGCATGTACCCACGTGGGTTAGAGTCCCGGATTGGAGTGGTGTACTGTACTTCCGGGTGGCGTAGGACCGGGCCCAATCTTGGAGGAATCGTGGTAGACGAGTTGGCATATGCAAGCTTGGGTGCTACATATGCAGTGTGGATAGGGATCCTCAGCTGAGTATTATTTATCCGGATTAACGTTGCTCCTCGGTTATGGAGACTTGGTCCACTGACTGTCAACGGAGAGTGGTTCTCAACTAGGAATGTTTTGAAATGTAAAATGAATCATGAATGATGAAGAATTGAGGAATACTGAATCTTTCAAAATAAAATAAGATTTATAAAAAAATGCTTTTCTGCAAAATACTCGATCTTGCTTAAGCCTTACCTTGACTACCCTAAGCCTTTCATTCCTGAGTCTTCTCCCTTTTCCTTTAGTCGGGTAAGTCTTGTTGAGTACCTTTGTACTCAGGGTTTTATTACCCATGTTGCAGGTATGGCAGATTCCTCAGTATGCCTTGGACCCTGCTGTGTGACTGTTGTTCAGGAAGAGGCCGATGAGGCCGATGAGTGATTATTCACCCTCGGGCTGGGTGAAGAATCTTTACCCTTTAGTTGTTGTCATATGCTACTCTGCCAACTCTATCTATTTGAACTATGGTCTGTAATAACTTCACTTTAATTTTATGTTGAACCCTGGTTTGTAAAACTATTGTTATCTAAGTCTTCCGCTATTTACTCCGATGTTATTTGTCAAAATGTTCAAGAGATTGTAACTGAATTGTGAGATGATCCTGCGGACAACGGGCACTGATGTAGCCCAGTAGCGGAACCGGTCTTAATCTCTTGGCTGTACGGATCAACTGTCAGTGGTTGACGGTGATCAGTGGGCCATGGGATTAGGGCCGTTACGTTACAATGAAGTGGCTTCTTCTTGACCCATCTTGCGTGACATCTCAAATGCCACCAATTTGCCAATGACAATGGTCGGGGTCATGGTGCTCAAGTCCTCCATGTTGTGGAGGATGGTGATGATGGTTGCATATTTGTTCTTTGGAAGAACGGAGATGATCTTCCTCACAATGTCCGCATCACCTAGCTTTGTAATTCCGATAGAATGGAGCTCATTGATAATTAGATTCAAACGAGAATACATATCATGAACAAGCTCATTATCATTCATTTTAAAGGAATCATAGCTTGTTTTTGTTAGGTGATGTTTTTGCTCACGTACATTACTTGTACCATCATGGAGCTCATGTAGCTTTAACCAAATTTTATGAGATGTTTGCAAAGTAAAGACTTGGTTAAAGACATCCATGCTAATAGATTCAAACAAGCAATTCTTAGCTCTAGCATTAAGATGAATTTCTTTTTCATCACCCGCGGTAGGCTTCTCGGGATTCTTAATGGGTTTCATCCCATCGCGGGTGACTCTCCAAACACCTAGATCAACAGCTTCTAAAAAGCAAGCCATTCTAGCACTATAGTAAGGGAAGTTAGTGCCGTCAAAGTGTGGAGGCCTAGAGATATCCATCCCAACCTCTCTTAGGGGCGTCGGCTCGAAAGCGATTAAACCAAGAGTCCACAAGAGAGCCAACCAGCTTTGATACCAATTGAAAGGACCGTGACGCCTAAGAGGGGGGGGGGGTGAATTAGGCAACTTAAAACTTCTACTGTAAACTGAGGCCTCTAATTTCCACCTAGTCAAAACCTATGCAAGAAAGTAAACTATCTAAAGTGCAACTAAGGTTTTGCAACGTGTGTTTGCTATCTCTACCGCAAAAGGAGTTATGCAACCTAGTTTCCAAACCTATCAACTAGCAATAGTAAGCTAGGAAAGGTAAAGCACATAAACAAGGTAGCAATGTAAATGCGGAAGCTAAAGAGTGTGATAGAGATGCAAACTCCCGTCGACGACTCTGGTATTTTTACCGAGGTATCGAGAAGCGCGCAAGCTTCCCCCTAGTCCTCGTTGGAGCCCCTCGCAAGGAATCCCTCGCAAGGGTCAGGCTCCCGGTCGGGTAACTCCGTGGATAGCTCCGGTCTTCCCCACGCGCAAGTGGGTCTCCGGTTAAGCCACTCGTGGCAAAGCCTCTCCCGGATGCTCTCCGCCGTCTTCACTATCAAGTTTTCGGCCGAAGCGCCGCGGGCCTTGTTCCCTTCGGTACACGGAGGCGGCCACACCACAAACTCGGTTGGTGTGATCTCGCAAGACTACAAGCCCCGCCGATGTATAATCACGGTGCGCGCAAGCACCGGTAGACAAGAGGTTTTCAACCTCACTAAATACTAGGCCTAACACCTAGAGCAAGCGCAAAGCGGTGGTCTAACTAGCTTAAGCACTTCGCAAAGCACCTCTACTAATCACCTAGTATATCACTTAAGCACTTTGGTGGCTAGAGCAACTAAATATGTGTCTATACACTTGGTACACTTCCTTGAGCTCCAACCTCACTGTTTTGGCCGGCCAAGGGGGTATATATAGAGCCCCAAGCAAATAGAGCCGTTGGACACCAAAGATGGACTTTCCTGCGTAGCATCGGACGCTCCAGACGGGAGCATCGGACGCGCGTCCGATGTCACATAACGGCTAGTTCTGCCGACCTGGCACTGAGTCACATCGGACTCTGACGAGCGTCTGATGCACGATCATCGGACGCGTCCGATGCACGATCATCGGACGCGTCCGATGTCTTCAGAGCCTCTCTGGAACCTCTCTGCATAGGCATCGGACTCTGGGACTGTAGCGTCCGATGCGTCTCTGTAGCGTCCGATGTAACGCTGTGAACGATGCACAGTGTTACCGTCGCGTCCGATGTGTCACCATCGGCACGTCCGATGCTTCTGCTGGCGCCAACCCGAGCTAGGGTTTGGCATCGATGCGTCCGACGCTTTTGAGCAGCGTCCGATGTCCCTGCTTGCTTCGTTTCTTCGCGATTTCATGCGCCGTCTTGGTTCCGTTCTTGTGCCTTGGACTTTGCTTGATCTTGAGAGTCTTTTATTGAGCTTCAAATGTCTTGCTTGAGGTGTTGATCATCGGATCACCACGTAGCCTTTGTCCAAGTCACATTTGCACCCTATTAGACTACAAAACAAACACTTGCAAATGCATTAGTCCAATTTGGTTGTGTTGTTCATCAAACACCAAAATCCGAGGTTAAATGGTCCGAGGTCCATTTTCCTTACAGCAAGGAAACAAGAACAATAAGAGCAACAAGAGATGGGGACACAAGATTTTATCCCGAGGTTCACTTGGTTGCCACCAAGCTAGTCCCCGTTGAAGCAAGCCCAAGGTTGCCGCCGATCCTCTTCCTAGTGGTGACCCTAAGTCACGCTCTCCACGATGGAGTGCTCACCAAGAGCTCTAGCGTTCGATCCGACCGGACCACTTGGCGCTCTTCACGCCTCTTTCCACTAGAGTTGCTCTTCGCGATCTCCCGCGGGGCGAGCACAATGCCCCTCACAAAGCTTCTCCGGAGCCACGCACAATCTTCACGCGGGCTTCACGACGGAGACACGCACCAAGCCGTCTAGGAGGTGGCAACCTCCAAGAGTAATAAGCACCACCTGCTTGCAACTCGAACACCTAGTGCCACTCGATGCTATCTCTCAAAGCAACGCACT
Source organism: Coix lacryma-jobi var. lacryma-jobi (assembly GCA_009763385.1). Lineage (NCBI taxonomy): Eukaryota > Viridiplantae > Streptophyta > Magnoliopsida > Poales > Poaceae > Coix > Coix lacryma-jobi. The sequence goes on along the minus strand of CM019823.1, from coordinate 164,881,640 downwards.
AGGATCGCTCTCTCACACAATCGGATAAGCACTAAAGCATATGTGTGTTAGAGGGCTCACAAGCACAACCCAACTATGGACACCAAGTCCCTAGGGTGCTCAGCAGCCGGCTCACAGCCGGCCTCCATCCCTATTTATAGAGGGGAGCGGCCAACTAGCCGTTTCCCCTTTTCTGCATTTCGGTCGGTAGTACCGACCCCCCTGGGCGGTAGTACCGACAATGTCAGATTTAGCCGTTACACACGGCGCGTTGACCAAACGAATCAACCGATTCCTGGTCGGTACCACCGACGGTCGGTAGTACCGGCCCTATGGCGGTACTACCGACAGGTCATCCTGGGACTACACAGAGAGCTCCCAGACTTCCTCCTGACCTCGGTACCACCGAAGGTCGGTAGTACCGACCCTATGGCGGTACTACCGGCAGGCCAAATCTGGCCACTTCCAGAGAGCCTCCAAACTCCTCACACCTCAAAACCATGAACGGTCGGTAGTACCGACCCTATGGCGGTACTACCGGCAGGCCAAACTCAGCTCAACATAGAGAGCCTGCAAAACCTTTCAGGACCACGGTACCACCGACGCTCTGGTCGGTACTACCGAGGGTCGATACAACCAACCCTATGGTGGTATAACCGCCAAGCCACTTCAGACTCCACACAGAGAAGGTTGCACGCAGCACCCTTGGGCGGTACTACCGACCCCCCTGGGCGGTACTACCGACCACACTCAGAAAACTCCCTTTTCTTCTCTGTGTTGATCCAAATCAACTCCAACAACTTCTCCTTTGCAAATGTGCCAACACCATCAAGTGTACAACAACATGTGCATGTGTGTTAGCATTTTCACAATCATTTTCAAAGGATTTTCTCTTTCACTCATAACGCCACTCGATCTTAGTAACATCGCAAAGTTAGATCGCTCAAGTGGCACTAGATGACCGATATGCAAACAAGTTTGTTCCTCTTAATAGTACGCCATCTATCCTAAACCCGGTCATAATCTTCTCTACACACCTATGACCGGTGAAATGAAATGCCCTACAAATATACCTTTGCCTTGCGCATTCCATTTCATCTCCTCCGGTGTTGATGCAACACATGCACCAACCTATCATCAAATGATATGACCCACTTCATATCGTCACATGGCCTCCATGGCCCATCGATCTTGACATCACTTGCTCTTCACCATCGCTTCGGTCCCTCGACGCCAAGTCTTGCTTAAGCCTCCCGACACTCGGTACCAATGGCTTCAAAGCCTCCAACTTGCCCTTCACCTTCGCAACCGGTCCATCAAGTCAAGTCTTGCCTTGATCTTCACCATCTTAGCCACATGACTCCATGTCATGTTTCATGTGCATTAAGCTCCTTCATCACATGTGTGAGCCTTGCAACATCTTCCAAGCCATTTCACCTCTCTGGCATATGTTGCTCAAACATGATCACCTATGGACTAATCACCTGTGTAATTCACTTCAAACACATATTAGTCCACCTAAGTTGTCACTCAATTACCAAAACCAAACTAGGACCTTTCAATCTCCCCCTTTTTGGTAATTGATGACAACTCTACAAAGATATGGAAATTATGCTTATTCCAAGCTAGCACTTTACAAGAATGCAAATTGCTAACTTGGTTTGGATTCATGTTGCTTGCCCAAGCTATTTTACCATGTGTAAAGGATTTTGGACAAGTAGCACAAACCTGCCCCCTACATATGTGCTGAAGTGTTTGGAAATGAAACTTGCACATATGCATAGATATTGAAGTGTGGGAGAGTAATCACTACCAAAATGTGCTAAGGTGTATAGAATAACCTTTGAAGCGTGTTATCGATGAAGTTCATAGTAGTACACCTTCCTTAGCACAATGAGTAGCTAGACATCATAAAAACTAAAAAACCCCGTGAGATCAACATTAATAGCAAGGGTCTAGTTTTGCATGAAAAACACAAGTCTAGCTATCAACCTATGCATGATAGTTATCAAATCATCAATTAAATCCTATAACTAGCATACACCACACAAGCATGCATATAAAGTTTAAAGACTTATGCAATGCAAGCAAGCACATGATTATGCACATATCAAATGCAACAACCAAGTTCATGAGCTTGCTCCCCCTACTTGTGTGATCTTTGTTACACTCTCTCCCTTTCTTTTTTTATTCCTTTTATCTTTGTTATACTTTCTCCCCCTTTGTCATCTATTTCCATAAAAGGTTTGCATAAAGGAGGTTCAAATTATTAAGAGAGATGTTTGTTTCATTTCATTTGTGGTTCAACCTAGATCATTTGCATGAAACATTCAACACAGTTTGCTCTAGAGTAAGCTTCTTCACACATTTTGCAATGGTTATCTTACTCACGTTGGTTAAATGTTCCATTGCTCATTCTCTAGATTAAACACTAGGATTGCAAGCCCATAAACATGTTATATGTTACCACTAGATCATGTAAAGCATAGAAGCAATAGTGGCATCATATAAGCATCAAAACATTTGATTTTCATGGATGCTCCTAGATAGTATCACAAGGATGTCTATATGCTCTAATCAAGTCCTAAGCATAGTATGAATGCATATGACAAACAATGATACCTTGCTATCTTGGAGTAGAGGTTAGTCATTTGATTCCATCTCCGAAAATAGCAATGTGAAGTCCATGGTGAAGACCAATAGATACCAATTGATAGACCAAATCTTCACCCATATGATCAAGTGCACTATCTTGTTGTGGTTGACTTGCTTCTTCATTTGATCATAGCTTGCATATGAATACCACTTGAGTTGGCATGAATTGTTTTCTTCTAGATGTTGCTTGCTCTCTAGATCAACCCTTTTGATTTCTTCAACTAAGCATCTCCAATGATACTCTAGATCACCACTTCCATGTTAGCCTTCCAAGCCACGCTTGGTTAACCTACCAAAGGCGGCAAGCCCCTACAAAAGGGAGAAGTGACCTCTCTCCAAAGAATCATCCTTGATACTCATTTGAATTGACCTTGTTTGATTGATCCTTTTGAACTCTTCTTGAAATGTGACTTTGAATCCATCTTTGAGTCCTTTTCTTTCTTCCAAATGATCTTCAATTTGATACTTGAACTTGATCTTTATTTTCATCTTGATGTTGGTCTTGATCTTCAATTTGAGTACCAAATGTGTGCCAAATACACTCCTCTCAAATGAACTTGTACTCATCTTTGTCATGCTTCTAGCTCATCTCAAAAACCAAACATAGGTCCCTCAACCACTTATAAACATGATTCCAACTTGAGGGCCTTTCAATCAAAGTGACTCTAGATCAATCCAATAATTGTCACTTTTCTGGCAGATTCTATCCTTCTCGAAGAAACATGCATATCTCCCAAAATATAAGTCCAATGACTATGAAATTTGGTGGAGATGTGCCTCTCTAAGTGTTCTAGCAGCCATAAAAATTTGAGCTTCATTGGCTTTCTAGATTGCTACCAGATTTCAGTTCTATCCATAGTACTACATGCTGAAAACTGTTGCGCTATAGTTGACAAGATTCACTCCAAAACCGAAGTATCACTTATACAATTATCATGAATTTTGCACAGCAATTAATACCATAAGTGTAGATCATGTGTACCAAATTTCAAACCAATCCAACTAGATTTGATTACTCAAACATGGCTATCTTCTCAGCTCACACAGATTTTGCAATATTGAACAATTTTGAGCAATTGAGCTATACTCTACCAATTTGAATCAAACTTGAGCTAACTTGTTTGAATACTCTCACAAGACATATAACCATTCAAATTACTTACTAAAAGAAGTCTCATGAACATATCCATTCAAACTAACTCAATTTTGATCACTTAAGCATTAAATCCATTCAATCATCTTATAGCAAGCAACATATGCATATATATCCAATTCAATCATCTTATATGCATCTAAAAGAACATGATCAACTAGAGATATACCTTAGTAGCTCATGATCATCCAAATAGCAAGCTTCAACTCAATTGTTTGCAAGCCTTCAAATATTTCCAATCAACCACCACAACTTGATCTTGCACTTGTTCGTTGTAGCACATGGACTTCACTCTTTTGTCTTGGCATTGGGATGGATTTGCACTAAGCTTCTTTACTTGACTCAATCATATAATGAACAATATGGAATCAATTGAATCAAGTCTCCAATGCCATGGTACCTACACACATTCATCCACTTTTTGATGGTACCCAAACTTGTTTGGGTCCTCTCAAGTTAGGTGCAACATACTTTGGCATAGCCTTAGTATGAATAGCGGGATGAGTTGTAATGGTAGTCTTAGAGGTACCATTTTCATCCTTCCTAAGCATAGAATCATTAGCAATTGAAATAGGCTTAGGAATGTTACCTAGGGGACATGAATGAGCCATGTGTCCCCTTTCCCGGCATGAGTAACAATTTCTTCTTGATTGAGCCTTCTCTTCCTTGCTCATGTGTTGCTTCTCATTGCCTTGCCTCACTTGGGTTGCTTGAGCCTTCTTCTCAAGCTTGTTGGGACACTTTGAGGCAAAGTGACCCATCTTCTCACATTCATAACACTTGACTTGAGCGAGGTCTTGTGTTGATCTTGATCTTCTACCTCCCCTTCTTGTCTTCTTCCCCATATCACCATCTTCATGGTTGATCTTGATTTGATCTTGGGGCTTCATCTTGTTGGGGCAAGCATTTGCAAGATGTCCCATCTCATGGCATCGATAGCACATGAAATGAGATAGCTTTTCTTGTTCTTGCTTCTTCATTTCTTTTGCATATCTTCTCTTGCCCCATCTCTTGCCTTTGACATTGCTTTTGTTGAAGCCAATGCCACTCTTGTCACCATGACTTCTTTGATTCTCCATCAAGTGCTCATAGGTGACCTTTGATCTACACCACCTCTCTAACTTGTTGTTCAAGTTCTTCACTTCACGTTTGAGCTCGTTGTTCTCCTTCAAAATGTTAGTCTCACAGGACAAGGAAGTAGAACAAGCATCTATATGTGAAGAACATGGCATAGATAATAAATCTTCACAAGAGGTGGATACATTCTTCTTGCCTACATCACATGGGTTAGCAACGTTTTGCAATAGATCATTTGACCCCATGTGATGAGCTCTCACTAGTTTTAGTTTCTACATTAGAAAGCTTCTTAGTGAGAAAAGCATGGTCTTTTACCAAGTTATCATGAGCAACACATAGTTCCTCATGAGTCAATTTTAGCTCATCATGTGAACAAGTAATAACATAAAGTAGATGCTTTTGTTGTTCACATGCATTCTTTAGAAATGAGTTTTCTTTTGTCAATTTTGCATTTTTAGACATCTCATTTTCTAAAGCGATGGTCATGCTAGCATATTTACTCAAGAGCTCCTCATATGCATTAAGATCAATCACATTAGCTTTGCAAACCTTAGTGTCACCGTGTGACATGAAGCAATGTGATGTAATGGTTGGAGAGCTCGAAGAAGTATCACTCTCATAGCCGGAGCATGAACCATCATCATCAAGTGTGCTTGGAATATCATCATCACTTGCATCACTTGAGCTTGAGGTGGAGCAATCTTCCACAATCACGGAGTTGTGGTCTTGCTCAACCACCTCGCGTGCCTCTTCCTTGGGCTCACTAACATCATCATCAATTGGAGCACTCTCATACTTGTCATTGAGATACTTCCACATGTGATGGGAGGACTCCATATCTATGATCTCGCTAAAGATAGTATCATGCAAAGATCTAAAAATGATGTTAGTAGCTTGGCACTCGAGATCTAGGCATTTCTCTTGTGCTTGAGTTAGATTCATTTCATCCAACACATGAGAAAAGCCTACATCTACGATCCACCACATTTGAGGGCAAATAAACTTGAAATTGCATACCATCCAAGTTTCCCATCGTGTAAAGTGAGTGCCATAAAAAATGTGTGGACAATCAATTCCTAGCCCATAAGTCGCCATCCTCTCGGGTCGGTAAAGACCACAAATGAGAGACCTAGCTTTGATACCACTTGAAAGGGTCGAGATGGCGGACTAGAGGGGGGGGGTGAATAGGCCTTTTTAAAACTAAACGTAGCGGCTAACCGAAACAAATGCGGAATTAAAACTATCGGTCTAGCCAAGACTACACCCCTCTACCTATATGACACCTTACAAAAGATCCTAATCAATGCAAATAAGGTGTCGGGCTAGCTAGAGCTCACCTAACCAATTCTAGAAGCAAGGTCACACAAGCCTATGCAACTAGTACTTCAAACACGGGGGAGCTCCTATGCAATCTAGTAAGCAAAGCACAAAGCCTAAGCTCACTAGCAATGCTCAATAACAAGGCTACACAAGCCAAATTAGAGAGCTCAACTTAGCTACACAAACTAAGCAACTAAGCACTAGCACAAGAGATAGTATTGCAATACAAGCTAGTGCAAAACAGCAGGCAGCCGGTACTACCGGGCTGCTAGGCCGGTACTACCGAGCACTTGCAGGGAGCTACGAAATCGAAGGGGATGAGATGCAATCTCAGATCTAGCAATTACCCCACTTCCCTAGATGATGTAGATGACGATTGTAGCTTCCCCAAGTCTTCGTTCCTTGCCAAAAGGTAGATCGAGTCTTCCCAACCTAAGATAGAGTGATGGAGGGAGAAAGAACACGAAGAACACAAACAAGCGTAATATGCAAGGAAACAAGAACAATAAGAGCAACAAGAGACGGGGACACAAGATTTTATCCCGAGGTTCACTTGGTTGTCACCAAGCTAGTCCCCGTTGAAGCAAGCCCAAGGTTGCCGCCGATCCTCTTGCTAGTGGTGACCCTAAGTCATGCTCTCCACGATGGAGTGCTCACCAAGAGCTCTAGCGTTCGATCCGGCCGGACCACTTGGCGCTCTTCACGCCTCTTTCCACTAGAGTTGCTCTTCGCGATCTCCCGCGGGGCGAGCACAATGCCCCTCACAAAGCTTCTCCGGAGCCACGCACAATCTTCACGCGGGCTTCATGACGGAGACACGCACCAAGCCGTCTAGGAGGTGGCAACCTCCAAGAGTAATAAGCACCACCTGCTTGCAACTCGAACACCTAGTGCCACTCGATGCTATCTCTCAAAGCAACGCACTAGGATCGCTCTCTCACACAATCGGATAAGCACTAAAGCATATGTGTGTTAGAGGGCTCACAAGCACAACCCAACTATGGACACCAAGTCCCTAGGGTGCTCAGCAGCCGGCTCACAGCCGGCCTTCATCCCTATTTATAGAGGGGAGCGGCCAACTAGCCGTTTCCCCTTTTCTGCGCTTCGGTCGGTAGTACCGACCCCCTGGGCGGTAGTGTAAGGACCTGTGTGGCCTAGAGGGGGGGTGAATAGGCCTGTCAAAAATCACGGCTCAAAACTTAATTAGATAAGCCCGACACTACCGCTGCCCGACACTGCCGGCCCCAGCGCGGTACTGCCGCGCAGTGTGAGACCAGAAGCTGCAATTCGAAATCCAGCCACAACTAACTGATTCTATATGAATAGAAATGCTACAACAAGTTCTATGAACCAACAGAACCAACTGCTCCAAGCCAAATAAGAGGAATAAAGTAGATCGAGCCAAACCCTAGAATCTATCACAAGCTCATGAATATGAAGAATGAAACTAAGCAAGCACAAGAGACAAGTGATTTATCCCGTGGTTCAGCTCGCCACCAAGGCTTGCCTACCTCCACGTTGTTGAGGTTGACCACTTAGGTCATGAGCTTTGCAACTCTACCTCGTTCTCAAGTCAAGGAACCAAATCCTTGAAATGAAGGGTAATAATACTAGCTGAACAATCGATTACAAACCTCCCTAGGCCGCCACACAAGTTGGCAAGGCTCTAGGGTGACGCCTAGCCGGCTAGGGTTCCAAGAACCCAAGAGTAATAGAAGCAAATCCACCGGCTATGGCTCAAATCAAGTGCTCTAGGAAGTAGATCTCAGCTAGGGCTTCTCTTTGATGAAGGTTTAAGCCTCTCAATCACTTGGAATCAATGGAAATCGAAGGATTGGTGAGAGGGGAGTTGAGAGCCTTCCATGGGGAAGAGAGAAGCTTGTCTGGAGGTAGGTGACGAGTTATGGTCGTGGATAACCGTTGGGGTGGCAGGGAGATGGAGTAAATATCTCCTCCCTGCCAACGGTTACAATAAGTCGCGGCAGTGCCGGCCGAAGCCCGACAGTGTCGGCCGAAGCCCGGCAGTGCCGCGGCCCAGCACTGCCGCGACAAGAGCGACACTGCCGTGCCTACCAATCAGACAGGGTTGGATTGGAATTCAGTGCAGCTGTCTTTGGTTAGAAACATGGATGGCTTGGGTTGGTTTGAGCACATGTCATTCAGCCATAGCAATGTATTTGCATTCCCCCTTGATAGTACGGCATTCCTATAACTCAAATTCAAATGAAAAAGCTTGATATATCACTTTGAGTCCGGATCCGATGAAATGTAGTATGGGGGGTCCACCAACGTACATACACCATCCTTTCTTATCATAACCTGCTTATCAACTTCATGAATCTCATTAGTTCTCCAATCGTGTGGTCATTATCACCAAAACCCACAATTAGGGCTTGATTGCACTTACAATCTCCCCTTTTTTGGTGATTGATGACAACACAATTGAAGCTTACAATAAAAGGGTACAATACTTGAGATTTAGAAGCTTAGGTGTGAAACCTCCCCCTAAATGTGTGAATGAGAGCTGAAATCTCGAATTGGCATTAGAGGCCAACATTCACATATTCAAAAGTGAGAGATAGGTTCAGTTTCACATCTAATAGCTTTGTGGGGTGCAACTAAACTGTGTCAAAAATAATACGTGATGCGAATGACAGTTTAAGCACATCAGAGATGTTTGCTGTCTTTCTGCCAGAGCGGCACTGGGCGTGGCACTACCGGAGCCCGGCACTGCCGACTCAGGAGCGGCACTGCCGCTCAGGCTACAGACAGCAAACGCAGCGGAATTAACACAAAGCCACAAAGTATAATCAATAACAGAACTAAACAAGATAACACATGCTAGATAAGCAGGTAAAAGTACATGTCCACATCCAAGCCTAAGAAGTAGTACCATAGAGTAATATTACAAACATAGAGTTTTGAACGAATCAAACTCCCTCACAACTCACAACTACTAACATGATGGGGACATGAACAGAAAGAAAGTGTTGTACCCCCTTCTCTTCACCTAATTCTCCCCCTTTGGCAACAAGTCACCAAAAAGAGAGAAGTAGAGAAGAGAAGAGTGTCCAAACACTCACTCATCATCCGAAGCTATCTTGTCCCACTGAACTTCTTCTTCCTCCTCCTCATCATCATCGTCATCGTCGTCGTCGTCGGACTCTACCACGGCCTTCCCCTGACGGTGAGTGGAACTGGTGTAGCGGGTCGAGGTCGAGGCACGTGTAGAACGACAGGGTGGCACAAGCACTATCTCCTCCTGCTCCTCATCTCCATCTGAGTCTATGTCATCTGAGTCGAGACTGGAGAGGTCGAAGTGAGGTGGAGAGCGGGGTGGAGGTAACGGCGAACGTCCCGCCCGCTCTCGCTCTGCTCGCTGCTCAACGAGTGCCTGGTGAGCTGTCTGGGCTGCGTAGGTGCAAGTAGAGAAGATGGTCTTGATCCATTTGGCCAGCTTGCTCTTCTTCTTCCTCGGATAGGAAGAGCGGGAGCTCTCTGGCCTGTCAGCTGCTGTTGCCCCTGCTGTTGCTCCTCTCTTCTTCTCTGCACGGTATGGCTCATGCAACACATCCTTAGCAAAGGTATAGCCGGAAACCATCTCAATCATAAACATGATGTAGGGGGCATAGAGAACTGCCTTCCTAGCATCCTCGGCTGCAACCTGAAGCTCAGTCCATATAAAGCTGGATATGGAAAAGCGATTAGCCCCTGGGGCCATCCTAGCCAACATGTTCCTGCCATATCCATACAAGTTAGAATGGGACCCACTCTTTGGGTTGAGAGTTTGCCTGAAGAGGTTGTTCAACATGTAATAAAAACCTTGTAGTCCCTTGACCAACCCATCTGCCTTCCGAGGGTCCTCATACATGAAAGCAATCTCAGAATCTGTCAAAGTCCTCTCATCATGCAGGTTATCATACTCTCTATCCTCGCTGCCCAAACCGAGGATCCTACTAAAGGTCTCATAAGTGACCTTGTAGTGACGACCCTCGGTCATCCAATGCATCTCCTCAACCACATTGTCAACATACAGCGTCGCATGGAACTGATGGATGATCTCGGTGTTCCAATTATAACTAAATCCCATCAGATCATACATGTTTCTTGCCTTACATGCAGCCACCACCCTGTTGATGTCACGGTCAGTCTTGCTCTCTAGATGCTCCCAATCAACATACTTCATATTCAGTATCTTCTGCTTCTTGGCATTGTATAGGACTGAACGATAGAAATCAGAATGGAACTCGTTCCAGAACCTATAATCAATGCCCATATCCTTTTGATGGTTGTATGGGTTGTGCTGGCACTGAGACTTGACCAAGCTGAACTGCTGATAGTATGACACGGGCTACCTGTCCTTGGTGTCCTGAGGAGGCCTCTCCTGCACATCCTCTGTGTATGGCTGCAAGTGCGCCCTGCTGACCTCTGCCAAGTGCTCTGGGGTGTTGGGGTAGAGGTCTTCCCTTATCTGTCGCCCTTGCATCTACAGGCGAGCCTCATCCCGGATCTGCTGCCTCGCTGAAACATCTCCTTGGGAGCTAGAGCCACCTCGACGAGATGGCTACTTGCTCCTCCCCCTGAGCGGATCCATCCTCTGTTTGACCCTTCTCTCATCTCCTCCTCCTCCTGACATCTAAAACATGGAAACTGCGAATTAGAAGACTGCATAAGGGCTGATAGATTATAGTGAGGTGATAGATTTTGATGGATAAGGTGTTACTTGGATCAAACCCCTGCTCATGGTCCGGCACTGCCGCTCTGGGAGCGGCACTGCCGGGGCCCGGCACTGCCGCGCTGGGCGCGGCACTGCCGTGCAGGCAGGCCAGATCTGAGCCAAGGAACACCACATCCATCATCTCTACCACTTCCCTATCATCTACAAACCCTTCTACAACCTCTAAATACAATACCCATGGCGCATTTTACAAATCGGGAAAAACTTAGGGTTTGGGATTTTGAACCTTCACCTTGAGAGGAAGGAGAAGGAAGGAGACCCTTGGAGAAGAGGATGACGGTGCAGCACCAAAGGAGATCTCCGAGCAGCACTACCGGAGGCCGGAGTTGCCGGAGAGGACCGTCGGTGGAGAGCGAGTCGTCGGTCGCCTCCAAGTCGCCCGAGAGAGAGGTGAAAAAGAGAGAGTTTTTCACGGGCTGGGTGAAAGGATGAGGGAGAGAGAGAGAGAGGGGGCCATCGGGTAAGAGAAAGAGAGTTTTCCCTTGGCCCCACTTGGTAACAAACCGATTCAGCTGAATCGATAAGTCGCGGCACTACCGCGCCTGTCGCGGCACTGCCGGGGCCCGGCACTACCGCGCCTGGCCCGGCACTGCCGGACAGTTACCAGCAGAGAGATTTATTCTCTAAGTTACTACAACTCATTCTTGGAGTGGACACATACTGCTTGCATGTTATGACCAGAGATAATCAGTCAATTCAGAACAATGGTCATTCCAAGCAAGTTTCTTTCACAAAGGTTTTGAAACACAATGTATGAAAGTTTTTTAAATTGGTTTTACCTAGGTCAAACTAGTTGATCAATCAAGCATGCTAGGTTTCAAACCACGTTACGAGAGTCAAGTATATTTAGTTCACTCCTTAAGGCACAAAACCTTGACTCATCTAGAGGCTTAGTGAAGATATCGGCTAGTTGTTTGTCGGTGCTCACATGTCTAATGGCGATATCTCCTTTGATTTCATGATCTCTTAAGAAGTGATGTCGGATGTCTATATGTTTGGTTCTTGAGTGACTCACTGGGTTGTTTGCAAGTTTTATGGCACTTTCATTGTCACACAAGAGTGGGATATGAGTAAAGTTACATCCGAAGTCACGAAGGGTTTGCCTCATCCAAAGTAGTTGCGCACAACATGCACCTGCAGCAACATACTCGGCCTCGGCTGTGGATAGGGCTACACAATTTTGCTTTTTAGAACCCCAAGACACTAAGGAGCATCCAAGAAATTGACATGTCCCCGAAGTGCTTTTTCGATCTACTTTACAACCAGCATAATCAGAATCCGAATAGCCAAGTAGTTCGAACTTGGAGCCCTTAGGATACCACAAGCCAAGGTTTGGTGTGTGAACTAGATATCTCAAGATTCTCTTAACGGCCACTAGGTGACACTCTTTCGGGTTAGCTTGAAATCTAGCACACATGCACACACTAAGCATAATATCGGGCCTAGATGCGCATAAGTAAAGAAGAGAACCGATCATGGAGCGATATACCTTGATGTCCACGGCTTTCCCTTCCACATTGAGATCAAGATGTCCATTGGTTGGCATGGGTGTTTTGATAGGCTTGGCGTTCACCATGTCAAACTTTTTCAACATATCATGGGTGTACTTGGTTTGGCAAAGAAAAGTCCCTTCCTTTAATTGCTTGATTTGAAAACCAAGGAAGAACTTGAGCTCACCCATCATAGACATCTCAAATCTCTTAGTCATGATCCTACTAAACTCATCACAAAAGAATTTGTTAGTACTACCAAATATTATGTCATCGACATATATTTGGCACACAAAGATATCTCCATTGACTTTATGAGTGAAGAGAGTAGGATCGGCTTTGCCTATTTCAAAGCCTTGTTTGAGCAAGAATTCCTTAAGACATTCATACCATGCTCTAGGTGCTTGTTTAAGCCCATATAGCGCCTTATGGAGTTTGAAGACGTGGTTGGGGAACTTGGGATCTTCAAAGCCCGGTGGTTGCTCGACATACACCAACTCTTGTATAGGGCCATTGAGGAATGCACTCTTCACATCCATTTGATATAGCTTGAAGTTGTGATGGGCTGCATAGGCTAGAAGAATCCGAATGGCTTCAAGCCTTGCAACCGGTGCATATGTTTCTTCAAAGTCCAAACCCTCTACTTGAGTGAAGCCTTGAGCTACCAATCTTGCCTTGTTCCTTGTCACCACACCTTCTTCATCTTGCTTGTTGCGGAAGACCCATTTAGTGCCAATCACATTGGTATTTGGTCTTTCCACAAGAGACCATACTTGATTGCGCTCAAAGTTGTTGAGCTCCTCTTGCATGGCCATCACCCAATCTGGATCTTCCAGTGCTTCTTCTACCTTGAGAGGTTCCAAAGAGGAGACAAATGAGTAATATTAACAGAAATTTGCCAAATGAGAGCGTGTCGTTACCCCCTTTCGAAGACTCTCAAGAATGTTGTCAACGGGATGATCCCGTTGAATAGTTTGCTTGAGCCTTGGATGATCTATGGGTTCTGCTGCATCTTTAGCATCTTCTTCATCTTGCTCGAAGATGGGTTGTAGGTTCACTCCACGAAGTGGAGTGGCTGCGGCTGCCCTGGGAGTTCCCGGCACTGCTGGGCTTCGCCCGGCACTGCCGGGGACTGTATCTGATCAGTCCCAGCAGGAGTTTCAGCTTGAAAACCATCCTGACCAGTAGCCTGCTGTTCTTGTGGTCTAATATCACCAATGGCTAATTGCTTGATTGCTTCACAAGGTGGTTCCTCATTACCTACAACAACTTCATCAACTTGCTCTACTTGAGAGCCATTAGTTTCATCAAACGTCACGTCTATCGCTATTTCAACCTTGCTGGAGGCCTTGTTGAAAACACGATAGGCATGCTCGTTTGATCCATAACCGAGAAGAAAACCTTCATCAACCTTGGATGCAAACTTAGAGGCTTTGGGCTTCTTGTTCAATATGAAACATTTGCACCCAAATACTCTAAAGTACGACACCTTTGGTTTGTTATCGGTGAGCAGCTCATAGGAGGTCTTCTTTCTTCTCTTGTGGAGGTAGAGGCGGTTGATTGCATGGCAAGCGGTATTGACGGCTTCGGCCCAAAAGATGTCCGACGTCTTGTACTCATCTAGCATCGTCCTTGCCATGTCAATGAGTGTTCTATTCTTCCTCTCCACCACGCCATTTTGTTGAGGGGTGTATGGAACTGAAAATTCATGCTTGATGCCCTCTTCATCAAGAAACTCATCCACTTGGGTGTTTCGGAATTCGGTTCCATTGTCACTACGAACTTTCTTGATGTTGAAACCAAATTCCCTTTGAGCTCTTCGTATGAACATCTTCACCTTCTCTTGCACTACACTTTTGTCATGCATAAAGAATACCCAAGTGAAACGAGAAAAATCATCAACAATAACAAGACCATGTTTGTTACCACCGATGCTAAGGTAGGCAACCGGTCCAAAGAGGTCCATGTGGATCAACTCCAATGGATGAGTAGTAGTGTCGTAGCTCTTTGGTGGGTGAGGTATGCCTACTTGTTTTCCGGCTTGGCAAGCTCCACATACTCTGTCTTTCTCAAAATCAACATTGGTTAGTCCTAGGATGTGGTTGTCCTTTTGAAGTTTGGCCAAGTTCCTCATCCCAACATGAGCTAGTCGGCGATGCCATAACCAACCCATGCTAGATTTTGCCACTAAACAAGTCTCAAGTTTGGCTTCACTTTTGTTGAAATCAACTAAGTAAAGCTTCCCTTTCAAACGACCCGTAAAGACAATAGAGGAATCCTCCCTTCTAAAGACTTCCACACCCTCATCCGTAAAGAGACAATTGAAACCCATTCCACATAATTGTGAAACGGATAGCAAGTTGTAACTCAACGAATCGACATGTAAGACATTAGTAATTGAATGCTCAAGTGTAATAGCAACTTTACCAAGACCTAACACATCCCCCTTGGAGTTATCACCAAAAATGATGTTTTCGCTTGCATTTGAAGTTGGGGAATATGATGAGAACATACTCCTTTCTCCGGTCATATGATTTGTACATCCGCTATCAAGCACCCAACTTGATCCACCGGAGGAGTATGCCTGCAAGACAAGTTTAGTTCCTAGGTTTAGGTCCCCAATTGATATTGGGGCCTTGCAAGTTAGTCACAAGTATCTTAGGAACCCAAATGCACTTGTCGGCTGTCCTCTTGTTATCACCAACATACTTTGCAACAACTTTACCACTGTTGTTGTGTCCTAAAATGTAACAAGATGACATGCTCTTCCTTGGGGCTTCTATCTTGGGTTGATGTGCAAACTTGTTCTTGGTCACCCAAATAGATTCCTTTGGTTTCTGAGATTCTTGCTTTGGGTTGGGTACTTGCTTGTGCTGTGTGTGAGACTGAGCAGAAGACAAACTGGTAGCCTTCCCTTTCTTGGGGCACGGCACTGCCGGCCTGGGGGCGGCACTGCCGGGGTCCGGCACTGCCGCCTTTCGGCGCGGCACTACCGCGGTCTGTGCAGGCTGAACTGTACCAATCTGACCCTTCTTCTCAAACCTCACACACTCATAGCCATTCACTGTCCTTCTTCCATTAGTCTTGGCTCCTTTTTCGTGCCCCAACCCATCTTTTATGGAAGGACGCCGTCCATTCTTGAACTTGGGCTTGCTCTTCTCTTGAGTCTTCTCATTAGCACTTGTGGTAGACTTGACACAACCATTTGCAATGATATTTGTCAATCTTGCTATCTCCTTTCTCATGGCCTCCATGTTCACAAGGTTAGTGGAATAGATATTTAAATCAACATTATAGCATTTTCCACAACCTTCACTAGTGGAGGGAATAGAGGTGACATTTGCTTTAGGAAGAGTTGAGTTGCTTTCCCAAAGAAGATTATATTGCAACTCAAGTTCTTTGTGCTTTTCATCTAAGCCACAATACTTTTCCTTGAGTGCAATATGGGCCTTCTTTAGGGAAGCATGTTCATCTTGCTCTTTGGCCAAGGCCTCGTGCAAGACGTCCAACTCACTTCTCTCTAATGCAAGAGCTTCCTTGCAAGCAATGTAGAGGTCCTCTTGTTTGATGAGAGCATCCTCACTTATTGCTAGCTCGGCTTGTACACATTCTAGTTCCTCCATTAGTTTAGTGATAAAGAGTTTGGTTTTCTTGTCCAACCTTTTAGTTATCATGTTTATCTCTTCATCACTAGAATCATCATCACTAGAGGAATCACTAAGTTCACTACTAGAGATGTCACTAGGTGGAAGAGAGGTTTTAGAAGTGTGATCCTTTTTCACCTTCTCTTTCTTGGCCATGAGACAAGTGTGGGAGTTGCAATCATCATCATCGGACAAGTTGTTGAATAGTCTTGGTGAAGGAGATGACTTTTGAAATGCTATTGTTGCTATCTTCTCATCTTCTTCACTTGAGGTTTGTGCGGTTGAATCCCATTCATGTCCAATGTGAGCTTCTCCCATGTATATCTTGTTGTGTTTCTTGTAAATGCCTTTGTCATATTTCTTGCCCTTGTTGAAGTTGTCCTTCTTCTCATGTGGACAATGTGCTATGAAATGATCGGTGCTTCCACAATTGTAGCAAGTTCTTTTCTTCTTGTTTGGAAACCTTCTCTATACAAACTTGTAACCTTCCTTCTTGAGCCCCTTGCGGTATCTTCTCATGAAAAGAGCTATATCACCAATTTCTTCAAATTCTTCACCATCACTTTCACTTCCACAAGATGATGATGTGTTGTCCTCAACTTCAATTTTCTTCTTTTGTTGCTTGGGCTTGCTTGTAGAGGCTTGCTTGCTTGATTTTGCCTTGCTTGATGTTGCTTGCCTTGATGGCTTGCTAGCCTTAAGTGCCACATCCTTGATCTTCATCCCATCTAGCCTAGCTTGCAACTCTCCAAGCTTCCTTCTCTCATTTGCCTCTTCTCTTTGCATATCAAATGTGATAATCCTTCCAAGCACATCACTAGGTGTGAATTGCTCAAACTTCTTCTTGTCCCTAATCAATGTCACTACGGTCTCATTCCTAGGTGAGTATGCCTCTAACATGATCTTCAAAACCTTGTGATCATTGATTTCATTTCCACCTAGCCCTCTAATCTTACCAACAACCACCATCAATCTATCAAACATCTCTTGTGGACCTTCACCATCACAAATCACAAACCGGTTGAGCTTAGCCATCAACAAGTCAATCTTGGATTGCCTCACTTTGTCAACCCTTTCATGAGCTATATGCAATGTGTCCCAAATCTCCTTTGCAACCTCAACTCCCATGACCTTGTTGTACTCATCACCATCCAAGGCACTAAGCAACACACTAGTGGCTTGAGCATTGAGATGAATGTTGTGGAATTCATCTTGAGTGGGGCTCTTTGGATCAACCGGTGCTTCAAGTCCATTGTGCACTATCTCCCAAATACCTGGATGGAGACCAATAAGATAGGTCTTCATAATGTGCTTCCACTTGACAAAGTTAGTCCCGTCGAAATGAGGTAACTTGCCCGCGGGCACATTGATGAGAGGCCTAGAGTCATGGTTAGTCATAGAAGAATAGTTAAAGGATACTTTTTTATATGACTTCTTCATCTCCTCCTTCTTCTTGTTGCCTTAAGTGTGTAGGAGAAGTGATCATCTCCATCTTCGGTGCTACTTGAGTCATCACTCAAGTTCACACTCTTCTTTGCTTGGAGCTCTTCCTCCTTCTTCTTTTCTTTTCTTCTCTTCTCTTGGCTCTTTCTTCTCTTCTAATCCTTCTCTCTTCTTTTTTTTGAGCCTTTTCTTCTCTTGATTTGAGAGCCGCTGCATCTTCTCTTGCTTTGGCTCTAGCTGCTCTTCTCAATCTTCTTTCCTCCTTTCTTCTTGCGAGCTCTCCGGCCGACACACCCATTTGAAGAGGTGCCTTCTCACTTGCTGTGGAGAGACTTTCATTGCTGCTAGCGGTGTGCATTTCCACTTCAGGTGTGGGTTGCACAACGCTAACGTTACCCGTTCCTCCGTTGGTGGCCATTCTCTCGCACGGTGAAGTGCTGCTGAGAGACCAGGCTCTGATACCACTTGTAAGGACCTGTGTGGCCTAGAGGGGGGGTGAATAGGCCTGTCAAAAATCACAGCTCAAAACTTAATTAGATAAGCCCGGCACTACCGCTCTGTGCCCGTCACTGCCGCTGCCCGGCACTGCCGGCCCCAGCGCGGTACTGCCGCGCAGTGTGAGACCAGAAGCTGCAATTCGAAATCCAGCCACAACTAACTGATTCTATATGAATAGAAATGCTACAACAAGTTCTATGAACCAGCAGAACCAACTGCTCCAAGCCAAATAAGAGGAATAAAGTAGATCGGGCCAAACCCTAGAATCTATCACAAGCTCATGAATATGAAGAATGAAACTAAGCAAGCACAAGAGACAAGTGATTTATCCCGTGGTTTAGCTCGCCACCAAGGCTTGCCTACCTCCACGTTGTTGAGGTTGACCACTTAGGTCATGAGCTTTGCAACTCTACCTCGTTCTCAAGTCAAGGAACCGAATTCTTGAGGTGAGGGGTAATAATACTAGCTGAACAATCGATTACAAACCTCCCTAGGCCGCCACACAAGTTGGCAAGGCTCTAGGGTGACGCCTAGCTGGCTAGGGTTCCAAGAACCCAAGAGTAATAGAAGCAAATCCACCGGCTATGGCTCAAATCAAGTGCTCTAGGAAGTAGATCTCAGCTAGGGCTTCTCTTTGATGAAGGTTTAAGCCTCTCAATCACTTGGAATCAATGGAAATCGAAGGATTGGTGAGAGGGGAGTTGAGAGCCTTCAATGGGGAAGAGAGAAGCTTGTTTGGAGGTAGGTGACGAGTTATGGTCGTGGATAACCGTTGGGGTGGCAGGGAGATGGAGTAAATATCTCCTCCCTGCCAACGGTTACAATAAGTCACGGCAGTGCCGGCCGAAGCCCGACAGTGCCGCGGCCCAGCACTGCCGCGACAAGAGCGGCACTGCCGTGCCTACCAATCAGACAGGGTTGGATTGGAATTCAGTGCAGCTGCCTTTGGTTAGAAACATGGATGGCTTGGGTTGGTTTGAGCACATGTCATTCAGCCATAGCAATGTATTTGCATTCCCCCTTGATAGTACGGCATTCCTATAACTCAAATTCAAATGAAAAAGCTTGATATATCACTTTGAGTCCGGATCCAATGAAATGTAGTATGGGGGGTCCACCAACGTACATACACCATCCTTTCTTATCCTAACCTGCTTATCAACTTCATGAATCTCATTAGTTCTCCAATCGTGTGGTCATTATCACCAAAACCCACAATTAGGGCTTGATTGCACTTACAGGTAGTACCGACAATGTCAGATCTAGCCGTTACACACGGCGCGTTGACCAAACGAATCAACCGACTCCTGGTCGGTACCACCGACGGTCGGTAGTACCGGCCCTATGGCGGTACTACCGAAGGTCATCCTGGGACTACACAGAGAGCTCCCAGACTTCCTCCTGACCTTGGTACCACCGAAGGTCGGTAGTACCGGCCCTATGGCGGTACTACCGGCAGGCCAAATCTGGCCACTTCCAGAGAGCCTCCAAACTCCTCACACCTCAAAACCACGAACGGTCGGTAGTACCGACCCTATGGCGGTACTACCGGCAGGCCAAACTCAGCTCAACACAGAGAGCCTGCAAAACCTTTCAGGACCACGGTACCACCGACGCTCTGGTCGGTACTACCGAGGGTCGGTACAACCGACCCTATGGTGGTATAACCACCAGGCCACTTCAGACTCAACACAGAGAAGGTTGCACGCAGCACCCTTGGGTGGTACTACCGACCCCCCCTGGGCGGTACTACCGACCACACTCAGAAAACTCTCTTTTCTTCTCTGTGTTGATCCAAATCAACTCCAACAACTTCTCCTTTGCAAATGTGCCAACACCACCAAGTGTACAACAACATGTGCATGTGTGTTAGCATTTTCACAATCATTTTTAAAGGATTTTCTCTTTCACTCATAACGCCACTCGATCTTAGTAACATCGCAAAGTTAGATCGCTCAAGTGGCACTAGATGACCGATATGCAAACAAGTTTGCTCCTCTTAATAGTACGACCATCTATCCTAAACCCGGTCATAATCTTCTCTACACACCTATGACCGGTGAAATGAAATGCCCTACAAGTATACCTTTGCCTTGCGCATTCCATTTCATCTCCTTCGGTGTTGATGCAACACATGCACCAACCTATCTTCAAATGATATGATCCACTTCATATCATCACATGGCCTCCATGGTCCATCGATCTTGACATCACTTGCTCTTCACCATCGCTTCGGTCCCTCGGTGCCAAGTCTTGCTTAAGCCTCCCGACACTCGGTACCAACGGCTTCAAAGCCTCCAACTTGCCCTTCACCTTCGCAACCGGTCCATCAAGTCAAGTCTTGCCTTGATCTTCACCATCTTAGCCACATGACTCCATGTCATGTTTCATGTGCATTAAGCTCCTTCATCACATGTGTGAGCCTTGCAACATCTTCCAAGCCATTTCACCTCTCTGGCATATGTTGCTCAAACATGATCACCTATGGACTAATCACCTGTGTAATTCACTTCAAACACATATTAGTCCACCTAAGTTGTCACTCAATTACCAAAACCAAACTAGGACCTTTCAGCGCGGCAAAAAACCCCTCACATATTTTGTAAATTTTGTTTCATAAAAAATTATATGTTGGCAAACCCAAATTAGTTTGGGAAAGAAAAAAAGCTCATCTCCAATAGTTTTCCATAATTCACTTAAAAACAAAAAATTATGGGTTCACCCTATTATTTTTGCCTTCGTGCGATTTCCATAACGCCGTAGCAGGTCGCGTCATCTGCTCTGGCGATTGTTTCACGTCGTCGCTAGCTCATCTCCTTCACGAGCGTCGCCGTAGTTAGAGACGATGGGCGTGAAACTACGGCGACACGCGTGAAGGAGATGAGCGACGATGTGAAACAACCACGACAACAGATTGGATATGAGCGACGATGTGAAACAACCGTCATAGCAGATGGCGTGACCTGCTACGGCGTTATGGAAATCGCACGAAGGGAAAAACAACAGAGCGAATCTATAATTTTTTATTTTTTATTTTTGTTTTTAAGTAAATTATGGAAAACTATTGGAGATGAGTTTTTTTCTTTCCCAAACTAATTTGGGTTTGCCAACATATAATTTTTTATGAAACAAAATTTGCAAAATATGTGAGGGGGTTTTTTGTTGTGGCATCCCGCCTGGCGCGCGGCAAATTGCGCCGTGGGGCCTGGCCGCGGCACGGTGGCACTTTTGCCGCGCCATGCGGGATGACGCGGCAAAAGTGTTAGTTTTGAAAAGAAAATTTGACAATGTTGTCTTTAAAATATCTTATTTAATTGGGTTATTAAAAAAAAAATTCCCTGTAGCCAGGCCCAGTCCAACTTAGTCCACCTTGTTTGGCCCAATTTTCAACTAAGGCCCTGTATAGATTCCACCTCGGAAAAAGTCCAGTTATCCTCTCTCAAGGAAGTCCGTTTTTCCTCCCTCATCTTAAAAACCGGACAAACAACCTCTCTCAACTTTTGAAACCGTGCATTGTACCTCCCTGGCCGGTTTGGGACGGTGGTTTTGCTACAGTAACAGTGGTTTTGCTACAGTAACCATGGTTTTGTCTTTTTCTTCTTTTTATTTATTTTCGCTGGATCTTTGAAAAATCATAGTAAATCATACAAAAATCATAAAATAGAAAATCTAATTTTATTGGACTCCACATAAGTAGATCTATACAGTAAATATATAATATGGTATACTTTAGTACAAAGTTTTTGCTGTAGCTTTAGATCCGTGATTTTCTGTAACTAAAAAAATTATAATTAAGTTATACATGATTCAATGAGTATAAATTTTTTGATACAGTTTAAGCATACAACAATTAGCCCACCATAAAAATTGGATCACAATTGGACTATTGGACTATACAAACTGTAGCTATGAATTATTCCAAATAATTACAGAAAAACATATTATTATATGGAATTAATTGTAATAATTCATAGTTGCAGTTTCTATAGTCTATTTGTGGTAAAATTTTTATGATGGGATAATTATTCTGTGCTTCAACTGTATTAAAAAATTTATACTCATTGGATCATGTATAACTTAATTATAATTTTTTTAGTTATAGAAAACCACGGATCTAAAGCTACAACAAAAACTTTATACTAAAGTATACCATATTATATGTTTATTGTATAGATCTACTTATGTGGAGTCCAACAAAATTAGATTTTCTATTTTATGATTTTTCTATGATTTACTATGATTTTTCAAAGATTCAACAAAAATAAATAAAAATAAGAAAAAGACAAAACCATGGTTACTGTAGCAAAACCACCATCCAAAACCGGTCAGGGAGCTAAAATGCACGGTTTCAAAATTTGAGGGAGGTTGTTTGTCCGGTTTTGAAGATGAGGGAGGGAAAACGGACTTGCTCAGAAGTTGAGGGAGGGAAACTGGACTTTTTCCTTCCACCTCTTTTCACTCTCTCTCCATCACATCAATGTTTGGACGCATATATGAAGCATTAAATATAGGTAAAAAATAACTAATTATACTTTTAGTATGTACATATCGAGACGAATCTTTTGAGCCTAGTTAATTCATGTTTGGACAAAGTTTGTCAAATAACAACGAAAGTGCTACAGGAAAAAATTTTACAAAATTTTGCAACTAAACACGCTCTAAAGAAAGCAAGTAGCTAGAGCTTGCACAAGGAGGAGGAATGAGTTTTGGCCCAACTATAATTACTGATATTTCAATATGCAAGTCCTACACAAGCAGTCTTATTTGGGTAATTTTTTTAGAAAACAAATTCATGTAAATATAGTTGAGAATATGGGTAATTTTGTGTGATTCCTTACACTAAGAAAATCCATCTGTGGTCAGGGGTATAAAATGCTAAAATAATAATACAAAACCTTCTAGCTAACCATAGGCTAGCTATCTTGATTCTGGAGTCATTTTGGTTACTCCACACTACACTATCTCAGTAACAAATATACCAGTACCGAGAGTTCACTGATACCAGTTGAATTAATGTATATCATTACTGATACCAGATAGCTCGTTCTATCACAGATACAGTAAAATTGACAGTTCTCATTAATTCATGGACTTAGCAAGCAGCAGCATTAACTTCGGTTTACGTTAAAACACAGAAAATACATGGGACTGTGCATGCACCATCCTTGCTCCGACCCTCAACAAAATGCCTTCCAATAAACAGACAAGCTGCCACTCAGAAACATCACTGAGACTGTTCTCTTTCTCTGAAACATCAGACTATCGAGAGTTTCTAACTTCTTGAGAACAAAAGTGGGACTCATTTCAACAGAAACATTTTCTCCTAGAGGCTAAGATGCCTATCATCTGAACTGCCAGAAAACGGACTGTCACTACAATCTCCACCATCATCACTAAATCACTGCAGAAGTGAACACGCCAAAACCAGTCGTCGTCAGACAAGAGATTCTCAGTACAATCTCTATATATCATCATCATCGATGTAGAAGTGAACGTGCCAAAACCAGTCATCATCAGAAAGCTTGTCGCTTCAGCTTGTCCATTAGAAGGTGTGCAACTGACTCGTATCCTTGCTCCCTTGCTGTTGCAAATGGCAAAGAAAGTGAAAAAAGAGGCACAGATATGTTTATCTATTCCATTACCTAAAAAAATATATAATCAGTAACAGAAAGAACAGGAGTTGAATCAGAATTACCATTATATATTGCAATCCCAGTCGGTGGTATTGGTATCTTCCTCTTCTTCAAGCAGAAGGAGCTGCATCGTTGTACCAAAGGTTACCAAGTGAGCGATGGGAAACTGATTTTTTTTTTCCAAAAAACAAAACAAAAAAAACCTACATATCTTGACAGCACCATTACAGACCTATGATTGTATAACAAAATAGAGAGCGAGGCTCGGGAAGAGCTCACCTGTTGCATATCCAGAATTTCTTGATACCCTTCTCCTCAACGCAGTGAGGGCACATCCAGTCCTTGTTCTTCCTCACCTCTTCCATCTCTGCTACCGCGTCTCAAAGTTTAGTAAGCAGGCAGGCCAATACAATCCACCAAGGAAAAGGCATTTCAGCATTGAGCAAGTCCGCTTACCTTCGCCATACCTAACTTTTAGACAAGCACGGCAGAGTATCCCATTGGAAGAATGGCAAGATGAGCACTCTGTCTTTCCTGTCAAATATTTGCCAAAGTATTGGGTGTTGACATGATCATACTAGGTGCAGAAATTAGGACAAAAAGGGAGATTCCTTTACGGATTCTTTTTACCTAAGCATGGCTGCTTCAGGTCTCCTTCCCCGCAGCGCTTGCAGTCCTCCTCGCCGCACAATTTCTTCTGCCTTCGATCATAGAGGACGACCTTTTCTCAGCTACTTGCACACTAATTCCGCGCGATCTTTCTCAAGAACGCAATCGGGAGCACCAATCGGTGAATTCATGTTTGAAATGATGGGGTGTCTGTACCTGCAGAAATGGCAGCAGATCCCAAGAACAGGATCGTACACGCCGCCCCTCCCCCTGCTGTCGCACCGCCTCTCCTGCAGCGCCTGTACCCTCTCCTTGGCCACCGCCATCGCCCACTTCCCCTCCTTATCATCTTCCCATGTATCATCGTCCTCCTCCGATCCCGCCGCCGTCAATTTACTCGGAGCTCCTGCCAGAAAATAAAAGGAACTTGCTTGGGCTGTTTCCCGTCACATACAACACGAGTCGATCCACGGAAGAGAGCATTAAATGCGTCAACCTGTGTCCTGCCCGTTCAGCCGGGCGGAACAGCGGCGCGTCGCGGCGAGGAGGCGGCCGGAGCGGCGGAGCGGGGTCATGCTCGTCACCCGTGGCCGTGGGGACCTCCGGGGCGTCGCGCTTCCGGCCGCGCGGTGGCTGGAGGCGGAAGCGATGTCGCTGAGCTCCCCCGCGCAGCGGAGAAGGCCGAGCATCTCCATCCGGGCCTGCACACACGCCCCGGAAGGCCGGAACAAGAATCGGAGATGACGCAAGAAATTCCTCATCCGGTGGAGATCGAATTCGGGTAGGGTGCCTGCGCCTTACCATGTTCTCGGAGATGCGGGCCTCGCGAAGACTCTCATAGTCGGACTTGGCTCCGAGCTTCCCCATGGCGGCGGCGGCTTTGGGCAGTTTGCAGAGATTGCTTGTTGTGCTTGGAGGATTGGCAGTGGATCTGGTGGCTAAAGTGCTGAGTGCTGACCAACGGCTCTATTTGAAGTTTGAATGGAAGAAAGGTAGCAAAACGGGTCCATTTTACGCGCAGGGTGTTGCTTATATTTTTACCATTTTACCGATGACGCATAAGGTAGCTACCCCATTCTAAATTATAAAACGTTTGATTTTTTATTATCAAATTTGACCACTCATCTTATTAAAAAAAATTATACAAACAAAATCAAATTTAAGTTATTTTTAAAGAATTTTATTAATAAAAAAACTATAACAAAAGAAGTAATATTTTACATAAAATTTTGAATAAGACAATTAGTTAAATTTAGTGTCAAAAAAATCAAAAGTCTTATAATTTAGAAAGGCTTGAGTAGTTTTCTGCCTTCTATTTTTTCTTTCCAAAAGGAAGGCAACCAGAGTAACTCAAATCAAATCAAATAATCAGATATAGGAGAACGCATGACCTTTTCTTTTCTTTCTTTGATAAATCACCCATGGATTATGCCACGTGTCACACCATGACATTGGTCAACTCCTCAAACTCAGATGCTTAGAGAAAGCTCCAAGGATCAGCAAATCAAACCATTAACGTTGAAGTTGAAGTAGTCGAACCATAGATGTCATAACGAAAATTGGACTTCGCGGACGCGTCCGGACAAGCCAAGTGTTAAATAATACTATCTTCATCCTAAATTATAAGTTATTCTAAGAATCTTAAAAAGTCAAAAAATTTCAACTTTGACTAAATTTATATAATAAGATAATAACATTTATGATATCAACTAAGTATTATTAGATTCTTCATCAGTTACATTTTTATAATATACATATTTGGTGTCGTAGATTTTTGTGTTTATCTCTAAAATTTTGATTAAATTTAAAAAAACTTTGATTTTACAAGATTCTTGAAATGACTTATAATTTAGGATTTAGAAAGTAATATATGTTGCTCGTAGCCATCCACACACTAAGGCAGGGTTTTTCTTACCGACCGGTTGGCCAAAACCGCCGGCCACCGGTAGCGGTTTACCGGACCGGTTTGGTCGGTAACCGCCCGGTACCGGCCGGTTTGAATTTCGAATTCAAATGCCTCTGTAGTTCGGTTCCGAGTCGGTAAACCGACCGGTTTGGGTCGGTTACCGACCGGTTAGATCGGTAACCGGTCCAAACCGGTGCTGTCTTTTTTTGGATAAAAATGATTTTTTGGTACTTCCTTTGGACATATAGATATAAAAAAGACCGCACACTGCGGCAATAAATTCATTGTCTCGAAAACATGAACAAATAGTCGCATACAAATAAATATTGTCTCGAAAACATCAACGAATGCATCAACAACACATCCTCACAGTCACAGGAATACATGATCATCTACGCAAGATGTATGGAAAGACCCCTTGTTGGCATGACATTTCATACTCGGCGATGGACATAAGAGCGATACCTTTGGTTTGAAGCAGGGTTGCCTTGTAATCTTGCCACGTCTGGCCCGTCCAAGCTGCGGTTGTCTCCCATTCTTGAACCAACATACTGTAAAAGCTGGGATCTTCCCATTCGTACACCCACCTAGTCTGAGGCTACGTGCTCACGTCAGGAATGGGATAGCTATAAGAAGGTTGTGAGGCATCGCTGTAGGACGAAGTAGAGTAGTCTGGAGTGTCGTAGTACGTGGGTGCAAAAGAAATTGATCTCCCCTGCGAGTCCTCTGGATTGTCGTCGTGTGTGCGTCCAAATGAAACTGATTTCCTCTGGGACTGTGGTTGTCCATGGTCACGATCTTGTGTAGCATGTGTGTATTGGGTCTCGCCTACAATGAACCATAATTAGTAATCATGGACAAAAATAAATGTGTGTATGTACGTGCAAGTGCAATGGATACCTGTGAAACGAATTCCATAACTAGTCCCACCACCACCACCAGCAGCACCACCACCACCATCGCCACTGTCATCATGATCGTCATCGTCACCACCATCGCTGTTGTCATCATCATCATCGTCAGAATGGTAAGATCCCTCCTCCTCAGTGTCCGCATCGCTGCTGACTTGTTTTCCTCGCTTGGTCTGCCCCTTCCTAGGCGGCGCTTGCGTCTTCCTCTTCCCTAGGTGACTTTGACCCACATGTCTACGAGCCCAATCACTGATGCAATCAGACCCCGTAGCCTGACGTAGATCATCGGGGTCTATATGCTCACTGCCAACAGAAACAAACAAATCACATAAATAAAATCAATCTCACCGTACATTATTAGACACGCACTCACATTTATAAATATACATCTAACGTACCTGACAAGACGTGATGGCAAAGGGACGTCGTCTTCGTCTGAATCCTCATCAAGAAGTGGAGGCTGGTTTGATCTTCCATGCTCCATCCACTCCCTAAGCGGATTGGTCCGATCATAGAATGAGACTTCGGCGAACCGGTCAATAAAATCGTCGTCATCAAGCCTTGGTGGGTTGGCATCCGCAAGTCGCAGCCGAAGGTTGTAATTGACATAAACAAGCTTGTTCAGTTTCTTGTGCGATAGCCGATTGCGGACCTTCGTATGCAGCAAGGCAAAAGTACTCCAGTTCCGCTCGCATCCACTGGAGGACATACATTGTGAAACAAGCCGCAAAGCTAGGCGCTGCAAATTTGGAGTGTCTTTACCAAAGATCATTCACCAGGCCGCTGCAAGTGGAACACATTATGTTAGCTACATGTTCCAATATGCATAACTAAATGGAATGACAAAGTACTCTTACATGGGGATGTTCTTGGATCCATGGCCATTTTGTGAGCTAGCTCTGAGCCAAACTCACCAACCTTCTGGCGAAAAACCTCAGCCTCCTGCAATGCCTGCACGGCGCTCTGCACATCTGTCATCTCCTGAAATGCGTCCTTCAGGCCAGCGAACATTGTTGCAGTTGGATCCAGTGTGTACGAGAGCTTAGGATTCAGCACGACAGCTGCAACATGGAATTGAATTGAGCATCCAGAAAATGTTCAATATGGTAAATATGGAATTCAATTGAACATGGAGGAACTCATACCTGGCCCCACGTACGTCCCTATGTACACGTCAGATATCCTTTTATCCAAAATCTCTTTGTACTCATTCCATGTGTGCGTATTTCTTCCAAAAAAAGACTCCATCTCCGACTTGCAATTCTGGAATTGATACACAACTTCACAAATGTTGGGGTGCTTGGCTTCATCAGCGAACCGAAGGAACCTGTAAATCGGTTGTACAGTGTTGATGATATACTCCAATCCCTCCCATCACTGTAGACTCGACAACCTGGCATGAGCAAATCTACCTTCTTCGGTTTTTGCCCACTTGCTCTCCAAAAAATCTGTAGATGCCATCCACTGCATGAACTTCTCACGTCTTCGGTTAAATGACTCCATGAACATGTAGTTGGTCCCAAATCTAGTGGCATTCCATTTGACCAACTCACCACCAATTGCTCTCTTCATCATATTATGCAACTGAGTATGGTTGTACAACCAATTAGATATGCGCTTGCATGCGGATATCATACCTGAATGATCACTCCTTTGACCGATATCCTTTAGCATTAAATTAATGGTGTGTGCCAGACAAGGCATCCAACAAATATGCTTGAACTCAAGCTTCAACAAGCTGCACGCTTTCTTATAGTTGGCGCCATTGTCAGTGATCACATGGACAACATTCTCCGCGCCAATGTCCATCACCACCTTCCGAATCTCCTGAAAACAGTCATAACGTTTATTATATATGCATGAATATAACTAAAAATAATAACATGACAACTGTAATGACTTACCCTCAATAAATAGTTCGCATCTTGACTTTTCCCAGTTGCATCGACAGAGCTGTGAAACCATGTGACCCCGTTGCAATAAATAAGAAAGTTCACAACATTCATTTTTGTGGGGCCAGTCCAAGAATCACACATCAGCGAGACGCCAAACGTGGGCCACTCTTTCTGAAACTTTGCGTACCTCTCCTTCAAGTCTTTCACATTTTGATCAAGGTACTTCCCATCAATTTCCTTTCCAGTGGGGGACAAGATGCCTTCACCTGTAACCATAAGCAATTAATAAGAACATGGAACGATACATAAGTTCAAACCTGTTTGTAGTTATAGGTACTTACCCCACTTCTGCGACTCTCGGACAGCACCAACAAAGTACGGGTTGTCCGCATTCCGTCCCGGTATTCCTGCATGATGGTAAAATTTTGCCCAAGCTTTACCGATGGCTTCCTTTGCATTTTTTCCCTTCTGGGTCCAGCGCCCTGTATCAATCCTTTGTTGTACCATTCTTGTCCTGCCACCGGATGCCACATTGTAGTCTTCCACCTCCACAGGTGCCTCCCTCTGTGATCCCGATCTTCTGAACATCCTCGAAAAAGGATTCCCACCACGGGGACCTCCACTGCCACCACCCCCACCTCCACCACCACTACCACCTGCACGAGAACTACCCCCTCCACGCTCGTAATTACCGCCTCTATCCTGCACACTCTGTTGATACTCATATTCAGCTCTCGACTGTTGTAGGGCAGCCTCCATCTGAGCCTCATACTCATCATCATTAATGGGATTGTTCCCCTCCTGTGCAACTCTTTGTTGTGCGAGCCTTTGGCGAGCTCGGTCAGCCGTCGCCTTCTTGGCGCGGTCAAGCTCTCTCTGGAAATACTCGCGCACCTCTGGTGGCACACGGCTACAATGCACAACCTCCGTCCCGCGCGCTGCCAAATGCTGCTTCAATCTTGTTGCACCACCGCCCCCTTTTGTCAGGTGACAATAATTGCACCGCCACCCGGGAGCGAGATTTTCACCATGCTCCCAGACAACGTCTTTGTGCCTGCCCGACATTGTCTACCTGCATAAACAAACAACACAAAATCACACCCACGTAAATTTTATCTATACAATATATACAAAAAATATATACATCCTAACACAAATCATACCTCAAATCCTAAATTAAATCGTACTCTAAACATAAAGCTAACCCTAACCCTAACCACCTAAATCCTTCCATCCTAATATCTAACACAGATCCTGCCTAAATACAACAATCCTAACACAAAACTACACCCAAAACATATAGATACTTAACTAAAATAGCAAGAAAAGGGGGGGAAAAACTTACCTCAAATCCCGGACGAACCGCTCGGTAACCGAGCGAAACCGCTCGGTTACCGAGCTGACCGCGCGGCTGGCCGAGCTCCCGAGTGCGGAGCGGTAACCGATCGCCCCCGCTCGGTTACCGAGCCTAACCGGTCGGCTAGCCGGCGGCGGGGAGCGGACGGCGGCGCTGGGGGCGGAGAGCAGGGGCGCGGGCGCGGATAGGGCAAGGGAAGGGACCCTTCTGCCCCCCCCGCCCGTGAACGCCGCGTTTTGTGCCCGTGAGCGCCTAATGGGCCTCATGGGCCTTAACGGGCCGAACTTTTTTTTTCAAAATTCAAATTCCAAACGTCCAATTTCAAAAAATTTTATACCATTGGTCTCCATAAATTATAATCTATTTCTAGGAATTTTTTGGGCATTTTTTTTTCAAATTTTCAAATTTCAAATTCAAATTTTGGTAACCGGTCCGTTTGGTAACCGGACCGGAACGGTTTCATCGGTTACCGACCAAACCGACCGGTTACCGATCGGTAAAAAAAACCCTGCACTAAGGTCATCAAACGCTGTTTTTTTTTGTTTCTCATTCATGCCAAGGTTCGCACCAGCACTACAGGATTATCTTCCGAGATGCAAATAGAGAACACATTTCGCTTCGTTCTTTTGTCTTTATCAGCCGGCTTATCAGTCGTACTTCGGTTTATTCTCTCTCACATAACACTATTGAAACCGCCGAAATCAGCCATAAGCAAACTTCAAGGGTCTTTCCATATCTCTCTAAGAGCATCTCCAAGAATTCCCAATAAAACCTTTTAATCTAGGATTTTTAGGAATGATAAAAAAACTCATCTGGAACAGTTCTAAATCTCATATCTAAATCTGTCCACGCTTGGAAAAAATACACCGATCACACAGATATATTCGCGCATATCCATGAGACAATCTAATAAAGGTAGAAGGACATGAGAAAGAATAAAGAGTAGGAACGAATCCTTATGTAAAAGTGGTTATAATAATTTAGAAATAGTATAAGATTGCTTATATAAAATTATCTTCAATATTTAAGAGTGAATTATTAGAAATTATTGGAGATGTTCTTATTTATTTCTCCCAAAAAAAATTAGTCAATTGGAAAACCCTAGATTTTGGGGAAAAATTTGTTGGGAACTCTTGGAAATACTCTAATTGTTAGAATAAAGATTTTGGTGAGAAAACACCCTTTAACAGCTTCTCTAATTGATTATCCAAATATAATGATCCTATATTTCGAATTTCTTGCTAACTAAAAATAGATAGCGAGAATAAAAACATATAGAAAGTGTTTTTAATGCAAATGACTCTCCAAATGATAATCTAAATAGTGAGTTTTAGAAAGACTCTTTAAGATGCTTGCACACCATAACCAATCGAGTAGACCATGGAATCCATACCACTACCAAAAATCACAATGGGTTTAATTCTCAAACCATACACCCTAAGTATTTGTTTATTCGTTTTTTTAGTGTTCTATTTTTTTATTTTGAGTGGAATGTATGAACAATCATTATAATGAAGCGGTATTCAATCCAGATCAGTGTACAAATTAAGGTCCCTAAATTTGTTAGATATGTTATCCATATGGAAAGTGCATATCAATGTGTATAGATTTCATGTTAACAAACGAAAGTTGGCATAATGGCAAGGGTATTTTAGATACTTCGAATTCAAATGTGAAACCGTACATTTTAGCAGGGCCATGGACCCTAACGTGCAGGTTTTAAGTTTATGAAAGTAGACATCACTCTACAATAAGTTGAAAATTCACCCATGTATTTTACTTGGAAAATTTCATGATGCCTCCGCATTGTAGAAAAAATATATAACCAAGCGTGCTAAAGCAATAAGTTTCCACCCAATTTTTTCATCACTAAATGAAAGCAAGAGTTAAAATACAATTGTCTTGTTGGGCTGATGTAGTGATGTTGTTTTGTTGTATGTGAAAAACGCTATACCATGACCGATAAGTTCAAGCGAAAGACAGGTGGTTTTGAAAAACGTAGGCTTGAGTCTATTACTCCCTCTATTTCAAATTATAACGTATTCTAAAAATCTTGGAGAGTCAAAGTTTTTGAACTTTGATCAAAATTATAGAGAGAAACACAAAGATTTATAACATATAACTAATGAAGAATCTAATTATGCTTAGTTAGTATAAAAATATCATTATCTTATTATATAAATTTGGTCAAAATTGAAAAGTTGAAAAGTTTTGACTCTCCAAACGTTGTTGTGTCCCCATCGCTTTACAGGATGACCCTCCCATCTCCTGCACGGTTTAGGGCACGTTTGGATCCCCATCGCTTTACAGGATGACCCTCCCATCTCTTGCACGGTTTAGGGCAGCTCAGAAGACGAGCGACCCGCCGCCGCCGCCCGTCGCTCCTTCGCGCCGCCGCCGTCCTCCGTTGGTCCCCCTCTCTCCTCCCTTCGGCCTACGCCGGAGGTTGGAGAGAGTGGGGATCCATCGTTTTTGATACTTTTTCCTAATAGATTGGATTTTTTTTAGAGTTTGAGTCTCTCCATGCTAAGTATTGTGGTATTGGAGATTTATCTCCTTCTCCTCTTCGGCAACGGAGTAGGGGAAGGATGGAATTGTCTTCTCCATGGCGGCTTCGTTGAAGATTTGGACGACAACTTCGGCGTCAGTATCTTCACCAGCATGACGACATGGAGATTTTTGTTTCCGGATGACGGCATCAAGGTGAAAATGATGTCGTCGTCATGGAATAATTTTCTCCGGTCTTTTCTCTGTTTTGTTGTGGTTAGATCTGGCCACAATGAAGGACTAGGGAGAATAAGTTTCAGATCAGTCTTCTTCACTCTTCGGTGGCAGAAAGAAGAAGAAGGAAGATACGAGAAAGAAGAAGTTTCTCAACTCCACCTGCAGGAATGTTGGTCGTCCGTTGGGCATCTATTGTCTGACCTAAAATAATTGTTGTCGAGTATTTGCCTGTGCGGTCATCCATATGAAGCGTCAAATAGGTTTGGATTTGAGAGTTTGGGCTATTCACAGTGTGGGTGCAATATAGATGAAAATCAGTTTCTGGATATATGTTTTTTCCAGAATACTTGTAATATGATGATGTACTCAGCTATACTATATTTTAATATAATTCTTCTTTCGTCTTAAAAAAAAGTTTCTGTTTGTTTAATATTTATTTAACGTGAACGTGATGCTGGGGCAACAGAAGCCGCGAATCCGTTCCTGCTTGACTTGGGCGGTTAAGGATTCCAGTGATAATTTGTGGTTCACCGCTTGCTCAAACAAACAAAACAAATACTAGTAGACACAAGTATCATTCTCATCATCGACCTACACGAGTATCAGACGCCCATGTATCAGAACAGCTCACGTGTATGGCCTCACCCTCATCACAGTTGGAAGAGGAGTGTGGCGAACCGAACGTGCACAGCGCACTTGTACTCTGCATTTTGCAATGCTGCTTGGCACTCATCGTTAGTGATTCCAAGTTGCTTTAACAAGGGCAAACAAGACGACATGCTGCATTCCTGCTCCATCACAGATTCACAGTCACCATGGAAACACACCATCACATAGGCCTGCAGCGCGATGGCCCGGGACGGCGGCCAGGCCTGACACGCAGGCGACCCACACAGTCATCCTTCTGGGAGTTCCACCGCCGGGGCCGGCCAACGGCGGAACGGCCCTGAGGACGGCGGGGAAAGGGAAACGAACGGAAAGAGTTCAAATGTTCGACATTGACCCAGCCACAAAATTTCAGATACCATACCATGCTCCAAACACACCTGGAGTCTAGTTACCTGAACCCAACCTCTGCATTGCCTGCTATCCTGGCACCTTAATCTGAAACGAAAGCTCATGGAATCGACTCTAATCTAATACTACTAGACACGGGGGGTGATTATGTATTTAGCTGGAGATCAAGGCAGAAGCTTGGTGGTTGGTAGATAAGATAAGCGCCATGCCTGCAAAAGATGATGAGCCCAAGTGATGACTATCATCAGAGGAGATGTGGAAGACGTGATAGAGAATAGATCCTTCCTGCTGCTTGACATTTACCTATGCAAGGCCGGTTCAGGTCTCGTTCCACGCACCAATCTGCAGTCATCCGCGCAGCACGACTTCTCCTGCATTTGGATGACACACAACCAAGCTTTCTCAGCAATCTGTATTGCGAATCTGATTCCATACGTTCTTCGCTCAGGGAAACGATCGTCGTTGCTACTTATATACTGAATATATACTCCAATCTGATTCCAGCACAAATTTATACAGTATATCACTGATGGTAATAATAAAAATGGTAACTGTACCTGCAGCTGCAGAGATGGCAGTTTCCCCATGAACAGGTTCGTACACGGCTCCCATCGCCTCGCCACCACTGTCCTGCGGCGCCGACGCCATCTCCCCGCCGACCACTGCCGGCGCATCGCTGTCGTCGTCGTCGTCGCTGTCGTCCTCGTCGTCGTCCTCCACCAACAGAGGAGTCGCCTTGCCCAGAGCACCTACGAGGCAACAATACCAAATGCGTTCCCATCTCAGACAGACACAGTCCGGAACAGCCTCCAATCGAGACGCGGAGAAGAAGGCACGCAATGGCAGACCTCTGAGAGGCAGCGCCGTGTGCTGCACGGCCAGCCCGTTCAGCCTCGGGGAGCGCCGGGGCGGGCCCGTGGCGTACTGCTTGTAGGTGTGGGGGCGGCGGGCGGGGGCGGGGGTCATGTGCGTTTGGTTGGATGCACCACCCCTCAGCCAGGCTCTATAGATACGAGAACAGTCGTTTGTTTGGTTCGCGTATCTGTCTGGCCAGACTCTGCTCGTGCAAGATTCCTTCCGTAGCCTGGCTCTGAAGGAACGCAGAAATTGGCCGTTTCTGCCGGGCCAGGCTCACGCGGTGCAAGTAATTAGCCATCTAATGACGTTATTAATATATTATTAGCATATATTAAATGATATTAATATATTTTAAATTACATTAAGGAGAAATAAGGTAAACTAAGTGTTATAAGACAATAGTTGCCCGTATAAATGTCATGATGATGATTATTTATATATTTTTATCTCATGCAACTCGTTCTCATACGAGCAACCAAACAGGTTCTCATCACAGCCTGTCTCGTGTATACAGACAATCAAACACTACGTTCTTACATGCATTGGGCCTGGCTATCCAGAACCAGGCTCTCTCCATGCGAGCCAGGCTGATCTCGTCCGAGAACCAAACAGGCCCTTGAGCTCCTCCTTCGTACGGCTTAGCCCGAGCATCTCCATCCGAGCCTGCGTGCCACATATATCCTCCGTGTTCGTTGGATGAATCATGAACGAAGATGGAGATCCAGGCATGGGGAGACGTGTGCCCCTACCTTGTTCTCCGAGATGTGGGCGTCGCGGACGCTCTCGTAATCGGATTCATAGCTGCGCTTTTCCATGACGGCGGCGGCGGCGGCGGCGTGCACCGGATGGCTGGAGCCTGGTTGCTTTGGGGAACTGGGGAGAAGAGAGAGAGGCGGATGGATGGTTCAGCTTTGAAATTTGAATGCGTATGGTGCCGCCGCGGCTGCTTTCCATCTACGGTCTACGGAGACCGTGTGGGTATTTTTTTCACATTTCCTATACTTCATACGTCTGAACAATTTTATTTTTGTCTTTTTATTAAAAAAATATCATTTGTTTTTTATTTTTATGATTTATGCTAATAGATTTGGATCATTGGATGAAGATCTAAAGATTGTAGTCGTCGTCTGAAAAGATAATATATTTCAGGCGCCTAAAATATAGCAAATCTCTTTTTTTTCTCGCAATAAAACAATGAGCCGGCTGACCAGCCAAAAATCATCAGCTGTATAGTCCTACTTCTATTAGCCCACATAATCCATATTTATCTTAATCTATATGTATTAGGTGAATTAGAATAAATAATTAGTTCTATTCTAATCCACCTCAACACATACAAATTTATACAAATTCAACTATGTTTTGTCTCAAATACATGTATGATCCTTGGAAAATTGTTTGGCTATGCAACGATGTTCAACTATAGCTAAACAAATTTAATCTGTTTTGAGATTGATCCTTAGGACGAACAACATTTTTAGAGTCCAAATCAAATAAGCTCAGTCTTTTGTCTGGGACCATTACGAAAGGTTGTAGTTCTCTACGTGGAACTAAAAGTTTTAAACACTCATTAGACACTGCTTCAAATTTTCTTCCCTTTCATGTCTCTTTTGTTTTATCATGTAGGTATAATACATGAAATGCACAAAACACCCTTGAGTCATTGGGCTTTAAGGGAGTTGCTGCACTTAGTTGACTAAGGCTCTGTTCGTTTGAATTTATCAATGTTTGTCAGTCATGGTGCACAATTTTTATCACATAACATTAGCCATATTTGTATTTTCAATAAATTCTGCCAAACGGACCCTGAGTATTTCTCAAGTGGAAAATGTGTGGCAGCTCCTATAACACTGCACCCTCTCTAGCCCGGCGTGCCCAGACATCTACCAAGCGTGTTTTCCTTGCTCATGTGACACTATACGCTGAGCCTAACACAATGTCGTGCACCATTATTGACCACCATGTCAGTATCGTCCCTGCTCGTCAGGCGATAACAACAACTGAAGAACCTGGAGAGGAGGTTGATCAAGAAACACCAACAGAGGAAGCTTGAAAACACTAATTCTAATTCCTCCATCCTTCCTAGCCCCATGATGTTAACACATCAAGCCATTCTTTGGCAACCATTGCAACATTGTCACATTTGCTCACTGTCAAAAATTTGCCATGACCATAGCATCACCGTCCAATTCCTCGCCATCGTAGCTCACTGATAAGCTCAACTACTCGTGACTTTTAGTCACTTAGGTGTTGAACTTCATTGATGGTAAGAGCCACACAACCAAGTCTTGTGGTTGGAGTCACTATTGTTGTAAGTGCAAGCTCCGCGCGTGGCTAACCCCTTTTATTTTCCTCCTTTCTTTATTTTTTATGGTCTCGGTCTCGGCTCCGCTTGACATGCTTGTGCTGTCGCGCATGCAAGTTGCCTCAGGAGTCTACTCGTACAGCAAGAACGCCGTTGATGCCATTTTCCAATGACCGCCACAATCGTCATCTCAAGGTTTGCTCAGTTCGCATACTCTGCAACCAAACCCATAATTGTGTCTAGTGAGCCTTGGTAAACAACTTCAACTGGCATGCCTTTTCCTTCTCGAATGCATTGTTAGCTTAGTCGGAACTCCTTATCGAATGCATTGTTAGCTTAGTCGGAACGACAACGTGTCACCCGCGCTTGCCACCATGGAATAATGTTTTCTTTGGCACAACTTCACCAACAGCTTCTTGAGTTGTTTGTGAGCTGTTTTTTACAAAAATCTTTGTTAAAACCAATTTAGTTAGTGAGGATATTTTTTGAATATGAATAAGTGAAGTAAAAAAAGTAGTTTTTTCACGACTATCTTTCTTATTCTCTCTCTCAACCATACATAAAGTTATTGATAAAGTTTTGTAAAAAAACAGTTTCAGTAGCGAAGATGAGTTGTAGCAAACAAGGCCTAAGTAACGATAACTATGTTTTGAGCTATAAGCCGATTTTAATCTATAAAGTAGTCGTGAAACATGTTTTTCTCTCACAACAAATCAGCCATATAAATAAGTAAAAACTAGATTTAGGTTCTGCAGAATAGAGCTAAATAACATTTTGTATATTTTAAGATATACTAGTCCGCGTAGTAGTAAGGCTCGATTGAATAGCGACAACAAATCTGGTTAATATAGCCCAATCATATGTGTGGTGATCGCGATAAAATTATGTTACCGACCTCAACCTAATCCAACTCACAAATCAAATACAGCAACACAAATCTACTCTCTAGGATATTCTGGGTACATGAATTGGTAGCTGAGAGGAGGAGGAAGAGAGGAAAAGGTAGAATCGAGCAAACGCTCGCCTCGAGCTCTCGCTCGCCGCCGCCAAGTTCAAGTCCTGGTCCTTGGACAACTCTTCCTGGTGGTGGTGTTGAGTATCTATCTTGTCTCTTCTTCTTGCTTGGCCCATAGACATGTTCTTGGTCCAGCCCATATATATTTTCATAGGGTCAGCCCATAGTATCTCTAGTAGTATCATGACATTCTCCCCTCCTTGAAACACGGCTTGTCCCCAAGCCGTTGCAACAAAATCTATAACAAACTTCAAACCACCGGGATCCCATGGAGCATGTTTCTCTCTAATGTGGAATGATGTTCGGTAGACACCAACTTTGGTCAGTAATAATCCATGCCAGTACGTTGTATTGCACTGAGAGTTTGCTAGGTGCACACATATGTGAAAAACACCAGCAGAACCTATGCTGAGAGGTTCCACCATTTGATCTGCATTGTAGCTTGAACACCACAATTCGGCAAGGTTGGGACGTTGTGGCTTGAAACTTGGATTTGTTAACAGTTGGAATGAGATGCACAAGAATTTCTCCAACAACAGGAACCTGAACATCCATCGGATGGTCATCATTGTGACCAAATGGCCACCATGAATGCAACACCCTGCAAATAACCAATGGCAATGATAGCAGCTTAGATGTATTTTCTATGCAATGGCCCTTGGAAGAAGATGACCGTTGATGTTGTAGGTCATGGCAAGGCACAAAAGCTTCACTGCATAAAGGCCATGGAGGCTTTGGGGCTATTCTTTCTGCTGCAGGCCAAGGGATTTTCAAGTACATAAAAATATCAGGCTCATCATGCAAAGGTGAGGACTCCAGCAGAAACCCATCACTCCAAGGTGTCTTCTCATTGTGTGGGTTAAAAGACCAATTCTCATCTACAACATAGGCATCAGTATGTCCTGTAGATGATATCCATAGAGCAACCCCCCAAAGAACAGTGAATGATATGTTATCAAACAACAGTAATTCCTGACGAAAGCACAACACTGCTCTTCTAGTATCGGCCATGAGATGGAAATAACGACTATACTGATTGTGCCATGAAAAATCTAACCCCACCTCTTCTGATGAACAAGTCTCCAAAATCCATGAAACAAATACCAACTGAGGGATATACTGTTTAGTTTCAATCAAATGTCAAGCCTGACAATTGTCTTGATATTTGAATCCATTCCTATCCAGGCCATCAGTAAAATAAAACAATTCAGCAATAACGATCCATCTATAGCTCAACTTGTAGCATTCCCAATTCTTTGCCTCAGCGTTAGTGCCAAGGAGCAATATGATTAGGCTACTAACAAGATAGTGGCCAACAATGTTTCTGTGAACAGTAGGCATCCATGGGAGCTTCCAGTCACGCATCAAATAAATAGATTGTTCATAATCTATGTTGCTCTCCACAGAAAGCTGGCAACAATTCCACAAGTGTTGATCAATAATTCTGCATATTATCCAACAAAGGGTAACAGATAGTGGTGGCCATGGAAGATGCCATTCCACATAATCAGTGAAGCAATGAAACTGAGCAGTGGGATAACTCAACATCTCAACCCCTTTGTTAACAATAGCTGACAGGAAAACACATGGAAATCTACCTTCTGAACGCACTATTGACCATGGGGGCTTCGGCAAAATCTGTTTTGAGCATGGCCTGTCATCAACTGAGAGAATACAGGGGCAGAGAGACAATACCTCAAACAACTCATGTATGCTGCTAGTGTTGATGGGCTTGAACACAAGAGTAGTCGTTAACGTTGGGGAGCTGGCCAAGGAGGCCTCAGCTGCTGGCACACGCACATCACAGCTGCGAACAAGCATACAGTACTTGGTGGGCGCCATGAGGGGATGTTCAGTGGTAGCACTTAGAGCTACAGTATCAACGTCATGGCCAGGAGCAGAGACGAAGGAAGCCACTGGCAGAGCTGGGGACGTGGTTGTTGGCTTCAACATGATAGCGTCCATGGTGCGACAAAACATCGAACACCTATTGGGCAGGAGCAGGTGAGCGGGCACGACGAATGGGATGGGCGTACCTGCCACCGTCGGAATGAAGGCGCTGAAGGCCAACACCCCGCAGCGCACGGCGTGGCAGGAGCAGTTGGAGTTGCGGTGAATGACGACGAGGTTGGTGTGACCGACGAGGAGCGGGGCAGCACGCCAGATGGGGCTCCAGTGGCGGGAGAGCACCGCCGTGCGCGCGGCATCCTTGATGGGGAGGCGCGACACGATGCCGCGTAGGAGCGAGTCAGGGAGACGGCTGAGGCGGTCGATGCCCCCACCGTCGGTGTTGAAGAGGCCGACGAGGTCGTCGTCGGTGGAGACGGGTGGAACAGGGAGCGTGTGGTGGATGTGGTAGTTGTCGGAGTTGTAGACGGTATCGGTGGTGATGTCGACCTCAAGCTCGTCGTTGTTCGAGTCAGCGACGAAGGCCGCAGAGGCGGCTTTGAAGGCCGCGTTGCACGCCTCCAAATCTGACACCATCTTCGTCACCATGGAAAGGATCTGGTTCAGCATCTCTTTGCGTCGTGCCTCTGGTGCGTCATCTACAATGGAACCACAGAGCGGTGCCCCCTTTGCACCAGCCATGGCGGAATCAGACTGCTCGATCCCTAGGAACGACGGATCCGATACCATTTGTTACCGACCTCAACCTAATCCAACTCACAAATCAAATACAGCAACACAAATCTACTCTCTAGGATATTCTGGGTACATGAATTGGTAGCTGAGAGGAGGAGGAAGAGAGGAAAAGGTAGAATCGAGCAAACGCTCGCCTCGAGCTCTCGCTCGCCGCCGCCAAGTTCAAGTCCTGGTCCTTGGACAACTCTTCCTGGTGGTGGTGTTGAGTATCTATCTTGTCTCTTCTTCTTGCTTGGTCCATAGACATGTTCTTGGTCGAGCCCATATATATTTTCATAGGGTCAGGCCATAGTATCTCTAGTAGTATCATGACAAATTAAGGTCTTATTTACAACGAAAAGATGGATGATTCATAATAATATTACAGAATTTTTCACAATTAACATGTCTTATTATTAGGTCATTGTCTTGATCATGATTGACCAGAAAAGCCTCCACTAGCTCATCCCACTCAGGTGGTCCACTCGTCGTTGTCGTCGATGAGGTGTTGCACGACGCTGCAGAGGTCCTAGGGCTATCAAAGTCCAACGACGAGGAGGAGGAATGGCCCTGTAAAGTCCCCCCCTCGTCAAGAGACATCAGATGCTCGATATCATGAAGCCCAACTGTGACCTCTTCTACGTCGAGTGACCGCGCCTCCTGCACTTTTAACATCTTCTGCTGCGATGGAGGCGATGTCATCTCTTCTTGCTCCATCAACTGATGACCGTCCGAAGTAGTGTGACAATTCACACAACAACAGAAATATAAAAGGTAGTAAGTAGATCAGGAAGTACAAGGTGAACTCACATCCAAAGCCTTCTGAGCCTCTTTTTCGATCCAAATGATCCCATGGTCGGCTGCAGCATTGCACGACAGAACAACGTGCTCGAACCTGCCCTCCTCTGTTGGAAGTGGAACTGCCGTCCTGACCTCCGGTGGAAATCTTCCACATCTACAAAAACAACGTACAACACGTACGGTTACAATTCTAAGTAGCAGTGACTCCATATCTCAAATTCTAAGAGATCAGAGGATATGGATTATGCTTTATTGGCAGAAACCTGAGAAACGTGTCAAATAAATAGTTTAGTTTTGAATTATTCCTAGTAACTAGGAGAAATATTTTTTCTTTACTCGCATGAGAATATAATCACATATAATAATTGTGGTTCTCATGTCAATCACCTTCCCATCTCACATTCCACGGAGTCATTTTATTTCACCGTAGAAATGCATCAGGGAGAAACCAAACCCGAACAGAAGTTGGAGCTAGGGATACAAGTGGGTACTCAATGGGTATTTTGGGTCAGCTAACTATTTACGATTGAATGTCATTCTAGTTCATTTTTTCAGTTTACTCAAACTACAA
This sequence comes from Coix lacryma-jobi var. lacryma-jobi, assembly GCA_009763385.1. Classification (NCBI taxonomy): domain Eukaryota; kingdom Viridiplantae; phylum Streptophyta; class Magnoliopsida; order Poales; family Poaceae; genus Coix; species Coix lacryma-jobi. Next base: position 164,839,419 of record CM019823.1, on the reverse strand, counting down.
AAACGTCATCCTAGTTCATTTGATCAATTTTTTAGGTCGACCCAATGACCCAAAATATTTTAAACTTGCATCCCTAGTTGGAGCCCTTAGGGGTCGGAGCCTAAATTACATCTCAAAGGTCCAAATAATTCAGAAGGTATATGATTTGTTCAGAGGCTTGTCAAATTCCTATCCTTTTGTTGAGGAAATGTTCAGATCCTATTTTGCCAACTGTGCATGAAAGTAGAGAGGCGTACAAGTAATTTAATCGTATGCAGTACGTGATCCTTCTTTATCGAAGTGATTCAAAAGGCGTAGCAGATTTAGGCCACGTTCAGTTCGCAAAATGTCCCAAATATTTTACGCAGTACCCGTTTTAGACGCATGTATGGAGCATTAAATGTAGGTAAAAAAATAACTAATTATACTTTTAGTCTGTTCATGTCGAGACGAATCTTTTACTTTTAGTCTGTTCATGTCGAGACGAATCTTTTTTAGTCTGTTAATGTCGAGACGAATCTTTTGAGTCTAGTTAGGTCATATTTGGACAAAGTTCGTCAAATAAGAACGAAAGTGCTACGGTAACTTTTCACCAAATATTTGACTTTTAGTCTGTTCATGTCGAGACGCCAAATATTTGACTTTTAGTCTGTTCATGTCGAGACGAATCTTTTGAGTCTAATGAGATCACGTTTGAACAAAGTTTAGCTCAAATAAGAACGAAAACTTTTTGCCAAATACCTCAATAGAAACTTGACAAATACCTGCAATTCTTCCGTTCCACGATATGGAACACTGTCAGGAGCGTAGAGTTTAGCTGGATCCGTGAGCTTCCCTTCCGGGACAAACGTCTCTCATGCAAATGAAACATAGCAGACACGGCAAACTGCAATGCAGGAGAATAGATGCATTCAAACTTTCAATTCATGATGGCAACAGGTATATACCCGCTGGGTATGACATACCCATACCCGCACCCACGAAAAAATAATATGCCCGTTAAAAAACTCATACCCGCAGACGGGTACAGATCGGCAGTATGGTACTATCTATGAACAACAAGTAAATGCGAAATTGAATTGCTCAAAGGTAAATGCGTAGTAAAGAGAGTAGAGATGACACGACGATCTTTTTGCCGAGGTATCGAGGTGTCGGCACACCCCCTAGTCCTCGTTGGAGCACCCGCGCAAGGGTATCGCTCCCCCTTGATCCGCGCAAGGATCAAGTGCTCACTACGAGCTGATTCTTCGCCACTCCAGCCCGGTGAATCGCTCGCTACCGGTCACAAGCTTGCTTGGGTCATCCACAATGCCACCGGATGCTCTCCAAGCTTCACGATCGCCACCAAGCCGTCTAGGTGATGTCGATCACCAAGAGTAACAAGCTAGAACTCTCACTTGACCGACACAAGGCCAAAGAGATGGATGGATGCACACTTGCTACTCAATTCTCACTAGGAGGTGTATAATTCTCACAATTAGCAAATCACACAACCTCACTAGGGCTCTTGCACTATCTCACACTCACAATGTGTCTCTCAGCAGATGGAAGTGGCAAAAACACTCAAATGGATGGAGTGAAGGAGTATAAATACTCCTCCAACCGGTCATCCAAAAACAGCACAAGACAGGGTTTCTGCGGGGGCATCGGACGCTCCGATGCTAGGCATCGGACGCGCCGATGACCTCGACCAACGGTCGACTGTACCCTCTTGTCAGACTGGTTAAAGGGACATCGGACGCTGGGCAGCGTCCGATGCCACCACATCGGACGCGTCTGATGTGGATTTACCCTCTTTGGAGCCTCTCTGCATGGACATCGAACGTTGGCCCTCAGCGTCCGATGCCAGCGTCCGATGCGGCCTCCAGTTCACGCGCACGTGAACAGTGGCACGGGCACGTCTGATGTGAACACATCGACGCGTCCGATGCCACGCACCAGACTAAACCCTAGTCGGGGTGGGCATCGGACGCGTCCGATGCCTACCTGGCCAGCGTCCGATGCCCATTACAACGACAGACTGAGTTCGGATCGCGATGCGGCCTAAACGACTTTTGATCCTCTCGACTTAAGGCATCTCTCTGAGCTACCTAGGGCTATGAAATAACAAGTGTGCACCACACCTACCTCAATAGACTCATCTAGGTCAAGCTACTGATTCACCCTCCCCTTTATAGTACGGCCAAAGGAAAAACAAAGACCTAAGACTACCTAAGTGTCCTCCAACACCATATGACACTTATCCTAGTCTACCACCGTCTTCGTCGTCCGTCCTTTGAAAACCGAAACGATATCCATCGCCAGGGGACATGAACTCCATATACCCGTATCGTCGCTATTACCGTAACCTAACTCAATCCTGTTTCTGCAAAACACACGTTAGTCACAGTAATCTTGTGTTTCATCCAATCACTGAAACCCACTAGGGGCCAAGATGTGTTCAATCTCCCCCTTTTTGGTGATTGATGACAACACGAGATCGAGTATAGAGAGAAGAGGTTTTTAAATCATGACATGTATGAACTTGCAATGGATAAGAGAAAATGGTTAGGGGCAAGCTCATACATATCATGCCATCATCCTGCACTCAACAAGTTAGAGTGAAAAGCAAGTGCAAGAGTAAAAGAGCTCATATACATAACAAGTGAGAATTAAGAGCAAATATTGAGCGAAATGAAATGACATGTCATATAATATATCATAGTGAGCACAAACATGTCACACGGTCCATAGCACAAGTATATAACAAACTCAAGTGCCAAAAGATGCGATAAGTAAAGAGCGTATGTGAATGTAACACAACAAAAGAAAACAAAGCCCTCTCACATCGCTCCCCCTATCGCTATACTCGGCCACTCTCCCCCTTTGGCATCAAGCACCAAACTACGCGTCGGAGGGCGGAGGTGGTGCAGACGAGTCAGGTGCCGTCTTCGGAGTGCGCTGAGTAAACTCGAACTGCTGGAGGTACTCCTCGGAGTCGGACGAAGACACGCCGGTAGACTGCTAACCCTCTGAAGCTAGAAGCTGCTGAGAAGCGGTCTGGGTTGACTCCGGCACTGACTGCTCTGCCTGCTCTGGTGCTATCGCAGTCTCTGTAGGGGTGTCAAGCTGAGTATCTGAATGCGGAAGCTCAAGAATCGGAGGTAACTCAGCCTGCACGGTCGTCGTGGTCTCTGACTGGACAGGCTCGGTCTGCTCTGAGGACGCTATTGAGCTCGGAAGAGTCTCGGTAGTAGAAGTGACTGGAGCTGTAGACGTCCTAACTGGGTCCTGCAGATCTGGCGTGGGGAACTGAGTTAGCTCACTGAAGCTAGCCGACAAGTCCCGTGTCACAGAGGTAGTCGTCGTATAGAAGGACTCTATCGGTCGCGGAGTGAACCCAGTGCGCAGAGGACTGAAGACTGAAGCTCCTCCAGGCGGAGTGGTGAAGGTGGTAAACTGAGAGGAGCTCTGCGGAAACTGCGGCGGTTGTCCAAACTGCTGCGACTGCGGAGGAACCGGCGGCTGCCACTGGATCTGCTGCTGGGGGGAGGCTGCTGCCACTGCCACTGAGGAGGACCGCTGGCAAGTCGCTCCATGAAGCTCAACGTCTGCTGCTGTAGCGCCATCATCTGTCGTTGTAGGGCGTCTGAACGCTCCTGAGCCTGCTGTTGTGCCAAACACTGCTGCTCCTGGGCCAACCTCTGAACGTCCTGAGTCACGGTCCTCTGCTGCTCCTCCATTCGTGCAAGAATAGCAAGCAAGGCTGGGTCGGAGGAGGCAGTACCACTAGGCCCGGCCTCAGTGTCGTGAGCTCTAGGCTGGTAGCGGGGCGGGAGCTGGTAGTCCTCATCTGAGCTGTATGTGGGGTCCTCGGCAATAAAGGTGTCCTCGCCCTCTAACTCTGCAAGCTCCTGCTCGGCGAGGGCCCGGACTGTCTCGTCCTGCTCCTGAGCGGACTCGGGGACCTCAGGCCGCTGTCGTGAACTGGACGGCGCCCCCTGCTACTGCTGCTGCTGCTGCCTGTGGTCCCGACTGAAAGGTCCTAAATGGCTAGAGGGGGGGGGGTGAATAGCCTATAAAAATTTCTACAACAACACTTAAACAAACTAGTTAGACAACTAAATGGCGAAGCGAAGTTTGCGCTAGCTCTACACAGATGCAAGCCACCTATTCACAATTCTAGATAACCACAAACTCTAAGTCACACAATATCAAAGGAACTATCCAACAACTAAATAAGCAATAATGTATATCACTACACAAGATAAGAGAATGTAACTAACAACAAGGTATAATATTAACTTGCAAGAAAGTAACAAATGTAAGTACAAGAGATAGAAGTGTGTATACCGAGCCGGCAAGAGATTAATAAATGAATATCAAAGAATACCACGGAGACGAGTTGACACAATAATTTTTCCTCCGAGGTTCACTTGCTTGCCGGCAAGCTACGTCCCCGTTGTAGCGATACACCCACTTGGAGGTTCACGCGCTAATAGGCATCACACGCCTAACCCTCAATAGGGTGCCGCACAACCAACACAAGATGGGGATCCACAAGCTACGAGCAATCCACTAGAGTTACCTTTGGCGCTCCGCCGGGGAAGGTACAAGAACCCCTTACAAATCACCGGGAGATGGCCACGAACAATCACCACTCGTGCCTAATCTCCTCCGCTGCTCCAAACCGTCTAGGTGGCGGCAACCACCAAGAGTAATAAGAATATCCGCAGCAACAACAATCGCCAAGTGCCACTAGATGCAAACTCACAAGCAAATGCACTTGGATCTCTCGATCTCACTTGGATTCGCACTAACAAGCAAAGAGATCGGAGGGAGGGATTAGATCTTGCTAAAGAGGATGTTCAAGAAGTCAGAGAGTCAAGAAGCTTCTCCCCAAAGGCGGCCACGGTCAATTTATAGGGAAGGGAGGGCGACGGCCCGAACCCTACCTTTCTGCGCTTGGTCGGTAGTACCGACCCCTCCTGGGCGGTAGTACCGACAGAGTCAAACTAGCCGTTTAACACACGTCCCGCTGATTTAGGTGAGGCACCGACTCTGGTCGGTACCTCCGAGGTCGGTAGTACCGAGGTAATGGCGGTACTACCGGCAAGCCATTTTCAAAACTACAGAGAGCCTCGCGAAAAACCAGCCACTACCAACCTTGCGTCGGTACCACCGTGGGCGGTAGTACCGAGGTAATGGCGGTACTACCGGCAAGCCATTTTCAAAACTACAGAGAGCCTCGCGAAAACTCCTCAGGGCCACGGTACCACCGACCATCCGGTCGGTACCACCGCCGGCGGTAGTACCGAGGTAATAGCGGTACCACCGCCAGGCCAAAAACGCCCCAACACAGAGAGGGCTGCACGCAGCACCTATGGGCGGTACCACCGACCACCCTGGTCGGTACCACCGACCATACACAGAAAACTCCATTTTCTTCTCTGTGTTGATCCAAACCAACTCCAACAACTTCTCCTTTGCAAATGTGCTAACACCAACAAGTGTACAACATCATGTGGATGTGTGTTAGCATTTTCACAAACATATTCAAAGGATTCGAGTTAGCACACTAGGTCCTAATGCATATGCATGTATGAATTCACCTAGTGGCACTTGATAACCGTGATCACTGAGATATTCCCCTCTTAATAGTACGGCTATCTATCCTAAATGCACTCACACCCTCTATGGTGTCTTGAGTGCCAAAACAAAATTCCTATTTATACCTTTGCCTTGATCTCCATAGGGTTTTGTTTTTCTCTTCTTCTTCTTCCAAATGTGGAGCACTTGATCTATCTTTTGGTCATCACCACCAATACCATGATCATCATTTGGCTCCCGTACTTGGAATGTACCAACCTAGCTCATAAACACTTCATGACAAGGTTAGTACTCTAGGTGACATCAATTATCCAAAACCAAACAAGGACTTTCAATCTCCCCCTTTTTGGTAATTGATGACAACCTTTCACAAAGATATATGTTTGAAAATTTGAGTCACCACTTTGTTAGTATTAGCTCCCCCTACATATGTGCTATAGTGTTTGGTTCAAGTTCGGCACATATGCATAGATATAAAATGTGGGAGAGTAATACTATCAAATGATGCTAAGGTATAAAGAATGGACCTTTGAAGCGTGATACCAATCGGAGTTGCCAATGTACACCATCCTTAGCATCTTGATTAGCTAGACTTACAAAAACACTAGATACCTTATGAGATCAACATTATATAAAAGGTTCTAGTACCGCTTTGCAAAAACGGATTACATCTAGCTACCACTTATGCATGCTAGTTCACAAATCATCATTCAAAATTTATTTCTAGCATACATCACACAAGCATGTATATTGAATTTAAATTGTTTACAATGCAATCACTCATATGAATATGCACATTCAAATGCAACAATCAGTTCATGAGCTTGCTCCCCCGACTTATGTGCTCAAATTTTAATTGATCCTCCCTTTGTTATATACATCTATCTTAACCATTTCTCCCCCTTTGTCATTAAGTACCATAAAAGGCACACCAATTTTAGTAGGAGTTAAGGTAATCAATAGGGTGATCAAGTTTGTAGTATGGTTCAGCCTAGCAAACAAACATAAGATATTTAACACGGTTTGCTCTAGAGTAAGCTTCTTCACACATCTTTCAATGGTTATCTTACTCACGTCGGTTAAACCCTTGAATGCTTGTTTTCAAGATCAAACACTAGGTTCACAAGCCCATAAACATGTCATATGCTACCACTAGATCATATCAAACATAGAAGCAATAGTGGTACCATATGTACATCCAAAGTATTTTATTTTCATGAATGAGCCTATAAGATGCAAGGAATGACTAAATGCACTAAACATATCCTTAGCAAGAACGAATGTCATGCCAAATAATTTTACCTTTGCTTTGTCGAAGGAGAGGCATGTCATATAATGGAGGGTGCATCAACTCATATTTGAGAAATCAAGTATATTCAATTCATTCCTTAGCTTGCAAAATCTCTTTTCATCAAGTGGCTTGGTGAATATATCGGCAAGTTGATCATCGGTACCAACATTCTCAATTGAAATATCACCCTTTTGTTGATGGTCTCTTATGAAGTGATGGCGAATGTCAATGTGCTTTGTTCTTGAATGTTGTACTGGATTGTTGGTGAGCTTCACTGCACTCTCATTGTCACATAGCAATGGTACTTGTTTGAATTTAATTCCAAAGTCATCCAAAGTTGCTTTCATCCAAAGTAATTGAGCACAACAACTTCCTGCGGATATGTATTCTGCTTCGGCGGTTGAAAGTGCAACACTGTTTTGCTTTTTCGATGACCATGATACAAGTGATCTTCCAAGTAATTGACATGTGCCCGATGTGCTTTTTCTATCAACTTTGCATCCTGCATAGTCGGAGTCCGAATATCCAATCAACTCAAAGTTTGACCCCTTGGGATACCACAATCCAACATTTTGTGTATGCTTCAAATATCTCAATATTCTTTTAGTTGCCTTCAAGTGACTCTCTCTTGGTGAAGCTTGAAATCTTGCACACATGCATACACTAAACATGACGTCCGGCCTAGAAGCGGTCACATAGAGTAAGCTTCCAATCATAGACCGATACAACTTTTGATCCACCATGTTGCCACTAGCATCACTATCCAAATGTCCATTTGTTCCCATAGGTGTACTAATAGCTTTTGCATCATTTAGACCAAACTTCTTGAGCATATCTTTGATGTACTTGCCTTGACTCACAAAAGTGCCATTCTTCATTTGCTTGATTTGAAGACCAAGGAAGTAACTAAGCTCTCCAATCATAGACATCTCAAACTCATTTGCCATCATATTCCCAAACTCTTCACAGAACTCTTGGTTGGTGGACCCAAAGATAATATCATCAACATATATTTGCAACACAAACAAGTCTTTGCCAATCTTCTTGGTGAAGAGAGTAGTATCAACCTTGCCCATCTTGAACCCTTTAGAGAGTAGGAAATCTCTCAACCTCTCGTACCATGCTCTTGGTGCTTGCTTCAAACCATACAACGCCTTTTTGAGCTTGTAAACATGGTTGGGCTTCTTGTCATCTTCAAAACCGGGAGGTTGTTCTACAAATACTAACTCATTGATATACCCATTGAGAAATGCACTTTTGACATCCATTTGATATAACTTGATATTATGAGCACATGCATAAGCCAATAGAATTCTAATTGCTTCCATTCTTGCAACCGGTGCATATGTTTCTCCAAAATCAAGACCTTCAATTTGAGTGTAACCTTGAGCTACCAATCTTGCTTTGTTTCTTACTACTATCCCATCTTGATCTTGCTTATTTTGAAATACCCATTTGGTTCCAATTACATTGTAATTCTTTGGTCTCTCAACAAGTTCCCAAACTTGGTTGCGGGTGAAGTTGTTTAGCTCTTCATGCATAGCGTTTACCCAATCAACATCCATCAATGCATCTTCTATCTTGGTTGGCTCAAATGATGACACAAAAGAAAAATGCTCACAAAATGATGCCAATCTTGATCTTGTTTGCACACCACTTCTAATATCCCCAACAATTTGATCTATGGGATGATCTCTTGCAATATTGGTTGGTTGGAGGATTTGCACTTGATTGCTTGGTTGAGATGAACTAGCTTGTTGATCTTCACTAGCACTTGATTGATCATGAGAACCACTAGCTTGATTTGCATCAACTTGCACATTTGAGGAGAACATTTGGTCATCTTCATTATCATCCACTTGTCTTGGCCTAATATCACCAATATCCATATTCTTCATTGCATTTGACAATTGAGTGCCTCTCACATCATTAAGATTTTCATTTCCTTCTTGAGAGCCCTTAGTTTCATCAAATTCAACATCATGCACTTCTTCCCTAATACCACTAGCCAAGTTCCAAACTCTATATGCTTTGCTTGTTGTTGAATATCCAAGTAAGAATCCTTCATCATATTTCTTCTCAAATTTGCTCAATCTTGCACCTTTCTTCAATATATAACATTTGCAACCAAAAACTCTAAAGTATGCGATATTTGGCTTTCTTCCATTTAATAGCTCATATGGTGTCTTCTCTAGCATGCCATGGCAATAGAGACGGTTGCTACAATAGCAAGCCGTATTGATAGCTTCGGCCCAAAAGGAATGACTGACATTGTATTCACTGAGCATAGACCTTGCCATATCAATCAAAGTTCTGTTCTTCCTTTCAACAATCCCATTTGATTGAGGAGTATACTTGGGTGAGAATTGATGTCTCATGCCAAAGTCATCACACAACTCATCAATTCTTGTATTCTTAAATTCACTCCCATTGTCACTTCTAACTTTCTTGATTGTTGTTTCAAACTCATTCTGACATTTCTTGACAAAAGTTTTGAAGATATCAAAAGTTTCACTTTTATCACTAAGAAAGAAGACCCATGTGTATCTAGTGTAATCATCCACTATCACAAAGCCATATTTACTTCCACCGATGCTAGTGTATGTTGTTGGTCCAAATAAATCCATGTGCAATAACTCAAATGCTTTGCTAGTACTCATTATGCTTTTCTTAGGATGGGAGTTACCAACTTGTTTGCCAGCTTGACAAGAGCTACAAAGTTTATCCTTCTCAAAAGTGACATCTTTCAAGCCTCTAACTAAATCATGCTTCACTATTTTGTTTAACTGTTTCATTCCAACATGACCAAGCCTTCTATGCCATAACCAACCCAAACCAGATTTAGTGAACAAGCATGTTGACAGCTGGGTTTCACTAGCATTGAAATCAACCAAGTATAGGTTCTCATATCTAAATCCTTTGAATATCAAATTAGAGCCATCTACACTTATGATTTCTACATCATCAACTCCAAAAATGCATTTGAAACCAAGATCACACAACTGAGCGACTGACAGTAAATTGAAGTTCAAGCTCTCAACTAGCAACACATTGGAAATGCTCATGTCATTGGATATTGTGATCTTACCAAGCCCTTTAACCTTGCCTTTGCCATTGTCACCAAATGTGATAGAATCAAAACCATGATTGCCGCTTGAATTAATTGAATTGAACATTCTTGAATCCCCGGTCATATGTTGAGTGCACCCACTATCAAGCACCCAATGCCTCCCTCCGGCTTTATAGTTGACCTACAAGAACAAATCAATCCTTTTTAGGTACCCAAACCTTTTTGGGTCCTCCAAGATTAGTGACCAAACTCTTTGGTACCCAAATAGCTTTCTTCTTTGAGCCCACAATTGGTGTACCAATGAATTTAGCTTTTATGCCATTACCACCCTTGGTAAGCAAATAACAAGAATCAAATTTAATAGAGGATACATTAGCGTTCTTGTTCTTGTTCTTACAATATTGCTCTACATGCCCACTTTGCTTGCATCTAGTGCAAAACCGACCATTGCTCTTCACAAAACTAGTCTTGTGAGTAGCAAAAGCCGCCTTGCCATTCTTGGGGGTATAGCCCAATCCCTCTTTGTTGAGAGAAAAACGTTGGCTACCCAAGCACTTAAGCAAGCGGGCCTCACCACCATAGGCTTTACCTAAGGCGTGAGTGAGCTCATTTACCTCCTTCTTCAATGTCTCATTTTCAACCATGAGTGAGGCATCACAAGTGAAGCCATCATCCATAGATGAAGTAGTAGTGGTAGATGATGAGCTACATGAAGGGTTAGTAGCAGCAATAACAATAGGCTTATAGAAAGATTCATCGATTATATCACAAGCTATGCCTATGTCACATGTTTTAACCACTTTTTCAGTTTTAGCTTGATCAACAAGTGAGGAGTGAGCTTCCTTAAGCTTAGTGTGAGCATTGCCAAGCTCCTCATGGGCTTCCACTAGCCTCTCATGAGTAGCATTGAGCTCCTCAAAGGATTGCTCAAGAGCTTTTAGTCTCTTTTGCAATTCTTTGCACTCCTTTCTCTTTTTATCAAAATGTTCTCTAGCATCATCAAGCATTTCAATTAATTCATCTTTAGTGGGTTCATCATCATCACTATCATCACTATCACTCTCATCATCATCAGATAGTACCTTTGTGGCCTTAGCCATGAAGCATGATGGAGTATCGAAGATTGAAGGCTTGTTGTTGATAGCAATACTTGCAAGTGCCTTCTTCTTGCTTGTCTTGCGATCTACATTATCACTATCTTCATCACTATCACTTGTGGATGCATCACTATCCCAAGTGACCATATATGATTGCCCCTTCTTCTTCTTTGTGTAATTCTTCTTTTCTTTCTTCTCCTTCTTCTTGTCCTTCTTGTTGTCATTATCATCATTCTCACTGTTGTACGGACATTGAGCAACAAGATGGTCCTTGCTACCGCACTTGAAGCACCTCCTTGGTTCATCCTTGTTCTTGTATGAAGTTTTCTTCCTCCTTGCCCGGTAGCCCTTCTTCTTCATGAATTTGCCAAACCTTTTGACAAATAGAGCCATCTCTTCATCATCGTCATCACTGTCATTTGAGCAGTTATCTTCGCTAGAATCTTCTTTCTTTGCTTTGCCCTTGTTCTTTGATGATGATGTTGTGGCTTTGAATGCCACACTCTTCTTCTTCTCATCCTTCTTCACTTCTTGATCATTCTCATCTCTATAGGTGTCATCGGTCATTACATCTCCAAGAACTTGGTTTGGTGTCATAGTGTCCAAACCGCTTCTTACAAGCAACGTGACTAACATGCCAAATCTCTTGGGAAGACATCTCAAGAATTTATGAGAGAAGTCTTTGTCCTTCACCTCTTCTCCAAGTGCTTTGAGATCATTGACAAGCACTTGAAGCCTATGGAACATCTCTGGAACACTTTCATCTTCATTCATCTTGAAGCTAGCAAACTTTTCTTTGAGAATGTATGCTTTTGCTCCTTTCACTGCTTGAGTGCCCTCAAATGATTCTTCCAATTTCTTCCAAGCATCATATGCCATCTCCAAATTTTTGATTTGCTCAAATACCCTCTCATCAACGGCATCATGAATAGCACTGAGAGCAATGTCATTGTTCTGCATCTTCTCTTCTTCGGCATTGGTGAGATGCTCCGGATCAACTATCTCAATCTTGACATCCACAACTTGCCATATCTTTCTATTGATTGACTTTAAATGAGTGGTCATTTTTGCCTTCCAATAGCCATAGTTTGTGCCATCAAATTGGGGTGGCCTTTTGGTGTTGTTGATATGAGCCATTTTGACACCGAAGGTTGTTAAGCCTCAAATAAACGGTGACCTTGCTCCGATACCAATTGAAAGGTCCTAAATGGCTAGAGGGGGGGGGGTGAATAGCCTATAAAAATTTCTACAACAACACTTAAACAAACTAGTTAGACAACTAAATGGCGAAGCGAAGTTTGCGCTAGCTCTACACAGATGCAAGCCACCTATTCACAATTCTAGATAACCACAAACTCTAAGTCACACAATATCAAAGGAACTATCCAACAACTAAATAAGCAATAATGTATATCACTACACAAGATAAGAGAATGTAACTAACAACAAGGTATAATATAAACTTGCAAGAAAGTAACAAATGTAAGTACAAGAGATAGAAGTGTGTATACCGAGCCGGCAAGAGATTAATAAATGAATATCAAAGAATACCACGGAGACGAGTTGACACAATAATTTTTCCTCTGAGGTTCACTTGCTTGCCGGCAAGCTACGTCCCCGTTGTAGCGATACACCCACTTGGAGGTTCACGCGCTAATAGGCATCACACGCCTAACCCTCAATAGGGTGCCGCACAACCAACACAAGATGGGGATCCACAAGCTACGAGCAATCCACTAGAGTTACCTTTGGCGCTCCGCCGGGGAAGGTACAAGAACCCCTTACAAATCACCGGGAGATGGCCACGAACAATCACCACTCGTGCCTAATCTCCTCCGCTGCTCCAAACCGTCTAGGTGGCGGCAACCACCAAGAGTAATAAGAATATCCGCAGCAACAACAATCGCCAAGTGCCACTAGATGCAAACTCACAAGCAAATGCACTTGGATCTCTCGATCTCACTTGGATTCGCACTAACAAGCAAAGAGATCGGAGGGAGGGATTAGATCTTGCTAAAGAGGATGTTCAAGAAGTCAGAGAGTCAAGAAGCTTCTCCCCAAAGGCGGCCACGGTCAATTTATAGGGAAGGGAGGGCGACGGCCCGAACCCTACCTTTCTGCGCTTGGTCGGTAGTACCGACCCCTCCTGGGCGGTAGTACCGACAGAGTCAAACTAGCCGTTTAACACACGTCCCGCTGATTTAGGTGAGGCACCGACTCTGGTCGGTACCTCCGAGGTCGGTAGTACCGAGGTAATGGCGGTACTACCGACAAGCCATTTTCAAAACTACAGAGAGCCTCGCGAAAAACCAGCCACTACCAACCTTGCGTCGGTACCACCGTGGGCGGTAGTACCGAGGTAATGGCGGTACTACCGGCAAGCCATTTTCAAAACTACAGAGAGCCTCGCGAAAACTCCTCAGGGCCACGGTACCACCGACCATCCGGTCGGTACCACCGCCGGCGGTAGTACCGAGGTAATAGCGGTACCACCGCCAGGCCAAAAACGCCCCAACACAGAGAGGGCTGCACGCAGCACCTATGGGCGGTACCACCGACCACCCTGGTCGGTACCACCGACCATACATAGAAAACTCCATTTTCTTCTCTGTGTTGATCCAAACCAACTCCAACAACTTCTCCTTTGCAAATGTGCTAACACCAACAAGTGTACAACATCATGTGCATGTGTGTTAGCATTTTCACAAACATATTCAAAGGATTCGAGTTAGCACACTAGGTCCTAATGCATATGCATGTATGAATTCACCTAGTGGCACTTGATAACCGTGATCACTGAGATATTCCCCTCTTAATAGTACGGCTATCTATCCTAAATGCACTCACACCCTCTATGGTGTCTTGAGTGCCAAAACAAAATTCCTATTTATACCTTTGCCTTGATCTCCATAGGGTTTTGTTTTTCTCTTCTTCTTCTTCCAAATGTGGAGCACTTGATCTATCTTTTGGTCATCACCACCAATACCATGATCATCATTTGGCTCCCGTACTTGGAATGTACCAACCTAGCTCATAAACACTTCATGACAAGGTTAGTACTCTAGGTGACATCAATTATCCAAAACCAAACAAGGACTTTCACCGACCGTGTCCCAACAACTGACTCATGTTATACGGAGGGAACACGGTCGCGGAGCCTGTGAGTGACTCAGCTGGACGGCCCCCTGTAGTGACAGCTACCTTCCAAAGGATATACGAGATCCAGTGAGCGTAAGGAAGCTGCCTACGGGCCTTGATGCCCTCTGCCACTGTATCCTCCATCTCGCAAATGATCACATCCATGATATCAAAATCCCTCTGCTGGATCAGGTAACTAAGTAGCCACAACTGAAGTCTGGAGATCGCCTCATGGAACCCAACACGGGGCAGCAGGGTGCGCCGTAGCACCTCGTGGAGGATCCGGGCCGCAGGAGTGAGATCCTTCGGCGCACGGCTCGAACCCTCCCCGAAAGGCTCTCTGAAGCAGGGGCGCACCAGGTCGGTGGGTGGCTGCTCTCCGCCGTGAGGGCGCCTCGGTGGCTTTGTCTGACCGTAGCACAAGTCGTGGATCCGGGTCTGAGAGCGACGGAGTCCAAACCAATCCCGGATCTCGGACACAAACAGTCTCTAGTGCGTGCCACCAAAAGCAAACTCCAGGGTCTCTCTGTCTGGGTGTACCCAAAGTGATGCGTAGAACTGAAAGACCCAGTCCTCTATGTAGGAGCCAGACCGCCCCAACAGGTCTGAGAAGCCTGGTAAGTAAGTGAGGCTGGGGCGGAGCTGCTCGGACGCTGACACAAGAGCCTCCAGGGTGCACACATGCTGGGAACGCAGGCTGATCCCGACGTTCCTATAACCTCGGTAAAAGTCCTCCTGGAGTACGGTGAAGAAGTCTGGGTCAGTCTGCTCCTGCCACTCTCTGGGGAACCACTGCGCCACTGGTACAAGTCGTAGTGTCTGAATCTGTGAGCATGTGGCGGCCCGGAGGTCCAGTCGCGGGATCGGCGGGGGCGCACGCCTCGACGGAGCACGTGCTCCCCGCAGAGGGACATCGGGCCGGGGTGGCACCGCTGTCCTGCGACGAGTGGACTGGCGCTGGGGTACCTCCTCAGGCACCTCCTCCTCTGTCTCGGCCTCGGGCGCCTTAGCCTCTGCGGCCTCGGCCTCTGCCTGGCCCTGCCCGGAGCTCTCGGGCTCGACTCCCGGAGCAGTGAAAGTCGTCCGGCGACCGGCAGCCATAAGCGTGCCAGTCGAGGAGTGGTGGAACTGCTCGACTTGCTCTATGGCTCTGCGCTGCTCTGGGGACAACTGATCCTCAATCCTGAGTCCGCCAGTACTGCCACCACTCTCAGCGCGCTCTGCGGTAGCTGCAACCTCTCGGGCCTGGTCTGCCTCTCTCTGCTCCCTGGTGCGCTTCCGGTGCGTGATCAACTTCCCCTTGTCGGGCCTCTGACCAGAAGGGGGGACGTGGAGGAGAGTCCCCTGGGGCACCACCAACGTTCTTGCAGCGCATAGCTGACAAGAACAGAAATACTACCGCTGAGAGCTCTGAACTGCCGGGAAAGACCCACTGACTCTGAGAAACCTGTGGCAAACAGCTGATAAGAAATCCGCTGACCAACTGACAAACCAGAAAAACCCCCTGTCACGGATCCGCTGTCACTGACACTCGCGAGGCTTGGCCTCGATCTGTACCCGCGGGCTTGGCCCTGGGTTATCTGTCACTGCCAACGAACCAAGCTGTCACTGACTCACTGCATAGAATAGTGAGGAGATATATAAGAACATATATTCTAGAGATGAGAAGTCCTATCGGAAGCAAAGCAATGGAGATAAGAGTAGAGATTGGCTTTGCTACCTGACGAACGACGAACCGAGCCAAGAAGAGATAAGACACTGATGTTCCGACACCCACGTATCACACGGAGATGGTCTGCAAGGGATTGGAGTGAAAACGGGGTTAAACACGAGGTGAACGACCTTTGGGACATTTCATCAAGCACCTTATGGGCAGGGTAAAAGCAGGGGGAGGTGGTGCTCACTGGGGGGGTCGGACGACCAAGAGGAGAGGACGCCGGAGACGCGGACGTGCTCGGGGACGTGGAAGGAGGCCCGGCGAGATGGGCGCGGTCGCCGGCGAGGAGCTCCGGCGAGACGAGGGGTGGTGTCTCCGACGAGCGCGCGCGCGGGGGCGGGCGCAGGGGCCTGGGCGGCGAGACTGTGGCGGCCGGCGAAGGGAGGCACTGCGGCCGGCGGCGAGGGCTCGGGTGAGGTGAGGACGCAGCGGCCGGCGAGTTTAGGGTTCAGGGAAGCACGGGCGCGGCGGTGGGGATGAGGCTCGAGCGTTGGTGGGAGGAGGAAGAAGACGAGTAGGTATCACACGTGGGACCCAAAAGTCAGTGAAAAGAACCTAAAGCGCCGCTTAAAGGGGCATCGGACGCGCCGGTGAAAACCAACGGACGCTCTGATGCCGGTCTAGAGAGGTTCAAAACGGCCAAATTCACATCGGACGCGTCCTTTGCCTCAGCAGCGTCCGATGGGGCACCGAACGCTCCGGTGAAGGAGCAACGGACGCTACCCTGACACTGTTCCAGCCGGAGCTATCTACAGTGCAGGGCATCGGACGCTGGGAGCGTCCGATGCAGCGTCCGATGCTGCCATTTGAGCAGTTTCGAAGATCTCCGTTGCGGCTCCCTCCCCCAACCAAGTTCCAACACAAATAAGAAGCAAATAAACACCAGTTGGAACTTAGTATGAGCATCCTCGCATAAACCCTCAATTTTATAAATATTTTTCCATAGGCTACATGTCATTTTTTAGAGAAAATAGGCGATAAATCCCGAGGAGACAACGTGTGGCCACCAAAACTAGGGGACTTAACCATTAGGAGCCTCAAATGCTCCCCCTAGCGGTGGACGAACACAGCGGTTGCTCAAAACTTAACCGAAAAGAAACGACAAAGCAACAAACATGCATATGCAATGCATTACAGAATTTGAATCTAGGTTGCTTGTCAAGTTTGCTCATGGGTAAGCTTTTTCACACGCTTTTTAGGGCGGTTATCGTAACCACGTCTGACAAGCCTATGTGCATAGCATAATTTAAACATGTCATATGATACAATGTAAAGCAAAGATGCGGATACATGGGTGTATGCCGAGTCTCTGTGTGATGAGTGATTGTCAACGGAGATGATGCGCATGTTCTTTGGCTTGTGTTGTGCAGGTGTCGAGCACGGAGACAGTGATCGATGGCGGGTGAAGGTCAAGTTGCGACGTGCCGTGCCGACGGACCGGGCGCGATGAAGGATGGGCGTGCCGTGCGGCGGACGTGCCATGCCGATGTATCGGACGGTGAAGGGCGGACGTGGACTTGGACTGATGGACTGGAGGCCGGAGGATCAGCTGTGGTGGCTGGCAGCCTGCGACAGCGACAAGCGGAGAAGTGCGATCATGTCGGAGGAAGGGGTGCACAGGCGGTGCATCCCCTCTACGACGCCGGTTTGTTGGTAGAGCCCGGGAAAAACCAACGGTGGACGGTTTCCAGGTTTGGGCCTCAAAACCTGGGTGCTGGGTTTCCAGGTTGAGCCACAAAACCTGGGCGTGACGGTTTCCAGGTTGAGCCTCAAAACCTGGGCGTGGGCCGGTTTCCGAGTTTGGGCCTCAAAACTCGGGCGCTGAGGGTTTCCGAGTTTGGGCCACAAAACTCGGGCTGGAGGCTGGTTTCCCGGTTTGGACCTCAAAACCGGGGGCTGATGGAAAAGGCTGGTTTCCCGGTTTGGGCCACAAAACCGGGGGTGCAGAGTGGTGGCGGCACGTGGCGGCGATCTGAAGGTTGCGTGGAGGCGACGCGGAAGACCGTGCGGGCCGTCGGATCTACCTACCACCAGCGGGTGGACTAGAATAGCCTTAGGGTTAGGCTGGTCCGCTCTGTAATTAGAGTAGAGAGGG
This sequence comes from Coix lacryma-jobi var. lacryma-jobi, assembly GCA_009763385.1. Classification (NCBI taxonomy): domain Eukaryota; kingdom Viridiplantae; phylum Streptophyta; class Magnoliopsida; order Poales; family Poaceae; genus Coix; species Coix lacryma-jobi. Next base: position 164,821,443 of record CM019823.1, on the reverse strand, counting down.
GTAGAGTAGGAAATAGACTTAGGCTAGGTTAGTATAAGTAGTCCAGGGGAGACACCCTCCTCCCCATCTCAATCTAAATCGCAGTTAGAGCTTTCATTTGCTAGGGTTTCCACTCTCCCATCCCCTGCTTTAGCTAGTTGAGATCCGCAGAGAGACTCCACTCTGTGTACTGTTGATTTGAGGAAGTGAGGCCGTATCCTCACCTTGGAGCACTGATCGATGGCTTGATTTGCGTCCTTGATTCGAGTTCGTGGCTGTGATTTCCGTTTTACTTGTGTTCTTCGCGGAATCCTTTTGCTCCACGATTTTCCCGTCGCTTGATCTCTTTGCTCGGTTCATCTTTTGCAATTCCGTTTGAACCAAGTTGTTCTAGATCGTGAGGCACTTCTTTCCACCGAAGGAATCATCCTCTAACCTCACGGTCTAGGAGATCGATCGATTTTTCGTTTCGGGTCACTTTTCTTCCCTTCCCCCGAAATTCTTCGATTCACCGATTTGGAGTTAGGTTCGAGCCATGATCTCTTAGAGATAGCTCACTAACCTCCTTGTGACTTCACTCACCAAGTTTGATCCCTAGAGGATTTGTTTTGGGTGAGTTCTAGTCGAATCGGTGGACGAACAGTGAATTCACGGGGTGACCGGACGCTGCCTCGGGTTGACCGGACGCACGCTCAGAGAGTCCGGTCGTTGAACAGCTCGTCGCGTGGTTCACTGTAGACCGACCGGACGCTCGGCATTTTGTTTGACCGGACTCGCCTCAGTTACTGTTCACTGCGCGTGTTTGATTCTGACCGGACGCAGGTGAACCGACCGGACGCTCTATCTCACAGAGTCCGGTCAGTTCCAGAGAGCTCCGAAAATCGTTTTCGCACGACCGGACGCGTCCGGTGCTCACAGACCGGACGCAGGCAGAGTCCGGTCAGTGCTTTTCTGCGCAGTCTCGTGTGTTCTTGTTTGTCTCTGACCGGACGCGCTGTTCACGACCGGACGCTCCGTACCCGTGAGTCCGGTCGTTTCCAGAGAGCTCCCAGAGACGGTTTCTGACGACCGGACGCGTCCGGTCTCTGCTGACCGGACGCAGGCCAGAGTCCGGTCGCTGCTGTTTCGCGCGTTTTCGTTCGCGGCTCGTTCGTCCTTGATCGGATTTGAGTTCCGTCTTTTGGGTTGGCTTTCTAGAGTTGTCTAGTGTCCCGCTGTGCTTCTAGGAAGCATCCACCCTACATCTAGGGTCGTGGACATTAGCAAGCTCTAGGTTTCGCTTTTGGGGTTGATCTTGGGACAGTGGCATCTAGTTTCCGAAAGGAAATTTTGAAGCTCCCATTCACCCCCCCTCTGGTCGCTTTCGGGTAGCCTCTCGGTCCTTCAATTGGTATCGGAGCAGGTTAAGGATCTTCCACCTTAGCCGGTTCCAGATCCACCGAAGGCGACATGGATCGCGGCGTGGGCAAACCGCCGTTTTTTCGATGGGACGAACTATGCGTATTGGAAGATACGTATGTCGGCCTATTTGCAGAGCTTGGGCGCTTCGATCTGGGATATTTGCAACTCCCCTGATTACGTGGTCTTGGCTGCTCGTGTCTCTCAGCAACAGATCGATGAGCACGATGCCAATAGCCGAGCCCGTAATGCTCTCTTTTCTTGTTTGAGCATGGGTGAGTTTGATCGAGTTTCTCACCTCGCTACGGCTCGGGAGATCTGGGACACTCTCATGCGTTTTCATGAGGGCACCTCTCAAGTCAAAACCCGACTCTACGAGTCGTTCAAGCGAGAGTATGAGAATTTTAGACATCAACCTGGCGAGAGCATAGAAAGTTTATTCGCTCGCTTTCAGGTGATTGTCAACAGGATGAGGGCTAACAGAGAGCAGTTGCCATTTGACGATCATGAGCGTGCCTTGAAGCTTTTGCACACTCTTGACCGTTCGGTGTGGGACTCCAAGGTTCAGGCAATCATCGAATCGCCGAACTATGAGACCCTCACCTGCGACGAGCTCTTCAGTAAGCTCAAGTCCAGTGAGATTGATGCTATGGCGAGGGCTTCTTTTGAAAATCCTTCTCGCCCGTCCATGGCTTTGGTTTCCGGCTCTTCCTCTAACCCCTCAGCTGGCTTTGCGCTTTCTTCTCTCTTTTCTGTGACAGAGGACCAGCTGGAGTCTTTGGGAGATGACGAGTTGGCTTTGCTCGCCAACCGGTTCTCGCGGTTCCACAACAACCGCATGAACCGTCGTCGAGGAGGAGGACGCACGGGATGCTACGAGTGCGGCGACCCCGACCACTTCATCGCCGACTGCTGCCCCAAGAAGAAGAACAAGCATCTGGGGAAGGGCGATCACGGCCACAGGCGCGACTCCAAGTACAAGGAGAAGCACGTTCCCCCAAGGCACAAGAAGCGGGGCGGCTTCGACAAAGAGTACATCAAGAAGAAGTACTTGGAGAAGCAGCAGGCTGAGCAGCAGCGTGCGTTCTTCGCCACGCTCAGCGATGTCGACGGCTCGGATGACGACTCCGCTCGATCGAGTGATGACGAGTCCGAGAAGAAGAAGCTGGAGGACACGTTCAACGGCTTATGCTTCTTCGCCGACGACGAAGGCCTGTGTACCATGGCGCTCGGAGATGAGGTCGGAGGCGAGCTGGAGCACACACCTCGGAACGACGACGACGACGACACCTCCCAGGTATCTCTCACCTACGACGAGCTTTCCTCCGAGGTTGAGAAGTTGACTGCTGCCCTCCTTAGTCAAGATAAGTTGCTTAGGCGTGCCGCTAGAGAGCGCAAGGAGTTTAGGCAGAAGTGGGAGGACACGGTGAAGGAGCTTGAGTTCGCTCGGTCCACCGTGGTTGTGTCGGAGGAGTTGGAGTGCGAGAGTTGCGCCGCGCACATGACGGATCTTCTCACTCTGAGGAGTAAGCATGCTGCGCTGGTAGATGAGGTGGATGAGCTCCGAGCTAGACCGCAGCTGTTGGGTGCGTGCAAGACTTGTCCTGTCTTGCAATCCGAGTTGGCAGAGAAGAATGCCAAGCTTGAGTCTTTAGAGAAGGCCGGCTCGGATAGCACTTGTGTCAAGAGGTGTGCTTTGTGTGAGGGCCTGGAGCAGGAGATGGCCAATGTGAGGCATGACAAGGTGCGTACCGAGGAGGAAAACACATACCTTCGCGGACCGTCTTGTCATGGGTGTCTTGTGGTGAGCCTCAGCTCGGGATGATGATCTCCCAATTCAAGCGAGCTGCTGGGGCTCCTGGTGTAGGTCTTGGCCAGAGTGTTGATCTTTCAGCCTTTGGGAAGATTGGAGAGTCTAGTGGTCTTGATCCGAGTGAGAAGCCCAACTCCACCACTACTCCCAAACTAACCAAGCTTCCACCCAAAGAGCCTGTCAAGCCTGTCACCAAGGATGGAGTGGTAGTTGAACCTCCCAAGGCTCCACCCAAGAATCCACAATGGCAACCCAGCCAAATCACCTAAAGAACAAGCTTGACACAATGCCACCCATCCGAGAGGAGTTGCCACAGAAGGGCAAGGGCAAGGTGAACCATACCCACATCCCTGCAAACCAACAACCCCCTTTGCGCGCGGTGAGGTTTCAGTGTGACTTTTGTGGGCGGGATGGTCACCTGAGTGAGTTCTGCTTTAGGCGCAAGAGAGAGGCGCGTCGTGCTAGGGAGATGCAGAACCCGGACATGTTTCACACCCAGCTCGTGGTGGACATGCTCCGAAGCCTCAGGGGAGAGCTGCTAGGTCTGGAGGGAAGCGTACCCAGCCTAGGCAGCAGAGAGAGCCCCTAGGAGGGAGACTAGGCCTAGAGGTGGAGCACCTCAGTTTGTTAGGCCTAGGCAGGAGAGAGCTCCGAGGAGAGACGCTAGAGTTGAGCAGCAGGCTCCTAGGCGTAGACCTCGTAGAGAGCGTGCCCGACGGGGTCCTGCTTTTGCAGGTAACGGACCCCGTGGCGGAGGCTTTGTTGAGCGCTATGTCCCACCACAGGTAGAGTTTCGCGGTGAGCGCTTCTTCCCCAGCGGACCACGTTTTCCTGTGCGTGGTGATCGCTATCCTCCTAGACAGGATGGTTTTTACACTGACCGTTCTTTTGAGCAGCCGGCCCAACACTGGTTTTCCCCTTATTTCACTAACCCCAGTGTTGGACCGTATGCTCACCCTATGTCTTTCTATTGATGTAGGTAAGACGGTTGGAGGACGTTTGGTTGGTGGATTCCGGTTGTTCGAGGCACATGACCGGAAACACCAAGTGGTTCTCCAGCCTTAGCCCGGTCGCCGGAAAGGAGTACATAACCTTCGGTGACAATAGTAAAGGTAAGGTATTGTCTCGTGGGACGTGCGGGTTAATGAGCACTTTGTGTTGCGCGATGTTGCTCTTGTTTCTAACCTGCATTTTAACTTGCTTTCTGTTTCGCAACTTTTTGATGATGACTATGAGATTCGTTTCAAACCGAACCTAAGTCGCATCTTAGATCCTCAGGGCGATCTTGTATGTCTGATTTCGCCCTTTGGGAAAGTCTTTCGCGCGAATTTCTCGGAGTCGTTTGGTTCTTCTCGCTGTCTTTTGGCTAGTCCTCTTCTCTTCTGATCTTTGGAAGTGGCATAGGAGGCTCGGTCACTTGAGTTTTGACTTGCTTGCAAGACTTAGCTCACTTGGCTTAATCCGAGGATTGCCCAAGCTTTCGTTGGAGAAGGATCTAGTTTGCCATGCTTGCCGGCATGGAAAGATGGTTGCTGCTCCCCACCATCCTTTGACCAAGGTTATGACCTCGCACCCCGGAGAGCTTTTGCATATGGACCTTGTTGGTCCGGCTCGGGTGAGCTCGATTGGTGGGAAGTGGTATGTGCTTGTTGTTGTTGACGACTTTTCGAGGTATTCGTGGGTCTTCTTTTTAGTTGAGAAGTCCGAGACATTCTCCTTCGCTCGCGATCTGATTTTGCGTCTTCAGAACGAGTTCCCTTTGAACTCGATGCGAGCGATTAGAAGTGATAATGGTTCCGAGTTTAAAATTCGGTTTTTGAGAAGTTTTGTAACCGCCTTGGTTTGGAGCATCAGTTTTCTTCCCCTATACACCGCCCCAAAATGGTGTTGTAGAGAGGAAGAATCGGACCCTTGTTGAGATGGCCAGGACGATGCTTGATGAGCATAGGACTTCTAGGCGCTATTGGGCCGAAGCTATGAACACTGCATGCTATATTTCGAATCGCATTTTTCTGAGAGCGTTTTTGAAGAAGACCTCTTATGAGTTGCGTTTTGGTCGCCAGCCCAAGGTGAGTTATTTTAGAGTCTTTGGTTGCCACTGTTTTATATTGAAAAAAGGCAACCTGGACAAGTTTGAGTCTCGTTCTTCTGACGGTGTGTTTTTGGGTTATGGCACTCACACTCGAGCTTATCGTGTACTTAACCTTGACACTAACCGAGTCATGGAGACATCAGATGTCACCTTCGACGAGACTCTTGTTTCTCCTTCTTCTCGTTTTGAGCGTGCAGGTGATCACGAGGTTGGAGAGCCTCTTTTCGATGACGAGGAAGAGGGTGCTGAAGGTATAGATGATCCAGCACCCCCTCCGCCTGCCGCGCCGCCGGAGCGGCTTCGACGACGACCCGTGGCCCCGAGACGTCTTCTTCTTCCTGGGGGCCATGGGACCCACCACCTCGCGCGGTACCTTTTGTACCCGGGGTGGAACCAGCTACTGTTGAGGGGGAGGTCACTTCTTCCCGGGAGGCGCCACGACATATCCAGCGCCAGCACCCCCCCTGAACAGATGATCGGCGACATCGACGAGCGAGTTACTCGCTCCAGGTCACAGCACATCTCGCACTTTGCTCATTCTGCTTTTGTTGCGTCTTTTGAGCCCCGAGATGTTGGACACGCATTGACGGATCCGGATTGGGTCAATGCCATGCATGAGGAGCTAGAGAACTTTGAGCGAAATCGGGTTTGGGTTCTAGTGCCACCACCTCCTGACTGTAAACCTATTGGGACAAAATGGGTATTTAAAAACAAGCAAGGAGAGGAGGGCCACATTGTGAGAAACAAGGCCCGGCTTGTGCGAAGGGTTATAGTCAGAAGGAGGGGATAGATTATGAGGAGACTTTCGCTCCTGTAGCTCGTTTGGAAGCTATTAGGATACTCTTGGCTTATGCTGCATCCATGGGTTTCAAACTTTTTCAAATGGATGTCAAGAGTGCTTTCTTAAACGGCTACATTGAGGAGGAGGTCTATGTCCAGCAACCCCCCGGTTTTGAAAATCCCAAGTTTCCAAACCATGTCTTTAAACTCCACAAAGCTTTGTATGGTTTGAAACAAGCCCCTAGAGCCTGGTATGAGAGATTAAAAACCTTTTTGCTAGGTAAGGGTTTTAAAATGGGATGTGTAGATAAGACGCTCTTTCTCCTCCGGCAAGGCAAAGATACTCTCTTGGTCCAAATTTACGTGGATGATATCATTTTCGGTGGTTCTTCTCACGCTTTGGTTGCCAAGTTTGCAGATACTATGAGCAGGGAGTTCGAGATGAGCATGATGGGCGAGCTGACTTTCTTTCTCGGGTTGCAAATTAAGCAATCCCGAGAGGGGACGTTTGTGCACCAGGGCAAGTACACGAGGGACTTGCTGAAGCGGTTTGACATGGGTGAGGCCAAGCCTCTTCCGACGCCCATGTCGACGACGACTGCCCTGGATGCCGACACGGATGGAGAAGCAGTGGACCAGAAGGAGTACCGCAGCATGATTGGATCGCTGCTCTACCTGACGGCGACACGGCCGGACATTCAGTTCGCCGTGTGCTTGTGCGCGCGCTTCAGGCTTTCAACGCACTTCTCACCGTCAGGCGGTGAAGCGCATATTCAGGTACCTTCGTTTCACGCCTGAGTTCGGGATTTGGTATTCTGCTTCCTCCACTCTCTCGCTTTGCGGTTTTATTCCGATGCCGATTTTGCTGGTTGTCGCATTGAGCGCAAGTCCACTTCTGGGACTTGCCAGTTTATTGGTCTTCTCTTGTGTCGTGGTCTTCTCGCAAGCAGTCTAGTGTCGCTCAGTCTACCACGGAGGCTGAATATGTTGCTGCGGCTAGCTGCTGTTCCCAGTTACTCTGGATGATGGCCACTTTGCGTGATTTTGGTTTGAGCTTTACTCGAGTTCCTTTGCTTTGTGACAGCACGAGTGCCATTAGCGTTGCTAAGAACCCCGTGCTTCACTCGAAAACCAAACACATTGATGTGCGCTTTCATTTCTTGCGAGACCACCAGGAGAAGGGTGATATCGACCTTCGCCATGTCGATACTCATCACCAATTGGCTGATATTTTTACCAAGCCTTTAGACGAATCAACCTTTAATCGGTTGAGGGGTGAGCTTGGTGTGTGTTTCCCCTTTTAGATGGGGGAAGCATTTTGAGATGTACAGACTGACTCTTTTATTTTGAGGCTCCTTTCTTTTGAGTTTCTTGAGTCTTTCCTTTGGTATCTTCTTTCTTTCAGTTTTGTGTCGGGCATACGCATTTACATTCTGAGCTTCATGTCTATATTCACTAGAATGTAATTATGCTCTTGTTTATTTGCTCCGATACTTATGATAATGCCTGTAGCTTATGCTCTTTCTGATCATTGTTACATGCTATGAGCGAGCTATTTTTGGAATGGTGAATTATACCTAATATATATAAATCTGAAAATGTTCACCATTGAGATATGCAACTAGCATGTGTAGGGTGTGTTGAGTCCATTCCTGCTTTTCATATATGCTAGGTTGCTATGTCTCTAGTTCTGAGTCATTCACTTGCTTGGTCGTTCATAACTTGCTTAAAATCTGAACCAAGTATTGTTGAATTGAAAAGATCGAGATGGGATTGCTTGTCAACACCTCATGGTATTGAGACTGTTTCTCATTGCACTTTGAGTTAAACTTGAGCCATGTAGTGTATGACCGAAACCGTTGCTTTAAGCTTCTGATTGCTTCGGCATAGGCTTCGCACGGTTGAAAAGTTAGGCAATGACAAGCTTTCAACCTCTCGCAATCACATGCTAAAAATGAACTTGTGAATTCTCTTACCGCTGCAACTCCGATTTGAGTTTGAAATCACAAGTATATGCTTCATTCCTATGCATGATGATTGAACTTTGCTAGGGGTAGTTCACCTTGTATATATGTTTAGCACTTGTTTGGATTCCTTCTATACATGTCTAGTGCTATTTTGATGGTGACTATCCTTTTGGCTTAAAACTGCTCATATGCTTCATATTTCGTATAAGTGATCAGTTTGAGCCTTTGCTATTTGAGTGCTTAATTGAGATGTTGGAGCTATACTGATTAGAGCATCTTTGCACTCTTTTGACTATATACTTGAAGCTCCTAACTTGCATTTTGACTTCATATGCATTGTGAAGGAGATCTTGTGTTCAGGGGGAGTTTATGTGAAGGGAGTTGCTTCTCCGATACCTTTTTGGCCTTGATAAGTGCATTTTCAACTAGGGGGAGAAATTTATGCAAATCATATGCTCCTGTGTTGATCAACTAAGGGGAGAATCTTTTGTCCTAGTTGCTTGCATTTGTCGAGGGGGAGTTTGCTAGTTGTGTTGAGCCGTTGCCTCTGTCTTGAGGGACTAGCAAACGTTCCTAGCTTTTCATGAGCTTTCATAAGCTTTTTCATTTGGCTTTCAATTGGTATCGTCTGGTGTGCTTTCCCATTTGGTTTGGGTTGATTTTCCATTGGTTCGGAGTGATTTTCTTGCTAGTTGTGTTGAGCCTCTGTGCCTCTATCTTGAGGGACTAGCATTTTGCTTCTGTTGTCCTCCGATCTTCAATTGGTATCTGCTAGCGGTGTTGAGCCTGTTCTACCTCTTCTTGAGGGCTAGCTTTGCTTTGCTTGGTTGCGTCGAGCCGTTGCCCATGTCTTTGGGGACCAAGTTTTTGCTTCATCCACTTGACCTTCTTTGGCTTTTGTTAGGCTTTTGGGTCATTTGGTTGGTTTTCTCTTCTCACTCTCCTTCCTACCTCCTACCTCCTTCTTCTTATTCATGATTTGTTGTGGAGTTGACAATGCACTCATCAAGGGGGAGATTGCGGATACATGGGTGTATGCCGAGTCTCTGTGTGATGAGTGATTGTCAACGGAGATGATGCGCATGTTCTTTGGCTTGTGTTGTGCAGGTGTCGAGCACGGAGACAGTGATCGATGGCGGGTGAAGGTCAAGTTGCGACGTGCCGTGCCGACGGACCGGGCGCGATGAAGGATGGGCGTGCCGTGCGGCGGACGTGCCATGCCGATGTATCGGACGGTGAAGGGCGGACGTGGACTTGGACTGATGGACTGGAGGCCGGAGGATCAGCTGTGGTGGCTGGCAGCCTGCGACAGCGACAAGCGGAGAAGTGCGATCATGTCGGTGAAGGGGTGCACAGGCGGTGCATCCCCTCTACGACGCCGGTTTGTTGGTAGAGCCCGGGAAAAACCAACGGTGGACGGTTTCCAGGTTTGGGCCTCAAAACCTGGGTGCTGGGTTTCCAGGTTGAGCCACAAAACCTGGGCGTGACGGTTTCCAGGTTGAGCCTCAAAACCTGGGCGTGGGCCGGTTTCCGAGTTTGGGCCTCAAAACTCGGGCGCTGAGGGTTTCCGAGTTTGGGCCACAAAACTCGGGCTGGAGGCTGGTTTCCCGGTTTGGGCCTCAAAACCGGGGGCTGATGGAAAAGGCTGGTTTCCCGGTTTGGGCCACAAAACCGGGGGTGCAGAGTGGTGGCGGCACGTGGCGGCGATCTGAAGGTTGCGTGGAGGCGACGCGGAAGACCGTGCGGGCGTGGCCGTCGGATCTACCTACCACCAGCGGGTGGACTAGAATAGCCTTAGGGTTAGGCTGGTCCGCTCTGTAATTAGAGTAGAGAGGGGTAGAGTAGGAAATAGACTTAGGCTAGGTTAGTATAAGTAGTCCAGGGGAGACACCCTCCTCCCCATCTCAATCTAAATCGCAGTTAGAGCTTTCATTTGCTAGGGTTTCCACTCTCCCATCCCCTGCTTTAGCTAGTTGAGATCCGCAGAGAGACTCCACTCTGTGTACTGTTGATTTGAGGAAGTGAGGCCGTATCCTCACCTTGGAGCACTGATCGATGGCTTGATTTGCGTCCTTGATTCGAGTTCGTGGCTGTGATTTCCGTTTTACTTGTGTTCTTCGCGGAATCCTTTTGCTCCACGATTTTCCCGTCGCTTGATCTCTTTGCTCGGTTCATCTTTTGCAATTCCGTTTGAACCAAGTTGTTCTAGATCGTGAGGCACTTCTTTCCACCGAAGGAATCATCCTCTAACCTCACGGTCTAGGAGATCGATCGATTTTTCGTTTCGGGTCACTTTTCTTCCCTTCCCCCGAAATTCTTCGATTCACCGATTTGGAGTTAGGTTCGAGCCATGATCTCTTAGAGATAGCTCACTAACCTCCTTGTGACTTCACTCACCAAGTTTGATCCCTAGAGGATTTGTTTTGGGTGAGTTCTAGTCGAATCGGTGGACGAACAGTGAATTCACGGGGTGACCGGACGCTGCCTCGGTTGACCGGACGCACGCTCAGAGAGTCCGGTCATTGAACAGCTCGTCGCGTGGTTCACTGTAGACCGACCGGACGCTCGGCATTTTGTTTGACCGGACTCGCCTCAGTTACTGTTCACTGCGCGTGTTTGATTCTGACCGGACGCAGGTGAACCGACCGGACGCTCTATCTCACAGAGTCCGGTCAGTTCCAGAGAGCTCCGAAAATCGTTTTCGCACGACCGGACGCGTCCGGTGCTCACAGACCGGACGCAGGCAGAGTCCGGTCAGTGCTTTTCTGGCCAGTCTCGTGTTTCTTGTTTGTCTCTGACCGGACGCGCTGTTCACGACCGGACGCTCTGTACCCGTGAGTCCGGTCGTTTCCAGAGAGCTCCCAGAGACGGTTTCTGACGACCGGACGCGTCCGGTCCCTGCTGACCGGACGCAGGCCAGAGTCCGGTCGCTGCTGTTTCGCGCGTTTTCGTTCGCGGCTCGTTCGTCCTTGATCGATTTGATTTGAGTTCCGTCTTTTGGGTTGGCTTTCTAGAGTTGTCTAGTGTCCCGCTGTGCTTCTAGGAAGCATCCACCCTACATCTAGGGTCGTGGACATTAGCAAGCTCTAGGTTTCGCTTTTGGGGTTGATCTTGGGACAGTGGCATCTAGTTTCCGAAAGGAAATTTTGAAGCTCCCATTCACCCCCCCTCTGGTCGCTTTCGGGTAGCCTCTCGGTCCTTCAAAAGACAACCCCCTTTCACTTTTTGACAAAGTTACTAAGATCAAGCACATTAAGCTCACTTCGCAATCTACAAAGAGTATTTTCGTCTAGGGGTTTAGTGAAGATATCCATCAATTGATCTTCGGTTCTAACTCCCTCTAGGATATGTCTTTCTTTGAAACATGATCTCTAAGAAAGTGATGGCGAATATCTATGTGCTTTGTACGAGAGAGTTGAACCGGGTTGTTAGCAAGCTTAACCACGCTCTCATTGTCACACAACAAAGGTACCCTTTCTAGAACTACACCATAGTCTAAAAGGGTTTGTTTCATGTAAAGGATTTGTGCACAACAAGCACCTGCGGCTATGTATTCCGCCTCGACGGTAGACAAGGCCACACTATTTTGCTTCTTTGAACTCCATGACACTAGTGATCTCCCAAGCAAATGACACCCTCCAAATGTGCTTTTTCTATCTACTTTGCAACCCGCGTAATCCGAATCGGAATACCCAACGAGTTGGAAGTTAGCTCCTTTGGGATACCAAAGTCCAGTGCTTGGGGTGTGCTTTAGGTACCTAAGGATTCTCTTCAACCGCTATGAGATGTGATTCCCTAGGATCGGCTTGAAAGCGAGCACACATGCACACACTAACATGATGTCGGGCCTAGATGCGGTCAAATATAACAATCTACCAATCATAGAACGGTAGAGAGTTTGATCAACCGGGTTACCTCCCACATCTAGGTCGAGATGTCCGTTTGTTGGCATTGGAGTCTTGATAGGCTTGCAATCATCCATGTTGAAGCGCTTGAGGAGGTCTTTTGTATACTTCTCTTGAGATATGAAAGTCCCCTCCTGAAGGGTCGAGATGGCGGACTAGAGGGGGGGTGAATAGTCCTTTTAAAAATTAAACGCAGCGGCTAACCGAAACAAATGCGGAATTAAAACTATTGGTCTAGCCAATACTACACCCCTCTACCTATACTCTATGACACCTTACAAAGATTCTAAACAAAGCAAATAAGGTGTCGGGCTAGCTAGAGCTCACCTAATCAATTCTAGAAGCAAGGTCACACAAGCCTATGCAACTAGTACTTCAAGCACGGGGGAGCTCCTACGCAATCTAGTAGGCAAAGCACAAAGCTCCTAAGCTCACTAGCAATGCTCAATAACAAGGCTACACAAGCCAAATTATAGAGCTCAACTTAGCTACACAAACTAAGCCACTAAACACTAGCACAAGTATATGTATTGAAATACAAGCTGGTGTAAAGAACAGGCAGTCGGTACTAGGGCCGGTAGTAGGGTCGGTACTACCGGGTATAGAGTACCGGTACTACCGACTCATCCAGTCGGTACTACCGACCACCTGCAGAAAGCTACGAAATCGAAGTGGGTGAGATGCGATTTCAGATCTAGTAATTACCCCACTTCCCTAGATGTTGTAGATGATGATTGTAGCTAGCTTCCCCACGTCTTGATTCTTTGCCAAAAGGTAGATCGAGTCTTCCCACCTAAGATAGAGAGACGGAGGGAGGAAGAACACGAAGAACACAAGCAAAGCGTAATATGCAAGGAACAAAGAACAATAAGAGCAACAAGAGACGGGGACACAAGATTTTATCCCGAGGTTCACTTGGTTGCCACCAAGCTAGTCCCCGTTGAAGCAAGCCCAAGGTTGCCGCCGATCCTCTTGCTAGTGGTGACCCTAAGTCACTCTCTCCACGATGGAGTGCTCACCAAGAGCTCTAGCTTTCGATCCGGCCGGACTACTTGGCGCTCTTCATGCCTCTTCTCCACTAGAGTTGCTCTTCGCGATCTCCCGCGGGGCGAGCACAATGCCCCTCACAAATCTTCTCCGGAGCCACGCACAATCTTCACGCGGGCTTCACGACGGAGACGAGCACCAAGCCGTCTAGGAGGTGGCAACCTCCAAGAGTAATAAGCACCACCAGCTTGCAACTCGAACACCTAGTGCCACTCGATGCTATCTCTCAAAGCAACGCACTAGGATCGCTTTCTCACACAATCGGATAAGCACTAAAGCATATGTGTGTTAGAGGGCTCACAAGCACATCCACACAAGCCACCAAGGCTTTTGAGTGCTCCAGCAGCCGGCCCAAAGCCGGCCCCAATGACTATTTATAGAGGGGAGCGGCCAACTAGCCGTTTCCCCTTTTCTGCGCTTCGGTCGGTAGTACCGACCCCCTAGGCGGTAGTACCGACAGTGTCAGAACTAGCCGTTTACACACGGTGCATTGACCAAAACGAACAACCGACTCCTAGTCGGTACCTCGACCTCCGACGTCGTAGTACCGGCCCTATGGTGGTACTACCGACATGCCAAACTGGGGACTGCACAGAGAGCCCCGAACTCCTTCGCCTTCGGAACTTCCAACGGTCGGTAGTACCGGCCCTATGGCGGTACTACCGACAGGTCATCCTGGGACTTACATAGAGAGCTCCCAGACAACTTCCTGACCTCGGTACCACCGAGGGCGTTAGTACCGACATAATGGCGGTATTACCGCCAGGCCAAAACTGGTCGCTTCCAGAGAGCCTCCAAAACTCCTCACACCTCGAAACCTCGAACGGTCGGTAGTACCGACCCTATGGCGGTACTACCGGCAGGCCAAACTCAGCTCAACACAGAGAGCCTGCATAAACCCTTCAAGACCACGGTACCACCGACCCTCTGGTCGGTACTACCGAGGGTCGGTACAACCGACCCTATGGCGGTACAACCGCCAGGTCACTTCAGACCCAACACAGAGAAGGTTGCACGCAGCACCCATGGGCGGTACTACCGACCCCCCCCTGGGCGGTACTACCGACCACACTCAGAAAACTTCCTTTTCTTCTCTGTGTTGATCCAAATCAACTCCAACAACTTCTCCTTTGCAAATGTGCCAACACCACCAAGTGTACAACAACATGTGCATGTGTGTTAGCATTTTCACAATCATTTTCAAAGGATTTTCTCTTTCACTCATAACGCCACTCGATCTTAGTAACATCGCAAAGTTAGATCGCTCAAGTGGCACTAGATGGACCGATATGCAAACAAGTTTGCTCCTCTTAATAGTACGACCATCTATCCTAAACCCGGTCATAATCTTCTCTACACACCTATGACCGGTGAAATGAAATGCCCTACAAGTATACCTTTGCCTTGCGCATTCCATTCCATCTCCTTCGGTGTTGATGCAACACATGCACCAACCTATCTTCAAATGATATGATCCACTTCATATCATCACATGGCCTCCATGGTCCATCAATCTTGACATCACTTGCTCTTCACCATCGCTTCGGTCCTTCGGCGCCAAGTCTTGCTTAAGCCTCCCAACACTCGGTACCAACGGCTTCAAAGCCTCCAACTTGCCCTTCACCTTCGCAACCGGTCCATCAAGCCAAGTCTTGCCTTGATCTTCACCATCTTAGCCACATGACCACATGTCATGTTTCATGTGCATTAAGCTCCTCCATGATCATCACATGTGTGAGCTTCACATCAAGTCCAAGCCATTCACCTCCATGGCTCAAGTGCTCACACACATGTACCTGTGGACTAATCACCTGTGTATCTCACATAAACACCATTAGTCCACCTAAAGTTGTCACTCAATTACCAAAACCAAACTAGGACCTTTCACCTCCTTCAATTGCTTGACTTGGAAGCCTAGGAAGAAAGTGAGCTCTCCAGTCATGGACATTTCGAACTCCTTCGACATCAAGTCACCAAATTCCTTGCAATAGGCTTCATTTGTTGACCCGAAGATGATATCATCAACGTAGACTTGACAAATGAAGATCTCTCCATCAAGCTTCTTGGTGAATAGTGTGGTGTCGACTTTCCCAATGGCGAAGCCCTTCTCAATGAGGAAGTCCCGGAGGCGCTCGTACCATGCTTCTTGTTGTTGAATAGCTCATAGGGGGTCTTGCCAAGGAGACGATGGGGGAACAACCGGTTTGATGCATAGCAAGCGGTGTTGATTGCTTCCGCCCAAAATCTTTCCGGTGTAGTATACTCATCTAGCATTGTCCTTGCTAGGGTGATTAGTGTCCGGTTCTTCCTCTCAACTACCCCATTTTGTTGTGGTGTATATGTTGCGGAGACTTCATGCTTGATCTCAACTTCATCACAATACTCTTCAATATGGGTGTTGTCAAATTCTCTTCCATTATCACTTCTAATCTTTTTGATCTTCAAGTCAAACTCATTTTGGGCTCTCTTGGCAAACTTCTTGAATGAAGGGGTTGCTTCGGATTTGTCATGAAGAAAGAATACCCAAGTGTATCTTGAATAGTCATCAACAATCACTAGGCAATAGAGATTTCCCACCCAAGCTAGCATATGTTGTTGGCCCAAAAATCCATGTGAAGTAGCTCCAACTCTCTTGATGTTGATACAAAGGCTTTGGTTGGATGAGTGTTTGCAACTTGCTTGCCGGCTTGACATGCACTACACAATTTGTCCTTCTCAATTTGACATCCTTCAAGCCTCTAACCAAATCCTTCTTTAATAGCCTGTTGAGAGTGTTCATTCCAACATGTGCCAACCTTCTATGCCATAGCCAACCAAGTGATTGCTTAGTGAACAAACATTCAAGTTGGCATCTTCGGAGGTGAAATCCACTAGATGAGATTATTGTATCTAAAGCCTTTGAATATCACTTGTGTATCATCTTTCTTGGTCACAACCACTTCTTTGTCAGTGAACAAACATTGAAAGCCAAGATCACAAGATAGTTGCCCAATGGATAGCAAGTTGAAGCTCAATGATGCAACTAGAAGCACATTGGAGATGGTATGATCATTTGATATTGCCACTTTGCCCAATCCCTTGACATTGCCCTTTGAGTTGTCACCAAATGTAATCTTTTCTTGGTCATTGACATTCTCTTCTAGTGAGGTGAACATCCGGGATCACCGGTCATATGTTGTGTGCAACCACTATCAATCACCCAATGAGATCCACCGGTCTTGTAGTTCACCTACACACACAAGAAATCAAGCTTGAGCTTTTGGGACCCAAACTTGTTGCGGTCCCTTAACCTTCTCTACTAGTGACTTTGCAACCCAAATTTGCTTTGGCCTATTCTTGTTAGGAGGCCCCATGAACATAACTTTCATCTTGCCACTAGAATCTTGTCTAAGCAGTGCAGTGAGCATTGAAAGCAAAGGGCCTAGCATGCTTGGGCAAGGGTGTAGGTTTAGGCTCTTCACAATCATGAGCAAAGTGTCCTTCCTTTCCACACTCATAGCATCTTCCAATCTTCTTCTTCTTTGGCTTAGTGATGCTTTTGCGTTGCTTCATCTTCTCTTCAAGGAAGCCAATACCATTTCTATTTGTCTTCATCACGGTGTTCATGAGTAGCTCACTTTGAAGACATTGCCCCTTGGTGAATTTTTCAACCGGTGGTAAGGTGCTCCTTCTCTCTCTTGAGCTTGTCATTCTCTTGTTGGAGCTCTAATTGAGATGGTGTCATCTTGTAGTCCCTCTCCATCTTCAATCTCTTGTTCTCTTCTTTTAGCATGTCTAGCTCAAGTGACATGCTATAATCATCATCTTGGGTCTCAACAATGACTTGCTTTGTGGTTGCAAGCTTCTCTAGATCAACTTTGAGCTTTGCATTCTCATTCTTGATCTTGACATAATCATCATAGTGATCGGCCACAACCACATTCTTGCCCTTGCCACTAGCTCTTTGCTCATCATGCTCACTAACCAAGTCCTCACAAGATGTTGCTATGTCACACTTAACAACAAGGTTAGGAGCATCATGTGTCTCATGTGAAAGCATATCATAAGCAATGGTGAGAGTATCATAGTCAACTTTCACTTGAGTGTATTGTTCTTTGAGCAAGGCATAACTAGTGGTAAAGTCACTATGCATCTTATCAAGTTTTTCATTTTTAGCTTTGAGCTCCTTGTTAGAGGACTTGAGCTCCTTGATGGAAGATGACATAGTAGCAAGTTCATTTTTTAGCTCATCACTAGCATGTGTAGCATGTTATACTTTTCAACAAGAGATTCATTGTCATCAACAAGCCTATCATTTTTAGCTCTAGTCTTTCTTATGATTTTAGAGTAGTTGTTTAGCAATTTAACAAGCTCATCATAAGAAGGTGCCTCAAATTCACCATCACTATCACTATCACTAGAGTCATCATCGCTTTGTACCTTCCGGTCACCCTTAGCCATAAGGCATAGGTGTGTAGATGATGATGGCGACGGTGGTGGTGGTGGTGGTGGTGGTGTAGGGGAGCCAATGACTAGAGCGGCCACCTTCTCCTTCTCATCATCACTATCTTCATTGATGAGCCACCGGAGGAGTCAATGTCGGTGAGCCAATCACCAACAATGTAAGCCTTGCCACCTTTCTTGTGGTATTGCTTCTTCTTGCCATCCTTCTTCTTGTAGGGCTTCTCATCTTCTTCTCATCTTCGCTAGATGAGTCATACTTCTTGCCCTTGTTCTTGTTCTTGTAGCTTTCTTTCTTGGGCTTGGTGCATTGATGAGCAAGATGGCCAAGCTCACCGCAATTGTAGCAATCCATTTCGGAGATTGGCCTCCTCTTGCTACTTGTGAAGAACTTCTTCTTTCTTGAGTCAAAGTTGACTCCATTCTTGTGAAGCTTCTTCAACATCTTGGTGGTCCTTCTCACCATGAGAGCGATGTTGGAATCATCCTCTTCATCACTTGAGCTCTCATGATGCACCTCAATAGCCTTGGACTTGCCCTTCTTGTCATGGCTAGCTTTGAAGGCCAAGTCCTTCTTCTTGTCGGTGGAGGAGCCACCACTTGGTGTGATGTGCATGTACATCTCATGCGCATTGATCTTTCCCAAGATTTGGGTTGGTGTAGCGGTGGAAAGATCACCTTGATGTAGCACCGTCACAATGTGTCCATACTTCTCAATTGGAAGGACACAAAGAATCTTCCTCACAACATCGGATGGTTGCATTTGTGTGAGGCCAAGTCCATTTAGCTCTTCTACAAGAACATTCAACCGTGAGTACATTTCATTTGCACTTTCATTAGCATGCATATCAAAAGAGTGAAGCTTTTGCATAACTAAATGATAGCGTTCCTCACGCTCACTCTTGGTTCCCTCATGGAGCGCACAAATGTTTTCCCATAGATCATGGGCATTTTTGTGGTTCCGAACACGGTTGAACACATCTTTGCAAATGCCTCTAAAAAGGATGTTTTGGCTTTTGCATTCCATTTTTCATTTTCCTCCTCATTAGGAGTGAGGCTTGTGCCTTCCTTGGGTTTGGCAAAGCCGGTGATCGCGGCATCGCGGCATTTAACATCAACCGCTTCTAGGTACGACTCCATACGGATTTTCCAATATGGAAAGTCGTCTCCCTCGAACATGGGAGGTGGTCCATCACCTCCGGACATCTTAACTCTAGGCGGTTAAGCCTAAATCGAGAGCACGAGGCTCCGATACCAATTGAAAGGATCAAGATGCCCAAGAGGGGGGGTGAATTGGGCTTTTCTAAAACTTCTTGCAAGAATTAAAACCTATCAAGCCCCAATTAACCCCTAGTGCCTAGAAGTGTGTTTGACTAGAATCAACCGCACAAAAGACTATCGCTAAACCATTTCTACTCTAGCATGACAATTCAACTTATGAAAGAACAACAAGTAAATGCGGAATTGAATTGCTCAAAGGTAAATGCGTAGTAAAGAGAGTAGAGATGACACGACGATCTTTTTGCCGAGGTATCGAGGTGTGGCACACCCCCTAGTCCTCGTTGGAGCACCCGCGCAGGGTATCGCTCCCCCTTGATCCGCGCAAGGATCAAGTGCTCACTACGAGCTGATTCTTCGCCACTCCGGCCCGGTGAATCGCTCGCTACCGGTCACAACTTGCTTGGGTCATCCACAATGCCTCCGGATGCTCTCCAAGCTTCACGATCGCCACCAAGCCGTCTAGGTGATGCCGATCACCAAGAGTAACAAGCTAGAACTCTCACTTGACCAACACAAGGCCAAAGAGATGGATGGATGCACACTTGCTACTCAATTCTCACTAGGAGGTGTCTAATTCTCACAATTAGCAAATCACTCAACCTCACTAGGGCTCTTGCACTATCTCACACTCACAATGTGTCTCTCAGCAGATGGAAGTGGCAAGAACACTCAAATGGATGGAGGGAAGGAGTATAAATACTCCCCCAACCGGTCATCCAAATACAGCACAAGACAAGGTTTCTGCGGGGGCATCGGACGCGCCGATGACCTCGACCAACGGTCGACTGTACCCTCTTGTCAGACTGGTTAAAGGGACATCGGACGCTGGGCAGCGTCCGATGCCACCACATCGGACGCGTGGATTTACCCTCTCTGGAACCTCTCTGCATGGACATCGGACGCTGGCCCTCAGCGTCCGATGCCAGCGTCCATGCATGCCCCTCCAGTTCACGCGCACGTGAACAGTGGCACGGGCGCGTCCGATGTGAACACATCGGCGCGTCCGATGCCACGCACCAGACTAAACCCTAGTCGGGGTGGGCATCGGACGCGTCCGATGCCCACCTGGCCAGCGTCCGATGCCCATTACAAGGGCAGACTGAACTCGGATCGCGACGCGGCCTAAACGACTTTTGATCCTCTCGACTTAAGGCATCTCTCTGAGCTACCTAGGGCTATGAAATAACAAGTGTGCACCACACCTACCTCAATAGACTCATCTAGGTCAAGCTACTGATTCACACTCCCCTTTATAGTACGGCCAAAGGAAAAACAAAGACCTAAGACTACCTAAGTGTCCTCCAACACCATATGACACTTAGCCTAGTCTACCACCGTCTTCGTCGTCCGTCCTTTGAAAACCGAAACGATATCCATCGCCAGGGGACATGAACTCCATATGCCCGTATCGTCGCCATTACCGTGACCTAACTCAATCCTGTTTCTGCAAAACACACGTTAGTCACAGTAATCTTGTGTTTCATCCAATCACCGAAACCCACTAGGGGCCAAGATGCGTTCAATTGTGTTTTGTTAAAGCTGTCGATTATAACTTGTTTTTTTTACTGACCGACTGCCAAGAGGAGCTTAGTTTTTTCTTGTATAGTGAAAGATGTAATGAGGTTATCTCTCTACAGAAATTCAGCTGCGCTCTTCACAAGTTTTGTCACTTGAAACACGTCAATGTTCTATCATCAAAAGTTTAATACATTAATAAATTAGGAGACATATAGAAAAACTATAATGTAAAGAAGATTTAATATATGTCTCCAATTGAGATGTTCTCGCTTTGAAATGCCAATGGTAGGCTTGAAGATCTTCTAATGAACGAGATCAAGAGTCGGTAAGGTAGAGGAGATCTAGCATAGTAGTATATAGGTGGAGCATTTCCTTTAGATTGGTTTGAAGGAGACTAGCACCAATGATGCTTCAGTAGTCCTGTTATCTAGGGCCTAGGATTGATGTACTCCCAAGGAGTAGTTACTCTCATGTGTATATCTCTTAATTTATGAGGTTTATGAAGTATATAATCATATTAGACCTTCTAGAGTATTATGTATGTCAAGTATACAAGCATACATAGAGTATATGGTGATACTTATTTTATATACTACTATAGTGGTATTTTAGTAATATAATAAAAAGTATGAGTTCTTTCAAAAATTCATGTAAGTAACCTTAAAATAAGTATATAAACATACTCAAATCGATAAATAAGTATGTACATATACGTAATATGGTTTATTAAAGATGGAAGTAACTGCTCCCGGAGTATATAAAACTCTCTCTCTATAGAGAGGGAGAAAGAGAGAGAGAGAGAGCAAGGGAAGGGGACATGATTAGAACAAAACTTGTGAACCAACAATATTTTTGTTCATGTATGGAATGGGTAGCAATGGTGGGTAATTTAATCTATTTTAATTGGTATGTCCACTTCTATTTCTCTAATCTATATTTATATCTCTTATAGAGTTTTTTTACAAGAAATATCTCTTATAGAGTTAATCTCCACTAGAATTCTATCTTGGCATGAAAGTCATCCACATCGACAACTCGCTAGGGCATATGACTACGACACCTATCAACTCATTCAAGTTATCCACGTCAACAAGCCACAATATCCTTTAACATACATTTATTTGTCTATATCTGCAAACCACACTATCTACTAAAATTTATTCATGGTTCATGCAGCAATGTGTGAGTAGGGGAAGTAGATTGCTTGATTATAGCAATATAGAGTCTAGATCGTTATAATTAGATTGTACAATCTACTCGTCTATTTACACTTGTGATTGTGCAATTATAATTTATGTAATCTTTAGAGCAAAGACATAGTATCTTACCATAAATTGGTTTTTTTGGAACATTCACCATAGGTTGAGTTAAATTCATTGAAATGCAAAGATTTTTTAGTACAAAAGTTGATACAGGTTTACATGAAAATTGTAAATTGTTAGGTGCGACAAACTCTTTAATTTTTTAAACCTTGGTGTTCATGAAATTGAAGTTTTTTTGTGATATGTATGAGCGAGTACCACCTACTCCATCCAAAAAGGCATATATTCACCTGTCCTCATGGTACCGCATCTTGATTCACTAGATGTCTAGTTTGCTAATACCTGTTAGTTGTCTTCGCTTGGTCACATTGCGTCCTCTCTTTTGTGTCTACATTGGTCTATCTCGCTTTGTCTCTGCATACCATCTTAGTCATCAACCAACACAAAGAAATGCTCGTACATAGAGACTAAGAACAATTTAAGGTGGATCTAACCACTTGACATCATCATGGCTCTACTTGTTCATCGCCTCATTCAACTTTAGCTTTTTACTAAGTTTTCTCCTTGTTATCTTTCCTCGCACTCTTCTCTCTCTATGTATAAACATCTTACATGTTCTTCAACACCAGTTTTATGAAACATTAAGCCCTCATTAGTTGGTATATGGATTTTTCTCTCTAGTCATAAATTGCCACACAAAAAATACTGCATATATGGATTCATGACCTACTAAATTTAGAGATGTAAGATCCCAATAGCATTGTGGCTTAGTTTGGTCCATCGGCTTATCTACGTTGTCTTCACTCCTCTCTCTAAACATCTTGCGAAATTTTTGATAGAGCATCCAAAATAAACTTTCAGGGTGAATCCGTGAGGAACTCCAAAAAAAGTATTTTGTAGAATGATTATATGTGAGTTTTGTAAATTGATTATTTGAATTGAACTAGGGACATGAAGATAAAAAAGTTCCTTATCTTAATTTATTTTCCATAAAGAATTACTTTTTATATGAAGTTTACCTAAAGAAATTATTGAGTCCCTAGTTAACCTAAAGAAATTCATTTCTGGATCCTCGAATTGAAAGAGGGATTGAGAGAGATCAAGAATCCTAATTCTCGTTTTTGAAATGGATCTAATTCTAATGAGTCTAATCCATAGTGATCATTTCTCTTTAGCAAAGAATGACCTTAGTTATCAAAGGATTGAACAACCGAGATCCATTTACTTACGATACCTAGCTGACATTGCTAACAAGGATCTAATGAATTATGAGTTTAATAGATCCTCTTTAGCAGAAAGACATATATTCCTTGGTCATTATTAGATAATCACTTATTCCCAAACCCCGTGTGGGGCTAATTGTTTTCATTTAGCATCTCACAAAAAACCCTTTTCGCTCTGCTTAGCTCTATAGGGTATTTTAGTGATATGTTAGCTATTTTTCTTACTATGTCCACTCATACAGTCATACTGTCGTCTCTCTAAGTATATTACAGATCTTTAGTTATTATTATAAATCTATATATAGTGTTTGTCTATTTTTTTTTGACAATATAGTGTTTGTCTAGTTACTGTCAATTTTTTATCTTCTATGGAGTATCTGTCTAGCCAAACATTGCTACTATGACCTTGTTTAAATTCCATCAAACTTCCAACTTTTTTCACTCGCTCTTCGTCACATCAATATTTGGACGCATGTATGGAGCATTAAATGTTGGCAAAATAAATAACTAATTGCACATATTAGTTATAAATCACGAGACAAATCTTTTGAGCTTAGTTAGCACATGATTAAATAATATTTATCAAATACAAACGAAAGTGCTATAGTAGTAAAATTGAAAATTTTTCAGTAGGCCTACATCTAGTCCAGCACACTCACTAGTCACTCTTTAGTCTTTGGGTCCTTGCAATTTCCCAGTCCTGGTTCCCCCGCTCGCACGCTCTCTCCTGCCTGTCTGTGTCGCCTGCTTCGCTTCTGCTTCTCCTGCCTGTTAGACGAAATCCCTCCCCGGCGGGCGGGGTGAGAGGGGTCGCGATGGTGTTCAAGGGGCGCTTCTTCTCGTCGCGACACAAGTCGTCGGAGTCCTCTTCCAGTCCAGACGGCAGCAACAGCCCGCGCACGCCTACCTCGGCGCCGGCCTCGGCATCCGCAGCGTCGCCGGCGTCGTCGGCGTCGTCTAGATCCGACAAGAAGAAGACAAAATCGGAGACCCCCAAGAAGCGCGACAAGCTCTTCGGTTCCGCGGCCACCGCTCCCAAGAGCGCCGCGTCGTCGGCCTCGTCAAGCCCGGCGGGTGATGGGAGGAAGGGGTCCGTGCCGCATCACAGGGATGCGGGCGGCGTGGGCGGGGGTGGTGCGTCGTCGGCCGCGCTGTCGCCGATCCTGGCGTCTTCGCTGGGGCTCAACCGGATCAAGACGAGATCCGGCCCGCTGCCGCAGGAGGGCCAACGCATGGCTGCCGCGCTCGGAAGCAGCAACCTCTCGCGCGGGCAGGGCCATGCGGAACCGTCGGCTGCCTCAGCTGGCGTCAGCGGGAGAAAGGGCCTCAGCTCCTGGGCGGATACGAGTAGTAGCAGCCGCGGGAAAGGGAAGACGACAGAGCTGCCGACGCGAAGTGCGGTTGGGACGAGCTTGGGAGCAGGAGGGAAGAGCGCTGTAAAAGGTAGCAATTCTATCTATTCTTTTTTCTTTTGCAAAGCTAGTTTAGTTTAGTTATGATGAAGCATGAGCCTGTAAGCTGGTTATTGATTGTGTCAAAGGTAGGGGCTAAAAGTTTGCTGTTTTGAGTTCTTGTTTAGGCAGGGATGAGGGAAAATGTGTGAGCAAACAATAGCTGTTAGTTACTCCCTCAAATGCTTACTAAGATGCTAGGAGTTGAGATTGCACGATTCGTCTTACTCAGCTTAGCCGTTTACATTTGAAACACTAGTGCAGACAAAGGAAGTTTCTAGCTGTTTAAAGTGAAATCTGCAAGCTAGGAGGGTTACAATTTATAAGTCGAGTTAGCAAGTGCTTGCTCTTTTTGTTGCTTGAACATAAGGCATTTTTAATGAGCGAGCTCATGACCCCTGTTTATTTTTATATATGCAGCTTATTGGATATATGCTTTGATGACGTGTTACATGCTAGACACCGTCTACGCTTTACATTACTTTATTGACACTTCATCAATGTGTATAGAAGCCGTGGAAGTCAATTCTCTGAATTGCTTATTACACTTTAAGAAATCAATCTGTTTGAGAATCACAGCACACTGGATGCTAGTTTGTGGTTGAGTGAGAGTGCTTTACTACAAGGATGCATTTTGCTACCCCAAGTAGCTGATGCTTATGTGATCTGTGCCTATATATTTCTGTACACCCCACACTGCATTATGTTAGGCTTGCAAGCAACAAGTCTTACTTTGTCTCATTGGGCTGCCCATAGGACAGTATCTAACAGTTGCAGATTTGATTTGTAAAATATTAGTCAAATGCTTCTTCTGCAGCATAGATATCTTGTTTGTGTATGCCCATAGTAATTTCTCCAATATTTCCTCCTCGATTGTCTGTTATTATATGAAAATATTTGTAATGCTAATTGGTGCACTCTCCTTTTGGGGCTTTGTTTTATTTTTCTCTCTCCACAACCTTATGTGATTCATGGGCTAATCCATCTCATACACAGCTAAACCTAGTGGTCAGCGGAACCATTCTGGAGATTTGAGGACACCTACTCACATACCAGAAGCTGCGGTAGTGATACTTCTATTTTTTTTCTATGACTTCCATTTAATAACAATGGCTAATCCATCCTTACCTCTTTTTGCTTGCATTTTAGTGTGCATATGATCCGTGTGAGACACCAAAGGAATCTGAATCTCCACGCTTTAAAGCCATTATGCAGGCTACCAGTGCACCGAGGAAGAGACACCCTGCAGATATAAAAAGTTTTTCGCATGAGCTAAACTCTAAAGGGGTGCGCCCATTTCCTTTTTGGAAACCTCGGGGCATTTACAACTTAAAGGTAATCTCAGTCCACCATTTGTGTGAGACAAGGGTCATTGATACGTCGCCTTGTTTTTTTCTTTTACCCATTCCAGTTTTTAAAATATTTGTTAGGTAATAATAATACTGTCTCCTGTTATCTGTGCAGGAGGTAATAAAAGTTATTCAGACGAGATTTGAGAAGGCAAAGGAGGAGGTAAATTCAGATTTGGCAGTTTTTGCAGGAGACTTGGTTAGCGTAATGGAAAAGTATGCAGACTCTCATCCTGAGTGGAAAGAAACCTTGGAGGACTTGCTAATACTTGCACGTACCTGCTGTGTTATGACACCTGGGGAATTCTGGCTTCAGTGTGAAGGTATAGTGCAGATTTGGTGTATCATGTCAGGAGCTCTCATGTGGATGATGAGAAACTAATATCTATACACCCGGATGCTTTTTATCCTTACAAGATGCACAAGGCTGCTTCAGTTTCACAAAGAAAGTGGTTTTGCTGAGGATGAAGTTGTCATCGATCAGCGTGATAAGATTATACAGTCTGCAGATAGACAGATTTTAACTCAACCAGGTGCGGATGACGCAACATCCAGAGCCAGTAAAAGTGAGGCAAGAAAATCATACAGTCAGGAGCAGCATAATTTGAAATGGAAGCGCAGCCAGGAGATAAAGCCTGTTAAGCTTCTTCCACCACTTGACACAGATCTTAAGAAAGAGGCTGATTCTCCAACCAAAGAACGGATATCTTCCTGGAAACCTTTTCCATCGCCTGTTACAAAGGTCCCAAAAGAATCTACCCCTACTAAATTGGAATCACCTAATAAGAAACAGATGCACACTCTACAGTTAGTAGCCATGTTGAATTAAGCAGTCCAGTTGAATCTTTACCACAACAACAGCTTCCTGTCAAGCATCAACATAAAACTTCATGGGGACACTGGTCTGATCAACCAAATATTTCTGAAGAGGGTTCAATAATGTGCCGCATATGTGAAGAATATGTTCCGACACATTATGTAGAAGACCATTCAAGGGTCTGTGCAATTGCTGACAGGTGCGATCAAAAAGGTGTTAGTGTTGATGAACGCTTAATCAGAGTTGCGGAAATGCTAGAAAAGATGGTAGAATCTTATTCACCAAAAGACCTGCCACATGCTGCAGTCAGCCCAGATGTTGCAAAAGTTTCAAGTTCAAGCATCAATGAAGAATCTGACGGCCCTTCTCCTAAACTCTCTGATTGGTCTAGAAGAGGATCTGCTGATATGCTTGACTATCTCCAAGAGGCCGATAACACTATTTCATTGGATGACATTAAAAATCTTCCTTCAATGACATGCAAGACTCGTTTTGGACCAAAATCTGAT
Organism: Coix lacryma-jobi var. lacryma-jobi; assembly: GCA_009763385.1. Classification (NCBI taxonomy): domain Eukaryota; kingdom Viridiplantae; phylum Streptophyta; class Magnoliopsida; order Poales; family Poaceae; genus Coix; species Coix lacryma-jobi. The sequence continues at coordinate 164,794,612 of CM019823.1, read as the reverse complement.
CATGGAATGGCCACATCATCTGCGGGAAGTATGACTCCTAGGTCTCCATTAACAACTCCAAGATCAAACCATATAGACATGCTTTTAGCCGGTAAAAATGCAATTAATGAGAGTGATGATCTTCCTCAGGTAAGAGATACAATTTCCGTATTTTGCTTCCTCTTCTCTTGATGACGATTGTTCTACAAATTTGTCATTTGATAGGTGACTAAAGAAGTAGCATTTATGTAATTTTTGTTGCTGGTGAAATGTGCAAAGCTATTGACCACAACAAAAATCAAAATGATTAATGTTGTTCATTCAGCTGTTTATGACAATTGACTTTTTTCCCATCCAGCTGTTGCTGCATTCACTTGTAAAAAATAAATGAGCATGTATCGGCAAGTGCTTCAGGCAATTTGAAACAGTTAATAAATTTATTCTATTATTAAAACCTATTGGCTATTATGTTAGATAATTGCATGCTGCCAGAGTCTATTAGATGCTGGTGTATTTATCAATATGCCAGGTCTCATGTTTGCTACTTTGAGTTCAAGTACAGTTGTCCTAGTTTCAAGCTTTTGCAAATATGCAGGCTTCCTAGTTAAAGGTGTGAGGAGAAACATAATTATCTTCTGATATCTCACTTATTGACCTTCCCTTCTTGTCACCATGACCCAGTTCTAAACATTGTGACGTTTCAGTATTTCACATTTGGTCGAGATGTAGGACTCTAGCACAACCATATTATGCAACTCTGTTCTCACACCCTGTGTTTCTCTCTCTCAAGTTTGGTCTCTATAATACTCTGATAGTTTATGAAATACCACACTGTTCAATGGGATCCCATAAACCATTCCATTCACCCAAGACCAGGATCCATATATCACTGACGCATCAAGTGGAATTCCTAGAAATTTCCCTTATGGTATATTTTTCACTAGGATTGAAGAACTATTGGAACTGCCTCCCTGTCATGAGGTTTGAATAGTTTGTATGACTTCACAAAAAAAAGAGATCAGCTTGTGAATTCTATTACTGACTTGACTTTTCCTGGATATGTCTGTATGGAAGTTTCAAACATTGTGAATGTGTGGTACCCTGAAAGTGTCTAGGGTAGCGTATTAAAGTGGCGTGTCGACAAATATTTGCTAGAAATGACAGAAGCAGTGAAATTGAAATTTTTAGACACTGAGAAATATTTGAAGTTTGTGACATGGTGAATCGGTGATAGCTTGATGGTCTGATATGTCCTCTGCACTGGTGGGCGTGCACGCTGAAAAAACATACAGTATATAAAACTTCTGTGATATGTGGTGATGCTAGAGAGAGAGAGCACAAGATTTAGATGGCGAGTCACATGAGGGGTGCATGATTCCAACACATAGTCATACCAGAAATGATGGTTCATCTAAGAACAGTTATTATACACTATACAGTCCTTGCTGGTGTAGGAGTGGGCCTTAGATTTTTAGTCCGTATTGGTAGTAGTTGAAAAGGTTCACATTCTTGTGTTCACATTATTCCTTGTTTGCGTGTAAAGAAAACAAACTCAGGTGTTTTAACACTTTTACTCTGGATATTTGACTCCACCTTGAATTGTAGTCTACATATCAAACTTTAGGTGTTGCTATAATAATTTCCTTAAATTTGTGCAGATTGTTGAACTTGCTGATATTGCACGGTGCATAGCGAATACTCCTCTGGATGAAGAAAGTGCATTATCCCAAATGGTTACCTGCATAGAAGATCTTCAAGAAATTGTGAACCGCAGAAAGCATGAGGCTCTCACAGTGCAGACATTTGGAACACGTATAGAAAAACTACACAGGTGAGATTCTTATTTGGACTTGGCCTTCTGTTTTAATTGATATTCTGACCACATACAACAACAACAACAACAACAACAACAACAACCAAGCCTTTTAGTCCCAAGCAAGTTGGGGTAGGCTAGAGTTGAAACCCAAAAAAAGCCCCTAGTCACGGTTCAGGCACGCCAATGGCTGCTTTCCAAACACTCCTATCCAAACAAAGATCTCTAGGTATATCCCAACATTTCAAATCTCTCTTTATTGCCTCCCCCTAGGTCAATTTCGGTCTTCCTCTACCTCTCCTCACATTAACATCTTGACTTAGAACACAACAATGCATTGGCGCCTCTGAAGGTTTGCTTTGAACATGGCCAAACCACCTCAGCCGATGTTAGACAAGCTTTTCTTCAATTGGTGCTACCCCTAGACGGTCACGTATATCATCGTTCCGAACTCGGTCCAACCTAGTGTGACCACAAATCCAGGCAACATACGCATTTTTGCAACACTCATTTGTTGGACATGTATTCTCTTTGTAGGCCAACATTCTGCTCTATACATCATAGCTGGTCTAATCGCCGTTCTATAAAACTTGCCTTTGAGCTTTTGTGGTACTCTCTTGTCACAGAGAATGCCAGATGCTTACTCCCTCTCCTGTACAGCGTGCCAAAGTTGCATCTCATGTATTCAGTCTTAGTTCTACTTACTCTAAGCCCTTTGGCCTCATGTATTCTGACCACATAATAAATAATATTCGTACGGGCCACTTCATTTTATGAAGCTTATCAACACAGTAATGTTACTTAACATCTTAACTTCTTTAATTAATTCATCCTTCACATTTGTATAATCCTTCAGGGAGAAGTATCTGCAGCTCTGTGACTCAGTTGATATGGACAAGGTTGATTCAGCAAGCACCATAATGGATGAAGAAGATGACGTTGTTCGTAGCTTGCGTGCAAGTCCTGTCCATCCAGTCAAGGATCGCACTTCAATTGATGACTTTGAAATCATGAAACCTATTAGCCGTGGAGCATTTGGACGTGTTTTCTTGGCCAAGAAAAGAACTACAGGAGACCTTTTTGCTATAAAGGTATTCATTGGCCAAACTTTTTGTTCTTTCATGCAACCATGCGTACCTTTCGTTAGGCACTAGCCTTATGGTTCATACCCTGGCAGATATTGTGCAAGTAGTTCTGCCCCAGAAACCGAAACTTTTCCGTATTGCTTCATAGCATGGGGTTCATCCAATTACTTTGTTTCCAAGTCGTGTGCACATATTTGTTAGTGCTGTGATTGCTGTCCAATTAGTTTGATGTCCTTGTATCACCTTCGGATCCACAATGTGAGTCTGCCTGGTCCCTGCACCATCGGTTCTTTATCTCTTCTCACGAAGTTACAGTCAAGCCTAATGGCTGTCATTGAAGTCTATCCAGTAATCAGTTTTTGTTGAACTTGAACAATTCTTTTAAAGAGGAAACAATTATTGCAGCTTGGGGTATATTTCTACTGATCACTTTCCACACCCATTATGATTTGAGTATCCAATTAAACAATAGCATTCTTGGGCTGCAAGTTGTAATTGTGTTTTCAGGACCATGGCTTTGTCTCGATATGTAACAGTTTCAATGTTCTTTTCTCTACTGCATATCATCTGAGAGCTCACAACTGGCACCTGCAAGTGTCTTGCAAATTCAGATTGCACCCTGTCATGTTGTCTGTGCTGTTTTTGGGATAACTTTTGCATGATAGCTTTTATACTGAAGTACCTTCAATGCTAATGGTATTGTATTACTTCTGGTATGGGTTTCTTGTTGAATATATGACATATTGCTTGCTTCTTGCAAGCATTATTCTAAGATGTCTAGCAAGTAGCAATACAACAACAGTTTTAATTTCTGTTTCATCTCTATAAGAGCGACTGTTTTTAAGCTGGCCTGCCAAGTCTGTGACAGCTCATAAACCTCCTCTTTCACCTGGGCTTGGTACCAGCAATGCTGAATCAACATAGGAGGGGTCTGACTCTGGTGAAACAATGTAGGTGGATTTCTAGCAAGTAGCAATGCTATGGCGCCAGTTTCACTACCATTTATCAGCTTATTTTCCTCTATAATCATAATAGAAAATTCTCACAAATACTTCAGTGCATCCTGCTTCCTTTCATTCCAGGGCATACATTGCTATCTTGTTGGTTGATTTAACAAGATGTCTACTTTAAGCAGGTTCTTAGGAAGGCAGATATGATTCGGAAAAATGCTGTCGAAAGTATATTGGCTGAACGTGATATCTTGATTACAGTCAGGAACCCTTTTGTGGTGAGTGAACATACAAATCTGCCCTGTTCTGGAACACTATAATTTGATTCTGAAATCCTCATTCTTTTGGAAGGTGCGTTTTTTCTATTCGTTTACCTCACGGGAGAATTTGTATCTGGTCATGGAGTACCTGAATGGAGGGGACCTTTACTCATTACTGAGGAATTTAGGGTGCCTGGATGAAGATGTTGCTCGTGTATATCTTGCGGAAGTTGTAAGTTTGTAGTATCCATTAATTTTCCATCTTTTTCGTCCCCCGTCTCATGATCAGTTTGTTCTGCAGGTACTAGCTTTGGAATATTTGCACTCTATGCACATAGTCCATAGAGATCTAAAGCCTGACAATTTGTTGATAGCCCATGATGGACATATTAAGGTTCAGAGACATGCACATGCTCATTAAACCTTCTCTCCTTGTTATATTTTGTTTGTTTGTTGTCTGGCTGGTTGAATATTTGTGATGTATTCACAATTTGATATGTTCTTTTCTTGCAACCAAATGCATAATGATAGCATTTTTTTATAACAGTTATTGGCAGTTGTCAGAACAGCACGTACTAGATTTGTAACAGGAGAAAACATGTGACTGTTGAGGATAGTCATTTTTACTTTGAGATCTGGATGTTTAGAATGATGCTATATGTTTTTTTTTTTGACTTCACATACTGAATATAAGGGCATGCTTATTCTTGGAGATTTTTTCCTTCAAGAAAAGCAGCACTTTGTTGTATTTCACAAAAAAGCCAAGTACGAACTGTTTTTACTGTTCAATTGTCATGCCACTAATTTTACTCCCTACGTTCCAAATTATAAATGACTTTTTTTGGTACATCGAATTTGCTATGTATGTAGACCAACGTTATGTCTAGATACATAGCAAATTTGATGTATCAAAAACGTCAAAGCGACTTATAACTTGGAATAGAGGGAGTATCCTTTTTCTTTTATACTTCTATGGACATGCAAATTCATTTTTGTTCTTAATTTGACTTGTTTACTTGTACTAGTGTGTTTTCTATGTGTGCTGCTTATTAATGTTCATTTATCCAGTTGACAGATTTTGGATTGTCCAAGGTTGGTTTGATCAACAGCACAGATGATCTGTCTGGTCCTGCTGTTAGTGGGGCTTCACTGTATGGAGATGATGAGCCTCAGATGAATGAACTTGAGCAAATGGATCATCGAGCACGGAGACAAAATCGTTCTGCTGTTGGAACTCCTGATTATTTAGCACCAGAAATCCTTTTGGGAACAGGACATGGTAAATTCTGAGCAAAGTCAGTTTTTACATTTTAGGCTCACTGCACCTATTCATTTTGATTACTTTTTGGTACTAACTACTTTATTATTATGTATATATACTCCTAGGTTGCAGTGCAGATTGGTGGTCTGTTGGTGTCATTCTGTTTGAGCTCATTGTTGGCATACCTCCGTTCAATGCAGAACACCCCCAGGTATTGTACATTATGTTAAGTGAATAATTGTTTGCAGCTAGTATATCAATCTTCCTGTAACTCTTAGTATCTTGCATGGTCATAAATCATAACATCGAATTATCAGTTTAACACAGTTGCAGCCAATCAGGGCTCATTAGATATTTTCTGGAAAGAAGTGTTCATTATCAATGTGTGTTGGTCATTGGAGCAAATATTCACCATTATACTATCAGACTTCTCTGTAAATCAATTATCTGAAAACTTTGTTTAGCTTTAGCTTTAGCTTAACATTATTGTTATTTTCTGTTTCTGTAGACAATTTTTGACAATATTCTCAATCGCAAAATACCTTGGCCACATGTCCCAGAAGAGATGAGTTTTGATGCGCAAGATTTAATTGACAGGTAAGAAATATGTCAGACCTTTTTTCAGCACTCAATTGTTTGTGATATTGGATTTCATGTTATAGCCCCTCGTGTTCAAATGTCTATTTGGTAGATAATTATATGCTCGTTTGCAAGTATCTTAATAGTGCACGCAGTTTAAGGCTAATCACATTATGTTTTTTGCATGTTTGGATTGCTTTTTCTTTACCTTTTTTTGCAGTTAATCATTTTTCTTTTCGTTTGTGGCATTCCTTTTAACTTAGTGTAGCAAGTCAGGCTTCAAATTCCATGCAATACTACCAAATTACCAATGTTATTTGATCCAACATTCTTCATCAACTATTTAATATAATATGAGAACATAAGAATATGTTAGTGTAGAGTGTATGAGTCAGCCCATGAAGGCCCATGTAACTCTATCTACATTGCTACCCTTCTAGGGTTAGCCCATTATGCAATACACAACTTTCAGCAAATTATTAAATCATCAATGAAACTTTTAGTCTATTACTTTATTAGCTGTTGGATCAATGCTACCTATTAAATTCTGAGAATGAGACCATCAAACTTTTATAGGATATGCTATCTCCCGTCAGTTATGTTATGTTGTTTTAAATTACTCTAGTTTCTTCCTCAGACTTATGGCTTTTACCTTATATTTGTTTGGATTTTATATGTTATAATACAGGCATATGCTATCGAGAATACAAATCTCAATTGCAGAGCTACTTATCTAGTTCATACCCAATTTCTTATTATTATATCAAGTTAGTTTCTGCTATGATTAAATAAAACTAACCTGAAGATCTTACAACTTTGTCCAGATTATTGACGGAAGATCCTCATCAACGACTAGGAGCAAATGGCGCCTCAGAGGTATTTTAAAGACACTACAGACCATCTTTCTTGGTTATTCTTTTTTCTTAAAAAATGATGGACATGATGGGAATCCTGTTTCATTTAGGTTAACAACATCCGTTTTTCAAAGACATTAGCTGGGATACCCTTGCTAGGCAGAAGGTGAGGAAGGGGCCAAATTTACCTAACCCTTCAAACTTGTTCATATTGTTTCTTTATGTATGCCGGGGATAACAGAAAATCATTTTGCAGGCTGCCTTTGTTCCCTCCTCAGATAGTGCATCTGATACTAGCTACTTCACCAGTCGCTATTCTTGGAATCCATCTGATGAAACATATATGAAGCATACGAGGAGGATTCCAGTGATAATGGAAGCCTCAGTGGAAGCAGTAGTTGTGTGAGCAACCGTCAAGATGACATGGTATGAGTATTTTTCTTATTTATTTGCTGAGCAACAAATAAAACTAACCTTAGAGAAAAAAGTCAAAAGAATTCTGTATTGCATAGCTGATCTAGCCTTTTGTTTTTAAGTTCCTTTGCTAACTGTTCCATGTACCTTGTACCAGTGGGAGGACAGCGGTGGCCTCAATGAGTTTGAATCTAGTGCAAATGTTAATTATTCTTTCAGCAACTTCTCGTTCAAGGTAGATATACTGGGCTATGATTTCGTATCATGTCTTTGACAGCATTTGGAGCTTGGCAATTTACAAGATTAAATTATCATAGAGAAGGCAGTTTGTCCGCTTTTACTTGATTCCCTCTCAACTTTAGCCACTTCACTCTTCTCTTTGTTTTGCATCTCAGCAATAGGCAAAGTCTATATTTGCACAAGCAGTATATATCTACATTAGCATTGTTATCTCAGTTGTAGTACCTGTGGCTAGATCTTGAATGCTACAAAGGCAGTATCTTTTCTTCTTAATATGATGAGCACCGATCTGCGAGTTTGAGAGAAACAAAGTCGCTATCCATTGATAACTTGCCTAGAAGATTGTACCACAACATTCCTTTGACATCATTTTCGATGCAGAATCTATCACAACTTGCTTCCATCAACTATGATCTGCTCACAAAAGGATTGAAGGATGATCCACCGCCAAGGACAGAAATGTAGCAATCAATCTAAATTTTGATCGACTCATTTGAGTAATCAAACAGCCTACAAGGTGCTTGCGTGATGTAGGTCTTGTACATGTAAGTAGGCACTTTTCTCTTATATCACCTCATCTATTTGCACTTGATTCTCTCTCAAAATAATTATAGTTACTGTCACTTCTGCAGATCAAAGTGTGAGGCATGGTCTGTTCCTATTGAGGCTGTTCCTACATCTCGCGGAGCCGAGTACAGTTTTGCTGTTACCTTGTTTTCATGACAATTGCCATGCCATCATCAGTGAATTGCCCTTGACCAAATTTGGCTTGAGACCTAGGAGCGCTGTCTTTTTGTTCCCTTTTCCTTTTTTGTAGTCCCATTATGAGCCTTGGGTTTGCGGAGATTGGTCAAGGTTACTGTATTCAGAATACAACCCCTGAAGATGTAGGTGGGTTTCAGAAAGTTGCCATTCTGGCATATAGTTGACACTGGTTCGATAAGATGGTAGCCCGCTGGATTTCCTGCGGCCAGAACTTTTCACAACATTTTGATGGCCGTGGAATGTAGCATTTTGCTAAATGCGTCCGGCGTCCCAACAGAATCAGGGACATTGTAAGAAGAATATTAACCGATCGACATTTATTACAAGGATATCAAACGCTAGCGGCTGCAATTTAGAATTCCATGGCCATCGCCCATCAGTCATATACGAGTTCCTGGCTGTAACAGTCCAACGGTTGTCTACAGATATTTGCCCTGTTCGTTTGACTTATTAGTGATACTTTGACTTATTCTCTCCCAGCACACCATTGAAACTGCTAAAATCAGCTCGTTCGCAAAGTCTATATTTTAGCTCGAGCTTAGATATTTTTGCTGTTCATGTTTAGAATACTGAAGAACTGACAAGCTTAGAATACTGGAACAAGCCAAACACATATAGAAGCTCCGACAAATAACCTCAATGAGAACGACCCGGTTTGAAAATGCAGCTCAGGCCAATCGCAATTAGAAACCAGACATGTGCATGCTTGCTCGAATAAAATACAGAACAGGTTCCATCAAAAGTTGGCACAACGCATGGATCAGTGCATCCATGTAACAATGTGAAGGAGTAGATTGCAACTACCAGTTTAAGATCATTTGACAGGTCAACGCTGGAAATTTCTTTGGCACCAATGCCATATATCCATAGAAGTGGTAGAAAAGTCCCTCAGTCTGTGAAATTTTTGCCGCATTTTTTACACATGTAGAATGTCGTCTCTCCCTCGTCTGCTGAACGCATCTGCAATTTCAGGTGTCAAAAGCAATAATTGGTAACACAACCAGGAAGGATTGGCCATCCAATGCTGAAGGATTGGTTGCTAACCTGCACACTGTAAAATTCGGCTTCTGGATGGTTGCACTTTGGACAGGTTTTACTTGTCTATTTGCAAAAACCAGATTTGTGAATATCCCAGAATAACATAACTTATTAGACTTGCAGTATATTTGAAGGACAAACTACTTACCACTGGTCTTAGCGCAACAACCTCCTCCGTTGGTTTCTGCAACCCTCTGCGAATATCCTGCAAAACAGCACACGGCAAGAAAAAAAGAAGCACATTGATGATTGAACCAGTCTAATTCAGTATATCTGACAACACCTCGTTCTGCTTGAACAAAAGTACATACAGGATACGAGGATCTGTTCGGCTCAGCATATTTGCACCTGTAATGGTTCATGCTGCTATCAGATCACACATATCACGTTTGGTTGGTCTTGGGCGGGAAACGATAAACAAGGGATCAGATACGAGCCTATGAAACATTTTCACCGTCCACCTCCCTGTGTTATCCTATTATGCCGCACGGACGTGACTACTCTCCACTTCCTTGACCCCTCTCTGCTTGCACTCACCATCAGCACCCATGCGCCAGCGACTCCAACTGCCTGCTGGATCCACGCCAGTGAGTACTGCCGAGTGCCGATCCTGTATCCACTCCTCTCCCTCTCCCTATCTAGCAGCCTTTTATCCATACACTAGCCATATTTTCAAAACCCTAATGTTGATCATTGCAGTTCTGATTGCCCCCATCCAAACACTAATGGAAATGAAAAACATTCCTAAAGCCAACCAAACAAATGTGCTTCCGGTTCCACGGTAACAGCTAGCACTGTCAACCGGTTACAATCCCATTACTGTTCCCAGCATTGAACCAAAAAGCACCTGAAGTCCAGCAATTGAAATTTCCATTTAGCAACTATGGCATACTGCAAAAGCTTAGTCTGATAACACGTCCCATAGAATTCCTAGGTCAATAAAGCATATGGTCTGTATGCACTTGCCTAAAAAGCCATCAGTGCTTACTGCTTAGTTCAAATATTACTGTGCTACACAAAATTTTGGGCTAAATTTAAACTATAATTCACCAGTGCCCGCCGGAGCTAACGACCTCAGGGGTAGTGGAAGCACCTGCTCACCGGTGAGGGCTGCCTTGTGGAGGACGCCTCCGATGTCGCCTCGCATCACAGAGCCCGAGATGCCTCTTGACCCAACGCTGGGCGGGACAGCAACCCCGGGTGATGCGAGGGATGTGGCTGTCGCGGACGACACCAACCGCACTCCATCTCCTCAGACGAGCTCAGCCGACAAACGCCTCAAGCGCTTCACCGAGCGAATCACAAAGGCGAGGGAGCCACCTCTACTGAAGCTGCCCAGAGTCAATATGGCCCACGACAGATTTGCACCGCCCGCGCTCCCCAAGAGGAGCAAGCGGATAGCGGCGCAGAGCATGTCGCATATCCCGGCTTCCAAGCGAGGCGAGCACCTTGTCTTGAAACGCTTGGGACTAACCAACGACATGTCCACTCCGTCGACGTCGGGTCTGAAAGCGTACGAAGAAATCTATGACAGTGACCCCGGTAATATGCAGGCGTTGCGCGAGTTGTTTCCTCCGGTCAACAACATGGGGCCACGCAAGCGGCATAGCCCCTGCAAGGCCGCCGGGGCTTAGCCTCCTTGTCGGCGCCACTACTCAGGTAGATAAGGGTCCAATGTAACAATATAACGGTCAGTACACTAGGGAGGGGCCGAGCGTTCATGTCCAACTTTTCTGACCCCCTAGGGCGCCATTAAGGCGTGTTGTATCAAAAATGATCTCTATCTTAATACAAAGACGCGCAAACCTTTTTGCGTGATCGAGGTAAAAAACCACTGATGGCAATTTCCATAATGTCAGAAACATGCCCATCTTCCTATGTTTGCGTTTTAACTCTGGTATTCTCCCAGAAATTCAAAGGAAAATCAACCCAGACCTAGAGCCAATGGCCTCAGCAGTATGGTTGGCAATGGCATAGCTTCAGGATAGGGAAATTTTTAATAGAGAAGTTCTTCTAGGCTATGCGTTTCCGTCTAGCTTGAAATTGAAATACAAGGCGACGAGAATAAACTCAGGAGTCAGGACTAGAACGGGAGCCATGGATTTTACCTCGGCGGTCATCGTGTACTGTATTTCTTTCCCTTCAATCTCTGCGAACCGGGGCAAGAAAAAAAAAACATTCCGCGTCATTATCGATTAATCGAACACATCGATGAATAACCACTGGAAGAGGAGAATGCGGCGCAGGAGGAAAGAGACCTTTGGCATCGCGCTTGAAGCCGCATAGAGGGCAGGAGGCGAAGCGGACGGAGTTGAAGGTGAGGAGGGTGCCGCATACCCCGCAGAAGAGAAAATCGCGCGCCTGCCAGAACGCCATGGGAATCGCTTGCTCGGCCGCCCGGTTCCAGCTACGTGCCGCCGCCTCCGCCGCCGCCGCCTGGAAAACTCTCTCCCCGCCTGCCACGGAGCCAAGCGCCGCCTCTGCTTGGTGGCCTCTCGTATAGGGTTTTTAATGGGCCCGATGTTAGCCCAATGGGCCTGCCTAACTTGGAAGTGCCTCGTGATGTCATACCATCTCTACGCTAGTTTATTTATTTATGTATTTATAGCTGGCAGTGATGAATGAATCAAAGTAAGCTCTAACAAAAGCAACTAGTGATCCGATAAAAAAAAAGCAACTAGTGATAGGTGGTAGCGCAACGGGGAAGAATAACAATGCGTATGGAATAATAGTACGTACTGTATTACTTTTAGTATGAGAACATTCCATTTTTCTCCGACTGGTACAACTTTGTGTTAGCATTTTTGTGAACTTCTGTCCTTGAAGCAAGCAATGGTCGTCTCTACTCTCTTCTAGCCAGCTAACTCTAGTTCTTTTTTTTCCCCTTCTGCCCATGGTTTATTTACTACACATTACCTGTATCGGATTTCAAGTTCTATTAGATGGAGTGAATTGTGAAAGAAAAGCCGTGCGTTTTCCACTTATTGCGGCACCTCTCTTTTGCCATATATACACGTTTGTTACCAAAAGCAAAGGGGACAAAAAAGAAGAAGAAGAGGAAACACGACGGTAGCTACAGCCTACAAGTTGAGACTATATATTCCTTCCTCACAGTCCTCATCTCTTTTGCAATGCCCTCAACCATTTCCCCTCTCACCTCCCAACTTCTGTCCTCTCTTTCACACAACTTGATAGAGTTAATGTCTTTCGTCGCACCAAATTCATACATTGTAAGTTATTTTAGTTTTTCCAAATAGATTGATCATTTTGGTCTTTTCATATATATTAGTTTTACTGTCTTCTAGTATTAGTATATATCTAAGTGCATAACAAAAAATATATTTTATATTTTGAAATGAAGATGGTACATATTGAAAGTAACGTATTTGAAAAAAAATCAAACCAACTTATATAATTAACAGAAATAGTCGTTTGAAATACGCTAAACTTGAGTATAGCTCTGCTCGTTTGAATTTATCAGCTAGTTGATTCTAGCTTATTCTCTTACCCAAACCATTATTAAAATAATCAAAATCAACCATAAATAAATTTAAACGAACCGAACTTATACGCAAGAGGACGTGCAATGGCAATACCTAGTACCAGTAGCATATAAAGCGGCAGAATCGATAGAGTAAATAAAGAAGTTGTCAATTTATAAAGTGAAACAATGGGCGGCTCTAAAATCTAAAGCGGAGTGACGCACGCTACGTGTCGTCTTCGCGCACGTAGTCACGTGGACCACCCACCATTTCTTCACTCGTTTAGCATCAACAAACGGACATTCTTACGGTTTGCCGTCGAGTGTTTTGCCACTGTTTATTTCTCCACCGGTAAGAATCACCACGAAGTTTCCATGTCCCCTCTGCATCATCATCATCTTTTCCACGGCGCTTCAAGTGTCCTGGACTCCTGGTTTGGACAGCCGCCCCACACAAAAAAACTATAAATAAAAAAACCAAAAACAAGTTAAATGCCGTGGTCAACCACCACGGTCGACAGCAGCAGCGCCGAACGGTCGAGCCGATCCGAACCCACCGTTGGGGACGGGAGCTGGGGCCGGGAGCGCCCGCGGCGCCGAGCCAGGTGGGGTGTGGCCCGCGTCACTCCCTGGTACCACGCGCGGAACACCCGACAGATTCCTTGTCGAAACTGTACTTGCATTCCCTGCGGCCTCAGCGGCAGCGCCCCTCTCTCCCAGTCTCTCAGATCCGCGTCGTCGCGGCCCCTCCTCTCTCTCCCCGCTCTCCTCCCCCGTGCGCTTGCCGCTGCGCCCCCAATTCCCACTCTCCCCCACGCGCCCAGACACGCCGAGAGGGGAGAGGAAGCGACAGCCAGCAGCCGAGAGCGCTGCGCAGGCATGGCCACTCCCCCCACTTCCAGTGGCGACGGCTCGCCCCCGGGCTCCTCCGACCTCGTGCCCCCCTCCTACCCCGAGGCAAGCCTCCTCCCTCTGTTCCAACCCTACCTCCTTTCCCCGTCCCCGGCGCTGCTCCTTTCCGCCAGATCTGCGCCGATCTGCCGAATTGACTGACCCCCTGCGCCTGCTCCTGCCTGCTGCAGATGATCGTCGCCGCGATCGCCGCGCTCGCCGAGGAGAACGGCTCCAGCCAGGCCGCCATCGCGCGCCGCATCGAGGCGGAGGCCCGCGGCGACCTGCCGGCCTCGCACCCGGCGCTCGTCGCCGCCCACCTCTCGCGCATGTCCGCCGCCGGGGAGCTCGTCGCCGTCGCGGGGGGAAAGTACGCGCTGCCCCCGCCCCCGCCTCCGCCGCTGGCCCCGCCGGCGCCGGAGTCACCGGCTGACGACGACGACGACGGCGGCGAAGACGACTGCGCCGACGAGGAAGACGACGACGAGGAGGAGGAGGCGCCGGAGCCTCTGCCTCTGCCGCTGCCGCAGCTGCCCGCTAAGCGCGGGCGCGGGAGGCCCCCGAAGCCGCGGCCCGCGGGCTTCCCCGCCGCCGGCCCGGGCCCCATCAGCGCGCCCGGAGCTGCCGCGACCCCCGCCGCCGCGCCGCGACGGCGCGGCCGCCCGCCCAAGCCGCGCGACCCGCACGCGCCGCCCAAGATCCCGCGCCCGCGCGGCCGGCCGCGCAAGAACCCGCTCCCGGAGGGGATGGTCCCGCGGCCGCGCCCCGGCGCGCCAGCGTCGTCCAAGGCGGCGCGCCCGCAGTTCGCCGAGGTCGGCTTCGTGTGAACCCGACGAGCTCTCGCCCGCCCGCCCGCCCGCCGGCCGGCCGGCCGGCCTGGGGGCGGCGGCGAGCTGGCACAAGCTAACATTTTGCCCTTGTTCCAGCTCTTTGTCTGTGTCTGATGTGGGTTTCGTCTCAGTTCGTGTGGTGTTGTCTAATCCGGGGAGCGTGTAGGGGCAGGAGTCTGAGTGGAGGCGGCTTCGGCCGGCCGGCGGTGTGTCGTGGTGTTTCGTGGTGTTTCTCTACGTTACTATTGGTGGGTGGGTGGGTGGTGGCCGGAGTGGTGTGGCTCCGGCGGTGTATCCCGTGTCTCCTTGTCGCGCTCGCGCGATGCAATGCAGTTAGTCCTGATCGTTTCATTTGCCAGTCCTGTCCTGATTCTTCTTCACGACCCATGGAATTCTGTTTAGCTCAGCCAACAGCCAAGAATTGCAGCGATCTTGCAGCTGTCTTGGGCTGATGAGTGATGAGTGGGTTGTGTTCTTGCTGCATCGCAATTCGCAACCTCGTCTCGTCTCCCTTCGATGTGGTAGTAGTTCTGTTGTTGTAGGATTGTTGTTCTAAAGGTCGCATGGAATATGCTCGCTTGGTGCTTTTGGAGATTGCTGCCACCAGTCAGTGAGGAATGGATCGATGAACACTATCGGCGTGTCACCTGACACCTGTTTGTGACAGATGACACAGCAACCGTGTGTTTGATGAAACGCGTGTGATCTGCTGACGTCGAGAAGCGTCCTTCACAGGACGCCGGTGGTCTGGTGTCAGTTCTGGCGATGGTGACACCGACACTGGCTGGTCCTAGGTTTCCTCTCATGGAGGCACCAATACGGGAGCTGTACTCAGCTACAGGAGCAGAAGGCTGGCCGTTGAACAGAAGACTTTCGTTTGGTAGGTGGCTGAGCATGACACGTTCTGATGCTTGTCTGTTAGGCAAGCTGCGGCAATTGGCTGTGACGTTTCTCGCGTACGGAGTAGTCATGTTAGCTTAAGATAACGATCTGTTTTTAACTTTTTATACAATCTCGCTTGAGTAGGAAGTGGGCTGCTTTCAGTGTGGCGGCCTCGAAATTAACGGAGTTTGTTGGGATTTTTCAGCCTGGCTGTAGTTACGAGCTGTTTGGGCGTCGCCTTCAATGTTTCTGCCAGTTCATACCCAGTTGAGTTTTCAGGAGAATGTGCAGTTTCTTAACTTCGCTTCGACTATAACCTTCCCAATATACGTATATATCCAACCATAGAGCTGTCACAAATCCTGGGCAAAAGAGATGAAGGTGAACGGATGGAGTGGCATATCAAAGTCTGAATATTTCGCTCATTGGATTCGGTATATCTTGGTTGTGCTGAAAGGAATTCTATGATATCAATTGAAAATTGTTCTGTTTTTCTGAACAAATATATATTTGTTCGGTTTAGCTGAACATCATGCAATTATTGGGTATTTAAAAAGCTGAGTGGAAGTTATTAACCATAGATCTCTGTAAACCTCTTGGGTACCTCTCGGTTGTCATTTAGGCAAAGTAGAGCCTGCGAGCATACTGCCGCAGCTACCATTGGCGAGCATACTGACATGAAAGACGGACTAATTATGAATTCCAGAATAGCACAGCATCTGCAGGCATGAACCACGAACTAATTATGAATTCCAGAATAGCACAGCGTCTGCAGACATACTATGAACCACGGGCTGATGATGAATTAAAACAGATGACATAACATAACTGCAGCCTTTCATCTCTGGTTTTCAGAAGCATCAGGGAGGGAATGCAGGAGAGCCAAGTTTTTTTTTTTTTTTTGGTTACTGGGTAACAAAAGCTACCTGACCATCTTCTTGCCGTCCCTTCCCTCATAAAAGGTTCTGCTTCTGTCCAGCACATAATTACCCATGCTGGCAGTGGGTGGACTACCACTAAGATGTGTCATCAAGCTGAAAAAATACAGGGAAAATAGCAAGGAAATAATGAGATTGTAACGGCAATCTACCCACCAAAAAACATTACAGAGAGAAAAGTAGCCTAACATATGTAAGAAATCACTGTTTGGTTCCTTAGTCTAATTATTATCAAACGAGGAATGGTCCATTACAACCTGTGCAAAACACACACAGAATTTAACTCCCAAAAAAGACTTTGTACGTTCCAGGAGAAGGTACCAAGAAGCTATTCAACTCTGAAACATTGTGGTAATGCAGATAATCATAGTATTGAAGTATCCAATATGGGTATTTGTGGGTTAGTGAATCATCGGTGGTACATAGCCGAGAAGTGCTATGTTAATTATTGTTAATCAGGTAACCTCTTGAAAGATTGGAGGTAAGTACTGAATTATAGATTTTTTTAGCATGTCGGAAATAGCAAAATAAGTGCAAGAGCAGGGTGCTGGTCAAATCTGTTAGGACAAAATCATACTATAACCAACAGCATCTGTCAACCTGAGATTGCAAATATGAAAGTGTTTGATGACCTATTAATACCGGTGACCGGTGGATAAATTATAGATCCTCTGGAGCTTTGGTTGTACAGAACCAACGAGAGAAAGCAATTGCGTCATGAACGAAAAAACTGCAAAAATGGGCATATCCTAGCTTAACGTTGGATTTTTTGTGCCTGTTAGTGTCCATATTCAGTTTATTAGCATCTCTGTGAGCTCACTAATTTTAACCCACCACCATCTACTCCTTGCATGTAACACACAAGAATAACACATCTTTCCCCAAGTTTCTAAGTTACTAGTAAAAATTGCAAAGTGTATGTACAGATATACTTGAATAAAAGGTGGTGGAGTTGGCAACAGGCAAATTATGAGTTTCATGATGAATGCTTGAACTTTTCCAGGTAGCAAGTATGGATATGGGCACCTTCATGGAGCATCTGTTAACATAACCTCTTCAACATTCCTCTCATCAA
Organism: Coix lacryma-jobi var. lacryma-jobi; assembly: GCA_009763385.1. Classification (NCBI taxonomy): domain Eukaryota; kingdom Viridiplantae; phylum Streptophyta; class Magnoliopsida; order Poales; family Poaceae; genus Coix; species Coix lacryma-jobi. The sequence continues at coordinate 164,777,277 of CM019823.1, read as the reverse complement.
AATATGCGTTAGACAACCTCGCATGTTCATGCAGGTTTCGAATTCTCATTTCTTATATTCTTGTATCTTAACCTCAATTATCCTCCTGTCTTCTCCACATAATGAAGATCAGATGTGATGAGGATTAAAGATAGCTGGCACGCCCTAAAGCTCCCAAGAAGGACCAGAACAACAATTGTTTCCAAGGAAAATGAGGAATGGGGATTCCATGATGATGCCAACTAAACAGCTGTTTCTATTGACTCCTCATCTCCCCAAATTTAGTGCCCAAAATCTGAGTTGCATGTTGATTTGTCAACTGAGTAACTGACCCAAATGATAGAATGAGTAAGATCAATAGAATGGATTTATGCAACATGCACCCAGCTACTCCCGGGCGTCTTACTCAAACCCCTTTCTGCCATCAACTTCCTTAAGCCCTTAACCTTGTCCCACTTCTTTGCTTGTGCATATATATTACCCAAGAGAATGTAATATCCGCTCTCTTCTGGCTCCAGTTCAAAGCACTTGGAAGCAACAACCTCCCCAAGCTCAATGTTGTTGTGCAACCTGCAAGCAAGAAGCAAGGCACCCCAAACACTGGCATGTGGGCATACAGGTATCTGCATGATCAGCTGGAATGCTTCTTCCAACTTTCCGCAGCGCCCAAGAATGTCTACCATAGTAGTGTAGTGTTCCATTGAAGGGCTAATCCTATATTTGCTTGACATGGAAGTGAAGCAAGCACGAGCTTCTTCCAGTAGCCCTGCGTGACTGTATGCAGACAACAACCCCACAAAGGTCACTGCATTAGGATCAATCCTCGCTTTGGACATCTCCTTGAACAAGCCAACAGCTTCATTTAACTTGCCATGCATTCCACAGCCCACTATCATCGCACTGTAAGACACCACATCCCTTGATCTCAAGCCTCTGAACAATTCAAAAGCCCTATCCATTTGCCCACTCTTGGTGTACAAATCAACCAGAGCGGTACGCAGGTGATCATCCAGATCAACCCCCACATACCCCATGAAACTCTCAACCCACAAGCCGAACCTTAAGTCCCCCAGCTGTGAGCATGCCGAGATGACAGAGGAAAAAGTCTTCTCATTGGGTACCACCCAAATATGCGGCTTCAACATCCTGTTAAAGATGCCGAGTGCCTCTCTTGCACAGCCATTCTGTGCATAGCATGAGATCATCGCATTCCAAGCATAAAGGTCCTTATTATCCATCCTATCAAACAGGTTAGCAGCAGCTTGGACGTCACCGGCCTTGGCATACCCTGAGATCATCGTGATCCAGGAAACATTGTTCCTGATGGGCATCCACTCAAACAGCTCCTGCGCTTTGGCTACGTGGCCTTGTGCCATGAACCCGGACACGAGGGCGTTCCAGGACGCGGCGTTTGTCTCGGGCATTTGGTCGAATAGTTCGATGGCCTCGTCGAGGTGGCCGGCCTTGGCGAGTCCGGCGACCATGGAGTTCCACGACACAACGTCCCGCGCGGGCATTGCCTCGAACATGGCACGCGCGGCGGTGAGATCGCCCGTGCGTAGGAGGGAGGCGAGCAGCGAATTGGACGAGACGAGGCGGGAGTGGCGGTGCAGCGGCGCGGGCGCGTCATCGAGCAGGCCACGGGCGTGGTCGTGGTGCGGGGGCAGGAGGCGGGAGTAGAGGTGAGAGAGCGCGGCGTGCGGGTAGGGGTGGGAGAGGAGGCCGAGGCGGAGGAGGTGCGCGTGGAGGGAGGCCGCCGCGGGGAGAGCGGCGTGCTCGGGGAGTCGGGGCACAGACTTGAGGACAGCGGCGAGGGCGAAGGGGCAGGGGCGGAGCGAGGAGCGTAGGGAGGCGACGTACAGAGAGATGGCGCGGCGGGGCCTGCCTTGGTCTGCAGCCGCGCGGATAGCGATCGTCCACGGCGAGTTAAAGCCGCCGACAGCGGGCGGGGCGCGCATGGCCGGGCGCCCCGACTCTTCCGCGGGACTGCCACCCCTCGCCGCCGGCACAAGTTCTCCTTTGCCGTTTCCGGCAAGAAGGGAGATGGTCGGCCTGGGGCGAGCGGAGCCACGGACGGGAGCCCGGCGGACCGAAGATGGAGCGGCGACCGGGCGGAGGCGGCGGCGGAGCCAAGGGGCCGGGGGCGCGCGCGGCCGAGTTGGCCAAGGCGTAGACGGGCGGATATGGCTGGGCGGCGGTAGCACGAGCAGATGAGCCACGGGCCGGCGGTGCGGACGCGAGCGTGGCCACGGCCCACGGCTTGCGGTCTTGCGGAGAAGAACGGAAAGGAGGAGAAGAGGTTCCGCGCATGTCTGTATGCCATGTCGGCCCGTAGTTAACGTGAGAAAGAGGAAGCACATGTTTTTTTTTTTTTGAGTTTTTTTCGGCACTCTTTATTGATTCAATAATATAGAAACATCGTTTACAAGTAATTGGAGTATAAAGCACTCGATCAATCGAAAGTTTAACCCAATATAATATAAGAAGGGAACGTATCCTATACAAACTGGACTTCTGTGCAAACTTTAATCAAAACCACAAAAATCTAATCTGATGATTAGAAGTGAAGATGAGTTATTTTAACACTTAAGCCTTTCACTCTGCCCACGCTTGTTTAGATTAGGATGAAATGACTGAAGAGCTTTAAGTGCTAAAATAACCCACCATCAAATTAGATTCTTGTGGTCTTGATTAAAGTTTCTATAGTTTGCACTGAAAGCTGGTTTCCATAGCGTATGTTCCCAACAAACATTAATATTGATCAATCTAAAGTTTAACCCAATATGATATAATTGACCAAGCTATATATATTTTCATAATATATAAACCCATTTAGATGTACAAATATTGATAATATTTTTATAAAACTAGTTAAATTTGAATTAGTTGACTTCTCAAAAAGCAAAATGTGTACTTATTTGGGATGAAGTAAGTGTATTTTTTGTATGGATTTTATCAAACTTAAAATTGTTTGGTTTCTCGAAAAATGAAAACTATAGTCTTTTTAGACCGAGAAAATACCTTTGAGAAAAATATACCCTACACAGAAAAGAAAATGTACAGCATCTGCACACATGAACCACGGACTAACTATGAATTTCAGAATAGCACAACATCTGCAGGCATGAGCCACAAACTAATTACGAATTTTCATAATAGCACAGCGTCTGCAGACATATAAACAGACTAATGATAAATTCAAACAAATGGACAGAACATAACTGCAGTCTTTCATCTCTTGTTTTCAGAAACATCAGGGAGGAAATGCAATCCGTTTTTTTTACTGGGTTACAAATTACAATAGCTATCTTCTTGCCTTCCCTCGTAAAAGTTTCTGCTTCTGTTCAGCACATCATTATCCATGGTTGCAGTGAATGGACTACCACTAAGATGTGTCATCAGGCTGAAAAAACAAAGGGAAAATAGCAGAGCAATAAATGAGATTGTAACGGTAATAACCCACCACAAAAATGTTACAGAGAGAAAAGTAGCATAATATAAGTAGGTTATGCACTTTTTGGCTCCTTTGTCTAATCGTTTAACTAGGAATGGTGCATTATAAGATATGCAAAAAAAAAAAAACACAAAATTTAACCACCAAAAGCCTTTTTACGGTCCATGGGAAGACTGGGAAGGTACAAGAAGTAGAAGCTCTATATCACCGATTTGGGATACCAGTACGGCAATATGGGTACAGGCAGCGGCGGAGCGTGACCAAATATCAAGGACGGGCTAATCCACTAGCTGTACGTCTTACTAATCTATGCAGCCTAGTATGTTTTATAGAAGTACATATTAGTATGATTTTACACAGAGAATTGATTACAAGAAGCTAGTAGGCATTGTAACAAATGCTAGACTGCGGTGTGACAGACTTATTTGTCTGCTGGTCTTCATGGTTTCTCGCAGGCAAGCAGGGGCAAGAGCCTAGTTTCGCCGCCATGAAGCTCCGCCCCTGGGTACAGGGATTCAACTCTGAAAACATTGTGAGAAAGTATCATTCTATTGATGTATCGTCTGATATAGGTACGGCTGGGTTAGTGAAAGCACGGTGATACATAGCCGAGAAATGCTACGTTAATTATTGTTAATCTGGTAACTTCTTGAAATATTGGAGGTAAAATTACTGAGTTATGCTCCGGTGGTCCCTCTAAAAAACTTTGCACGGACCTTAAAGCACCCTGGTAATTAAATAACAATTAATTGTTTTTTTCTGGTATGAGTCTGGATTCGGGTTGGCCCTACCTGGCCGGGTTCAAACCAAGCCCACCAATGCCTGTACATTCAGTACACACCGTTTTCTTAGTCCGATAGCTGCACATCATTTCAGCATCAATCAAACACTGCTCCACTAAACTTGAGTTACTAAATTTTAGTCACTTTTAGTGGCTAAAATGTCAAACACCCCCACTAAAAGAGACTAAACATGTTTTTTAGTCTCTTTTAGTAGGAGTGTTTGACATTTTAGCCACTAAAAGAAACTAAAATTTAGTGACTAAAGTTTAGTAGGATGAAACCAAACACCCCCTGAGTTTTGGACATTTTTTCATATTTTTAATATGTCAACAAGAACCAAGCAGTTCCCAAGATCCAGGTGTCAAAAACCTACTACTACTAAAATTCAATTTATTGTAGCTCTAGAATAATCGAGCAAAAAGATGCCGGATCTCGGATTAATTGACTAGTACATCATATTCGCCTCTATTTCCTGCCCGACAGCTCGGGTGAATCAGCAGAAGGATAAGAAAAAAACGCAAGGAAAAAATCTGACTTGGAGATGAAATGTGGGAGCAGGAACTTATTATCTCGTCGTGGTCGAGCTAGACAAAAAAAGGCTTAGCAATGGTGACAGACGCTAGAGGTGGGGCAACGTGGTAGAGGCATAGCAGTTTGTGCCAACAGGCAGGAGATGCTCTGCGGCGAAGGTAGCCTCGGTAGCAGATGGAGATGCTGCCGCCTCCGTCGTCCATGCACTGACGCACTCGTTGTTCCTGTTCCCGTCCCGTGTTGTGCAGCTCCGGTGGATCGACAAAACCGATCGGACTTCAAAAGTGGGCTTGGTTTGAACCTGGGCAGGGCTAGCCCGAATCCAGATCCATACAATTAAATATAATTATTAATTACTAAAGTGCTTTAGTGCAAAATATTTTGGAAGGACCAGCAGAGCAAAACTCAAAATTACTAAGTACTGAATTAATAGAATTTTTAGCACCTCAGAATAACAGGAAAACAAGTGCAAGAGCAGGGTGCTGCTCAAATCTGTTCGGACAAAATCATACCATAACCAACAGCATCTGTCAAACTCAGAGTGCATATAAAAGATAAAACAAAACATCAAATGTTTCTTAGTACCTCGCATGGATATTAAAAAACACAGAAATTAATTGCAAGAGCAAGGTGAACACATCTTGGACCCTAGTGAGTTTCGGTGATTGGATGAAACGCAAGATTACTGTGACTAACGTGTGTTTTGCAGAAACAGGATTGAGTTAGGTCACGGTAATGGCAACGATACAGGCATATGGAGTTCATGTCCCCTGGCGATGGATATCGTTTCGGTTTTCAAAGGACGGACGACGAAGACGGTGGTAGACTAGGCTAAGTGTCACATAGTGTTGGAGAACACTTAGGTAGTCTTAGGTCTTTGTTTTTCCTTTGGCCGTACTATAAAGGGGAGCGTGAATCAGTAGATTGACCTAGATGAGTCTATTGAGGTAGGTGTGGTGCACACTTATTATTTCATAGCCCTAGGTAGCTCAGAGAGATGTCTTATGTCGAGAGGAACAAAAGTCGTTTAGGCCGCGTCGCGATCCGAGTTGAGTTTGCCCTTGTAATGGGCATCCGGTGGGCATCGGACGCGTCCGATGCTCACCCCGACTAATGTTTAGTCTGATGCATGGCATCGGACGCGCCGATGTGTCCACATCGGACGCGCCCGTGCCACTGTTCATGTGCGCGTGAACTGGGAGCTGCATCGGGCGCTAGCATCGGACGCTGAGGGCCAGCGTCTGATGGCCACGCAGAGAGGTTCCAGAGAGGGTAAATCCACATCGGACGTCCCTTTAACAGGTTTGACAAGAGGGTACAGTCGACCGTTGGTCGATGTCATCGGCGCGTCCGATGCCAGACATCAGAGCGTCCGATGCCCCTACAGTGAGCCCTGTTTGGTGCTCTTTTGGATGACAGGTTGGGGGAGTATTTATACTCCTTCCCTCCATCCATTAGAGTGTTCTTGCCACTTCCATCTGTTGAGAGACACATTGTGAGTGTGAGATAGTGCAAGAGCCCTAGTGAGGTTGAGAGAAAAGCTAATTGAGAGAATTAGTGACCTCCTAGTGAGAATTGAGTAGCAAGTGTGCATCCATCCATCTCTTTGGCCTTGTGTTGGTCAAGTGAGAGTTCTAGCTTGTTACTCTTGGTGATCGGCATCACCTAGACGGCTTGGTGGTGATCGAAAAGCTTGGTGATCATCCGGAAGCTTTGTGGATGACCCAAGTCAAGTTGTGACCGGTAGCGAGCGATTCACCGGGTCGGAGTGGCGAAGAATCAGCTCGTAGTGAGCACTTGATCCTTGCGCGGATCAAGGGGGAGCGATACCCTTGCGCGGGTGCTCCAACGAGGACTAGGGGGTGTGCCGAAACCTCGATACCTCGGCAAAAAGATCATCGTGTCATCTCTACTCCTTTACTTACGCATTTACATTTGAGCAATTCAATTCCGCAATACATTTGTTGTTCATTCTATATTGAATTTCTTTGCTAGAGTAGGAGTGACATAGACTTGGTCTTTTGTGCGGTAGAATAGAAAGAAATACACTTCTAGGCACAAGGGGGTTAATTGGGCTTAATAGGTTTTAATTCTTGCTAAAGTTTTACAAAAGCCCAATTCACCCCCCTCTTGGGCATCTTGATCCTTTCAATTGGTATCGGAGCCTCGTGCTCTCGATTTAGGCTTAACCGCCTAGAGTTAAGATGTCAGAGGTGATGGACCACTTCCCATGTTCGAGGGAGACGACTTCCCGTATTGGAAAATCCGTATGGAGTCGTACCTAGAAGCGGTTGATGTTAGATGCCGCGAAGCCGCCATAACCGGGTTCCCCAAACCCAAGGAGGGCACTAGCCTCACGCCACATGAGGAAGAAAATGAGAAGTGGAATGCAAAAGCCAAAAACATTCTATTTAGACGCATTTGCAAGGATGTGTTTAACCGCGTCCGTAACCACAAGAATGCCCATGATCTATGGGATAACATTTGTGCTCTCCATGAGGGAACCAAGAGTGAGCGTGAGGAGAGATATCATTTAGTTATGCAAAAGCTTCATTCATTTGATATGCATGCTAACGAAAGTGCAAATGAAATGTACTCATGCTTGAATGTTCTTGTAGAAGAACTCAATGGACTTGGCCTCACACAAATGCAACCATCCGATGTTGTGAGGAAGATTCTTTGTGTCCTTCCAATTGAAAAGTATGGACACATTGTGACGGTGCTACATCAAGGCGATCTTTCCACCGCTACACCAACTCAAATCTTGGGAAAGATCAATGCACATGAGATGTACATGCACATCACACCAAGTGGTGGCTCTTCCACCGACAAGAAGAAGGACTTGGCCTTCAAAGCAAGTCATGACAAGAAGGGCAAGTCCAAAGCAATTGAGGTGCATCAAGAAAGCTCAAGTGATGAAGAGGATGACTCAAACATCGCTCTCATGGTGAGAAGAACCACCAAGATGTTGAAGAAGCTTCACAAGAATAGAGTCAACTTTGACTCAAGAAAGAAGAAGTTCTTCACAAGTAGCAAGAGGAGGCCAATCTCCGAAATGGATTGCTACAATTGCGGTGAGCTTGGCCATCTTGCTCATCAATGCACCAAGCCCAAGAAAGAGAGCTACAAGAACAAGAACAAGGGCAAGAAGTATGACTCATCTAGCGAAGATGAGAAGAAGAATGAGAAGCCCTACAAGAAGGATGGCAAGAAGAAGCAATACCACAAGAAAGGTGGCAAAGCTTACATTGTTGGTGATTGGCTCACCGACATTGACTCCTCCGGTGGCTCATCAAATGAAGATAGTGATGATGAGAAGGAGAAGGTGGCCGCTCTAGTCATTGACTCCTCTACACTACCACCACCACCGTCGCCATCATCATCTACACACCTATGTCTTATGGCTAAGGGTGACCGGAAGGTACAAAGCGATGATGACTCTAGTGATAGTGATAGTGATGGTGAATTTGAGGCACCTTCTTATGATGAGCTTGTTAAATTGCTAAACAATTACTCTAAAATCATAAGAAAGACTAGAGCTAAAAATGAAAAGCTTATTGATGAAAATGAATCTCTTGTTGAGAAATATGATCATGCTATTCATGCTAGTGATGAGTTAAAAGATGAACTTGCTACTATGACATCATCTATCAAGGAGCTCAAGTCCTCTAACAAAGAGCTCAAAGCTAAAAATGAAAAACTTGATAAGATGCATAGTGACTTTACCACTAGTTATGCTTTGCTCAAAGAACAATACACTCAAGTGAAAGTTGACTATGATACTCTCACCATTGCTTATGATATGCTTTCACATGAGACACATGATGCTCCTAACCTTGTTGTTAAGTGTGACATAACAACATCTTGTGAGGACTTGGTTAGTGAGCATGATGAGCAAAGAGCTAGTGGCAAGGGCAAGAATGTGGTTGTGGCCGATCACTATGATGATTATGTCAAGATCAAGAATGAGAATGCAAAGCTCAAAGTTGATCTAGAGAAGCTTGCAACCACAAAGCAAGTCATTGTTGAGACCCAAGATGATGATTATAGCATGTCACTTGAGCTAGACATGCTAAAAGAAGAGAACAAGAGATTGAAGATGGAGAGGGACTACAAGATGACACCATCTCAATTAGAGCTCCAACAAGAGAATGACAAGCTCAAGAGAGAGAAGGAGCACCTTACCACCGGGTTGAAAAAATTCACCAAGGGGCAATGTCTTCAAAGTGAGCTACTTATGAACACCGTGATGAAGACAAATAGAAATGGTATTGGCTTCCTTGAAGAGAAGATGAAGCAACGCAAAAGCATCACTAAGCCAAAGAAGAAGAAGATTGGAAGATGCTATGAGTGTGGAAAGGAATGACACTTTGCTCATGATTGTGAAGAGCCAAAACCCACACCCTTGCCCAAGCATGCTAGGCCCTTTGCTTTCAATGCTCACTACATGCTTAGACAAGACTCTAGTGGCAAGATGAAAGTCATGTTCATGGGGCCTCCCAACAAGAATAGGCCAAAGCAAATATGGGTTGCTAAGTCACTAGTTGAGAAGGTTAAGGGACCTCAACAAGTTTGGGTCCCAAAAGCTCAAGCTTGATTTCTTGTGTGTGTAGGTGAACTACAAGACCGGTGGATCTCATTGGGTGAGTGATAGTGGTTGCACACAACATATGACCGGCGATCCCCAGATGTTCACCTCACTAGAAGAGAATATCGATGACTAAGAAAAGATAACATTTGGTGACAACTCCAAGGGCAATGTCAAGGGATTGGGCAAAGTGGCAATATCAAATGATCATACCATCTCCAATGTGCTTTTAGTTGCATCATTGAACTTCAACTTGCTATCCGTTGGGCAACTATGTGATCTTGGCTTTCAATGTTTGTTCAACGACAAGGAAGTAGTTGTGACCAAGAAAGATGATACACAAGTGATATTCAAAGGCTTTAGATACAACAATCTCTATCTAGTGGATTTCTCCTCCGAAGATGCCAACTTGAAGACATGTTTGTTCACTAAGCAATCACTTGGTTGGCTATGGCATAGAAGATTGGCTCATGTGGGAATGAACACTCTCAACAAGCTATTGAAGAAGGATTTGGTTAGAGGCTTGAAGGATGTCAAATTTGAGAAGGACAAATTGTGTAGTGCATGTCAAGCCGGCAAGCAAGTTACAAATACTCATCCAACCAAAGCCTTTGTGTCAACATCAAGAGAGTTAGAGCTACTTGACATGGATCTATTTGGGCCAACAACATATGCTAGCTTGGGTGGAAATCTCTATTGCCTAGTGATTGTTGATGACTTTTCAAGATACACTTGAGTATTCTTTCTTCATGACAAATCCGAAGCAACCCCTTCATTCAAGAAGTTTGCCAAGAGAGCCCAAAATGAGTTTGACTTGAAAATCAAGAAGATAAGAAGTGATAATGGAAGAGAGTTCGACAACACCCACATTGAGGAATATTGTGATGAAGTTGGGATCAAGCATGAAGTCTCCGCAACATATACACCACAACAAAATGGGGTAGTTGAGAGGAAGAACCGGACACTAATCACCCTAGCAAGGACAATGTTAGATGAGTACACTACACCAAAAAGATTTTGGGCGGAAGCAATCAACACCGCTTGCTATGCATCAAACCGGTTGTTCCCCCATCGTCTCCTTGGCAAGACCCCCTATGAGCTATTCAACAACAAGAAGCCGGATATATCATTCTTTAGAGTGTTTGGGTGCAAATGCTACATCTACAAGAAGCGCCAACACCTAGGAAAGTTTCAACGCCGATGTGATATTGGTTTTCTTGTTGGTTACTCATTGAAGTCCAAAGCATATCGAGTATTCAACCATGCCACCGGGATGGTAGAAGAAACATATGATGTGGAATTCGATGAATCTAATGGCTCTTAAGGAGAGCATGAAAATCTTGATGATGTAGGTGATGAACCATTGAGGGAAGCAATGAAGAACATGCCGGTTGGAGCCATCAAGCCTAAAGATGATGATGATGATGTGCAAGTCATTGACAAGCCATCCTCATCCAATGTACCACATGATGATGACAAAGATGGGAGGGATCCATTTGAAGATACTCATGTCTCCCATGATCAAATGGTGGTACAAGCTCAAGATGTTGATGCTCCTCAAGCGTCCCCTCAATTGGTTGATCGAAGGACTACTCCTCTACTACAAGCTCATCCTCAAGATCTCATCATAGGGAGTCCAACAAGGGGTGTAATGACTCGATCTCAAAAACTTGCTTTATTTATTGAACATCACTCCTTTGTGTCTCTTGTTGAGCCTACCATTGTAGATGAAGCTCTAGGTGATCCGGATTGGGTGAATGCTATGCATGAAGAATTAAACAACTTCACCCGCAACCAAGTTTGAATACTTGAAGAGCGACCCAAAGGCGCAAGAGTCATTGGAACAAAATGGGTGTTTAGGAACAAGCAAGATGATCAAGGCAAGGTTGTTAGAAACAAGGCAAGGCTAGTGGCAAAGGGGTTCTCTCAAGTTGAAGGTTTGGATTTTGGAGAGACCTTTGCACCGGTAGCAAGACTCGAAGCCATTTGTATCCTCCTTGCATATGCATCACATCATGACATTAAATTATATCAAATGGATGTGAAAAGTGCATTTTTAAATGGCTTCATAAATGAACTAGTCTATGTTGATCAACCTCCCGGGTTTGAAGACCCTAGATATCCTAATCATGTTTATAGGTTGTCCAAGGCGCTATATGGGCTCAAGCAAGCCCCAAGAGCATGGTACGAGCGCCTCCGGGACTTCCTCATTGAGAAGGGATTCACCATTGGAAAGGTCGACACCACACTATTCACCAAGAAGCTTGATGGAGAGATCTTCATTTGTCAAGTCTACGTTGATGATATCATCTTCGGGTCAACAAATGAAGCCTATTGCAAGGAATTTGGTGACTTGATGTCGAAGGAGTTCGAAATGTCCATGATTGGAGAGCTCACATTCTTCCTAGGCTTCCAAGTCAAGCAATTGAAGGAGGGAACTTTCATATCTCAAGAGAAGTATACAAAAGACCTCCTCAAGCGCTTCAACATGGATGATTGCAAGCCTATCAAGACTCCAATGCCAACAAATGGAGATCTCGACCTAGATGTGGGAGGTAACCCGATTGACCAAACTCTCTACCGTTCCATGATTGGTAGCTTGTTATATTTGACCGCATCTAGGCCCGACATCATGTTTAGTGTGTGCATGTGTGCTCGCTTTCAAGCCGATCCTAGGGAATCACATCTTATAGCGGTGAAGAGAATCCTTAGGTACCTAAAGCACCACCCCAAGCATTGGCCTTTGGTATCCCAAAGGAGCTAACTTCCAACTCGTTGGGTATTCCGATTCGGACTACGCGGGTTGCAAAGTAGATAGAAAAAGCACATCCGGAGGGTGCCATTTGCTTGGGAGATCACTAGTTTCATGGAGTTCGAAAAAGCAAAATAGTGTGGCCTTGTCTACCGCCGAGGCGGAATACATAGCCGCGGGTGCTTGTTGTGCACAAATCCTTTACATAAAACAAACCCTTTTAGACTATGGTGTAGTTCTAGAAAGGGTACCTTTGTTGTGTGACAATGAGAGCGCGATTAAGCTTGCTAACAACCCAGTTCAACACTCTCGCACAAAGCACATAGATATTCGCCATCACTTTCTTAGAGACCATGTTTCAAAGAAAGACATATCCTTAGAGGGAGTAAGAACCGAAGATCAATTGACAGATATCTTCACAAAACCCCTAGATGAAAACACTCTTTGTAGATTGCGAAGTGAGCTTAATGTGCTTGATCTAAGTAACTTTGTCAAAAGGCGAAAGGGGGTTGTCCTTGCATTGCATTGTATAATATGCCATGTTTAAATTATGCTATGCACATAGACTTGTCAGACGTGGTTAAGATAACCGCCCTAAAAAGCGTGTGAAGAAGCTTACCCATGAGCAAACTTGACAAGCAACCTAGATTCAAATTCCGTAATGCATTCATTTGCATGGTTGTTGCTTTGTCGTTTCTTTTTGGTTAAGTTTTGAGCAACCGCTGTGTTCGTCCACCGCTAGGGGGAGCATTTGAGGCTCCTAATGGTTGAGACCCCTAGTTTTGGTGGTCACATGTTGTCTCCTCGGGATTTATCGCCTATTTTACCTAAAAATGCTACATAGCCTATGGCAAAATACTTATAAAATTGAGGGTTTATGCGAGGATGCTCATACTAGGTTCCAACTAGTGTTTATTTGCCTCTTATTTGAGTTGGAACTTAGTTGGGAGAGGGAGCCGCAACGGAGATCTTCGAAACAATCCAATTTACAGCATCGGACGCTGCATCGGATGTTGGCCCCAGCGTCCGATGCCCCCACTATACACAGCTCCGGCTGGAACAGTGTTGGCATCGCGTCTGTTGTGTTTTCAACGGAGCGTCCGTTGCCCCATCGGACGCTGCTCAGCGTCCGATGCTGCGGCAAAGGACGCGTCCGATGTGATTTTGGCTGTTTTGAACCTCTCTGGACGGGCATTGGAGCGTCCGTTGTGATCTCAACGGCGCGTCCGATGCTCCTTTAAGCGGCGCATTGAGTTCTTCTCATTGACATACCGGACCCACGCGTCATACCTCTTCTTCCTCATCGCGCCTGCATCCGGCCACCCGTGCTCACGGCCGCCGTCACCCGAACCCTAATCCTTGCGCACCCTTGCCCAAGCTCCCCTCGCACCCCTGCCGCTGGCCACCGCCGGCCACCGTGCCCCACCTCGCGGCCGCCGCAGCTTCGCCGCGCAGACACCCGCGCCCGCTCCCGCGCGCGCGCTCGCCGGAGTCCTCGCCGGCGCTCGTTCCTGTTTGTCGGAGGCTCGCCGGAGACCATCTTCATCATCCCCGGGCACGTCCCCATCTCGGGTCCACCTCCTCTCGGCCGGCCATCCCTCCTCAGTGAGCACCGCTTCCACCTTCATACCTCCTGCTCACCAAGTGTTCGATAATATGCCCGACTAGCCGTTCCCACTGTTTTTGACCCTCGTTTCACTCCAATCCCTTGCAGACCTCCTAGGTGTGATACGTGGGTGCCGGAATGTCAGTACTTATCTCCTGCTTGAGTCGTTTCGTCGTTCCGTCAGGTAGCAAAGCCCCTTTCCCTTTCTTATCCCCATTGCTTTGCTTCCGATAGGATTTCTTGTCTCTAGAATATATGTTCTTATATATATCCCGTCTATTCTTGCAGCGAGTCAGTGGCCTGTTTGTCAGTCGGGCTGTGACAGAGAACCCGGGGCCAAGCCCGCGGGTAAGGATCGAGGCCAAGCCTCGCGAGTGACAGCGATAGATTGTGGATCAGTGACAGGGGGAGCTTCTTTGTCCAGGGTGTGCTTGTCAGCAGGTTGTTAGGCGTTTTCAGTGACAGTTGGTTCCTTCAGCGACAGTCCAGAGTCCCTTTAGTGTCAATTTCTCTGTTCTTGTCAGCTATGCGCTGCAAGAACGTTGGCGGTGGCCCAGGGGACTCTCCTCCTCGTCCTCCCCCTTCCGGTCAGCGGCCCGGGAAGGGGAAGTTGATCATGCGCAGGAAGCGCTCTAGAGACGAGAGAGAGGCAGCACAGGCTCAGGCGATTGCAGACGCCGCAGAGCGTGCCGAGCAGGGTGGCGGTACTGGCGGACTCTAGATTCAGGACCAGTTGTCCCCAGACCAGCGCAGAGCTATCGAGGAGGTCGAGCGTCGACACGGCTCGTTGACTGGCACGCTTATGGCTGCCGGTCGTCGGACGACGTTCACCTCGCCAGGGGTCGAGCCCCAGAGCTCGCAGCAGGGCCAGGCAGAGGCCGAGGCAGCTGAGGCTGAGGCAGCAGAGGCAGAGGCTCCAGAGGCAGAGGCCGAGGAGGCGGTACCTGAGGAGGTTCCCCAGCGCCGGTCCACGCGTCGCAAGACAGCGATGCCACCCCGGCCCGACGTCCCTCTGCGGGTAGCACGTGCTCCGTCGAGGCGTGCGCCCCCGCCGATCCCGCGACTGGACCTCCGGGCGGCCACCTGTTCCCAGAAACAGACGCTTCGACTTGTTCCAGTGGAGCAGTGGTTCCCCAGGGAGAGGCAGGAGCAGGTAGGGGCAGACTTCTTCACAGTGCTGCAGGAGGACTTCTACCTGAAGGACCGAATTGATGACCAGGGGGGGTGAATGGGAGCCTCAAATTTCTTCTCGAGAAACGATGGCCCTTGTCCTAGAAAATCACCCCAAAAGCGAAGACTCAAACAACCGGTGAGTTCACGACCTACGAATAGGTGGATACCCTAGGAGATGTCCAAGAGGTACAACAGAACTACCGAAAAACCCCCAAAATAAAGCGCCAAAGCAACGGGTCAAAACTGCACAAGCAAGCTCCTAGAACAATCGAACCTCCGATAACGGAACACCCCACTCCTATGGAGAAGAGGAAAGTGTTCGACCAAAACTACTTAGTCCAACTAGTGAAAAAAGCACCTTGGAAAGATCCTTATGAAGTTAGAAAACTAACGTAACAGACGGATCTCAAATCGGAGCTCGAACGCAAAAGATACGGCCGCTAGAACCAACGAAACTCCGAAAGCGGAACACTTAACTCCTATGGAGAAGAAGGAAGTGCCCGACCAAAAATACTTTGACCAATGGTGGAAAAAGTACTTTGGAATGAACCTTAAGAATTTAGGAAACCAACGCAACAAACGGACCACAAATCGGAGCTCGTACGCAAAAGATACGGACGAAATCAGCAAAACTGTGCAGTCGCGGACTGTCCGCTAGTGAACCGCGGACTGTCCGCTAGTGAACCGCGGACTGTCCGCTATTGAACCCCGGACAGTCCGAGAATGAGTCCTGGACAGTCCGCCGTTCAAAAATTAAAACAACGACCTCGCTGCCCGTAAACATCCCCGACCCCCGGACAGTCTGGGGATGAGTCCCGGACAGTCCGCCACTGTCCAGAAAGCCCAAAAACAGCTCGGGACAAAACCAAAATCGATTGGATCTTCACCAAGTCGAATGGGGCTGCAACCAAACTTCTCCCAAGTGTTCTTCTACATGTGGGGAAGCTAATCCTAGGATATCATCGCTCCAAACCAAATAATCCATGAGAAATCGGAAGAACACTAGAAAAGGGGAAGAATGAAGAACAAAAACGATTTTGACCCGATCTACTTGTTCGTGAGGGTAGAGATGAATTCCTTCGATGGAAATGTTCTCCTCACTTCAAAGAACAAGTTGATTCAAACGGAATCGCAAAAGAGGCAGCGTAGAGGGAGATCGAGTGAAGGGAAAATCGTGGAGAAAAGAAGAACGCGAAGAACAAATTCAAAATGCGAATTCAACCACGAATTTGATCCTTGGATTCAGAGGAATGGATGATTGATTAAGCACTCGGTGTCAGGGTACAAGCCACTCCTAGCAACTCAAAGATTGGATGGCAAAAAGCTCAAGAACAAGAGCCAACTCTCCTCTAACCCTAGCCTTCTCTCACATCAACAAAATGAGAGTGACACCTCCAAGGATGGGCTGCCCTAACCAGCCCCCTTCATATATATAGGCGCACGTCCGAAGACCAAAACGCCCTCTCATGAAGTACTCAACCCAAATACCCCCAGGGCTAAAACTATCCAACCCTAGCAGTTTTCATCCGACGGCCACGCGCCTTCTCATCCTTCGCTTCGACTCGACGCAAGCTTCAGGATGCCGCCACGTGCCGTCACCGTCGACCGCCGCGCCTTCTCACCGATAGCTTCGCCGCAACGCAAGCCTCTCGGTGCCGCCACGCGTCGACCGTCCTTTTGGACCTTCCCCCGGTTTTGAGGCCCAAACCAGGAAACCTGCCAGCCCAGGTTTTGAGGCCCAAACCTGGAAACCGTCCACCCCGAGTTTTCAGGCCCAAACTCAGAAACCCGCAAGCCCAGGTTTTGAGGCCCAAACCTGGAAACCGTCGATGGTAGCTTTTTGAGGCTCAGCTACCGAACCCGTACCGTAGACGGGATGTGGTTCGCACACCCCAACCACCGGCACCGATGCCGATGCATGTCCAGCCTCCACGCCGGGCACAACGCCTTCGCCTTCCTTCTTGACTCGGCCGACGGCACTTGCGCCGCACGCAAGCCCGTGTCCGACCCCCCGCCAAGTGCCATGACGCCATCGTCTTCGTCCCGACTCGGCCGATGCACCGCACATCCCCATGTGCTCTCGCTCGCCGATGCCACGTGCCAGCTACCACAGCTGGTCCTCTGGCCCTCTGGTGCGTCGGTCCAAGTCTCACGTCCGCCCTTCACCGGTCTAGGTACATTGGCATGGCACGTCCGCCGCACGACACGCCCATTCTTCACCGTTCCCAGTCCGTCGGCACGACACGTCTCTACTTGACCTTCTCCTCGCCATCGACCACTGTATCCGAGCTCAACACCTGCACATCAACATAGCCAAGAGACACATGTTGCACACGCACACCAACACAGAAACACCACAACTCAACACCACCGGTTAGTCATAAACATTAAGCGCATAGCGAGATATGGACTAAACCGGGAAAAGCCTCAAACCTTCCTCATCAAAGTCAATCATTCATCATATATGTTCTCAATCTCCCCCTTGATGAATGCATTGACTAAAAATAAAACCACAAAGAAAGGGTTTGAAGGCAAGCCTCATTCAAGTGCCCAAAAGCCAAGAAAAGGCAAACACAAGGCCACTTGAGATGAGGAAGGATCATGAAAACTCGAAATAAAACCTCTCGGTCCCTAAAGAAACGGGAAAAACGGGCAAAACCTCCACACAACCGAAGAGTTAAGTGAAAACAAGAGTTTCATGAATCCCAAAAGGCACTCAAAAACCAATCTCAAATAATTTGTCAAACAATCATCACAAAAGAAACCAAGGTACTTATCCACTTAGGTTTCGAATGTACTTATCCACTTGGGAGGTTAACCACTTGAGTTTCGAAATTTCTCCCCCTTGATGATTGAATTGACAAAGACTAAACACAAAGAGATGGTTTGAGATACCAAAACAAAAAACTTGGTCCCCAAAGATATGGGCAACGGCTCAACGCAACCAAGCAAGGGATCGGAGCAACAACTCATAAAAGAGCAAAACTCGATCACGCAGAGCGAAAGACTTGGTTCCCAAAGACATGAGCAACGGCTCGACGCAACCAAGTAAAAAATGAGCTAGCCCTCAAGAAGAGGCAGAAGAGGCTCAACACCACTAGCTCAAGGCTCGATACCAATTGAGGCTGAATCAACGCATAAGAATGCAAAACTGCTAGTCCCTCAAGATAGAGGCACAGAGGCTCAACACAACTAGCGGAAAACTCGATACCAATCACAAACAGCCAGAAATTGGTGAAAACAGCTAGTTCCTCAAGACAGAGGCACATAGGCTCGACGCAACTAGCTCAAGGCTCCATACTAATCGAAAATACCAAGCAAAAACTGCTAGTCCCTCAAGATAGAGGCAAAACAGCTCAACACTACTAGCAGGCTCGATACTGACTGAGAAAACACAAGGAGAAGGTCAAAACCAAATGGAGCACAAACATTCGGAGCACGCGGAGAAGTTGCAAAACAAAATAACTCCCCCTGAAAGCAAGCCTATACACAAATGCTATGCAACAAAGCTCATTATGAAGGATACCAATTGAAGCATATAAAAGAGCTATACCAATTGAAGAAGGACATAAAAGAGCTAAACTCCCCCTAGCTCAAAGCTCTCCCCAAAATGCATGACTCTCCCCTTTGTGCCAATACACAAACTCCCCCTTGCAAACAGCTTCTCCCCCTTGACAAAAGGGAACATGCTGATGGGTTTTAACATTTTTTCACAAAGTTGACACAAATGCAAGACAAGTCATCAACCAAAAGCATATGGGGTGATCACAAGATGTATCGGAGCTGGGGGTATGTACACTAAGCTAAAAATGCATGATATGCACAATGCAACAGCTTAAAGTGTATAGCAATCAGAATGAAAAGATGCTCAAAAAGGTGCTGCCCTGAAAGTGTAGCAGCCAATACAAATGCTAGCAAAGGCTCAAACTGATCAAGTGAATACGGAATATGAACAATTAAACATATGAGCAGTTTTAAGCCATTCAAAAGCAGTTCACCACTAAAATAGCACGTAGCATGAATAGACAGGAAATCAAACAAGTGCTAACTCAAGTATAAAAGGTGAACTACCCCTAGCAAAGTTCAATCATCATGCCATAGAATGAAGCATAGACTTGTGTTATTTTCAAATTTTATCGGAGATTGCAGCGGTATTAACACAAGTTCATATTAAAGCATGTGATTACGAGAGGTTGAAAACATGGTCATTGCCTAACTTTTCAACCGGGCTAAGCCTATGCAAGAAAAGCAATCGGAAGCTTAAAGCACCGGTTTCGGTCTTACACTACACGACTCAAGTTTAACTCAAATGTGCAATGAGAAACAGTCTCGATACCGTGAGGTGCTGACACATGCAATCCCATCTCGATCTTTTCATTTCACTTAGACTTGGTTCAAATTTTAAGCATAAGGTAAATATGAACAAACCAAGCAAGTGAATGACTCAGTGCAAGAGACATAGCAACCTAGCATACAAAAGATAGCACAAGTTATCTCAACACATCCTATCCATGCTAGTTGCCACTCTCAATGGTGAACAAATTAAAGGTTTCATAATTGATTAATCAAGTTCACCATTTGCAAAAATAGCTTAGCTCATAACATGTATCAAGTGATCAAAAAGAGCCTAAGCTACAAGCATCATCATGTATAAGCAGGGCATACCAAAAAAAGCATAATCTCATTTTCATTACTATATTCATGAAGCTCTAAAATGCACGATATACATGATAAAATGCATGCAAAAGCTAGTCTATCAAAGACAAAGCAAAACTAGCCTAAAGAGAAAGACCCAAAACAAAAGGGTATCGGAGAATTCCAACTAAGATACAACAAGCAAAATGCTTCCCCAACTAAAAGGGAAACACTCACCAAACTCACAAGTAAAGAGCCAAGAAACGCTCAAGCGACAGCCAGCAAAATCCACATCGAAAAGACCACACAACAAAAAGAGGTCAAGGAAGAAGAGTACCAAAATCCGAACTCAGAAGTGTGTCGGGGGTACCTCATGAAGCGCATGACCGCCTGCTGGTGTGATACCCGAGGGGACGCATGAATCTGCTGAACTCCAGGGCGCCTGCCTCGCCGAAGTCGTCTCCCCCTCGCCTGATGCTATCGCTCCCACAGGTGCAGCTAGTGCTCGCTGGAGAACTGCTCGAACGGAACCCCAAGTCGAAGTGGGATCGGGTTCGTGAGCCGAAATGCTCTCTCCAGGCTCCTGTTCTCCTGCACACTCAAAAGCAGAAGAAAGCACAAGGCATTGTCTCGTCTAGTGTGACCTCAAGGTCTCCACGAAAACGGTTAGTCACATAATAAGCATAAGGTGATCTCTCAACAAAAAGAGGCCTACCTATGAATGATACCGTAAGGAGATCTGAACTCAAACTAGCCTAGACTACCATGCAACAGGATAAAGCACTATGGAGCAAAATGCAACCTAGAGACATGTTCAACCCAAACACAGCCTAAACCTCAACACATGCTACAATGCAAGATAATGATAGCAATAGATCCAAAAGCATGTAACATGATAAAATTGTGGAAAGACTAGTGCTCAAACTAATCATATCAACAGGATACATGTAGCTAACCAAAACTAGCACCTGAAAGGTGATACCTAATGAACATCATACCTCTACAAGTAAAGCTCATGGTGAAGAATGGTAAAGCATGGCATAATGTTCATGAGGATCACAAACTAGCATGAAAAGTGGAATAACCACCAAAGCTGTACACAAGGCTAGCATGACATGATATACAAGATGGCTCATGCTAGACTAAAACAAAACATGAAATAAAAGAAAATGTACATGCAAAAACTATACCAGTGAGCACCTGAACTTCCATCTCATACCACAAGAAATAGAACATGGATGTTCAAGGCATGAGTGTGTAAGAAAGCTCACTGAGTAGCAAAAGCCTCTTTGGAGGCAAATCTAAGCGGGGTGTAGAGAACCATCAACTCTTGATCACATCTAAAAGATCAAGCTCCATCAGGCGCATGTTCTCCACCCCGCGTCCTCATATCTACACACAAGAGGACAAAGCAGGCCGAGTCTTGGATCCCGAAGGGTTAGCAAGCATGTACTTGGGAACCCAAGACTTGGTCACAGATCTCAACTTATCTTGTGAGTTAGCATGATGCAAATGTTGGTTCAAATGCAATTGTGAAACACCCTTGGAAGCATTCCTCAAAAGGACAACTCGAGGAGAAGAACGAGTCATACCACAGGAAAAGAGGCAAACATCTTCCAAGGTTTTTGTAGAAGAACCAATAGAAGCACCATGAAAAGCATGACGTGGACCAAGAGAAGAAGCACCAGAAGCATGTCCACGATCATGACCTATCCCACTAGAAAAGGAGTCATAAAACCCATCAACAAAGAGGGGCTTCTTACTAGGAGCACAAGCGTTCATGCCATGAGAAGGGCTATGAACCACCAAGTTCCTAGAAGAGCGAGCTTGGCGCAAGCGTTTGGCACGCCGATAGCAAAAGCTTTCTTGATGCCCATCTTCCTCACAAAAAGAGCAATGGTACAAAGGCCTACTGGAAGGCACACCATTCTCCGACAAGTGAGAAGTCCCTTGGGACTTAGAACAAGAAGCATCAACAACCAACTTGGTGCCAACACTCGGAGCACACGTGCCATGGAAAAGGCAACGCGGCTTCCTAAAAGCCTTAGCTCGAATACGCCGCTCGTGCTTGACACGGCGAAAACAAAAATCGAGCGAATGTCCATCCTTCTTGCAAAAGGTGCAATGAAAAAACGGATTGGGAGCACGAGTCCCAAAAATATGAGAAGCACCCTTGTCAAGAGAAGTCCCTTGGACATCACTCAAAGAAACAACAAGGTTAGGAGTAGCTATGGAAGAGCTATCCAAAACTTTGGCACAAGTGCTAACGTCAAGAGACTCACGCGCAGAACAAGAACTCAACTCCGGTTGCAAAGATGCAAACACAGAAATATCAACATCGGTGTTGGAAGAAATGCGTGACTCAAACGACTTAGCACAAAGGCTCTTGCATCTTTTGGCCAAAGCCTCATTTTCAAACATGAGGCGGTCACAAGTACCACAAGGAGTGTTTCTCAAGTTTTCCATCTCCTTTTCAATGCACTTGGCATATGTGGTACGCAAGAGCTCAATCTTCTTCTCAAGTTTGGCACTCATATCATTGTGCTCAACCAACTTAGCACTCATATCATCGCGCAAAACCTTCAAAGCCAAAACTTCCTTTTCTAAATCAATGCAAGATGTGCAAATAAAATTGGTGGAAGAAACATCACCATTCACATCAAGCAAACAATCATAATTGGCACAAGAAGTATGGCAAGCATCTTTATTCAAAGAGCACAAGCTACAAGGCCTAGCATTTATCTCATCAATTTCAGCCCTAGCATGCTCAAGTTCATCTACACATGTGGTGTGAGTCATTTTTAATTTATTAATTTCAGCAAGCAAAGACTCACAAGAAACACATGGTAACAAAGCATTTGACTTAAGCAAGGTTATTTCAGTTTTAGCACATTCAAGATCCTTGCACAAGTCAATGCAAACTAAACATGGTTTGGAAGCATTTGATTTTGACAATTCATTCTCAGATTTTAAGTTAGCAAGAGAAAAGCCTAGCTCATCATTCTTCCTAACCATGTCATTACAAGAGGTGCAAGGCAAAGAGGGTCTAGACTTCAACCTAGCAATGGAGCATTTCACCTTCTCATTCTTTCTAAGCAAGATAGCACAAAGCCCATCATTCCTAGTGCAAGCCTCATATAGGTTGTGCAAGGTCACAAAACCACAAGCAAGTGTACCTCTCTTGGCCTTGCCAAGTTGATGTAGAAGATCCTCTGGTGAAAGTTCATCATCACGTAGAAGATTCAACAACTCATTCACCTCGCGATCCCTCTCATCAACTGCACTCCTCCTTCTTCCCAAGATGTCGTCCTTGGAAACATTCAAACCAAAAGACAAAGACATACTTGAAGAAGAACTTGGTGCTACTTCCAAAAGCACAGTTAGTGTTAGCCAAATAAAAAGCTCAACACCTCGACAAGCAAAGTCGGAAACAAAACCGCTCTCAAAAGGTCGCCTTCGCGGATCCAGAATCGGTTAAGGTAGAGAGATCCTTAACTGGCTTCGATACCAATTGAATGACCGAATTGACGACCAGATGGGGGGTGAATGGGAGCCTCAAATTTCTTCTCGAGAAACGATGGCCCTTGTCCCAGAAAATCACCCCAAAAGCAAAGACTCAAACAACCTGTGAGTTCATGACCTACGAATAGGTGGATACCCTAGGAGATGTCCTAGAGGTACAGCGGAACTACCGAAGAACCCCCAAAATAAAGCGCCAAAGCAACGGGGCAAAACTGCACAAGCAAGCTCCTAGAACAATCGAACCTCCGATAACGGAACACCCCACTCCTATGGAGAAGAGGAAAGTGTTCGACCAAAACTACTTAGGCCAACTAGTGGCAAAAGCACCTTGGAAAGATCCTTATGAAGTTAGGAAACTAACGTAACAGACGGATCTCAAATCGGAGCTCGAACGCAAAAGATACGGCCGCTAAGCAACGAAACTCCGAAAGCGGAACACTTAACTCCTATGGAGAAGAAGAAAGTGTCCGACCAAAAATACTTTGACCAATGGTGGAAAAAGTACGTTGGAATGATCCTTAAGAATTTAGGAAACCAACGCAACAAACGGATCACAAATCGGAGCTCGTACGCAAAAGATACAGACGAAATCAGCAAAACTGTGTAGTCGTGGACTGTCCGCTAGTGAACCGCGGACTGTCCGCTATTGAACCCCGGACAGTCCGGGAATGAGTCCCGGATAGTCCGCCGTTCAAAAATTAAAACAGCGACCTCGCTGCCCGTAACAGCCCCGACCCCCGGACAGTCCGGGGATGAGTCCCGGACAGTCCGCCACTGTCCAGAAAGCCCAAAAACAGCTCGGGACAAAACCAAAATCGATTGGATCTTCACCAAATCGAACGGGGCTGCAACCAAACTTCTCCCAAGTGTTCTTCTACGTGTGAGGAAGCTAATCCTAGGATATCATCGCTCCAAACCGAATAATCCATGAGAAATCGGAAGAACACTAGAAAAGGGGAAAAATGAAGAACAAAAACGATTTTGACCCGATCTACTTGTTCGTGAGGGTAGAGATGAATTCCTTCGGTGGAAATGTTCTCCTCACTTCAAAGAACAAGTTGATTCAAACGGAATCGCAAAAGACGCAGCGTAGAGGGAGATCGAGTGAAGGGAAAATCATGGAGAAAAGAAGAACGCGAATTCAACCACGAATTTGATCCTTGGATTCAGAGGAATGGATGATTGATTAAGCACTCGGTGTCGGGCTACAAGCCACTCCTAGCAACTCAAAGCTTGGATGGCAAAAAGCTCAAGAACAAGAGCCAACTCTCCTCTAATCCTAGCCTTCTGTCACATCAACAAAAATGAGAGTGACACCTCCAAGGATGGGCTGCCCTAACCAACCCCCTTCATATATATAGGCGCACGTCCGAAGACCAAAACACCCTCTCATGATGTACTCAACCCAAATACCCCCAGGGCTAAAACTATCCAACCCTAGCAGTTTTCATCCGACGGCCACGCGCCTTCTCATCCTTCGCTTCGACTCGATGCAAGCTTCAGGATGCCGCCACGTGCCGTCACCGTCGACCGCCGCGCCTTCTCACCGATAGCTTCGCCGCAACGCAAGCCTCTCGGTGCCGCCACGCCTCGACCGTCCTTTTGGACCTTCCCCCGGTTTTGAGGCCCAAACCGGGAAACCTGTCAGCCCAGGTTTTGAGGCCCAAACCTGGAAACCGTCCACCCCGAGTTTTGAGGCCCAAACTCGGAAACCCGCAAGCCCAGGTTTTGAGGCCCAAACCTGGAAACCGTCGATGGTAGCTTTTTGAGGCTCAGCTACCGAACCCGTACCGTAGACGGGATGTGGTTCGCACACCCCAACCACCGGCACCGATGCCGATGCATGTACAACCTCCACGCCAGGCACAACGCCTTCGCCTTCCTTCTTGACTCGGCCGACGGCACTTGCGCCGCACGCAAGCCCGTGTCCGACCTCCCGCCAAGTGCCATGACGCCATCGTCTTCGTCCCGACTCGGCCGATGCACCGCACATCCCCATGTGCTCTCGCTCGCCGATGCCACGTGCCAGCTACCACAGCTGGTCCTCTGGCCCTCTAGTCCGTTGGTCCAAGCCTCACGTCCGCCCTTCACCGCTCTAGGTACATCGGCATGACACGTCCGCCGCACGACACGTCCATCCTTCACCGTTCCCAGTCCGTCGGCACGACACGTCTCTACTTGACCTTCACCTCGCCATCGACCACTGTATCCGAGCTCAACACCTGCACATCAACACAGCCAAGAGACACATGTTGCACATGCACACCAACACAGAAACACCACAACTCAACACCACCGGTTAGTCATAAACATTAAGCGCATAGCGAGATATGGACTAAATCGGGAAAAGCCTCAAACCTTCCTCATCAAAGTCAATCATTCATCATATATGTTCTCACTACCATGGCTACAGGAACGCTGGGATCAGTATCCGTTCCCAGCGAGTTTGCACCCTAGAGGCCCTAGTGACAGCTTTAGAGCAGCTCCGCCTCAGCCTCACCTACTTACCAGGTTTCTCAGACCTGTTGGGGCGGTCTGGCTCCTACATAGAGGACTGGGTGTTCCAGTTTTACGCTTCACTTTGGGTAAACCCGGACAGGGCGACTATTGAGTTTGCTTTTGAGGGCGAGCACTACAGGCTATTCACTTCAGAGATCCGAGAGTGGTTTGGACTTCGTCACTCCCAGACTCGGATTCACGACTTGTGTTACGGTCAGACTGAGGCCCCCTGGCGCCCTCACGGCGGAGAGCAGCCCCCCACAGACCTTGTGCGTCCTTGCTTTCGTGAGCCCTTCGAGGAGGGTTCGAGCCGTGCGCCGAAGGATCTCACTCCTGCGGCCCGGATCCTCCACGAGGTGCTCCAGCGCACCCTGTTGCCTCGTGTTGGGTTCAGAGAGGCGATCTCCAGACTTCAGTTGTGGTTACTCAGTTACCTAATCCAGCAGAGGGATTTTGATATTCTGGATGTGATCATCTGCGAGATGGAGGACACAGTGGCAGAGGGCATTAAGGCCCGCAGGCAGTTCCCATATGCCCATTGGATCTCCTACATTCTGTGGAAGGTAGCTGCTACCACCGGCTCTCACCCCAGTCAGTCACTTACAGGCTCCGCGACTGTGTTCCCCGCCTACAACATGAGTCAACTTCTGGGACACGGTCGGGACCGCCGGCAGCAGCAGCAGCAGGGGGCACCGTCCAGTTCATGCCAGAGACCTGAGGTCCCCGAGTCAGCTCAGGAGCAGGACGAGATAGTCCGGGCCCTCGCCGAGCAGGAGCTAGCAGAGTTAGAGGGTGGTGACACGTTCGTCGCAGACGACCCCACCGACAGCTCTGACGAGGATTACCAGCTCCCGCCTCGCTTTCAGCCTAGAGCTCATGACTCTCAGGTCGGGACGTCTGGTATTGCTTCCTCTGACCCCGCACTTCTTGCTATTCTAGCACGGATGGAGGAGCAGCAGAGGACAGTGACTCAGGACGTACAGAGGTTAGCCCAGGAGCAGCAGCGCTTGGCTCAGCAGCAGGCCCTGGCACAGCAGCAGGCGCAGGAGCGTTCAGACGCCCTGTAGCGACAGATGATGGCGTTGCAGCAGCAGACCTTGAGCTTCATGGAGCGTCTAGCCAGCGGACCTCCTCAGTGGCAGTGGCAGCAGCCCCCTCCCAAGCACCAGATCCAGTGGCAGCCGCAACAGTTTGGTCAGCCTCCACAGTTTCAGCAGCTGCAGTCCTTTGGCCAGAGCTCCTCTCAGTTCACCTCCTTTACCACTCCGCCTGGAGGAGCTCCCGTCTTCAGTCCTTTGTGCACTGGTTTCACGCCACGTCCGACAGAGTCTCTGTTCGCGACGACCACCACCGTGACGCGGGGACTTGTCTGCCACTTTCAGTGAGCTCACCGGTTTTCCTACTCCAGATCTTCCGGATCCAGCTCCGACGTCGATGGCTCCTGTGACCTCCACCACAGAGACCTTACCGAGTTCCGTCGCGTCCTCAGAGCAGACCGAGCCGGTTCAGTCCGAGACGACCACGACAGTTCAGCCTGAGTTGTCAGTTTTTTTCGAGCTTCCGCATTCCGAGACTCAGGTTAACACCACTACTGAGACTGAGACTGCGACAGAGCCAGAGCAGGGAGAGCAGTCAATGCCAGAGCCGACCCAGACCGCTTCTCAGCAGCTTCCAGCTTCAGAGGGTCAGCAGGCTACCGACGTCTCGTCTTCCGACTCCAAGGAGTTTCTACAGCAGTTTGAGTTTACTCCGCGCACTCCGGAGACGGCACCTGACTCGTCTGCACCACCTCCGCCCTCCGACGCTTAGTTTGGCGCTTGATGCCAAAGGGGGAGAGTGGCCGAGTATAGCGATAGGGGGAGCGATGTGAGAGGGTTTTGCTTCTTATGATGTGTTATGTTTCACATACGCTCTTTACTTATCGCATCTTTTGGCACTTTGGTTTGTTATATACTTGTGCTATGGATCTCATCACATGTTTGTGCTCACTATGTTATATTATATGACATGTCATTTCATGTTGCTCATTATTTGCACTTAATTCTCACTTGATTATGTATATGAGCTATTTACTCTTGCACTTGCTATTCACTCTAATCTGTTGAGTGCAGGATGATGGCATGATGTGTATGAGCTTGCCCCTAATCACTTTCTCTTATTCTTTGCAAGTTCATACATGTCATGATTTAAAAACCTCTTCTACCTATACTCGATCTCGTGTTGTCATCAATCACCAAAAAGGGGGAGATTGAACGCATCTTGGCCCCTAGTGGGTTTCGGTGATTGGATGAAACACAAGATTACTGTGACTAACATGTGTTTTGCAGAAACAGGATTGAGTTAGGTCACGATAATGGCGATGATACGGGCATATGGAGTTCATGTCCCCTGGCGATGGATATCGTTTCGGTTTTCAAAGGACGGACGACGAAGTCGGTGGTAGACTAGGCTAAGTGTCACATGGTGTTGGAGGACACTTAGGTAGTCTTAGGTCTTTGTTTTTTCTTTGGCCGTACTATAAAGGGGAGCGTGAATCAGTAGCTTGACCTAGATGAGTCTATTGAGGTAGGTGTGGTGCACACTTGTTATTTCATAGCCCTAGGTAGCTCAAAGAGATGCCTTATGTCGAGGAACAAAAGTCGTTTAGGCCGCGTCGCGATCCGAGTTGAGTTTGCCCTTGTAATGGGCATCAGACGCTGGCCAGGTGGGCATCGGACGCGTCCGATGCTCACCCCGACTAATGTTTTGTCTGATGCGTGGCATCGGACGTGCCGATATGTCCACATCGGACGCGCCCGTGCCACTGTTCATGTGCGCGTGAACTAGGAGCTGCATCGGACGCTGGCATCGGACGCTGAGGGCCAGCGTCCGATGGCCATGCATAGAGGTTCCAGAGAGGGTAAATCCACATCGGACGCGTCCGATGTGGTGGCATCGGACGCTGCCCAGCGTCCGATGTCCCTTTAACAGGTCTGACAAGAGGGTACAATCGACCGTTGGTCGAGGTCATCGGCGCGTCCGATGCCAGGCATCGGAGCGTCCGATGCCACCGCAGTGAGCCCCGTTTGGTGCTCTTTTGGAGGACCGATTGGGGGAGTATTTATACTCCTTCCCTCCATCCATTAGAGTGTTCTTGCCACTTCCATCTGCTTAGAGACACATTATGAGTGTGAGATAGTGCAAGAGCCCTAGTGAGATTGAGAGAAAAGCTAATTTAGAGAATTAGTGACCTCCTAGTGAGAATTGAGTAACAAGTGTGCATCCATCCATCTGTTTGGCCTTGTGTTGGTCAAGTGAGAGTTCTAGCTTGTTACTCTTGGTGATCGGGATCACCTAGACGGCTTGGTGGTGATCGAAGAGCTTGGTGATCATCCGGAAGCTTTGTGGATGACCCAAGTCAAGTTGTGACAGGTAGCGAGCGATTCACCGGGCCGGAGTGGCGAAGAATCAGCTCGTAGTGAGCACTTGATCCTTGCGCGGATCAAGGGGGAGCGATACCCTTGCGCGGGTGCTCCAACGAGGACTAGGTGGGTGTGCCGACACCTCGATACCTCGGTAAAAAGATCGTCGTGTCATCTCTACTCCTTTACTTACACATTTACATTTGAGCAATTCAATTCCGCAATACATTTGTTGTTCATTCTATATTGAATTGCTTTGCTAGAGTAGGAGTGACATAGACTTGGTCTTTTGTGCGGTAGAATAGAAAGAAATACACTTCTAGGTACAAGGGCGTTAATTGGGCTTAATATGTTTTAATTCTTGCTAAAGTTTTAGAAAAGCCCAATTCACCCTCTTGGGCATCTTGATCCTTTCACAAGGAAGTACTCATATATGTTAAGATAAAATCATACCATGGAAGTGTTTGATGATCTATTACTACCAGTGGATAAGTTAAAAGACTATTGTATAGAACCAGATGACCTTTGGTTGCACAGAAGCAACGAGAGAGAAAGAAGTAAGCAAAAACTGTTAATTTGTGCCGAGTCATTGCTAGACCTTGTTTTTGGTTGAATGCATTTCCTTACTTAAATCATGAGACCCTCTGGTTATGTCAGAGACGATCACATCCTCTTCTAGCTAGGAAACAGTTCTAGTCAGTAAAAAAAAGATTCAGAATGTAAGAACAAACTGTTAGCTTGTGCTGGTTCATTGCGGTACCTTGTTTTTGGTTGAACACCTTTCTCTACTTAACTCATGAGAGCCATCGACGTGCACTTTACCCAGTTTCGTGTCTTGAGGCTATTCCCTTTCATGCCTAAAGTGTAGATACAGAAGAAAATGGTATTGATATCACAACATTATAGGTAGGATCACCACATCCATGAACAGGTAAGTTCACCTCTATTGAAACATTTCATCGAACACCTGTTGAGCAAGGATGTAGGCCGGTCATCTCCCCTCTGCCTGCTCTTCTCTCCCTCCTTCACCTGCTCATGCTAGTCGCCATGCACAGCCACGACAGAAATTGTCGCCCCAAGCAGCGAGATCTGGAAGATGTGCAGCCATGGTCCACCACGCAAGCTCCCTGCGTGCGCCCTGCTAGGCGACCTTGCCGCAACGCTTGGAGGCCGGTGGAGGAGGGTCGGCTCGAGCATGAAGCCGACGGAGTTCACAGGGACTGGCGGCATTCACAGGGGCCGAGCATCGAGCCATGGGCGCAGCGCATGGAGTCGGCGGGGTTCACAGGCGTTGCAGCCGATGGCCGACGCAGCCTGGGAGGGGCTGCCGACGCTGCTTTGGCGGAGCTGTCAAGGCCGGTGGCGGCCGATGGCTGGCAAGGCCCGGGCAGGACGTCGGGGCCGGTGGCAGTCACGCAATGGCGTACTAGGGCGAGAGGAGCAGCGGGAGGTGAGGGGAGCGCTGGCTCAACCTGGCTACGCGGAAACAGCCCTCCCCTCCGTTTCTACTAAGCCTGGCTAGCTTCTCCTTTTTGGCTTAGCTAAGCCTGGCTAAATGGCCTGGGCAGCCAACCAAACATGCCTTGTGTGCATTAGGTAAGCCTAGTTGGGGACATAGCCACCCAACCAATCACACCCTATACATCCATATCATCAGCCAACATATCATCAGCTAAGGCCAGCGAGCGAATGCTTGCACTCATGGTATGCTCTCCACATAAGAGAGCCTCTCGCCTCAGCTTCTCACAGATGAGTTCAGCTTCCTTCGTGGTTCCCTTGAAATAGTTGTTTGCAGTTTTAGCAGGTAAGGTATCCATCAAACAGCAAATACTACGCTACGTAGTACGGAGTAGTATACAACAAATAAAGCTTGTCATTTCTGGTCTGGCACCGCCAACACTTACCAACAGGAGCATGCGCTCGAACTTGGTCTTCTCCTTATCACTTTCACATTCTCTTTGTGCATCACGAATAACATCACCAAGAGCATCAGCATCAGGTACCCCTTCTTCATCATCCCCCCATTGCATCATCATAAAGACACCATACTGAGCAATAATATCGGCGTGGTCCAATTCTTCTTCTTCTTCTTCACCTTCATCCATTATAACTCTTGCTTTCTCCATGCTTGGTCCAACAAATATAGTTTGGTACAAAACCTAACTTCAACAAGTGTGAATGAAGAGTCTTCGAGTTGGAATATTCTTTCAAATTCTTACACATGACACAAGGGCAGCACATATGAAACCATCCTGCTTGTTTGCCTCAGCCACAGCGAAGAAATAGTGCACGCCATCAATAAACTCTTTGGAGCGGCGACCGGTATTATACATCCAATTGCGTGTTACCATCTGCATTAATATGATAACCATGCATTTAGTTCCTCATCATCTTATGACACAACATGCATGACATATATCATATGATTAATTCAAGCAAGCTTGACTACAACGAAGACAATCACAGCTAGCACTAACAAAACTAAAACTAAAATACACTTAAATAACATAATTAGTTCGCGTCTGATCCCAACTAAAAGAGACAGATCATTCGCTTCATCAACATCGATGGGCTTCTTCCGCTGGCTCACTGCCTCATCACCGTTAGCCGCAACAGCTTGTGCAGCTGAGACTCGTACGTGTTGAACATACTCTTCCTCCCAGTACCAACTTGGACATCCGCCGGTGCCGTCCCACTGTAATTAGAACAAAGAATAAGAAAATTAAACAAAATCATCAAGCAAAACAGGTACAAATTAACCATATTTATCAAATGCGGGGAATAACTAACCAACCTTACGATCCGAACACTTATAGAATATACGATCGTTGTTGGTTCCCTCCTTTTTTACTCGGTACTCCGTCACAATCTTCTGCTTACACTCGCCGCAAGCAATGAGAGGAAGATCCGGCCGTAAACGCTTTGGATCCCGATGATGAGGCTGAGGACCCGGTCACGGTTGCCATCTACTATATCTATACCCATTTTTAAACTATTACATGCAAATTTCTCATTTTCTAAACAATTGAAAATAAAAAAGACCCTAAATTTATCTATTTGTTTAGATAATGTAAAAAATGTGATATAGCAATACCAATTTAAGTTCTGTCTACTCTCTATATTCATTGTTGCAAACTATTATAAATTCCATATTTTTCCAAAGAAAATTAACTAAAAAGACACTAAAATTCATTATTATTACTTGTTTTGCATAAGTATGAAATATACGATGGATATTACACCTAGCAGTAGAAAACTATCAATCAACTCTCTATGTTTGTTTTTGTAAACTATATATTTTAATTAAATTCCTCTCATATTCAAAATACATGGTAGGATGAAACTAGTTACCTCTAAACGCAAAGAGACGATGACGAAGTCGAAGAAGATCACCAATTGACGCCTGAGATGAAGAACAAGCAAGAACAAGCAATAGCAAGAGCAAGAACAAGCAAGGAAGCTCACTGAAATTTGAATGTCTCTGGCTCGGGGAGGAAGAAGTTAGCATTGGCAGGTTATAAACCGGAGAGCTTTAGTCCTGGTATGTAGGGTTTGTAGTAAAAACTGGGGCTAAAAGGTGGTCATTTATCCCAGGACAAGCCACAAACCGGGGCTAAATCTTTAGTCCCGGTCTATGGCACCAACCGGGACTAAAGAGTCCCCTTTAGTTCCAGTTGGTAACAGGAACCGGGACTAAAGGGTCCCTGCCTCGACAACTCTGCCCAGTAGCCGTTGGGCAGGACCCTTTAGTCCCGGGTCGTATTACCAACCGGGATTAAAGGGTCCTTTAGTCCCGGACGGCAAAATCGCCGAGACAATTAGTGATTTTGAGAATCGGCCAAACACCGTGCTTTGCAGTAGTGCTCATTCATGCTCCTGGTGCCACCTCATAGCGGCGGCTGCCTCGCTCGTCATTAACAAGATGACATCATCTCCGGCCAGCGGCTGTGCTGATCGGATCTGACAATTAGCGATTTTGAGAATCGGCCAAACACCGTGCTCTGCATTAGTGCTCGTTCATGCTCTGGTGCCACCTCGTAGCGGCGGCTACCTCGCTCGTCATTAACAAGATGATATCATCTCCAGCTAGCGGCTGTGTCGATCGAATCTGAGCCTCCAGATAGATGGGGCCCTAGATCGTGGTGGTGGCTGCCTTTCTCCGTCCTCTATCGGTTCCGTGTCCTCCCCTTACACAGGATTGAGGGGTTGCTTTTATAGGCATGCGTGCCGCCTTTGTTCGTTGCTAGGAGAGCGAGATTCTAGGAGATCTTCTCTGCACCTTCGAGATTATCCCCAGCTTGAATATATCCACGCATGCAAACACCCGTCATTGAATGTGGACAGTTACGGCTCCGCGTACGTGTTCCGCAGCCGGTACGCTCACATCTCTATCTCTATCTACTACTAAAACGTTGAAAGTGGAATCGTCCGCAGACTCCTTCGTCCCGCAGGCTTCGGCGTGTCCCAGACTCCTAGTGTGCAATTTCAAACTCGTCCTCGCGCCTCCAGGCTGTCGCTCAGCACCGTGACTCCGAAAGTGGCACCGCCTGACGCCCTTGCCCCTCCCATAAGCACAAGGCGACGCCAGGCCACCGCCCCAGAGCTTCGTTCCTCCATTGCGACTCTCGGAGCGTCGCCGGACTGCTGCCCCACCACGCCACCTAGTAAACGCCTCGCTGTGTTGCCCCCAATCAGGCCCGACAATGCCAGACCGTCGTCTCGGAGCTGCCCTCTATCAGCAACCCCATCTAGGCAACTGAATCTCGCAACTGAATCTCTCAGTATCTAGAAGGCTCGAGAAGAGCCCGAGCAACAATCCGGGTACAAAGAGTGGAGAAGATGAATAGTATAACTAAGATAAAAGGTAATTCACTTATATTTTGATTGATGCCTCCTTTGGGTCTCCCGGTCACCTTAAGTAGCTGGAGCCCCCTTCGGCCAACCTGGCTTGGGCCCACATGACAGACGATACCTGACATTCCCCCCTTCTTAAAGTTCGGCTTGCCCCCAAACCGATGGAGAAGACGGGAACCACCAGGATCCCAAAGACTGAACGAGCTCGTGTTGCAAGGATCATAATCTGTGCAGAGTCCATTTAGAATTGTGATGTGATCAGTGGAAGCACCACACTTGAGTTGTCTTGATTCTAGTTTGAGATCCCAAACTGTCCAGACATGATCCACGACAATTGGCAGCTTACAGATACGTCCATGGCTATCCAATGCTTGAGAACCCGTGGCAAAAGTTTTTGCCGGGATGAACTGTTGCACATGCTGCCCTCGATCGAAAAGGGGCCATGGAGGCGGCCTGGGATGATCTTCCTGTTGCCACTGCAGTTGGACTTGGACAACAACGAAACTTGCAACAAACAGAATAGAGCAACTGGAACTGAACCTGTATGATCTCCCAGGGCCGACGCACATGAGCTGCCCAACTACGAGCTCCAACCATAACAAGTTGTTGTCAACCCAGCTTGGAGTAGGTGGCAAACTCCAACATCTTCCATGGACAACCATCCGCCATTCCACTGAATTCAAGGAATCAATTCCAAGTGCAATCTGAGAAGATAAAGGTGGATGCCAGAACACCTCTTCCATGCTAATAGCAACATAGAATTCCACTTGACAAGGAACAGGGAACTGTGGTAAGCAGTTGTTCTGCACTGACCCAACAATGATTGTTCCAAACCTTCCATCTGGCCTAGCTGAATGTGAAGCCCGTGCAGGAGAAGCATCAAATAGCCGCAACATTGTACGACAACCAAAGGAAGGCCAGGGTGTTGGCCGGAGTGGAACAACAAGCGAAGGCCATGATTGCTGTAACTGAATAATCCAGACCCCCAATCCATTCTCATCGGAAGGAACACATGTGACATAGCTCAACATCTGAACACCAATCAAATGAGTATCGAGACCTGTGTTGAGGTACCTGCTCTCCACACACTGCCAAATCCTTGAGGTTGCTGACCAAGCACAAGTTGCTCCGCTTCCAGAACGGGTCCATAGAAGCAAGCCTGCTAGTGCGAAGTGATGCTGCAGTAGGGGAATTGTTGCTCCACATTTGGTCAAACACCCTTGCTGCATGAACAGAGTGAACAAATGACTTGCTCCAAGCAGCAGCCAGGACCAGCGACGACACTTCTCGTGGTGGAGAAGGGATTGGTGAAGGTGTGGCCGCATCCCATGGTGGTGGTGGTAGGATAGATGGCGCAGGAACTCCATGGTGGTGCAGCCGCCGAGGTGGGCCTTGAGGTTGGCAGACACGAAGGCTGGGTCGGTGTCGTCCACAGCGTCCGAGCGAGGCACGGACCGATGAATCCTTGGTGAAGTCGGCGACGACGGCAGACCCAGCCCAGACATGGACGAGCATGGGGTTGGTGAAGCCAGCGCGGGTGCCAAACTCGCAGGCGCGCTCATCGGCGTGGAGCACGGGAGGACCACCATGGGAGGAATCGTTGCGGACGGCGACGGTGGGAGCAGACTCCATAGCCGGTCGGTTCAACAAGAGAGCGCCCAATCGGATCAGCTCGCCAGCCTGGGTGCGTGCATCGTCGCCCGCCCAGTCCTGCCCGTCGCGCGATGGCGCGAGGTCGCGTCAGCACAGCTGGGCGCTGTCTGTGGAAGCTACGGCGAGGAAGCGACACGGTGGCCCGAAACGGTCTGGTCTAGAGGCGTGGACATCGAGGTGGACACGGCGTTGGAAAGGCAGAACTACTGGGAGTCTGCACAGGCGTGGAGGAGGCCATGGGTGAAGCCGAGGCGGACGAAGGCGGCCCCGCCGCGGTCGGTGAAGCCGACGCGGGCACGGGCACGGAGGAGCGCGTCGCTGTCGGAGCCAAGGCGGGCACGGTGGAGGTCGACATGGTCCGCGAAGCCAAGGAACACGCCATGGTCGGCGAACCCGAGGCGGACGTAGAGGAGCAGACCGCGGTCGGGGAAGCCAAGGCGGAGGCAGAGCAGAGAGTGTTGTAATATTGCAGATAAAGTGACATGCTTTTAATATATTTAATTAAATTAAATAATTGAATTTCAAATATAAACAGCAATTTAATATATTTAATTAAATTAAATAATTGAATTTCAAATATAAACAGCAATTTACTCAGACCATGACAAAAAATAATTATGATATAGAGGAACAAAAACATGTCTAAAGCTTGTATAAAATAAATACAGCTACTCAGTTATATATCAACAATTATAATAGCCAATAGATGAAGAAGACAGATTAATAACATAAACATATTTTGTTTATATATAATTGCTCTCAAAATAGCGGGTTGCTGCTCTAGGCAGCCTTCCAACGCCAGTGGTGATCACTGATCCTGGACTAACGTCACAGTCCTACTTACCAAATAATTTAGGTTCTAGATCAAAAATTATATGTCTAGAATAACAGCAATATAACTAGGTAAACAAAGTACTGATATTGAAAACAGACCAATAAGTAAACAGGTTATATTGCACACAGTTTAATTAAACAGATCAATAGGTAATCAGTTCTACAGTAGAGATAAATTCTTAGACAAATAATTTAACAATGCTGAAAATAATCAACACTCTAGAACCAACGACTGTCACGTTGTCTCACTGTACCGCTTGTATCATCGAGCAATAAATTAATCCGTCCAACAGTGCAATCACACCCAAGTTACAGGAACTAGCAGATTGCACAAATATAAATATTTCTAAACTGTAAACCGAGAAAGGCAACGGGTAACTCACAACACGTAGATTGTCTACGTGGGAAGACAAACTCAAGCGAACACGAAGTTCTGTCCTAGAAAACCAATTCCGCCGCTCACGTCTGAGCCTGCACGACGGATGGAAGACGGAGATACTAGAGCCGCTGTCGGAGCCGAGGGAGACGTCCACGGCCCCAACCCGAGGAGCAGAGGTACACCGCGCAGCAGGGAGCCCAAATACCGGGCCAAGGTCGACAGCAACCAGAACATGGTTGCACAGCACCACACAGGCGCTTGCACAACAGCAGCAGTACGCCACCGGTCGGAACCAGCAGCGAACACCACAGCACCACCACCGGACGGTGCACAGCACCGTCGAGACGACCACAGCACGCGCATGAAGACGCTGCCCAGACAAGGCCGTTTACCACACGAACAGCACAGCTCACGCCCGGCACCGCACGAACAGCACGACGGACGACGGTAGGCAAGTGACCGTGTACACCCTCGCGAGGAGGAGTACCTAGAGCGTCACTTGTGCTACCGTCGACCAATGGAACCTCAGGGG
The DNA here is from genome assembly GCA_009763385.1 of Coix lacryma-jobi var. lacryma-jobi. Classification (NCBI taxonomy): domain Eukaryota; kingdom Viridiplantae; phylum Streptophyta; class Magnoliopsida; order Poales; family Poaceae; genus Coix; species Coix lacryma-jobi. The sequence continues at coordinate 164,740,103 of CM019823.1, read as the reverse complement.
AACAGCAGCCGGACCTCCAATAGAGCAAATGGCACAGATCGAGTGTATCAGAGAGAGGAGTGGAGGAACTGCAGTTTCAGTCGGGAATCAAGAACGAGAGGAGGCGCACCCTTTTAAAGGCATGGAGGAGCGCAGCTGCATCGAGTGGATGTGCGTGAGCTTCAGCCGAACGTGCCTCCCGGAGCGGACGGGCGGGCGTTGACGCCGCCGCCGCCGCCAGGAGCGTTGGCCCGAGCTCCCTTCTCCTCCCTATGCGTGCGAACCCCAGCAGGGGATAAGGATGGGAGTGCTGGACCTGCTGGGCCGCTCAGCCTTTCAGCCTGGAGTGGCCTAGTACGGTCAGCCTTCTTTCCCCTTTTTTTTATTTTATTTATTCATTTCTTCATTTTCTATTGAAAATAAAAGGGAAAAACCCTTAAATGAACAGCAATCCCCACTATTTTTACTCTTTATTTTCTAGTTGATGTCATTGAGCCCCCATACTGTTTATATACTATTTTTCGGCAAAGGTACTTATTAGGTTTGAACCAAAGTCTATCCTAATGATCTCCGACTCTGCACAGGCAAGCGGAGGACTACGCCTTGATCCACAAGCCTTAGTGTGAGAGACTTCAACCAAAAGGCACATAGTACAAGGCAGTTAGACTGCTTCTCTTTCGGGGCAGGGCGTTATGGTCATGCCCTTAGCATCTTTTCATGAGCTCACTAGAGAGAAAACCCTGACTCTCCCGGACTGCGACCCCACAGTCAGCTCATATAGGTGAACTTTTCAGGAAATTCTGTAGGACAATTTCCCTGCCTATAGCATTAAGTTCATTAAGAGCAAATTGCTCAACCTGCCATACAGATGGAGAACGGCAGCTAATGGGACTCTTTAAGAGTTTGTGCTCCTGGTTCCACAGACCTCGGGATCTCCGGTCATACATGATAGTTATCCACAATTGAAACCTTTAATAGGTTATGAGCCCCATTCCCTTGCACGCTGCCTGGATTGGCTTTTGGGCCAGTCCCTTACTGAAAGGATCTGCAATATTCCTTTCAGACTTGATATAATTCACAGTAATTATACCAGTCTCTCTAGCACGCCGACACGAATTTAGTCGTCTTCTAATATGCCTCGAGGATTTTTGGTTATCTTTTCTACTGTTCACCTTTAGCAGTACAGCTATGTTATCACAGTATACTAGGACGGCCGGTATCGGCTTTGCTATCATTGGAAGGTCTGACAATAAGTCTCTTAGCCATTCGGCCTCCAATGCTGCTGAATCAAGCGCAACTAATTCAGCCTCCATTGTGGAACGTGTCGATAAAGTTTGTTTAGACGATTTCCATGACACGGCCCCACCAGCTAAAGTGAATACATAACCACTTGTAGCTCTCATTTGATCCGAGTCAGAGATCCAGTTTGCATCACTGAATCCTTCAAGCACTGGCGGATATCCGGTATATTTAATACCAACATTCATCGCTCCCTTTAAGTACCGAAGTACTCTGTGCAATGCGACCCAATGTCTATCTCCTGGACTGGACGAATAACGAGCCAGCCTGCATACTGCATACGCGATATCTGGTCTAGTAGCACTATTAAGGTACATAAGGGAACCGATGATTTGCGAGTAACGAAGTTGGTCTACAAGCTTGCCTTTATTTTTGCAAAGCTTGTAGGATGGATCATAAGGTGTGGAGAGTGGTTTACAGTCCATATGTCCAAACCGAATAAGGACCTTCTCCACATAATGAGATTGTGTCAAGGTAATCCCATCCTCACCTTTAATTAGCTTGATGTTTAAAATTACATCAGCTTCACCCAAGTCCTTCATGTCAAAGTTCTTGGAGAGGAATGTTTTTGTCTCCATGATTATTTCTAAATCAGTCCCAAACAATAATATGTCATCAACGTATAAACACAAGATGACACCTCTGCCCCTGGCAAATCGATAATATACACACTTGTCAGCTTCGTTTACACAAAAGCCAGCAGTGGTCAACGTGTTATCGAACTTCTCATGCCATTGTGTAGGGGCTTGTTTAAGACCATATAAAGATTTAATCAAGTGACACACTTTGCTCTCTTGCCCTTCAAGCACAAATCCCTCTGGTTGCTGCATATAAATTTCTTCTTCCAGCTCTGCATTTAGGAATGCTGTCTTTACATCCATTTGATGAACATGAAACTTATAGGCAGCAGCTAGGGCTAAAAGCACACAGATTGTGGGCAATCGAGCCACAGGAGAATAGGTGTCAAAATAATCCTCCTCTTTCTTTTGAGTGAAACCCTTAGCCACTAAGCGGGCCTTGTATTTTTCAATACTACCATCAGGTCTCCTCTTCCTCTTAAAGATCCATTTACAGCCCATAGGCTTACAACCAGCTGGGAGATCAGTGATCTCCCAGGTTCCATTAGATAAGATGGAGTCCATCTCACTACGGACAGCTTCCCTCCAGTACTCTGCATCTGGAGATGCATATGCCTCTGAGAGGGTACATGGTTCTTCATCCACTAGATAAATGATATAATCATCTCCCAGAGATTTTTCAATCCTTTGTCTCTTGCTCCTCCTCAACTCCACATCGGGAGTTGGGTCATAGATACTCGAGGGCAGAGAGTATGTTCGTTGTGGACCATCTGGGGCTACTACCTCTTTACCCTTCATTGGGAAAATGCTCTCAAAGAAAGTCACATCCCGAGACTCCATAATGACATTAACAGCAACATCGCTCGTCTCGGAATGGATCACTAGAAATCTATAAGCTGCACTGTTGTTTGCATAGCCCAGAAAAATACAATCTACAGTCTTAGGGTCTCGCTTCCTCTTCTTCGGCAACGACACATTTACCTTTGCAAGGCAGCCCCAAACCCGAAGATGAGATAGATCTGGCTTCCTTTCTTTAAATCCTTCAAAGGGTGTAACCTCACAATTGCGAGGAGGCACCCTGTTGAGGACATAGTTCACAGTGAGTACTGCCTCGCCCCACCATACCTCAGGCATCCCCGAACTTTGCAGCAAGGCATTTGCCAAGTCGCACACTGTCCGGTTCTTCCTTTCAGCCACCCCATTAGATTGAGGTGAGTATGGTGCAGTGGTTTCATGAATGATCCCACATTCCTTACAGTATTCATTGAACAGGTTGGAAAGGTATTCACCACCTCTATCAGACCGTAGCCTTTTAATTGTTTTATTTAACTGGTTCTCAACTTTAGCTTTATAGGTTTTAAAATATTCTAGTGCTTCATCTTTAGTTCTGAGTAAATAAATATGACAGAACTTAGTAGCATCATCTAAAAAGGTAAGGAAGTATCTTTTGCTACCTTTTGTAATTATACCATTCATCTCACATACATCTTAGTGAACAAGTTCTAAAGGAGTGGTACTCCTACCTTCAACCGTATGAAACGGTTTTCTAGGTTGCTTTGCTTGCACACAAGTACCACACTTTGAACCTTCAACATGTTTATATTCAGAAATTAAAGACATGTCACTTAATCTCTTAATAGCCTCAAAATTCACATGACATAAACGAGAGTGCCAAATATCATTAACCATGTCATTATTACAGACCACATTAACAGAATAAGAAGAATGAGTACTCAAGGTAGACAGACGGAACAAACCGACTGACTCATACGACTTTCCAACAAAGACACCAAATTTAGACAGGATCACTTTATTAGACTCAAATACTAATTTGAGACCCTGCCGTAGTAACAACGATACTGAAATGAGGTTCTGACTCATCGATGACACATATAGCACGTCCTTCAGCACGAGTGTCTTGCCTGAAGTCATCTTCAGACAGACCTGTCCTATGCCTCGAACAGCTGCCGGAACTCCATTTCCCATCAAGACTGACCCGCTGTTGCATCCCTGAAATGAAGAGAACATGGACCGATCAGCACAAATATGAATGGTAGCACCTGAATCAATCCACCAGTCATGTGATGGACCTGCCATAAAGGCTTGAGGTGCATACCCTGAGGTGGTGTTAACCACCATGTTCCCTTCTTTGCGCTGAGGCGGAGGACCTTTTCCTTTTCTGTCACGACATCGCTTGGCTGTATGCCCAGCGAGACCACAGATATAGCAAATAAAGTCCTCCTTTTTCTTCTTCATCTTTTTGGGCTTCGGTTTATTCTGGTTCTGAGATAGAGAGTAGTTCTTCTTCTTTTTCTGCTGGAATTTTCCACCTCCGCCCTTCTCAACAAGATGAGCTTGAACTTTCTGGGATGGCTTATTACTGGCCCTTGCACGCTCTTCCACGTTTATAGCAGCAGACAGCTCAGAGAGAGTCATTTGCTTCTTCACGTGGCGGCGTGCGGTCACAAAGTCTCGCCAGGACGGCGGGAGCTTTGCCAGTATTGTGTTCACTTGAAAGCTCTCTGGCACATTGCAGTTATATTGGACTAAGTCCCTCACATAGAGCTGAAGCTCCTGTAACTGCTCCATGACAGATCTTCCCTCAGAGATTTTATAGTTGAGGTAACTTTCTGTGGTGAACGATTCATTACCATTATCTGCCTCAGAGAATTCATTCTTGAGCTCATCCCAGAGTTCCTTAGCAGAGTAGACATCAAACAGGCGGTTCGACAAGACGTTCAACAGTCGAGACAAGCATGCCTGGTTGGCGTCGTCCCACTTTGCCTTTTCCGCTTCCGCGGCGGCCTTCACTGTAGCATCAGCATCAACTGCTACAGCCTCGGGGACAGCAGCCATCACCACCCAAAATAATTTTAGGTCGGTGAGCCACATGCGAGTCTTAATCTGCCAGCGTTTAAAGCTTGCGCCGTCGAACGCCTCAGGCTTAATGACATCAGAACTAGAGGCCATTGCAATAATTGGTTTTCTGGATTGTTGTAATATTGTAGATATAAGTGACATGCTTTTAATATATTTAATTAAATTAAATAATTGAATTCCAAATATAAATAGCAATTTACTCAGACCATGACAAAAAAATAATTATGATATAGAGGAACAAAAACATGTCTAAAGCTTGTATAAAATAAATACAGCTACTCAGTTCTATATCAACAATTATAATAGCCAATAGATGAAGAAGACAGATTAATAACATAAACATATTTTGTTTATTTATAATTGCTCTCAAAATAGCGGGTTGCTGCTCTACGCAGCCTTCCAACGCCAGTGGTGATCACTGATCCTGGACTAACGTCACAGTCCTACTTACCAAATAATTTAGGTTCTAGATCAAAAATTATATGTCTAGAATAACAGCAATATAACGAGGTAAACAAAGTACTGATATTGAAAACAGACCAATAAGTAAACAGGTTATATGCGCACAGTTTAATTAAACAGATCAATAGGTAATCAGTTCTACAGTAGAGATAAATTCTTAGACAAATAATTTAATAATGCTGAAAATAATCAACACTCTAGAACCAACGACTGTCACGTTGTCTCACTACACCGCTTGTATCATCGAGCAGTAAATTAATCCGTCCAACAGTGCAATCACACCCAAGTTACAGGAACTAGCAGATTGCACAAATATAAATATTTCTGAACTGTAAACCGAGAAAGGCAACGGGTAACTCACAACACGTAGATTGTCTACGTGGGAAGACAAGCTCAAGCGAACACGAAGTTCTGTCCCAGAAAACCAATTCTGCCGCTCACGTCCGAGCCTGCACGACGGATGGAAGACGGAGATACTAGAGCCGCTGTCGGAGCCGAGGGAGACGTCCACGGCCCCAACCCGAGGAGCAGAGGTACACCGCGCAGCAGGGAGCCCAAATACCGGGCCAAGGTCGACAGCAACCAGAACACGGTTGCACAGCACCACACAGGCGCTTGCACAACACCAGCAGTACGCCACCGGTCGGAACCAGCAGCGAACACCACAACACCACCACCGGACAGTGCACAGCACCGTCGAGACGACCACAGCACGCGCACGAAGACGCTGCCCAGACAAGGCCGTTTACCACACGAACAGCACAGCTCACGCCCGGCACCGCACGAACGTGCAAAGCTCGGCCTCCTGCTCCGCGACCTGATCCATGTCGACCTCATTGCCGATGGGTGGGAGGACCTTCGTGTCATAGATCTGCTCGACGAGCGCGAACTTCGGGTAGCTAGCTTTGGCGGAGAAGACGAGATCGTGCTCCTCCGGAATGTGGGCGGGATGCTGGAACAACCCACCCCAGTTATCCGGCACCACCTCGGCGACGAGATGCGCCGCAGGGTTTGGCTCGGAGACGCCGACATGGGAACCGGAGAGACGCCGCTCCCACCGAGCCTCAATCTCGTCGAACTTCCTCATGATCCTATCGAAGGCAAGCTTGAGCTCAGAATCCATGGCGCCAGGATCGACGGCTTTGATACCAGATGTCGGGGACGGATCTATGGTCAGGACCGAACCATAGGGCCGTTCCCTTGGAATCGAGGCGTCGCGGTGCCCGTAGGGCCAGTCGGCAGCAACTCCGGCAGGTGAACGCGCGGAAGCCGACTTGGTCCGCGCCGTCAGCTGTTGGTGCTGCAGCGCCGGACCCGGAAACTTGGCGGAGCGATGGAGTTCGAAGAGGTTGTCGTCGACGCCGTGCTTCCACGCCTGGAGTTCCCCGACCGTGGCTTCCAGATCCGCCACCCGGTCATCCCTCTCGTCCGCGATTTCAGACAGCCGGACAAGCTCGAGGTCGTTCATGCGGGATTCGAGATCTGAGATGCGGGATTCAAAGTGATTACCCCAGTTATCGGCAACAACGACGGCGGTGTACTGGCTGCCCGCGAACTCCTCCAAAGAAGTCAGGCGATGCTCGACCGCATCCTCCCTCTCGCGCTGGATCAGGGAGGCTTCCTCGAAGCGTCGTTCCCAGCACGTCCAGCGCTCGGCGGAACACGTGTCGAAGTCTTCGAGGCGCTGGAGCATCTCGTCCAGGACGCTCTGCACGTTCGGATCCATGGCGCCCCGAACCCTCTGAAGACGAGTGAAGTGGTGGTGGTTGGCCGGCGCCGAAGCCAGGGTTCGCCGGGCCCGAGGTCGTCGGCTTTGATACCAGATGTCAGCAACCCCATCTAGGCAACTGAATCTCTCAGTATCTAGAAGGCTCTAGAAGAGCCCGAGCAACAATCCGGGTACAAATAGTGGAGAAGATGAATAGTATAACTAAGATAAAAGGTAATTCATTGATATTTTGATTGATGCCTCCTTTGGGTCTCCCAGTCACCTTAAGTAGCTGGAGCCCCCTTCGGCTAACCTGGCTTGGGCCCACATGACAGGCGATACCTGACACCCTCCTCCACCGCGACTACCAGAGCGCCACCCGACACCTGCCCCGCCACAGCCCGGTCTACAGTCGAGACTTGGGTCAACACCTCACGTCTGGATCTTCGCTCGACTGCCAAGACCCACGTGAACTGCTGGGGACACGCCATCGCCAACCACCGCGGGGTCTATGGCTTGCATGAGCTCCGACGCCGCTACCCGAGCACGGACCGCGTGATCTGTCGGGCACATGCCCTCGCCTGCCGCCGCCATGGCCATACCCTTGCTAGCCGTAGCTTGAGTCAGGGGCGGATCTACCACCGGAGCTCCCTGGTCGCGCCATTGGAGCCCCCCTCAGCCCCCCCCCTAAAAATTTCAGCCATTAACCATGCTCGGCATGTGGAGCCTGGAGACATGGAGGTGACAGAGGTTGAAGACGAGCTGTGGAGTTGGTCTCCTTCCTGGGCCGGTATGTGGCCCAGTATATTGAGAAGTTTGTTTGCAGTCGCAACCCATGAGAAGACCGGCCTTTTTTCCCTTCCTATCTCACGAGCAATCACGGTCGCGAGACTCACGGCAGAGCGACGGCGGCGGCGCGTCGCCAGCTAGGGTTAGCGACTGCGGTGAGCGGCGACGGGGATCCTGGGCTCCTGGCATAGCAGCCATAGACCCTGCATAGTGCGCGCCACAGTCCACAGCAGCAGGCCGGCAAACGGCAAGGCGGATGCCCGGGCGAGCCACGAGCCGACGAGGGCGCGAGGCCGCGAGAGGCGACGTGCACAACCGCGCAGGACTAGACGTGCGGCAAAGCGGACAGCGTCGTCCCTCTACGACAGACAGCATGCAAGCAACACGGCCACACGGGCAAGGGGCAAGCACTCAAGTATACGGTATGTCCCTGTACCTGTTCTTTTTTTCTTTAGATTTGCCTTTTGAACTTTTTTATTGTTTAAAATTTGATTAATATTTAATAAATTTCAGATTTTTCAAAAATGTCCATAAGAACATTGCACACGTATTTTTCTGGTTCAAATGGTACATCAATTCCAAACACTAACAGTGTCAGCACTAATGACAACACAAATCAACGTAGAGTGGAATTTAGTCAATCCGATATAGTGGTATGATATATGTTGTCTTCTACATTCAAAACTTTGAAATTTAAATACTTGAAATTTGTGTGACTAACTTATTTTAAGCATATAGAATAGATGGCTTCTAATGAATTCCAGGCTGCTTCGTGTGTGTGGTGCATAAGTTGTTTTTTCTTTACCTTTCTTCTTTTAGTGAATCTTAAATTGTATATCTCTATCTCTATAAAAAAAATTACTTTTTATATCATCTTGTTATAGACGTACGTATCATTTTTAGTTCTTTTTTTATAAAAATATGAACTTTATTAACAACTAGAGTGGCAGTTCCTTCTAAACATCAACATCAAATACATCTGACATGTCATCAATTAAGACCGATGAACAATATGTGTTCCTCCATGAGAGCAGATTTTCATAAAACTCAGATCGAATCTCTCACCAAATATTGCTAATTCAGTAGCAGCTCCACCAAATAGCCTGCTGCTGATTCAATAGACCGATGAACAAGTAACCTGCTGATTCAGTAGCAGCTCCACCAAATACTGCAATCCAATCTTTTTCTTCCATCTATGTTACAAGAATCCAATGAAAAAAAATAGAAAACGAAAACTCCAATTCTTACTCGATGGATCTGACTGTGCTCACCTTCCTTCGACCTTTCAAGTCGTGTCGGTGTTTCGTACCCGGGGGTATCACACCAACGAGTAATATGATCGCGTGCTTCTCTTCCTGGATGGTGATGCAAGGGAACACAAGGATTTATCCTGGTTCGGGCAAAGAAGGCCCTACGTCCAGCGGGGGGGGGGGAGATGTTCTTGTATTACTTGCACCTAAGTGCTTGTACAGGGGAGAATACAAGCTCAGCGAGCGTGGACCGGAGTCCGGACTCGTGTCTGTGCGTGGACTCGTGTGTTGTTCGTCCCGAATGAGGGCCCTAACGTCCCCTTTTATAGAGCAAGGGGAGGCCAGGGTTACAGAAAGTATTACAGGTGTCGGGGCGCATGGTGCCCCATACGGAGAAGGGTAGGAACCCTGTCTTGTCGGGGCCACTGGAGCCGATGTGATCGTCGCTGTTGAGGCGTCCTTGAGTCGTGGCTTCCATCCCGGGCGCGGTCGTGGGGGCACGACAAGGCGGGAGCCGTACGGCATCCATCCCGGAATGTACAGTACTCGGTGAGGTCCCTCCGGGTTTTGTGGTACCTGTCCTCCAACAGCACGAAAGTAGTTAGGGCTCGAAGGGCGCGGAGCCGGCTTCGAGGCGGTGCCACGGGGGCTCGAGGGGCGCGGAGCCGGCCTCGAGGTGTTACAGTGCAGGGCTCGTGGGGCGCGTAGCCGACCTCGAGGGGTGACAGTGCCTGGCTCGAGGGGCGCGTAGCCGGCCTCGAGGGGTTACAGTGCCTGGCATGGCCGAACAGTGCTGCACTGGTGCCCTTTTGCCCATGCTTGTGGTGAAAACGAGACTTGACCTTTACACCGAGTTACTGTGGTACACGCCGTGCACTAGTGGACATGACCGGAGTAGGTGAAGGCGTTAAATGCGTGGCATGGGCTGGTACGGCTGTCTGTACAGCTCGAGGTCCGTGCGTTAAGGCTCGAGGCGTGGGAGCGCGTTCGCCCGAGGCCTGGCTGGGAGGGCTCGGGCGAGACGGAGATAGAGCGGTTCGCCCGAGGCCTGGCTGGGAGGGCTCGGACGAGACGGAGATAGAGCGTTCGCGTGTTTGCGTTAATTGGGGGTACCCCTTTTTTGTACCACCGACAGTAGCCCCCGAGCCCTTGTTTGAGTGCTTGCACTCGAGCAGGGGCTCCAGGTTGGGATCTCGATGGGTAGCTGACTGGTCTCGAGGGTCTTGTTGATTTGACTCCGTGGGTGTCGTGCGAGCGACACCCGCGGGTGTAGCCCCCGAGGCCATGGGGGAGTGGTTAGAACTCCCTCGTGGACTTCTTGAAGAATCCTCTGTCGTTTACGAACCTTCTGCCCAGTGGGCGCGCCTTTTTAGGCGGACATCGTCAGGACGTGCAGATCGCGGGTCGTATGTACCTTTCCTTTGCCGTGGGGGACTTCGTCCTGGGCTTGGCTCGGAGGGCTCGGACAAGAAGGAGAACGAGCGTCTATCCTGGGCCTGGACTCGAGGGCTCAGGCGAGATGGGGGTTGAGCTTTCACCCGAGGCCTGAAAATCTCATGCTCACATAAAGAAAAGAGATTAGTCGCAACTGTCCGAGTTTTTAGACCCTCTTTCGTCGAGGGGTGCCAGGCTGAACCGACTGGCCGGCTCCTCGAGCTGTCCGGCATGCCGATTGCCCTGGCTTGTCATCCCGCGAGTCCTTTCGATCGGATGCGAGGGGGGATGCCTCGTACTACCCCGAGTGGGCGAGTATCGAGGTTCCCGGTGAGCTGGTAACGGGGAATCCAAGTGAGAGCTCGTGCCCCGTTCGTTAGGGGTCGACTGTGGCCCGGAGGCGGTCTCATAAAGCATGGGGGCTCAGTCTGCAGGAGTGCCGGGTCCATTCGATAGGACCCGGTGGCTCGATGCCTCCCTCCGAGGGGATCTCACTGCACGTCGAGCTCCCCGCCTTGGATACACGTGAGGGGCCTCGAGGGCTCGGCCCTCGAGTAATGCTGCGAGTGGCGCCCCTTGGTGTCCCTGACTCGGGTGCTTGAAGCCGGCTGTCGAACCCTTTTCGAGGGCCAGCCTTCGCTGCTTCGAGACTTAGGGCCGGGGCCCGTTTTTACCTTTATGAAGAAGCCTCCGTCGTCTGGGAGTCCTTCTGCCCATTGGGCGCGCCTTTTTAGGCGGAAACTGTCGGGGAGAGCGACGGGCGCGAAGCCGGAGCGACGGTCGTGGCGGGCCCGGGTGGTGGAGCGAATGGGGAGGTAACGCGTGTATCCTGCACCTGGCTCGAGACGCGGTTAAGTAGGCGCATTGAATGCATTTGGTTACCTTTTTACGTCGTGGGACGCCTCGCCTGTTGGTGTTCTTTCGTATAAATATCAAAAGAGAGGAGAGGATTCGTTTACTTTGCCTTTGCCTTCACTTTCGCCGTAGCCCGCGCACGCCTTCTTCCCAATCTCGCAATTGGAAATCTTCCCGGCCGCCCGTCCGCAGCTCAGATCCGTGCCGCTGCCGACATGGCCGCCCAATCTCAAGTGCTGCCGCCTGAGGATTGGAGCCCATCGAAGACGACGCAGGAGGAGTTGGAGACGCTGGTGGGGCGTGGGCTTCTCCGCCCCAACCCGGAGGCGGGGCCGGCGTGGTGGATTCTTCCATCGGCGGACCACCGTGAGCCGCACCCGCCGGAGGGGTATGTGGTGAGCTTTACTCGCTACCATCGTATGGGGCTCGGTGTTCCGCCGAGTCGCTTCATGCGGGCGCTTACCCACCACTTCGAGGCGGAGCTGCACCACTTCTCCCCCAACTCAATCTCGCACGCCGCCATCTTCGCCGCGGTGTGCGAGGGATATTTGAAGATGGAGCCGCACTGGGAGATGTTCGTCCACCTCTTCCGGGGCGAGCTCTTCGTCAAGGCCTCGAAGTCCGGCGGGAGGCGGTTCGTGCGTATGGGCTCCTTGGCCATCACCGCGAGGACTGGACCTTCGTCGGCCGGCGTCCCGCGCGAGTACCTGCGCTACAAGCTTTCTTCTAACCAGGCGGGGTGGGACGACCACTGGTTCTACTTGCGGAACGAAGGTGGCCTCTTTCCGCAGTATACCGGCGGCATTCTCACCCGTCGCCCAGAGAAGTGGACCTGGGGCGTCGCGTCGGACAGGCAGCGCCACCTGGTGCCGCTGATGAAGGCGATGAAGGAGTTGGTGGAGGAGAAGGGGCTGACCGTCGCGGCGGTCATCTGGGCGTTCCACCAGCGGAGGGTCCTTCCGCTGGCGGAGCGTCCCCTCCTCATGTTCGAGATGGGGCCTAAGGCCTCACTCGAGGGGTTGAAGCGCTCGAGGTTGGCGGAGGTCGGGCTGTCCCGGAATGAAGCCGTCTCCCGGGTGTCGATCACGATCCAAGGGACGTTCCGTCCCGAGGAAGCCAACCTGATCGCCATGGCACCCGCCATGGGGTGTCCTGACCTGGTAAGTTTACCTCGAGCCGGTTGCCCTCGAGCCCCTCCTTTCCTCTTTCTTCCCGTAATCTGCCTTATCTGTTCCGTTCTCGCAGGGGGCGTTTACCTTTCGCGCGTCGAGGCCTCCGGTGAGGGAGGACGCCGCGGATACCCAGGTGAGGCGCCTTTCTGCTCAAAAAGACAAGGAGAGCAAGGACGCCGAAAAGAAGAAAGAGAAAATCAAAAACTTGCGTCGCTCGGCTCGGGAGCAGAGGCTGGCGAAGGCTCGCCGCAACCGCCAGCCTGGAGACGAGTCCCCAGAGCTGAGCCCTTCGAGCTCGGAGGAGGAGAGCGATGACGAGGATGAGGATGATGACGAGGGGATGGACGCGCGTTTGAGACGTGCGGGGGTCTTCGGCGTCGGGGCTGACCCCTCCTTTGTGCAGGAGGAAGTCTTGGAGGTCCCCCCGGCGAAGGGATCGCGCGGGGCGCAGTCGCGGAGGGCCGCGCCGAGCCAGGCTTCGCTCGAAGCCCAGGGGACTTCGAGCTCCGCGCCGGACGCGCCGGCTGTCGTGAGGAAGCCGCGGACCAGGAGCGCTGTCGACGCGGCGCAGAAGGAGTCGACGTCGGCGTCGACCCAGGCGGGGGTTCCCGAGAGGGGCCGGCCCTCGAGGACTGGCCCTCGCGTCGAGAGGGACCCTGAGCCCGCCCGTCACGAAGCGTCGAAGAGCGCTTCGAGCCCCCGAAGGAGCGGACAGCACGATGGGGCGTCGAGCCCCCGCCACCATGAGCGTCGTGGGAGGAGCCCCCGAGTATCTCGTGACCAGGGGTGCGAGCGTTCCCGGAGTCCATCGCCGCACCGCCGCCGGGACGCGGGGGCGGACGCCGGAGGGCGCGACCACCAGCGTGGGCGCCGGAGCAGGTCCCGGAGCCCGCGCCGGGGCGAGCGCCACGACGTCAGCACGAGGGCGGTGCGGTCGCCCTCCCGCGATGCGGGGCGGAAGGAGGGCTCTCCCTCGAGGTCGAGCCAGGGGAGGCGTCGGGAGACCTCCCCCCATCCCAACCCTGCGGAGACGGCCCAGGCGCAGGGCTCGAGCCGCGGGGTGGGCTCGAAGCCCCCGAGTGGGTCCGGCGACTCCGGGAAGAAGACCAGCCGCCGCTTCGGGTGAGTAGTTTCTTTGGGTCTCGTCGGTAGTGAGGCTTCACTTCTTTGCTTTTAATGACGCGTGCCATCTCCATCTTCTCAGGGGGAAGCGCTCCTACCAGGAGGTGGACCTCGCTTCGTCCAAGCGGGCCAAGGCCTCGAGCCACGTCGAGGCACAGGCACCTCGAGGTATGGCACCTTCCTCCGCTAGAGAGGCCGCTTGGCTGGAGAAGGCCCGAGCTGCCATGGCTCGAGGGGGCCGGATGGTCGTCGCAAATTTTGGTGAGGCCGTCGTCATCGACCGTAGGGGTCGAGGTACTCTTCTTGGTTCTGACTTCTCCGTCGCCTCGTATTGCAGGGGCCTCAGCTCATGGCATCGAGCCCGCCACCGCCGTATCTGCCGAAGCGCTGCCTCCTCCCCCTCCTCCTCCTCCTGCGATGGTGCCAACTGGGAGCGCCATCCTTCCCCTCACCACGACGGCTGTTCCGGGGGAAGCGCCTGGGGCGAGTACGGCCCCGCCGGCGTCTGGGGCTGAGGAGGCCGCGCCCCTTGTGGCTCCGACCAGCACGGGCCGGGCTGCGGAGGGAAAGGGGGGAGAGGCGTCGGCGGAGGAGGAGTCGACGGTGGAGGACCTTCTCAACGAGCTGGAGCAGGGGCCGCTCCTTTCCGCGGGCTCGATGATGGCGGCGGCGCCCGAGGTGCCGGCTAGCGCCGACAAGGCGCCGGAGTGCCCGGCCAGGGATGAGAACGCGGGGTCGAGCCTTCCCTCGACCGATCCGCAACAGGAAGCGCCGGCGGAGGGACGGAGGGAGTCGGGGTTCGTGCCGTCGGGCGGCGGGTCGCTGTCGGGGCAGCTCGAGGCGGAGGCGGATCTGCCCGACATCGAGCTCGACCGGCCGATATGGCCGTTTCCCGTCCCACTGAGCCCGCCCCTTGCCGTGGTTCCCATCGAGCTGCCGGCCCAGCGGGGGGCACCGCGCGAGGTGCGGTCCATCTTCCAGGAGGTGGCCGCGCTTATGGCGGAGGCGGAGCGTTCCTGCTCCGAGGAGGCGGGCCGATCCGCACAGGTGTCAGCCGCCCTCGAGCGGGCCGAGGCGGAGCTTCGAGATCTCCGCGCGGAGCTGAGCCGGAACGCCCAGATGGCGAGACGGCTTAACGAGGCGGAGGCGGAGGTCCGGGTGGCTCGAGGCGAGGTCGCCCGGTCCAAGGAGGAGGCCGCCGCCGTTCTCGAAGCGTCGAGGAAGGAGGCCGCGGATGCTCGAAGCGAGGCCACCTCTGCCCGGGCTGAAGCCGAGGCAGCGAAGCAGGAGGCTGCTGACGCCCGTGGCGAGGCCGCCGCCGCCCGGACCGCAGCGGAGGCGGCACGAAAAGAGGCCGAAGACGCCGTGAGTGGTGCCGCCACCGCCCGAGCTGCCGAGGGGGCGGCGCGGCAGGAGGTGATCCGCAAGGATCTGGCCCTGGTAGAGGCGGGCCAGCTGATCGAGGACCTTAGGTCCGAGAAGCTTCTCACGCTGGCCGAGAAGCGCAGGCTAGAGCAGCGTGCTGAGGGCCTGACCAGCGACCTCGCCGCACTGGGGCAACACTGCGACGGTGAGGCTTACACCTTGTTCTTGTTTGGTTCTCGAAGTTCTTTGTTACGCCGCAGGCTCACTCTTCCTTGTTTGTTGCGCAGGGGTCGAGAAGACGGTCGAGGAGCTCCGTGAGACAAACCAGGCTCTCTTGGACCAGCTCCAAGACGAGACGATGGTGGCGGAGCGGGCTCGCTCTTCTCTCGATCGGCTCGGCCCCATGTGGGGTGCTCCTCCTGTGGCCGCGGCAGAAGGTGCAATGGCTCGGGGCGATGCCTTGGTCGACGCCTTGTGCTTCTTCGACGCAGCCGCACGGGACCGTGTCCGGCAAGCTCTCCATCACGGCGTCAAGCAGACACTCGCGGTTGTTCGCTCCGGTTTCCGCTTCCCGGTCCATGTTGTCGCGAATGGCTTCATCGAGATCGAGGGGAAGGACGAGGAGTGGAACAACCGCCGTGTCGACAAGATTTTGGAAAAGATGGAGAGGCCGGGGACGTCGCTCGCGAAGATCTTTGAGGAGGACGTGCTGCCTCCTGACGCCAGCAGCGGTGTCGGGAGCCCTCCTCCTTCGAGCTCGGGCGTCGAGGTCGAGCCTGCCATCGTGGACCTCGGGGAGGAGTACCGCACCGACGAGGACTGAGGCCTGCGTGCCAAATTTGGGCGTCGAGCCCTTGTAAGAATTCTATGACATAAAGGAGGGTACGTCGAGACCCGAATGTATTCGTGAATTGCTTATGGAAAGAGTTGTTTTCTTTTCAAATGCGTTTGACCGCTTCTCTTTGTCGTGAGCTCGAGTTTCTGCTAACTTAGTCTGTGTTCCTTTAGTACGTCGCGAGCCCCTCGAGGGGAGGCGTAGGTAGGGTCCCGTAGTCCGGGGGCGTAGGCGGCCGTCTACGTCGACGCCCCCCGACCTTGGGGCTCGAGGTACTAAAGGATTTAGACGTCGCTAGTTCGTTCGAGGCGCGAGTCGAGACGAGGGTCAAATTTTTGAAAAGAAAACACGCGTTTTTTCCGGAGTCTGGGGGGGCGTCTACCCCCTTGTCAGCCCCCGAGGGAGGCTCGACCCTGAGCTAGGCAGGGTCGAGGCTACCTTAAGATGTGAAGCAACATGAACGATAACGCACGAGTTTGTTTATTCATGTTGACATGTTTGTACGAAGTGATAAAATGAACGAGGCCTCGAGGCCTTTAAGGGTAGAAGCGACGTAGCTGAGATATGTTCCACGCGTTCGCCAGGATCCTGCCTTGGTCGTCGTAGAGCTTGTATGTGCCTGGCTTGAGCACTTCGGCCACGGTGTATGGGCCTTCCCACGGAGGGGTGAGCTTATGGCGCCCTCGATTATCTTGCAGCCGTCGAAGCACGAGGTCCCCCACCGCCAGGTCCCTTTTGCGCACGTGCTTGTTGTGGTAGTATCGAAGTGTTTGCTGGTAGCGTGCAGAGTTGATGAGTGCCACGTCTCGAGCCTCCTCGAGCTGGTCCTTGGCGTTGGCGAGCCTTTCGTCACTGGTTTGCTCGTTGTAGGCTCGAAGTCGAGGTGAGCCGTACTCGAGGTCTGTGGGTAAGACGGCCTCGGCACCGTAGGTTAGGAAAAACGGAGTGAACCCGGTAGCTCGACTCGGCGTAGTCCTGAGGCCCCACAGCACCGAGGGGAGTTCTGTAGCCCACCCCTTTCCGAAATTTTTGAGGGTTTTGAACAGCCTCGGCTTTAGCCCATGGAGTATCATGCCGTTGGCGCGCTCGACCTGCCCGTTGCATTGGGGGTATGCGACCGAGGCCCAGGTTACGCGAATGTTGTTGTCGTCGCAGAAGTTGGTGAACTTTTTGCCCGTGAATTGGGTGCCGTTGTCGGTGATGATGACATTAGGCACCCCGAACCGGTACATGATGTTGGCGATGAACTCGACAGCCTTCTCGGAGGTGGGGTCTCCTATCGGCTTAGCCTCGATCCACTTGGTGAACTTGTCGACGGCCACGAGCATGTGTGTGTACCCTCCACTTGTCCTTTTGAGGGGACCCACGAGGTCGAGCCCCCAAACGGCAAATGGCCAAGTGATTGGGATCATCTGCAGGGCGTGTGCGGGTTGGTGTGTTTGCTTGGCGTAGAATTGACACCCATGGCATGCTTGGACCAAACGCTTGGCATCCCCAATGGCGGTCGGCCAATAGAAGCCTTGCCGGAAGGCGTTGCCAACCAGGGCCCTCGGCGCTGCGTGGTGGCCGCAAGCCCCCGAGTGCATATCGTCGAGGAGCTTGCGCCCTTCCTCGAGTGGGATGCAGCGTTGGAGGATCCCAGTCGGACTTCGTCGGTATAGCTCCCGTTCGTCGCCGTAGACGACGTAGGTCTTGGCCCTTCGAGCTATGCGTCGGGCCTCCGTCTTGTCTTCTGGTAGCTCGCCTCGCGTCAGGTAGTCGAGGTAGGGCGTTCGCCAGTCGAGGTGCCGTGATGACGAAGAGGCGTGTGCGTCGGCCTGCATCACCTCTGCGGACGCCGAGGGGTCCTTCTCGAGGGGTGGCGTTGATGGTCGAGCCCCCGTGTCTTGCTCGAGGGGCGGCGCCGTGGGGCCGGCCCCCGGGCCGATTTCGACGGATGGCTCGAAGACGTCCCTCGAGAAGACATCTGGCGGTACCGCGCTGCGCGTGGAAGCCAACTTTGCCAGCTCGTCTGCGGCCTCGTTGTACTTCCGAGCTATGTGGTTGAGCTCGAGGCCGTAAAACTTGTCTTCTAGCTTGCGCACCTCCCCGCAGTACGCCTCCATCTTGGGATCGATGCAGCTTGAAGCCTTCATAACCTGGTTGACGACGAGCTGCGAGTCTCCTCGGGCGTCGAGGCGTCGGACCCCGAGCTCGAGGGCGATACGCAGCCCATTGACCAGGGCCTCGTACTCGGCGACGTTGTTGGAGGCGGGGAAGTGCAGGCGTAGCAGGTAGCGCACGTGTACTCCGAGGGGCGAGATGAAGAGCAGGCCTGCTCCCGCCCCCGTCTTCGTGAGGGATCCATCGAAGTACATGGTCCAGAGTTCGGCCTGAATCTGCGCCGGCGGGAGCTGAGTGTCGGTCCATTCAGCAACGAAGTCCGCCAACGCTTGCGACTTGATGGCCTTTCGCGGGGCATAGGTGATGGTCTCCCCCATCAGTTCGGCGGACCACTTGGCGATGCGCCCCGTGGCCTCCCGATTGTTGACGATTTCTCCGAGGGGGAAGGATGACACCACCGTTATGGGATGAGCGAGGAAGTAGTGCTGGAGCTTGCGCCTGGTGACGATGATGCCGTAGAGGAGCTTTTGGATGTGCGGGTACCGGACCTTGGCCTCGGAGAGTACCTCACTGGTGAAGTATACCGGCCGCTGGACCGGCAACGTATGACCCTCCTCGTGCCTCTCGACGGCTATGACCGCGCTAACCACCTGAGTGGTTGCGGCCACATAGAGGAGGAGGGGCTCGGGGGAACCGTCACCTTCGGCTGGTCGTGGGGGCACGAGAATTGGTGCGCACGTCAGCAGCCCCTTCAACTTGGTTAAGGCCTCCTCGGCTTCGGCGGTCCACGCAAAGTGTTCCGTCTTTTTTAGTAGGCGGTAGAGGGGTAGTGCTTTTTCTCCCAGCCTCGAGATGAATCTGCTGAGAGCGGCTAGGCAGCCTGTTACCTTCTGTACGCCCTTGAGGTCACGAATCGGGCCCATCCTCGTGACTGCTGAGATTTTTTCAGGGTTTGCCTCGATCCCCCGTTGCGAGACGATGTAGCCAAGTAGCATGCCTCGAGGCACACCAAAGACACACTTCTCGGGGTTGAGCTTCACATTCTTGGCCCGGAGGCATTCGAACGTGGTCTCGAGGTTGCTGATGAGGTTCCCTACTTTTTTGGTTTTAACCACGATGTCATCGACGTAGGCCTCGACGGTCTTGCCTATGTGCTCGCCAAAGATGTGCTGCATACATCGTTGGTACGTTGCCCCGGCGTTTCGAAGGCCGAAGGGCATCGTAACATAGCAATACATTCCAAACGGTGTGATAAAAGAGGTCGCGAGCTCATCGGATTTTCTCATCCTAATTTGGTGGTAGCCGGAATACGCATCAAGGAACGAAAGCACTTCGCACCCAGCAGTGGAATCAACGATCTGGTCAATTCTAGGTAAAGGAAATGGAACTTTTGGACATGCTTTATTAAGACCAGTGTAATCTACACACATCCGCATTTTTCCATTCTTTTTCCTAACTAGTACAGGGTTAGCTAGCCACTCTGGGTAAAGTACCTCCTTGATGAATCCGGCCGCCAAAAGCTTGTGCACCTCCTCGCCGATGATCCTGCGCTTTTCCTCGTCGAAGCGGCGCAGGCGTTGCTTCACCGGTCTGGACCCGGCCTGGATCTCCAAGGCGTGCTCGGCGACTTCCCTCGGTATGCCCGGCATGTCCGAGGGGTTCCACGCAAACATGTCGATGTTCGCGCGGAGAAAGTCGACGAGCACTGCTTCCTATTTGGGCTCGAGGCTGGTACTGATGGTTAGCATCTTGCCGTTGGCCGAGGTCGGGTCGACGGGTATTTGCTTGGTGTGCTCGGCCGGCTCGAAGGTGCCGGCGTGACGCTTTGCTTCTGGGGCCCCCTCGGTGGCCAGAGCTGCCAAGGCCTCGAGCGAGTCGAGGTGGACGTTGGCCTCCCCCCGCTCGACGCACTCCACGTCGCAGTGGTATGCGTGCTCGTAGGAGGTGTCAACGGTGATGACCCCTTTCGGCCCCGACATTTTGAGCTTTAAGTACGTGTAGTTAGGAATCGCCATGAACTTGGTGTAGCCCGGCCGGCCGATGATGGCGTGGTAGGTCCCTTGGAAGCCGACCACCTCGAAGGTGAGCGTTTCCTGTCGGAAGTTTGCCGGCGTGCCGAAGCAGACCGGCAGGTCGATGCGCCCGAGGGGGTGGGCCTTCTTTCCTGGTACTACTCCGTGGAACCCCCCGACACTGGGTCGGAGCTGTCCTTCTGAAATCCCCAGGAGGTCGAGGGTCTCGAGGTATATGATGTTGAGGCTCGAGCCCCCATCCATCAACACCTTGGAGAACCGAACGTCGACTATGACGGGGTCGACGACGAGGGGGTAAGCCCCCGGGTTTATGACCTGGTCCGGATGGTCGTCACGGTCGAACGTGATTGGCGCATCGGACCAGTCAAGATACCGGGGGGCGTCGTGGCCAAGCGAAAAGATTTCCCGGCGCTCCTTCTTTCTTTCTCGAGCTGAGAGCCCGACGGTTGGCCCCCCGTAGATCATGTAGCAGTCGCGCACCGGGGGGAAGTCGCCATCTGCGTTTCTGCCGCCGCGTCGATCGGTATCCTTTCCCTTAGGCGCGTCTTCCTTCTTATCGCCGAGCTTGGAGTAGTAGCCTTTCAACAGTCGGCAGTCTTTCAACTTGTGGTTTACGGGGCCCCTGTGGTAGGTACAGGGATCCTCGAGCATCTGGTCGAAAAACAGCCCCATCGGGGGGCCTCGAGCTTCTTAGGCTCGAGGGCGCCCGCGAGCACTCTTTGTCGTCGTCGTCATCGGCGCCACGCTTCGCCTTCTGGCCTTTGCGTTTGTTTTTCTTCCTTTTGTTGCCATCATTGTTGTCGTTCTTGGCGTCGTTGCCCTTGCTGGAGCCCTCCGGCGCGATCACCGCCTTGCCTTTGTCCGTGGTACGGCCAAAGAAGGCCCCCACTGCTTCATCGCCCGAAGCAAAGCTGGTGACGCGATCCATTAGGTCCTCGACCGTCCCGGGACGGTAGCGTCCTAGCTCATGAACAAGCTCTTGGCATGTGTGCCTGCGAGGAATGCTGAGATGACGTCCTCGTCCGGCACGTGGGGGAGCTCGAGACGCTGCTTCGAGAACCGTCGAGCGAAGTCGCGGAGGGGCTCGTCCGCCGCCTGCCTGCAACGCCGCAGGTCCCAGGGGTTGCCTGGACGCACGCAGGTCCCTTTAAAATTTCCGTCGAAGACCCTGACTAGGTCGGCCCAGTCATGGATCCGATCCGGCGGGAGCCCCTCGAGCCAACGAGGGCGGTGTCCGAAAGGTAAAGTGGGAGCTGTCGTATGATCACGCGGTCGTCGTTCTTTGCTCCGCCTAGTTGGCAGCCAAGGCGGAAGTCCGAGAGCCAGAGCTTGGGCTCTACCTCCCCGTCATACTTAACGACGTTGGTTGGCGGTCGGAAGCGGTCGGGGAGGGTCGAGCTGCGGATGGCCCGGCTGAAGACTCGGGGGCCCGGGGGCTCGAGGACCTGCCGATCCTCGTCGCTGTCGTAGCGCCCCCCTCGATGGGCGCTATAGCCACGCTCTTGGGCCCCCTTGTCCTTGCGTCGTCGGTTGATGTTGTTGCGGGCGTCGTTGGGGTCTCGAGGCGGCCGGTGTCGACGATCCGTTCGCGGACTGGCCTAGCCCGAGAGGCGTCCGGCTGGTGGACGGATGCCTCGCGAGCGTCGTGGGGCGTGTCCGCCGGTTTTCCCGGGCTGCCCCGCGTCGGCGTGACGCCGAGCTCTCAGCCTGCTGTACCGCGGCTATCTCGAGGAGGTTTTTCATTTCTCCGAGCATGCGCCTGGCATCGGGGTTGGAGACGGTGGGCAGGTCCCGGAGCATCATGGCCGCCGCCACCACGTTCTGCCCAGCTCGCGGGAAACATACCTCAGGCGTGCTGGTGCCCCGTCCCTCGAGATCGTTGTGGACCTTTCGAGCCGGCCTCGAGCCCGGCTCCTCGGGCTGGGGTGGTTCCTGGCCATCAGGGTTGTTGCCGGAGCTGCAGCAGGTGTCGCCGTTCCTCCTCGGCTTTGGTGATTGCCTCTTGCACTTATGCGAGTTGTGCCGCCCGGCCATCGTCGTGCTTAGGCGGTACAGCCGGTGCTCGAGGTTCGTCTCTTCCCAGAACGCGTGATCCGCCTGCCGCGGCTACGTCGCTAGGTCCTGTAGGTCGAGAGCCGGCCTGTCGTCGTCGCCTCGTCCTCGGTATCGCATACGACTCCCTCGAGTTGGAAGCACTCCCTGGTGGGGTCCCAGAGGTCGGGGTCGTGGTAGTCGTATTCGTCGGAGTCGGAAACGTCGAGGGCACGCCGCCTTGGCCGATGCTGGGACCGCAGCTCGTGGTACCATTCTCCGATGGTGGCCCGTCGAGGTGGCTCGAGGTGTCGTCGCAAGAAGTCGCTGTCGACGCACGCGGGGTGGACGATTTCCAGGCTGGCCATGGCCCGCAGCAGCGCGCCCGGACGCTGCTGCCCGGTTCCACCTCCGTCTGTCCTGATGGCGCTCGTCGAGGCGGTGGGCGAAAACAGCCGCAGAGTTGTCGGGGCCGATCGGGAACCGCTGGCGTCGAGCGCAGTGCGACCCGCGCGGGAGGAGGCTGAGTTGTGTTGACGGCGCACGGCTTGGAGGCCTCTGGCCTGGCTCCTGGTTCGTACGCATGATGAACGCGAAGTCGCTAGGCGGGCGTGAGTGCGCCCTGGAGGTCTCTCGGGCCGCGCGCGGGCGGGTTTCCCCTTGGGGCCCCTGCACCGGCTAGGGGGCGTAGGTGTTTTGCCGCGGGCACCGCCTGCGCCGCGACGACGACGGTGACGGTGGGAGCGCCGCTCGCGACGTGGCGGGTGTGGTGTGTGTGGGCGACGCGTCACGCCCCCCGCGGGGGTGGCGTGACACGCACTCCGCCCAGGCCCTCCGTGGAGAGCAGAGCAGAGTCAGCTCGTTGCTGTTGCCTGTGGCCAGGAACTCGAGGCTCCCGAACCAGACGACGGCACCAGCCGAGAACGGAAGAGGGGATGAAGCCATCCAGGAGTCAACGAGAAATCGGCTCGGACACGCGAAGTCCCCTACCTGGCGCGCCAACTGTCGGTGTTTCGTACCCGGGGGTATCACACCAACGAGTAATATGATCGCGTGCTTCTCTTCCTGGATGGTGATGCAAGGGAACACAAGGATTTATCCTGGTTCGGGCAAAGAAGGCCCTACGTCCAGCGGGGGGGGGAGATGTTCTTGTATACTTGCACCTAAGTGTGTATAGGGGAGAATACAAGCTCAGCGAGCGTGGACCGGAGTCCGGACTCGTGTCTGTGCGTGGACTCGTGTGTTGTTCGTCCCGAATGAGGGCCCTAATGTCCCCTTTTATAGAGCAAGGGGAGGCCAGGGTTACAGAAAGTATTACAGGTGTCGGGGCGCATGGTGCCCCATACGGAGAAGGGTAGGAACCCTGTCTGTCGGGGCCACTGGACTGGAGCCGATGTGATCGTCGCTGTTGAGGCGTCCTTGAGTCGTGGCTTCCATCCCGGGCCGCGGTCGTGGGGGCACGACAAGGCGGGAGCCGTACGGCATCCATCCCGGAATGTACAGTACTCGGTGAGGTCCCTCCGGGTTTTGTGGTACCTGTCCTCCAACAGCACGAAAGTAGTTAGGGCTCGAAGGGCGCGGAGCCGGCTTCGAGGCGGTGCCACGGGGGCTCGAGGGGCGCGGAGCCGGCCTCGAGGTGTTACAGTGCAGGGCTCGTGGGGCGCGTAGTGGCCAGCCGACCTCGAGGGGTGACAGTGCCTGGCTCGAGGGGCGCGTAGCCGGCCTCGAGGGTTACAGTGCCTGGCATGGCCGAACAGTGCTGCACTGGTGCCCTTTTGCCCATGCTTGTGGTGAAAACGAGACTTGACCTTTACACCGAGGTTACTGTGGTACACACGCCGTGCACTAGTGGACATGACCGGAGTAGGTGAAGGCGTTAAATGCGTGGCATGGGCTGGTACGGCTGTCTGTACAGCTCGAGGTCCGTGCGTTAGGCTCTTGAGGAGGCGTGGGAGGAGCGCGTTCGCCGAGGCCTGGCTGGGAGGGCTCGGGCGAGACGGAGATAGAGCGGTTCGCCCGAGGCCTGGCTGGGAGGGCTCGGACGAGACGGAGATAGAGCGTTCGCGTGTTTGCGTTAATTGGGGGTACCCCTTTTTTGTACCACCGACAAGTCGGAGCTCGAGGGGGGCCTAGGGGGAGGGCCCTATCGCCGGTGGGTGTTGTGCAGAGAATCCCGGCCGTAGCGGCGTCGACCGCTAGGGCTGGGCGCAGGTCGCGCAGCCGTGCAGGGGCGCTCGCCCGAGGGACGAGGGAGACAGCCGGGGAGGGAGGGGGGGGGAGGCTACGTGTGCTGCACGCTGCGCCGCGTGGCGCCGTCGCCGCTTGCCGTCCTTCTCCCCTTCCGTTCGAGCGAGTATAATGCGTTTGTACTGACGGGAGATAATCCATTCTACCTCAACTCAGTAGCACTTGGGAACGATTTGTAACCTGAAAAATCACAACTTCAACTAAAACAACCCAATCCATTACCTCCTTGACCCCAAGCCAGTCCAGCACGTGAGAACCATTATCCCCACCCCAAAGCCAATTGACGCACAACCCAAACTATTTAGCCCATTGTAGCCCAATCCATTTGCAGGGTGGGAGGCACTTGGAGAGTCAACAAGCAAACACCCAAGCTTCTTTATCATGATCATGCTCCTTTATCTCCATTTGAGAAATCTCTGCAATACTTTCATGATATCTTTGTTTGCTATAGTATGTTTAGGTTTTAAAGTACCTTCATACACTTTTGTAAACTAAGCATGGTGCTTAGTTTAAACTGTTTTCCTGAATACACCATTGAGGAAATTGGTGTCCAAGAGCACCGCCAATCCAGGTTCAGAGCCTTGCCTCTCTTCAAGATTTCATTTTCAGGTAAGCCATTGTACTCGTTAGCACGTTTCAACAAATTCTCTCAAGCTTTGCTTGCTTTATCCTATGCGGTGTGGCTGCAATAATTCTGATATCCTTTCTAAACGATGGATAACCATGTTCACACATTTAAATGTGCTAATGATCTAGATAGATAGCTAAAATTTGTTTAGTCTTTAGAGGTGGATCCTATTTGTATTCTTTGCATAGACAGTTCAGTTGTTCTGCATTTTTATAAGAAAAATAATGAGGTTTGCAGCTGTTGTCTACCTGTGTCCATCTGCAGTTGGGATAGACCTGGATTATGAACCCCAATTTTTTTTGTATATAAAAAGAGATCTTGACAGTGTACATACTTCAAGTTGAAGTGTGCAATGCTAATATATCATGTTTACTTCCTGATTCTATCTAAGGTTGATGGAGTAATCTTGCTTTTCTAAGGCAATGCTCTCTTCTTGATTGTTCTTGGTTGGAAGGGAAGCATAGGATCAAATCAATGTGAGGATAATTGCGCAAATACTATTTTTTTTATGAACTGCAAAACCTGAAATTATGATAGTGTATTTATAAATTTTAGAAACCATCCTTTTTAGCCGGTAGTGTATTGCTCGTACAATTTCTATCTGGGAGTCTATTCTGCAACCTCTTAAAATTCTACATATGATATCACCTTATTTGTATTTTGGCTGACCATATTGTCATACTTTTACTATCGTGCGTATGGAAAGTATGGCATGACAGTGTGGCTGCACTTCTTTTTTGTTGAAAGAAAAGGTGGGAGCTCTGCTGCCCAACTAAATCTAGAAAAAGAGTGTGTTTTATGTACACATATCACCCGTTGGGCCAAACACACTGGTCCTAGGACTAAAGTAGATATACCCCTCTCACCGTTAATTTTGACCCATTCTGGTGTGCACTTCTTTCTAACAACAATAACCCATTCAGCATTTTGGTACTTCTGGTTGCTAACAAAGTTTTACTTAACAAACAATTGTACTTCTGGTTGGTAACAAAAGCATTGCTTTGATGATGAGGACTGGAATATGGTAGGCAAGATCAGTAACTGGCATGTCTTAATTTTGTCAAAAATGTGTAAATATTGTGTTTTTATTACTTCCAGAAAGTAGTAATTGTTGCCAAGATCAGTAACTGGTATGTCTTAATTTTATAAAGGTTTGTCTGAGCATGCTATTTAACAATTCTGATTTAAGTTGGCCGAAGCATCACGTAGCATTCGAATGGTAATCCACCTCTTCATATTTGTTTTAATTGTCTTTAGTCCAAACTTTCTTGCAATACTCCGAGGTTGCCATTTTCACTTTGATTTCAGGCCACAGAGCCAATATGAAGCTCTCAATGCACGTCCAAATCAAGCCGAACATGACCATATTTGCTATGAGGAAGCGCAAGAACAAGTTGAGGGATTAAGAATTGACCGATATAATGATGGGTTATATGGTAATATTTCTATGTAGAGGAAATGTTAAAAAGATCCGCAAGACGGATATTAGTGGTATCAAAAGTCAATGGCCTTAGAGAAAACTGATGAGATATTTGACCTATTATTTTTCATACTTTTATTGCGTTGAAAATTGTGAGGCTCCCGTAGCAACGCACGAGCATCTGCTAGTCCGTATAAAAGGGTGTTTGGTTCCACCTCACTAAACTTTAGTCACTAAACTTTAGTCTCTTTTAGTGGCTAAAATACCAAACACCCCCACTAAAAGAGACTAAACTCCCACTAAAAGGGACTAAAAAGTATGTTTAGTCTTTTTCAATGGGGCGTTTAGCATTTTAGCCACTAAAAATGACTAGGGTGTGTTTAGTTCCAACCCCTAGAGTTTAGCCACTAAAGTTTAGTGGAGGTCACTAAAGTTGTAGTGTTTAAAAATGACTTTTTAGTGGGGGTGTTTGGAACTTTAGTGACTAAAGGGGTGTTTGGTTCCACCCCCTAAGAGTTTAGCCACTAGAGTTTAGTCACTTTTAGTCACTAAAGTTCCAAACACCCCCACTAAAAGTCACTTTTAACATTACCACTAAGGGTCTGTTTGGATCCATGGCAAAAAATTTAGTTCTACACTTTTTTGTTCCCTTTTTGCCATGGGATCCAAACACCTTGGCAAAAAACTTGGCAAAAGAGCAAAATTTTTGCTGGTTTCTCTTGCCACCAAAACCTGGCAAAATAGGCCAAAAGCTCCTCGGGGTGGGAGCCGGACGCCCACTACCCTGGTCCCCAGCCAACAGCACCGAGGCGCCAAATCCCACAACCTTATCTCCTCCCTTCCTCGTCCGGCGTGACGCGCGCGGCGCGACTCCCTCCCTCTCTTCCTCGCCAGGCGCTGCGCCAGCTCTCTTCCCCCTGTCGCTGGCGTGGCTCGCCGTGATGCTGCTCCTCGTCCTGACGACGACGATGCCAGGCAGAGTCGGTCGGATTTTTTTTTGCTGGTCCCGCTTCCTGGGCTGGCTCCGCCTCCGTGTTTGCAATTGAAAGCCCTAGTTTGGTTTTGGTTAATTGATGAAACCTATTTTGGTCTAATCCTTTTATGAAGCATGTGTGTAGCTAATGGAAAAGGATTATGACCAAGCCATTGGTGGAGCTAGCAAGGTGGCAACCATGGAGGATGGTGACGGCCACAAGCACTCATGTGATCAAGTGCTCTACCATTGGTGAAATGAAGAAGAGAAAAGATGCCTTGCTCAAGTGGTAGATTATTTCTTCTTTTGATCTTGAGTATAGGCAAGCCGGACTATCAAGAGGGATATAAATTAGGCTAGCTAGATGTGGTGAAAAGTGCTCATGACGTCTAACTTCTAGTGCCACGTTGAGCGATCTAACTTTGCGTTGTTCCTAGGATCGAGTGGCGTGGTGAGAGCAAGTGAAAATCCTTTGAAAAATGTTTGTGAAAATGCTAACACACATGCACAAGATTGTATACACTTGGTGGTGTTGGCACATTTGCAAAGGAGAAGGTGTTGGAGTTGAATTGAATCAACTCGGAGAAGTTTCCGGAGAAGTCTTTGTTTGAAAAAAGAGAAGCGATGGATCTTGGATTGGAATTCTGTACTAATCCTTTGTGATTTGGAACTTGTATTCATGTGGGATGTGTAGCCCTCTGAATAAGCTTTCCAAAATGTCCAAGATCATCGAAATCGGAGTTCGGAGCTAAGAGTTATGGTCGTTTTAGCGCGGAGGTCAGTTTGGCCTAGAGGTAGTACCGACCCTACTACCGACCCTGAGGCCGGTAGTACCGCCATAACCTCGGTACTACCGACCCCTCCGCGAGCAGAACGCAAAACTCTCTGTTCGGGGGAGTTTTTGGCCTACCGGTAGTACCGCCATAACCTCGGTAGTACCGGGCTCGGTAGTACCGACCAGGGGTCGGTAGTACCGAGGTTCGAAGTGGTTTTTCAGGCTCTCTGTGTAGATCTAGATTTGCCTAGAGGTAGTACCGCCATAACCTCGGTAGTACCGACCCTACTACCGACCTGAGGCCGGTAGTACGACCCTGAGGCCGGTAGTACCGACCCTACTACCGACCCCTCTGTAGACAGCGCGCAAACTCTCTGTTCGGAGGAGTTTTGGCCTAGAGGTAGTACCGCCATAAGGCCGGTACTACCGACCCTCGGTACTACCGACCTATGGGGTCGGTACTACCGACCGTGGCGCAGTTGACTTGTTTAAGTAGCCGCTCGGCCGGCTCCCAACGGTCACCTCTCCCATTCTTTGCGCCCAAACTCAAGAAAGAGAGCTCCCAAGTGTTGACTAACCTCCTCTCTCTCCCCCTTTGATTCTAGAGTGAATCTCTTGCAAGCTTTGAGCTAGGGAAGTGAGATTAGAGAGTGAGAAGCATCGATCTACGTCTTGAGCACTTGGATCCAACATCTCTCCGGCTTGATTTGTGTTCTTTACTCTTGAGTTCTTGGAACTCTAGCCGGTTAGGTGTTCTTCGGTCGTTGCCCGTGATTGACTCATTTGTGAGGGCACTCCGAAGTGTTTGTATTACCCTCTGATTCTTAGTGAAGAAACTCAACTAGCCTTTGTGGTTGCTTGAGTGAGGCAAGGAGGTGAAAGAGACTCCGACCTTCGTGGTCACCTCAACAACGGGGACGTAGGCGCTTCTTAGTGAAGTGGCCGAACCTCGGATTAAATCTTGTGTCTCGTGTGCTTGTTGATTTTGCATCCTTGGATATTTTGTTTGCACTCGTGTTCTTCGCGTTCTTCCTCCCTCCTCTCTCGTTCTTAGGTGTGGGAAGGCTCGATCTACTCTTTGGGGAGGAGCCACTTCTTGGATAAGGTATAAACTTCATCTACATCTTCTAGGGAAATATTGGTATGTGCTAGATCCACTTTTGCATCTTCTCTATCTCGATCTCGTAGCAGTTTTAGGTTGTCGGTAGTACCGACCTGTAGAGCCGGTAGTACCGACCTCGGTAGTACCGGCCCCTATAGTCGGTAGTACCGACTGTGCAATCTGATACTCGTTTTGAGCTTTGAGTTTCAGGTTTCTAGATTTTTGAATTGGCTATTCACCCCCCCTCTAGCCATTCGGACCTTTCAAGTGGTATCGGAGCCAAGTCACCGTTTGTTTGAGGATTTACAACCTCCGGTGTTGCAATGGCTCAAATCAACTATATGGGGAAGCCACCACATTTTGACGGCACCAACTTCGATTGTTGGAAGCGGAAGATGTGCGCGTTCACAAGGGGCATGAATAGGAAGATATGGGATGTGATCGAGCATGACTTTGTTGTGATTGACTCCGCCGATCCAACTCCAAGAGAAGAAGAGAAGCTTCAATGGAATGATGTGGCAATCAACCTTTTCTATGAAGCATTCGACATCAAAGTTTTTGAGCAAATCAAGAATCTCGAGCGTGCAAGTGAGATATGGGAAAGATTAGAGGAGACCTATGAGGGCACCAAGGCCGTGAAGAGTGCCAAGCTTTACATTCTCAAAGACAAGCTTGCCACCTTCAAGATGCAAGATGATGAAAGCATACCGGAGATGTTTCACCGGTTGCAAGTCATTGTCAATGATTTGAAGGCGTTGGGTGAGAAGGTGGATGACAAGGACTTTTCTCACAAGTTCTTGAGATGCTTGCCACCTAGGTTTGATACCTTGGTGACAATCCTTGTGAGAGAAGGGTTGGATACGGTAACCCCAAACCAAGTACTAGGTGATGTGGTCACTCAAGACACATACCGTGTGGAACGGGATGGGGGAGCCCAAGAGGAAGAGAAGAAGAAGAAGACTGTGGCGTTCAAGGCGTCATCCTCCAAGATCAAGAGCAAGGGCAAAGCAAAGAAGGAGGAGGAAAGTGATGATGAAGCTAGCACAAGCGACAATGAGTTTGATGATGAAGAAATAGCTCTCTTTGTCAAGAAGTTTGGCAAGTTCATGAAGAAGAAGAGCTTTGGGGCAAGAAAGAAAAGAGATTCATACAAGAGCTCAACTAGAAGATGCTATCGATGCAAGAGCAAAGATCACTTCATTGCGGATTGTCCACAATCTAGTGATGATGAAGATGATCATAAGAAGAAAACAAGAAGGAGAAGAAGGAGAAGAAGAAGGAAAAAAGAAGAAGGGTGGATCCTATGTTGTGACATGGGATAGTGATGCTTCCTCAAGCGATGATGGTGATTCTAGTGATGATGAGAGGAAGACCACCAAGAAGAAGGCTATGGCTAGTCTTGCTATCTCAAGCAAGCCTTCTATCTTCGACGCTCCATCGACATGCTTCATGGCTAAGGCCACTAAGGTATCATCCGATGAGAGTGAGAGTGAGAGTGATGATGATGAGGAGTACTCAAAGGAGGACCTCATAAGCATGCTACGAGATGCTCACTCTTACATTGAGACTAAGAGGAAGGAGTGCAAAGAATTGCGCAAGGCCAACAAGGCTCTTGAGCAATCCTTTGATGAGCTCAAGTCTACTCATGAGAGGCTAGAGGAAGCCCATGAGAAGCTTGATCAAGCTCACACTAGGCTTAAGGAAGCCCAATCCTCCCTCCTTGATCAAAGTAAGATTGAGGATGTTGTGGAGACATGCAATGTAGGAGTAACTTGTGATATACTTGATGAATCTTTTTACACTCCTATTATTGTTGCTCCTATCAATGCATCATCATCATCTAGCTCAATTAAAATGTCTACTTCTACTACATGTAACTCATCATTAGTAGTAGAAAATAAGAACCTTAAGAACAAGGTTAATGAGCTCACTCATGCCTTAGGCAATGCCTATGGTGGAGATGCCCGCTTGCTTAAGTGCTTGGGTAGCCAAAGGTCTCCACTCAACAAGGAGGGACTTGGCTATACCCCCAAGAAGGGCAAGGCGGCTTTTGTTCCTCACAAGACTCGTTTTGTGAAGAGCAACGGTCGGTTTTGCAATAGTTGCAAGCAATCCGGGCATATAGAACAACATTGCTTTAACAAGAATAAAAACAAGAAGCATGCTCATGTTACATCTATTCGCTTTGATTCTTGTTATATGCTTACTAAGGGCACTAATGGTGTGAAGGCTAAGTACATTGGTGCACCCATGGTTGGCCCAAAGAAGAAGGCAATTTGGGTGCCCAAGAGCTTGGTTACTAACCTTGGAGGACCCAAAAAGATTTGGGTACCTAAAAAGAATTGATCCTTTTTGTAGGTTAATTACAAAGCCGGAGGAAGGCATTGGGTGCTTGATAGTGGGTGCACTCAACACATGACCGGAGATGGTAGAATGTTCAAATCAATCAACACTAGTGGCAATGATCATGCAAATGCTATCACATTTGGTGACAACAAGAAAGGCAAGGTCAAAGGCTTGGGAAAGATTGCAATATCAAATGACTTGAGCATCTCCAATGTGCTATTAGTGGAATCTCTCAACTTCAACTTGTTGTCAGTGGCACAATTGTGTGATTTGGGATTCAAATGCATATTTGGTGTTGATGATGTGGAGATTGTGAGTGTTGATGGAAGTGATGTGATCTTCAAAGGATTTAGATATGAGAACCTCTATTTGGTGGACTTTGATGCTAGTGAAGCTCAATTGACAACATGCTTATTCACCAAATCAAGCATGGGTTGGCTATGGCATAGGCGCTTGGGACATGTTGGAATGAAGCAACTAAAGAGGCTAGTGAAGCATGACATGGTGAGAGGGCTAAAAGATGTTCACTTTGAAAAGGACAAGCTATGTAGTGCATGCCAAATGGGAAAGCAAGTTGGAAACACCCATCCAAACAAAGGAATGATGAGCACTACACATGCACTTGAGTTGTTGCACATGGACTTGTTTGGACCAACTACATATGCAAGTATTGGGGGAAACAAGTATGGCTTTGTGATAGTGGATGACTATACAAGATACACATGGGTCTTCTTTCTTGTTGACAAAAGTGAAGTGTTTGGGGTATTCAAAACCTTTGTCAAGAGAAGTCAAAATGAGTTTGATAGAAGAATCAAGAAAGTGAGAAGTGACAATGGAAGTGAGTTTAGAAACACAAGAGTTGATGAGTTATGTGATGAGTTTGGAATCAAACATCAATTCTCGGCCAAGTATACACCTCAATCCAATGGGATAGTTGAAAGGAAGAATAGGACACTCATTGATATGTCAAGATCTATGCTTAGTGAATACAATGTGAGTGATTCTTTTTGGGCCGAAGCAATCAACACGGCTTGCTACTATAGCAACCGACTCTATTGTCACCCTCTATTGAAGAAGACACCATATGAGCTCCTCAATGATAGAAAGCCCAACATTGCTTACTTTCGGGTCTTTGGGTGCAAATGTTACATATTGAAGAAGGGCACAAGACTTGGAAAGTTTGAGAAGAAATGTGATGAAGGGACACTTCTTGGTTACTCCACTACAAGCAAAGCCTATAGAGTGTGGAACAACACAACAAGAATAGTTGAAGAAGTCCATGATGTTGAGTTTGATGAAACCAATGGTTCCCATGAAGAACAAGACAATCTAGATGATGTGAGAGGAACACAATTGGCGGAAGCTATGAAGAACATGGACATTGGTGATATAAGGCCAAAGCAAGTGATTGACATAGAAGATGACAAAGATCAAGTGCTTTCTCCTCCAACCATGCATGGCAATGATGTTGCAAGCTCTAGTGGTTCTCAGATCAACAAGATGCTAGTACAAGTGCGAGTGCTCAACCGGAACAAGTGCTCCAACCAACACACATTGCAAGAGATCATCCTTTAGATCAAATTGTTGGTGACATAAGAAGAGGTGTGCAAACAAGATCAAGATTGGCTTCATTTTGTGAACACTACTCATTTGTATCATCTATTGAGCCAACCAAGATTGATGAAGCTTTGATGGATGTTGATTGGGTGAATGCAATGCATGAAGAGTTGAACAACTTCACCCGCAATGATGTTTGGGAGTTAGTGGAAAGACCAAAGAACACAAATGTTATTGGTACAAGATGGGTCTTCCGGAACAAGCAAGATGAAGATGGCATTGTTGTAAGGAACAAAGCAAGATTGGTTGCACAAGGATACACTCAAATGGAAGGGATTGACTTTGGAGAAACCTTGCACCGGTTGCTAGATTGGAAGCCATTAGAATCCTTCTTGCATATGCTTGTGCTCACAACATCAAGCTCTATCAAATGGATGTGAAAAGTGCTTTTCTCAATGGATTCATCAATGAGTTAGTGTATGTTGAGCAACCTCCCGGGTTTGAAGACTTGAAGAAGCCCAACCATGTGTACAAGCTCAAGAAGGCACTATATGGGTTGAAGCAAGCACCTAGAGCTTGGTATGAAAGATTGAGGGACTTCTTGTTAGCAAAAGGGTTCAAGATTGGAAAGGTTGACACCACTCTCTTCACCAAGAAGATTGGAAGTAGCTTGTTTGTGTTGCAAATCTATGTGGATGACATTATCTTTGGATCAACCAACCAAGACTTTTGTGAAGAGTTTGGGGAGATGATGGCTAAAGAATTTGAGATGTCTATGATTGGAGAGCTTAGTTACTTCCTTGGTCTACAAATCAAGCAAATGAAGAAAGGCACTTTCGTTAGTCAAGGCAAGTACATCAAGGACATGCTCAAGAAGTTTGGGTTAGATGAAGCTAAAGCAATAACCACTCCAATGGGCACAAATGGACATTTGGATAGTGACTCTAGTGGTGACATGGTAGATCAAAAGTTATATCGGTCAATGATTGGAAGCTTACTTTATGTGACCGCATCAAGACCGGAGGATGTTATGTTTAGTGTGTGCATGTGTGCAAGGTTCCAAGCTTCTCCAAGGGAAAGTCATTTGAAGGCAACCAAAAGAATATTGAGATATTTGAAGCACACTCCAAATGTTGGACTATGGTATCCCAAGGGCTCTCAATTTGAATTAATTGGATACTCGGATTCCGACTATGCGGGATGCAAGGTGGATAGGAAGAGCACATCGGGCACTTGTCAATTGCTTGGAAGATCACTTGTCTCATGGTCATCAAAGAAGCAAAATAGTGTTGCACTCTCTACCGCCGAAGCCGAATACATATCCGCGGGTAGTTGTTGTGCACAATTGTTATGGATGAAAGCTACATTGCAAGATTATGGAGTCAAGTTTGGACAAGTTCCATTGCTATGTGATAATGAGAGCGCCGTCAAAATAGCCACCAACCCGGTTCAACATTCAAGAACAAAGCACATTGACATAAGGCATCACTTCATTAGAGATCATCAAGCAAAGAAAGACATATCTATTGAAAGTGTGGGCACCGATGATCAACTTGCCGATATCTTCACCAAGCCACTAGATGAGAGAAGGTTTTGCAAGCTAAGGAATGAATTGAATATCCTAGACTTCTCCAACATGAGTTGAATGCACCTCCACATATGACATGCCTCTCCTCCGACAAAGCAAAGGTGAAATTGTTTGGCATGTGCATTCATTCTTATTAGGTTTGCTCTAGTTCATATAGCCATCACATTGCTTATCTAGGTTCATTCATGGTAAATCAAATGACTTTGAAGTATATATGGTACCACTATTGCTTCTATGTTTGACTTGATCTAGTGGTAGCATATAACTTGTTTGTGAGCTTGTAACTCTAGTGTTTGATCTAGTAAGTGAGCAAAATGTGTTTAACCAACGTGAGTAAGATAACCATTGTAAGATGTGTGAAGAAGCTTACTCTAGAGCAAACCGTGTTAAATACCTTATGTTCATAAGCTATTAAGCCACAACTTGACTTAGTTCGATCTCCTCACATGTACCTCATGCTAATAGTTGCCTCCTTCCTTTAAAATTTTGCTCCACCTTTATGATAATTGTTGACAAAGGGGGAGAAAGAAAGTGCTACAAAGATATATGCTAGTGGAAGGGGGGAGTAACAAAAACAAAAGGGGATAAAAGTTTCAAGTGGTTCGAAGCTTGAACTCTTAAAATTTGAGCATACAAATAGGGGGAGCAAGCTCATAAACATGTATGTTGCATTTGAAATGTGCATACTCATATGTTTGTTGCATTGCATAAGCTATTTATATTGATATTCATGCTTATGTGATGAATGCTAGTGATAAGACTTGATTGATAAATTGTTTAATTAGCATGTATAGGATTGCAACTAGACATATTGTTGTTTCAAGTTGCTCAAGAATCTTATTATAAATGTTGATCTCATGGGGTTCTTGAGTTTTGATGTATGTCTAGTGAATAATGATGCTAAGGATGGTATAACTTGTGCACTCCGATTGGTATCACGCTTCAAAGGTCCATTCTTATGCCTTAGCATCATCATTGATAGTGTTGCTCACCCATATTTCATATCTACATATGTGCCAATTTTAGAACCAATCTCTATAGCACATATGTAGGGGGAGCCAATACTATCAATGTGGTTACTCAAACTTAAATTACATATCTTTGTATAGGTTGTCATCAATTACCAAAAAGGGGGAGATTGAAAGCCCTAGTTTGGTTTTGGTTAATGATGAAACCTATTTTGGTCTAATCCTTTTATGAAGCATGTGTGTAGCTAATGGAAAAGGATTATGACCAAGCCATTGGTGGAGCTAGCAAGGTGGCAACCATGGAGGATGGTGACGGCCACAAGCACTCATGTGATCAAGTGCTCTACCATTGGTGAAATGAAGAAGAGAAAAGATGCCTTGCTCAAGTGGTAGATTATTTCTCTCTTTTGATCTTGAGTATAGGCAAGCCGGACTATCAAGAGGGATAAATTAGGCTAGCTAGATGTGGTGAAAAGTGCTCATGACGTCTAACTTCTAGTGCCACGTTGAGCGATCTAACTTTGCGTTGTTCTAGGATCGAGTGGCGTGGTGAGAGCAAGTGAAAATCCTTTGAAAAATGTTTGTGAAAATGCTAACACACATGCACAAGATTGTATACACTTGGTGGTGTTGGCACATTTGCAAAGGAGAAGGTGTTGGAGTTGAATTGAATCAACTCGGAGAAGTTTCCGGAGAAGTCTTTGTTTGAAAAGAGAAGCGATGGATCTTGGATTGGAATTCTGTACTAATCCTTGTGATTTGGATCTTGTATTCATGTGGGATGTGTAGCCCTCTGAATAAGCTTTCCAAAATGTCCAAGATCATCGAAATCGGAGTTCGGAGCTAAGAGTTATGGTCGTTTTAGCGCGGAGGTCAGTTGGCTAGCGGTAGTACCGACCCTACTACCGACCCTGAGGCCGGTAGTACCGCCATAACCTCGGTACTACCGACCCCTCCGCGAGCAGAACGCAAAACTCTCTGTCGGGGGAGTTTTGGCCTACCGGTAGTACCGCCATAACCTCGGTAGTACCGGGCTCGGTAGTACCGACCAGGGTGTCGGTAGTACCGAGGTTCGAAGTGGTTTTTCAGGCTCTCTGTGTAGATCTAGATTTGGCCTAGAGGTAGTACCGCCATAACCTCGGTAGTACGACCTACTACCGACCCTGAGGCCGGTAGTACCGACCCTACTACCGACCCTCGTAGACAGCGCGCAAACTCTCTGTTCGGAGGAGTTTTGGCCTAGAGGTAGTACCGCCATAAGGCCGGTACTACCGACCCTCGGTACTACCGACCTATGGGGTCGGTACTACCGACCGTGGCGCAGTTGACTTGTTTAAGTAGCCGCTCGGCCGGCTCCCAACGGTCACCTCTCCCATTCTTTGCGCCCAAACTCAAGAAAGAGAGCTCCCAAGTGTTGACTAACCTCCTCTCTCTCCCCCTTTGATTCTAGAGTGAATCTCTTGCAAGCTTTGAGCTAGGGAAGTGAGATTAGAGAGTGAGAAGCATCGATCTACGTCTTGAGCACTTGGATCCAACATCTCTTCGGCTTGATTTGTGTTCTTTACTCTTGAGTTCTTGGAACTCTAGCCGGTTAGGTGTTCTTCGGTCGTTGCCCGTGATTGACTC
The DNA here is from genome assembly GCA_009763385.1 of Coix lacryma-jobi var. lacryma-jobi. NCBI lineage: Eukaryota > Viridiplantae > Streptophyta > Magnoliopsida > Poales > Poaceae > Coix > Coix lacryma-jobi. Next base: position 164,702,978 of record CM019823.1, on the reverse strand, counting down.
ATTTGTGAGGGCACTCCGAAGTGTTTGTATTACCCTCTGATTCTTAGTGAAGAAACTCAACTAGCCTTTGTGGTTGCTTGAGTGAGGCAAGGAGGTGAAAGAGACTCCGACCTTCGTGGTCACCTCAACAACGGGGACGTAGGCGCTTCTTAGTGAAGTGGCCGAACCTCGGATTAAATCTTGTGTCTCGTGTGCTTGTTGATTTTGCATCCTTGGATATTTTGTTTGCACTCGTGTTCTTCGCGTTCTTCCTCCCTCCTCTCTCGTTCTTAGGTGTGGGAAGGCTCGATCTACTCTTTGGGGAGGAGCCACTTCTTGGATAAGGTATAAACTTCATCTACATCTTCTAGGGAAATATTGGTATGTGCTAGATCCACTTTTGCATCTTCTCTATCTCGATCTCGTAGCAGTTTTTAGGTTGTCGGTAGTACCGACCTGTAGAGCCGGTAGTACCGACCTCGGTAGTACCGGCCCCTATAGTCGGTAGTACCGACTGTGCAATCTGATACTCGTTTTGAGCTTTGAGTTTCAGGTTTCTAGATTTTTGAATTGGCTATTCACCCCCCCTCTAGCCATTCGGACCTTTCAGCCTCAACGAGGACGTCTTCTTCGCCCATGAAGGATTCGCCGAGGGTGCAACAAACAAGGGCACCGAAGGTTCCCCTACGCCGGCCCCTCGTCGCCATGTGCTCGAATTCCGGCCGCGCGCCACCTCGTCTCCCCTCTGCTCTGTCCGGGCCTCTCCTCAGCCATGGACACACTCCTCCACCACGCCCTCAGGGCACGCTCCTCCACCGGTGCCCTCTACGGCGTCGTGGTCACCTCCCCGTCCAAGCGCGAGCAGGACTCGGCTTCTCCGACCGTGACGTCCCCGACACGGGTGCTTCATCTCCTACGGCGGCAGGCAGAACATCGTGTGGGAACCACTCAATAATTGGGGCAAATTTGTCATTGTAGACTCATTAATGTAACTTTAGCCATGGATCCAACAGCTCTACAAGACAAATTTTGGCTACAAAATTTGTCAAAGTTGCCACTGGCAACTTGAATCCAAACAGGGCCTAAAGTCACCTCCACTAAACTTTAGTGGCTAAACTTTAGGGGTGGGAACCAAAAACCCCCTAAAAGTGACTAAACTTTAGTGGCTAAACTCTAGGGGTGGGAACAACACACCCCCTGAAATTTAGAGACTAAAGTTTAGTGAGTTGGAGCCAAACACCCCCTAAGTATACATCATATAACACGGAGGTTGCATGATCGTAACAAGCCAGTACGCACTCGCACAACCATATTGCGCCGGCCGGCTTGCATATTCCCATGCATGCACGTGTGCTAAAACTAATTGCTTAATTGATTTCGTATGTATATATAAGCAGCGCACACAAAAACTAGTGTACGCATAAGATCGAGTTTGAATTCACAAAGACGCACGTATACGGTATACCCTGCAGCCTTTGCCTCGACTCGAGCTCATGTACATATCGACCTCAACCCACAGGTATAGATCAAAGCTCCGTATTTCTTTTCTCATCACGCACCATTATATAGGCACGTAATAAATAAAGAAAATATATTCTTGCTAGCACACGAGATCAATCATACACAAGTTCTTTTTTTTCTATACTTATAGCATATGGGCAAATACGCACCGTGTATGGAGAAAATTTTGTACAAATACCTTCCCACATGTATATATATATATTTTTCCTCTATTAAAGCATGCACAAGATGCTTCTTGATATCACATATATAAATATATGCACATATGAGAAAAGATTGTACAAAATCTCATCAAACAAGATTTACATTATTTAATTCTAGGAATAGATAGCTTCTCAAAACGTGTCAACTTTTATTTCAAGGTGTAGCATCAAAGGTGGCAAGTTTTCTGCATCTAGAATTAATGTGAGGCTGATTCAACTAATAGACTTTATTTGACATTAGTTCTGTTTCCAAAATTTGACTTTATTGCACAGACACGCAATTACAATCAATAAAAAAATGACAACCTACTGTATAAGTTTAGAATTAGATCGAGACATATGTATAAATATTGCATAAATTTACTAAATGCAGCATAGATAGAAAGGTTGCACAATTATCTGATTACAATTTGTGTAACTAAAAAATGTACATTATAAGAAGCCTTTTCTATTTACTATAGATTATGGCTTTTATCCTAATACATATAGTATTCCGATAGTACTTATACCTAGTACTTATACCTGAAGGAATCTACCCTTTGCAGTATCTATGATTTCTTCTTGAATTATCCAAGCTCAGTCATGGCCAATTGGTATAAAAGGTTCTAATATAGTAGCTCTAGCGAAGACAGGTTCAGGAAAAACACCTCGGATATCTCCTCCTAGGGTCTATTCTTCTGAAGCGTCTGCAGCATAGTTCAAGGGAAGCTCAAACAGTATTATTTAAGTTTCCATTTAAACTAGGAAATTGGGAACATAAATTCAAGATGAGGCAATCAAGTGAAGGACCGAAAGAGCTAAACCAAGGCGACCAGAGGGGGTGAATGGAAGCCTCAAAATTTCTTCAGAAACTACGGCCTCAGTCAATAAAATCAACCCCGAAAGCTTTGTTCTCAGAAGTGATGTCTACGACCCTTTGGAAGGAGGGTGGATGATCCCTGAGATCACAGCGAGGCACCACTGACCAGAGAACACGAAAGAAGCCAGCGAAAAACTGAGCCACGAGGTCTCAGGGCAAAACTCCGATTCGCCCGAGGCTCAAGAGAGGCCTTGGGGAAAAACACCGATTCGCCCGTGGCTCAAGAGAGGTTTGGGGGAAAAAACTCCGCCTCGCCCGAGGCTCGAGGAAGGCCTCGGAAAAACTCCGACTCGCCCGAGGGGAGGCCTCAGCTCGCTCGAGGGGCACCGTTCGAAGGTGGCCTCGGCACGCTTGAGGGAAGCTGCTCGAGACAGGCCTCGACGTCCTCGAGGGTTATGTGACCTCGAGGCTCGAGGGTAGGCCTCGGCTCGCTCGAGGCTGGCCTCGGCGTCAAACTCCGATTCGCCCGAGGGTCACGGAAAGGCCTCGGCGCCCTCGAGGGTCACAGTCCGAGGGGTGGCCTCGGCTCTCTCGAGGGACGCGGGGCGGACTGTCCGCGCCTGGGTGTCCAGAGAAGGCGATTTTGATCGCCCTTCTCTCAAATCCCTTTGAATCCGATCCAAATCAAAATCCAAGTTCCCCAAACTTGGAGGAGATGATCACGGGGTAGTTAGGAGGAGACTATCCCCAAGAAATCATCCGTTCAATCGACTAACTCAACGGGAAATCAAAAGGGAAGGTGGATGAACGAAAAAGTGATCCGAAAACGAAATCAAACCCGATCTACTTGTTCGTAGGGAGATAGATGAATTCCTTTGGTGGAAATGTTCTCTTTCAAATACTAACAAGTTGATTCAACGGATTTCGCAAAGATGCACCGGAGAGGGAGATCGAGAGACGGGAAAATCGTAGCAAAAAGCAATCCGCGAAGAACAGCGATGAACTTGAATCAAAACACGAATTGACACACGATCTTGCAGCCGAAGCGCAACCCACGCTACGACAAAGAGGTTACGGCCTCTTTCCTCAAAATCAATAGAACACAGAGTCAAGTCTCTCTGCGGATCTCAGCAAGCTACAGCAGGGAATAGGGAGAGCCAGGAAGTCTAAGTGCACGAGAGCAAATGAGATGGCTAAAACTGAGATTGAGGGAGGAGGGTGTCTCCTTGACTACTTATCCTAATTCTAGTCTAAGTACAATTCCTCTCTACCCCTCTCTAATCTAATTACAGAGCGAACCAGCTAAACCTAGGGTTATTCTGGACCAACTCAGTGGTAGGTGTGTCCGACGGCCACGCCCGCACAACTCGTCCGCGTTGCTCCACGCAACCTTCCGATTGCCGCCAAGTGCCGCCCTCGCTCTGCACCCCCGGTTTTGTGGCCCAAACCGGGAAACCAGCCTTTTCCAGCTATCCCCCGGTTTTGAGGCCCAAACCGGGAAACCAGCCTCCAAGTCCAACGCCTGAGTTTTGTGGCCCAAACTCAGAAACCCGCAGCGCCCAGGTTTTGAGGCCCAAACCTGGAAACCGTCCACCCGATGGTTTTTCCCTGGCTCTACCACCAAACCGAAGCTGATGAGGGGATGCACCGCCCGTGCACCCCGTCCACCGACACGTGTCCCCAGGTCCTCGACCCGAGCAACACCGTGCCCCGCAAGTCTCTGCTCGTCGCTGTCCCAGGCTGCCAGCCACCACAGCTGATCCTCAGGCACTCCGGTCCCTCAGTCCAAGCCTCACGTTCGCCCTTCACCGCTCGGTACCTCGGCATGGCACGTCCGCCGCACGGCGCGCCCATCCTTCACCGCACCTGGTCCGTCGGCACAGCACGTCTCAACTTGACCTTCACCTGCCTTCGATCACTGCATCCGTGCTCGACACCTGCACAACACAAGCCAAAGAACATGCGATCAAACCCGTTGACAATCACTCATCACTCAGAGACTCGGCATACACCCATGTACCCGCATCAAGTTCGACAGACCTTGCTCATATACATGAAGGGCATTAGGATCTACATACACAACTACTGAAAGGGAACAAAAAATTAAAGAAACCCGAATTGCCTTGGTTCAGTAGTGGTTACAAAAGAAGAACCTGGAAATCACCAGCTGAGAAAAAGAAGGGTGCACTGATGATATAGTTCAATCTGAAGGATAGATTACTCTAAAGATTTTATAAATAAAATTAAGATTTTCGCTAGACAACTGAAGCATATTAGCTGGGAAATGCAGTGTTTATCATCAGCTAATAACTAAAAAAAGTACAAAGGCACTGGCCAAGCTCGTTTAGCAAAAAAGAAAATTCAGAGACGTACCTGCTTTAGGTCGTTGTCCTCAATGTTCTCATTGCCCTGCTTTCGTCTATATCCGTCATGATCATACGGGGACGTTGCACTTCGAATCAAGCAATGACACAAGAGGCACGAGGACGTCGAGTTGAGCATCAGGATGTTGCGGGAGGACACCAACGAGCAGATCCGGTGGGGGAACGAACAGATCCGGCCATGGAGGCCTTGGATCCAGTCACGAAGGCCTTGGACCCCCCTAGAACAGCGAGAGAGGAGGAGGGAGCGGGGAGAGGTGTGTGCGCTTGCTTCGTGCCTGCAGCGGCTGCCGCCTGAGCGTGCCAGCAACAAGGAGCAGGGGTCGGGCCAGGTGGTTGTCCGCCGCCGAAGCGTGTTAGCGCCGGAGAACGAGGGGGCCAGGCCGGGTGACCGCTGCCGCCGAGAGAGTGAGGAGAGGCAGCTGTGGATGTGAGAGAGAGAGCTAGGGTTGGGCCGGTTGGCGCCAGTATATATTTGGCACAGGCAAGATAGTCCGTCAATCTCTCAATCAAATCGGACGGGCCAAAAAAAAGGGCTGACGTGGATACCGTGGACGTTGGCCGTAACTTGCCGGTTTAATATCAGTAAATATAGAACTAGAACGTCGGTATTTCTCTTATTTCAGTCCAAAACCGTAAAAAAGATCTCTCCGAGTCAGTCGTATTTTATAGTATTTTTATTTATTGTAGTCTAAAAACAACTAATTTTTTTTGTTAATGTAGAAGTAGGAATACTCAAATTTAGAATTCTAGCTCTGCCACTGTATCTTTACCAGGAGCATCATTATACAGTGTAAATGATCTGGTTGGATCGGGCAACTTAAAAACCAAACTATTACAAAGTGACCCAATAACAAATGAATAAATGACGTCCCAGCCAGGGGCGGATCTACAAGGGGGGCGGGGTGGGCTCCAGCCCCCCTAAAGCTTGGACATCAATGTAAAATTAGAGATAATTAGAGAAAAATTAGTAGAGAAAAAGAAGGAAAAATAAAGAAATAGAGGTAGAAGAAGAGATCAGTCTCCCCTTTGATCGTGTTCTGCATCCGTCACTGGTCGCAGCCCTACCTTTTACGGTTGCGGAGGCTGTAGCGTGTAGCCTAACGGGGGCATCTAGGGTCCGACGAGGATGGCAGTGAGTCCAGTGCCAACCACCCTGATTTTTTTGTCGCGTCGCGCACGCAACATGCAACCATGGTTCTGAGATTCAGCCCGAAAGGTCTGAATTTCAGCGAAATTTGTCCATTTCGGCTGGCCCAAAATAAAAGTGAATCGGTCAAATTATTTCAGACCAATTCAAATTCATAGCCCATTCTAGAGTCCAACAACCAGCCCACCAACACTCTCAATCGGTACAACCCTGAAGAACTTCGTCCTGGCTCCAGCGATGCTTGCTTCTTCCTTGCGAGCCGCCGCCAAGCAGCGCCACCTCTCCTCCCCGTCGTCAACGCCGGTGTGGCTGCTGCTCCTTTGGCCACAGCAAGAGTCGGCGACTGATCTCGTGCCATGGCTGCTCCTCGACGCTTGCCCCCGTGCCATGGCCGCTCCTCGGCGCCCGCTGCCACGCCATCACTGCTTGTGCTGCGTCGTTGCTTGTCGATGCAGCCACCACTACGCCGTCGATACCCTTCCCTTCGCCTACGCGTTCCACGGCGGCGCTGCATGCACACGCACTCTCCTTGCACATTGCCATGTTTGAAGGTTTGGGAATGTTTGGTTCAAATTTGCTCAAGTTTCATTCAAAATTATAGTGGGCACCGGTCCGATTTTTTTTCGAATTTCGTCCAATTCGACGGGCTCCGAAATTTTTGCGCAAATAAATCCCAAAACCTTGCATGCAACAGGGCTGATTTTATGTGGTTATTGGGTCTCTCGCTCGTGCCGTGATTTCTCTAGAGCCCGCGCCACGCTTTCTGCTTCCTCCGTAGTTTCCCTCCTACTCGCTTTGCCTTGTGGTTCCCACGCTTCCAAGCGATTTCCTGAGCACGCTTGATTTCCAGGAGGAAAAATAATAAGTTAAATAACAACACAGTAGGGAAATAATAAGCTAAATAACAACACATGAGAAACACGAATATATATATGAGAAAATAAGATAAGAGCAAAAATCATATGCTATAGTAGAGAGTTCAAACACAAGCCCTGTAACTTCAAGAAACCATTCCCTAACAGTAGACCACGTGCACGATCTATTTTAGAAGATAAATATTTATATTATTATAACAGTACCAAACCATTCAATAAAAAACACCTTACAAAAAATAATATTCTAGACAAAAAAAATATACCATGTGACATACCATATAATATAAAAAAACACAATAGACAAAAAAATATAAATACAGTAATTAAAAGTAACAGAGAAAGATACGAGAAAACAACTGAAATACATTAACGGACATCACATGTACAATAGATGAGCATAAAAAAATTATATCATAGAACATCACACATATATCATCTGAACACTATACGTTTGTCCTGGAATGAAGATAATTTTAAAAGTAAAAGTAAAAAGTAAAATATTTAAATAAAGTAAAATAACGAAAAGGAAAATTTTAATCTAGAGAAAATAAAAACATCCTATGATACTGGTTTGAACAACCAATGATATTATAGAGTATATTATATGCACTACTTGACTACTCAAAGAGAGTCGTAGAACATCACATTTATATGATATGAATATCTAAAAAAACATTATAGAATATCATGTGTATGCTATATGAACATCGTATATATACTACGTAAACACCATCAACATCTGATGCATATATGACATGCATGCCTTGTAAATATTAAATAAAAAAACAAAAAGTTAACAAAAATATGAAAATAATTAAATTTATAAAATAATTTGAGCAAAATACATGTCACAACTCCTAAAACAAACTATCCTAATTAAAATCCAATTGCAACATCGTGTTTCGTGCAATAAGCTATTCAAAACAAGATCCTATATGGATATATTTTGATAGATTTTTTAATGAATATTTATAACACGTATTAGAAGATAATCATCGAACACCACATTAACACTATACGAGGATAGCAAAAAAAATACCAAAGAACATTATATGTATACTACACGAATTTCATATATACCATGAATTGTAAAAAATAAAAACAAAATTAGTGAAGTAACTAATTATAGTCAAATAAAAAGAATACAAAATGCTACCGAATATCAGAAATATATATACTACGACGTAAACATCCTATATATACTACGACGTAAACATCACAAATATCATGAAAATATAAATAAAATAATAAAATTAGTGAAGTAATTAATTAGAGTAAAATAAAAAGAAGAAAAAACCTATTGAACATCGCAAAAATATCCTAATCATTAATGTATGCTACTAAACATCACAAAATACATCATACAATATCACATTAATCACGAAAAAAAATACATGATAAAACATTACATGTTACTACATAAACATCATGTGTGTCTATAAATTTAAAAAGTAAAACATACAATTATAAGTAGGAGAAAAATAAAATACTAAAACAGAAAAAACAAAAAGAATAATAAAAGAGCACTAAAAATAAAAAAAAGAAAAGAAAGGAAAAAATAAATAGAGGAAAAAATAAAAAGGGAATAAAATGTGAAAAAGATGAAAAAACCTAAAATTAAAAAAAATGAAAATTATTATTTTTTTTGAAAAATATTTTGAGTAAAATAAAAATACAAAATGATGATAAATCTACATAAAACAAAAAAGAGAAAGGAAAGGTAAATAAATGAAAAGTAAGAAAAAATTAACACATAGGAATAATGAATGAAATCAAAAATAATTAATTAACGTAAAAGAAACTAACTGTCGCCTAATCGTGCAGCGCCCCCTATATATACATGACATAAACACTCCAGTTCATCTGCTACACTACACACTACAGTACTACACCAACATGAAGAGCGACGATAGGGCATTCAGAATCTTCAGAATCACCGCATATGTTATACTGTATTGTTAGGGCCTAGGGGTTGGCCTGATCGTGTGGATCGCGTGGCGCTTGTATAGGCGTCTAGGGCGGAGAGGGGCGCCCGGCGGAGGCGACCCCGAAGCGCCCGGCGGACGCGACCCCGCGGCGCCCGGCGGACGCGACCCCGAGTCGGAGATCGCCGGCGGACGCGACGCCGGCTCCGCCTATTGGAACCGGTGGTGACCACCGAGTTCTTGATCTTGGAGCTGGGCTTTAAAGCCGGCCCGGCTCGTTATGAGCCTGCGCTCCCCACAGGCCCAGGTCCACCGGAGCTCCAACATATCAAGAATTGGGCCTAATTCGACCCAAAAGACTAGCCTGATAGGTGAGGACTGTCACGCCTTATATATTGTGCTCCCCCACCATCGATACACGATGTGGGACTAAACCCCAACAATATCCCCCTTAGTCACACATCGGGGTGCCCCCGCCATGTCATGACGTCTGAGATGATTTTTTATCGGGTTTAGCTTTTCTTGACCTTGGGCGCCTCTGATACCACTTGTTGGAACCGGTGGTGACCACCGAGTTCTTGATCTTGGAGCTTGGCTTTAAAGCCGGCCCGGCTCGTTACGAGTCTGCGATCCCCACATGCCCAGGTCCACCAGAGCTGCAACATATCAAGGACTGGGCTTAACTCAACCTAAAAGACTAGCCTGATAGGTGAGGACTGTCACGCCTTATATGTTGTGCTCCCCCACCATCGATACACGATGTGGGACTAAACCCCAACAATCTCCCCTGTAGTCACACATCGGGGGTGCCCCCGCCATGTCGTGACGTCCGAGATTTTTTATCGGGTTTAGCTTTTTCTGACCTTGGGCTTTGATACCACTTATTGGAACCGGTGGTGACCACCGAGTTCTCGATCTTGGAGCTTGGCTTTAAAGCCGGCCCGACTCGTTACGAGCCTGCGCTCCCCACAGGCCCAGGTCCACCGGAGCTCCAACATATCAAGGACTGGGCCTAACTCAACCCAAAAGACTAGCCTAATAGGTGAGGACTATCACGCCTTATATGTTGTGCTCCCCCACCATCAATACACGATGTGGGACTAAACCCCAACAATCTCCCCCGTAGTCACACATCGGGGTGCCCCCGCCATGTCGTGACGTCCGAGATTTTTTATCGGGTTTAGCTTTTTCTGACCTTGGGCTTTGATACCACTTATTGGAACCGGTGGTGACCACCGAGTTCTCGATCTTGGAGCTTGGCTTTAAAGCCGGCCCGGCTCGTTATGAGTCTGCGCTCCCCACAGGCCCAGGTCCACTGGAGCTCCAACATATCAAGGACTGGGCCTAACTCGACCCAAAAGACTAGCCTGATAGGTGAGGACTGTCACGCCTTATATGTTGTACTCCCCCACCATCGATACACGATGTGGGACTAAACCCCAATACTCAACCTAAAAGACTAGCCTTTTGGGTCGAGTTAGGCCCAGTCCTTGATATGTTGGAGCTCCGGTGGACCTGGGCCTGTGGGGAGCGCAGGCTCCTAACGAGCCGGGCCGGCTTTAAAGCCAAGCTCCAAGATCGAGAACTCGGTGGTCACCACCGGTTCCAACACCGCCTTGGAGCTCGCCGGCGGACGCGATGCCGGCTCCGCCTTGGAGCTCGCCGGCGGACGCGACGCCGGCTCCGCCTCGGAGCATGCCGGCGGACGCGACGCCGGCTCCGCCTCGGAGCTCGCCGGCGGACGCGACGCAGGCTCCACCTCAGAGCTCGCCGATGGACGAGCCCCGTTTTCGGAGACGATGTGGCCGTCGTCTTCCAGGCCGGGCCTGCCACCGTACGTCGAGGCGTGGGCGGATCTCGACGCCATCTCCAGTTTGGGGCCTCTGGTCGTCCCAGGCGACCCGCTGCTGAGCGCTCCGCCGGCGCCCCCCTACGTCGAAGCTATGGAGGAGCTCGAGGGCATCATCGCCCTCGGGCCTCCAGTCATCCCCGGCGACCCGCTGCCGAGCGCTCCGCCGGCGCCCCCCTACGTCGAAGCTATGGTGGAGCTCGAGGCCATCATCGCCCTCGGGCCTCCAGTCGTCCCCGGCCACCCGTGGCCGAGAGCTCCGCCGGCGCCCCCCCTACGCCGAAGCTATGGAGGAGCTCGAGCGCATCATCTCCCTCGGGCCTCCGGTCGTCCCTGGCGACCCGCTGCCGAGCGCTCCGTCGGCGCCCCCCTACATCGAAGCTATGGAGGAGCTCGAGGGCATCGCCCTCGGGCCTCCAGTCGTCCCGGGCCACCCGTTGCCGAGCGCTCCGCCGGCGCCCTCCTACGTCGAAGCTATGGAGGAGCTCGAGGGCATCATCCCACTCGGGCCTCCGGTGGTCCCCCGCGACCCGCTGGCGAGCGCTCAGCTGGCACGCCCCTTCGTCGAAGCTATGGAGGAGCTCGAGGGCATCATCGCCCTCGGGCCTCCGGTGATATCCGGGTTTGAGCCGCTGCCCGGGAACATGGAGTTTGGTCCGCCAGGCGAGTTACTTCTGAAGCCAGCGTCTCCGCCGCGATGGTCGTTTTCATCGATTTCAGATAGGTTGTTCGCCTATGTATTTGGCGCTAGAGACGATGAGTTTAGGGCTTAAGCGGGGTTTAGCTACTGTGGTTAGTGATTTTTTTTTCCTGCTGAGCTGAGGCATATGTTAGTAGTACGTACGTGTTTAGGGCTTCTCCGCTTCTGCTGCATGGATGTCTTCTATAACTGTTTAGCAGTTGATGATCAGTGATGATGTATATGAACTAACTGTTGTCGTGAGTTTAGGGCTTAGGCGTGAACTAATTATCCGTGAACCTATCAGCATGCATGCACCCATTGGCCGATTCAGGGGGGGGGGGTGCAGCCCCCCTTGGCCCAAAATTACGCATATCATTTTATGTTTTGCTAGTATAATTTGTCTCTAAATTAGTCTAAAATCTTCCACGGGGTAGAAAAATAATGGAAAATTCAGTCCAAATCACGTTAAAATCTACCAAAAAATTCTTGGGGGCCAAAAATACAAGCAAAATTTCGGTCCAAACTCGACTCGCTATGTATTTAGCCCCCCTCGTAGGCCGATTTTGGATCCGCCACTGCATGCACCCATCTCGCTCGCTCTCAGACCCCGAGTCTTGACTCTTGACTGGTCTTCTTTGCAAGAGTTGGTACAACAACCCAACCCACACGTACGAGGCACGAGCCTGCGATAGTGCCATGCACCTGATGAGCAAACACTCTATTGGAAATGTGACAGCGTGCAAAAAAAAAAAAGGAAATAAAAAAAGTTAGATTCTCTTTTGTTCTAGCGCTCGTGACTCTAATTTCCTCGGTGGGTATTTGATTGCAGTGACTGTGTCCTTTGCTTGGTTTTCTCCTTTTTCTGTTTCCGCTTTCTATGCGTTGCATGACCTTTTTTGTTTCCTTTTCCTCTTATTTTCTATAAATAGAATAAAATAAATAATACTAAAAGATAGTATTAAGCATCTTTGATCCCTTAATTTTTTTTATAACTAGCAATTATGTCTGTATGTTGTAAAAGAACCGCTACAAGAAATGGTGTTTTACATGACGTTTAATGATAACGTTCTAGTAAATTATCATAAAAGTTTATTGTCCATAACGATTGATAATTCATTGCAAATGTGATAAATCTATGACGACTAGTTTAGTTTTTGTCAATTTGTGACAAAAGACTTGATTTGGTCACGGGGATGAAGCATTCAACTTCAACATCACTACATTGCCGAGTGTCAATTGATTTGCCGAGTGTTTTTTTGGCACTCGACAAAGAAGCTCATTGTCGAGTGTTTTATTTGTTGAGCTTCTTTGCCGAGTCTCAAAAAAACATTTTGATAAACTAAAAATAAATTTGTTCATAAATCTTGCGTATCCGTTTGAAAATTTATGAAACTATAAAAGTGATATATAAGATTTATGAATAATATTAAAACCACAATGTCAAAATGTACAAATGGTCAAATACCTAAAAGAAACTTTGTAGATCTTGAGAAGTTATAAAAGTTTGTAGTTGATAACTTTTAAATTTGAAGTCATCTTGTCATGCAAAATTGCATTCAAAATTTAAAAATTTAAAATTCAAATTTTTCAAAAGATCTCGGATGGAGAAATGACCAAAATGAAAGTTATAGATCTCAAAAGTTATGAAATTTTGTAGTTGACAACTTTTTAATTTGAAATCATATTGTAATGCAAAACTGCATTTGAATTTTAAAATTTTGAAATTTGAAATTTTCAAAATACCTCAAATGTCAAATGGAAAAATAGCCAAAATAAAAGTTGTAGATCTCAATACATTATGAAATATTGTAGTTGATAACTTTTAAATTTGAAATCATCTTGTCAATGAAAACTACATTTGAAATTTCTCAAATTTAAAATTCAAATTTTGGAAATGACCTCGGATGGAGAAACTTCCTAAACAAAAAGTTATGAAACTTTGTAGTTGATAACGTTTTGATTTGAATTAGTTTAGAGCCTCAATTAAGCAGTTTACATATGGTTTAGTATAATATGAGGTTGAACTGAAATCTCAAATAAGCAGTTTACATATGGTTTAGTATAATATGAGGTTGAACTGAAATAGAATATAGACACAAATGACAAAGGGATGGATTGGTAGTGGAGGTTATACGTGCGTGTGCGAGAGGTCGCCGGTTTGAATCTTGGTTGATGCAAAGTGCAAAAAAATCATGAAAAATATTGTGGGAGTAGATGAGTGGTGTGGCTGGCTAGGGGTGGTGGCCCTTTCCCTAATTAAAAAAATCCCTAGTTTTTTGGATTTTTTCGTTCAGATTTTGCCGAGTATTCCATGATGAAATGAAATGGCAATCCGTGATGGCTTCGGTTAGTCCAACAAATGTATTACGTGAGATACATGACGAATTTTCCAATCATCATAGCAAGTTAACTGTGATGTATTTTCGACTGTTTATGACCAAAGTAATCATCATGTAAAACACCATTTCTTCCGGTGAACAAAAAGAACAATCAAGGGAGGTGATGGTGCTCAAGGAGGGCAGGCCAGGGCCTAACGTCATCATGTGTTGCCTCAATGGCAGCAAGGTGAAGATGAACCACTACTGAAAAATTCATCTTTATCAAGTGCCGGTCTCTTTGCCGAGTGGTTTTTGGACACTCGCCAAAGATGCTCTTTACACTCGACAAAAAGCTTCTTTACCGGGTGTTTTTTACACTCGGCAAAGTTAATTTTTAATTCATATTTTAAAGCAGTAAATTAATTCAAATGGTACTAGAAAATTATTTAACTTATCAAGATGAACAATTTTGTTTCGGTGATTTCTTTATTTGATAAACTTAAAATAAATTTGTTCACAAATCTTATATATCTCTCAGGTAGTTTATACAACTACAAGGGTGATATATAAGATTTATGAATAATATTAAAACCAAAATCTCAGATGCACAAATGGTCAAACAACCAAAATAAACATTCTAGATCTTGAGAAGTTATGAAAGTTTGTAGTTGACAACTTTTAATTTGAAGTCATCTAGCTATGCAAAACTGCGTCCGAATTTAAAAAATTTAAAATTCAAATTTTTTAAAAGACCTCGGATGGAGAAATTACCAAAATGAAAGTTGTAGATCTCAAAAGGTTATAAAACTTTGTAGCTGCCAACTTTTTGATTTGAAATTATCTTGTCTTGCAAATCTGTATTTGAATTTAAAAATTTTGAAATTTAAATTTTTTAAAATAACTCATATAAATTAGAGTAATTCACGTCCAACAATGACGTACTCATCCAAAACATATTAGGGACATGCTTTATTTACTCATTAAACTGCCATGACATCTTTCACTACCGGAATTAGAAGTTTTACCGAGTGTCTGTAGCACTCGGCAAGCCCTAAATGCACTCAACAAAGTCTTTGCTGAGTGTCACCCTCGGCGTAGCATACACAGCAAAAAAAATCAGATGGTATAAAAAGCTTTTTGCCGAGTGTCTTTTATCGGACACTCGACAAACAAAAACACTTAGAAAAATGTAAATAAAAAACCCCCAAAAAATAACAAACTATTTTCTAACCAGGGGAGGGCCCTACCGGCGAGCGCTCGTCCATCTCCGTCGAAGTCAAGTCATGGCATTTTTCGCGTGATACGCGGTTGTGGAGATTCAAACATGTGACCTCGGCCTTGCGTGTAACCTCCTCTACCACTCTAACTCTACAACTAAAAGTTGTCCCTACAAAACTACATAACTTTTTGAGATCTACAACTTTTATTTTGGTTATTTTTCCATCTGAGGTCATTTATTAAATTTGAATTTCAAATTGGAGAAATTCAAAGGTACTTTTCACTGGCAAAGTCTATGTAACCCTCTCAACTATTGAGGGTGGACTACTTTACCCCCAAACTATAAAACCAGATGTTTTACTCCCAAACTTTTCAAAACGGTCCAATGACCCCCTTAAGCGGTCTTGGACGATGGCTTTGCTACAATAGTATGGTTTTGTCCTTTGTCTTATTTATTTATTTTGGCTGAATCTTTAAAAAAAATTATAAAATAGAAAATTCAATTTTGTTGGACTTAATATGAGTAGATCTACACAGTGAACATGTAATATGATATATTTTAGTACAAAGTTTTTGTTGTAGATGTTGATGCTTTTTTGTAATTAATTAGAATAATTCATAGCTACAGTTTCTATGGTTCAATTGTCATGAAATTTTTATGGTGAACTAATTATCGTATGTTTGAAATATAGTAAAAAAATATACTAATCGGATCATATATAACTTAGCTATGATTTATTTAGTTATGCCTTATCATAAACCTAAATAAATCAATAACGAAGTTATACATGATCCAATGAATATAAAATTTTTAACCAGTTCAAGCATACAATAATTAGCCTACTATAAAAATTTCACTATAATTAAATTATAGAAAATGTAACTATGAATTATTTTAATTACATAAAAGCATATACCTAAATCTACAGCAAAAAAACTTTGTACTAAGGCATACTATATTATATGTTCACTGTATAGATCTATTCATGTGAAGTCTAAAAAAATAATTTTTTTATTTTATGATTTTTCTATGATTTACTATGATTTTTCAAAGATTTTGACGAAATAAATAAAAAAGACAAAACCTTGCCACCGTAGCAAAACCGCTATCCAAAACTGTTTGAGGGGTTTATTTGACTGGTTTTAAAAGGTTCAGAGAGAAAACATCTAGTTTTATAGTGGGAGGTGAAGTAGTCTACCTTTAATAATTGAGGGAGTTATATAGACTTTTTTCCAAAATTAATTCAAATGAAAAGTCTTCAACTACAAATGTGTATAACTTCTCAAGATCTACGACGTTTATTTTGGTTATTTTTTATTTGACAAATCAATATACTAACGTTATTCATAAAATCTACATCTCTCTTGTATAGTTTTAAATAGTTTTAAATAGACTCTTTACCGAGTCGCAAATCTTCGATTTCTCGTAGTGTTTGTAGCGAGGATCTGTTATTTTTTCCTTCTCAAAATGCCATCACATCTTATGCATCTCGTATATGATATGAATTTATAACACAGGCACATATGAGTTGCTACGGTTTTAAAAAATAGATTTGTAGTTACCTAGTGTTTTTAAGAACATATAATTACCTTGTTGAATGTATTGTAATTAAAATACACATTACATCTAGCTAGCTAGTAACTTGCCCATGATGCGCATACAATATAACAGCTTATCACATCATTATATTGACAAACATAGTTTACACGCAAATCTCTTCCTAATTTAATAATAAACTAGCAAAATATGGTCGTATGTTGCATCGGGACGTACAACTTATTGAGTTGCTGGAGCACCTCACCGTCGTCGTGGCGTTAGTCCATAAACGGATCATGGTAGAGCCCCTTGCTTGCAACATGAGCAGGTCTTAGCATTGTAGCCTTGTATAGGCCCTCGCGTCAAGGTGCTGATTGTCGACTATGACGTGATAGGCTTGAGGCGATGACGTTTGCAGCCACCTGCCATGACCACCATGTCCGTGCCTGGTGCATAGCACGGTGGACGACGAGTGATGTGACACGTTCGCGGCTCAACCATGCAGGTGGTGTGACACACTACGTGAAAAAGAAATAACGGGAACGCCCCCGTCACTCTCACTACTTAAAAAAAAACTTGCACAGCGTTGCCTAAATGGGCTCCGTAGCGGGCACAGTCTTTGCCCGCCACGGTTATTCGGTGGCCGGCCTACAGCGGCTGGCCGCTGAAGCGCCTGCTGCGGTTAATCATTAACCGAAGCGGGCAACGTAAGGTGCCCACTGCGGTTAATCTTCTTGAACCGCAGCGGGCTTCCTTCTATGCCCGCTTCGGTTAATGATTAACCGCAGCGGGCTACGTAACGTGCCCGCTGCAATTAAATAAGATTAACCACAGCGGGCTCCTTAAGTTGCCCGCTTCGGTTATTCCTCGCTATTTAAGCAGCCGCCGCCAACAGAAAGGAACCCGATCATCTTCTTCCTCTAGACCAAAAACGGGGGAAGAAGTTTTGCCGAATTTTTATCCCAAATAACTTGTTTTTGAGGTTTATTTGTTTGATTTGGAGGAGAAGTACTCCACAAGAGATACCTAGATGATCTCCATCCTCTTTCCCCTCTCTTTTTCTCTCTTTTTAGCCTCCCTTTTAAATCTAGTTTCATGTAGGAGAGAGAAAACTGGTATTTGTTTCTCTAAGTTCATCATGGATGCATTAATTTTATTTGCCGTCGTTATTAATTCTGTCCCTAGATTTAACATAAATATAATAAATTATTATTTTTCTAATTCATCTTTGTTTTGTGATTCATGATGTGTGTAATTAATTAAGGATCGCAGGTACGATGGACCGGTCGGAATGGATGTATAAGATCAATAGAGTACTTGATGTGCGGTATATCGTTGAAGTGAGAAAGTTTATTGCCACTGCGAAAGCTGACCGTGAGAGATCGAACCAGACGACAATCATATGTCCATGTCATCGTTGCAAGAATCTGACCGCCTTCAAAGACGAAGGCACAGTGCAATCTCATTTGACTTGTTTTGGTTTCATGGATGATTACACGGTGTGGACTCATCACGGCGAGAGATTCGATCCGAGTGTCAGGGCGGCATCTGGAGTAAGCTCAGCGTCGACGACGACGGTGAACCAAGATCCTGGAGCGCACGTCTCATCAGCAACAGTAGCGCCTGCCTTCAGTGACAGTAGTCGTGACCACATCGCTGTGGAGGCGGATGTACTCCAGGATATGACAGATGATGGTGGTGGAGATGTTGAGGACGCTACGGTGCAGGACCCTGCGGATGTGCAGCTGTTTCAGGATTTACTCAATCACATCGACGAAGACGACGTTGTGTATGGCTCCCCGAAGTGGCTGGAAAATTTCAGAGAGATGAAGCAGGCGTCACTTGATCCTTTATATAAGGACGACGAGGAATGTCCGAAGGATTGCACGGTGCTCCGTTTCAACCTCCACATGTTGATGATGAAGGCTCGACATGGGTGGTCAGATAGTAACTTTGATGAGCTGTTAGGTTACCTTGCTAAAACATTCCCGACGAGTAACAAGATTCCAGCAAATACGTATCGGGCGAAGAAGCTTATCCGGCCAGTGGCAATGAAGCTTAGAAAGTTCGATGCCTGCCCTAACCACTGCATCCTCTATCGGGGCACAAAGTATGAGAATTTGACGAGCTGTCCGCACTGTGGCGCCAGTCGCTACAAGAGAAATGCTGGCTGTCGCGTGGATGCAGACGACGATGAGGCCTTGCGAGGTGGTCAGAGGAAGAAGAAGAAGGATGTCAAGAAGAGCAGTGTTGCAGCCAATCGCATCTCGACTCATCAGCAGTACGAGGAAGAAGAGGGTTACACGTTGAGGAGAAGTCCGGCACTGTCGGTGTGGTACATGCCAGTGATCGACCGCCTCCGTGCGCTATTTGGGAACCCAGAGGACGCGAAGCTCATGTCCTGGCATGCATCAGCTAACCGCTTGAAGGACGATGGCATGCTGCGGCACCCCTCCGATGGCCAGCAGTGGAAAGATTTCGACAAGGCCTACCCGCAATTTGGCAAAGATCCCAGGAACATTCGGTTCGCGCTGAGCACCGATGGGATGAATCCGTTCGACGAGCTGAGCAGCTCCCACAGCACCTGGCCGGTCGTACTGACCATCTACAACCTACCTCCCCATCTGTGTCAGAGGCGCATGTATCTTCTGTTGACCATGCTTATCTCGGGACCGAAGCAGTCCGGCAACGATATCGATGTTTTCCTCGAGCCGGTAATGGAGGAAATGAAGGAGCTATTTGATGTTGGGGTCGAGATGGTGGATGCGTCCCTCAAGGAGAAGTTCACCCTAAAAGCCGTCATCTTTGTCACCATCACCGACTACCCCGACCTCTTCTCACTGTCGGGGCAGATCAAAGGGAAGACCGGCTGCGTAATGTGCATCGACGAGACATGCTACACTTACCTCAAGGGATCGAACAAGATGGTCTACATGAGGCACATGTGGTTCCTTCCGAAAAGGCACAGATATAGAAGAAGTGTCATGAATCAATTGTTCGATGATCAGGGCGAGCCACAGGGTGAACCACCGGCGGAGACTAGTTGGGGGCCAAAGGTGTATGAGATGGTGAAGGATATTGATCAGATCGAGTTTGGGAAGAAGAAGAAGCCACCAGAGGAGGGGACAAAACAAACGAGGAAGCGAAAGCGAGACACGACGGAGGAAGCGTCACAGGTCCCCTCTGTTCCTTTCAAGAAGAGGTCGATTTTCTTCGAGTACCTGTCATATTGGAAGACACTGAAAACACCCCATGCCATCGACTGTATGCATCTCGAGAAGAACGTCTTCGATAGCACGATCGGTGTCCTGCTGGACATCCCGGGAAAGACGAAGGATGGTCTGAAGTCACGGACGGATCTTCTCAACCAGGGCATCAGGCAGGACCTTCACCCTGGGTCACCTCATAATGGTAAAGTCGATCTTCCAGGTGCGGCCTACAACCTAAGGCATGGCGAGAAGACTGCTATGCTCAACCTTCTCAGGGGTATCAAGGTGCCGACCGGTTTCTCTTCCAACATTAAAGCCTCGTCTCCTCGAAAGACCTCACATTGACTGGCTACAACGCACATGACTGCCACATCATGCTGACGGTGTTCCTTCCAATTGTGATAAGGGTTATCGGTCCAGAGTACATGAAGATTGTGGTCACTCAGATATCATACTTCTTTAACCGCATCACGTAGAAGGTCATCGGTAAGGCTGACCTCCCTGCCCTTAAGGACTTCATCGCGGAGACCCTTTGCTAGCTTGAGATGTGCTTTCCCCCATCATATTTTGATATTATGGTACACCTAATGATGCACATGGTGGATCAGATCGAGCAACTAGGCCCTGTGTACCTACACGAGATGTGGACGTATGAGCGGTTCATGTCCACCCTCAACAGATATGTTCATAACCGTGTTCACCCGGAGGGCTCTATGATCGAGGCGTACACAACCGAAGAGGCAGTGAACTGGTGTATGAGGTAGATAAAAGATGGGAGGGCGATTGGGTTGCCTGTCCATCAGCACGAGGGCAGAACCGCGGGCATGGGGTGCACGGGCCGAAAAGTTTGCACGGATATACCATACAAGGAGATTGAACAAGCTCATTACAACATCCTTCATCAGTTGATGAACATGGAGAAATATGTCGAGAGGCACATAGAAGAGATCAGCGCCGCTAATGATGGACAACGCACAGAGGCATGAGTTCAGAATGAGCACAGGAACAGTTTCATAGATTGGCTCAAAGAGCAACACGTACCCCTAGAAAGATGCCCTGATGATGAAGATACGGAGACCGTGCAAAAGCTTCTGCAAGGCCCGTCAAGCCAAATCATGATGTGGCAAGGGTACGATGTGAAGGGGTATGGGTTCCACACGAAAGAGAAGGACAAGAAGAGCGCGGCACAGAACTGCGGTGTTCGATATGAGGGCGTCGACGAGGCCACAAACACGAGGACGCAATACTATGGTCAGATCGAAGAAATATGGGAACTTGACTATGGCAAGGACGTATGCGTAACCGTCTTCCGGTGCCACTGGGTAAACCCCAAAGCGGTTGCGGTCGACAGTTTCGGGCTAACCACCGTGAACCTCAAAAGTATCGGGTACAAAGATGACCAATGGGTACTCGCAACCAATGTCGCGCAAGTGGCCTACTATATCTATCCGGAGGACCCAAAGAGGCATGTGGTCGTGTCTGGAAAGCAGTGGATTGTTGGAGCTGATGGGGTCCAAAGCCCAGAATAATACAACAACTATGCAGAGCTCCAACTTTTTACCGATTTTGCAAAGAAGATCAAGGCCGTCGAGGACCGTTGCAACAAGAGCGGTATGAAGCCCTGGGCCCATCCCGATGGTGAGAAGCGGTCCGTGAAAGCGCCCGCACCAAAATAAGATGTATATTCATATATATGCCACATGTTTTGTAATGAAGTAGTGGAAAGTTATGTAATAGTATTCGAGACAAGTTTTGTAATAGATTTTTGTTAATATTATTAATAACAAATTATGTCTAATAAATTATGTAATGAATAACCGCAGCGGGCACCTTAAGTAGCCCGCTGCGGTTATTCAGATTAACCGTAGCGGGCAACTTAAGGTGCCCGCTGTGGTTATTATTTACTCCAGCGGGCACCTTAAGTTGCCCGCTGCGGTTAATCCCTGCATATATAAGAAATGCAACACCGAAGGGCACTTTAGTCCTTCGTGCGTCGTCCTCTGAACCCCGAAGGGCTATCAATTTTTTCCACTGCCGCCACCATCGCCATTGTCGCCCTTGTCCTCCTCTCCTCCGCGCCCGTCCTCCTCCGGACTACGCCGCCCTTGTCCTCTCCTCTGCGCCCGTCCTCCTCCGGACTACGCCGCCTTTGTCCTCTCCTCTGCGCCCGTCCTCCTCCGGACTACGCCGCCGGTGCCCTCGTCCACTCTCTACGTCCGTGCCCTAGCCATTGGAGCCGGAGCCGTAGCCCTTCCCCACCACCGCCGCGACCACCGACCACGAGGCCGCTTCCCCGCCGCTACCTCCGACCGCGAGGCGAAGGCCCTTCACCGCTGTCGTGGCCTCCAACTGCCACCCTACTCCCCCAGGCCACCCGACCCTTTGCCGGCATTGAGCATCCACCAGTCACCCATCAGGTATGCCCGCCCCCCTCTCTTCCCATCCTTCCGGGCAAAATTGAGCATCCAAACCCTAATTGAGCATCCTGTTAGTGTTAGTATATGCAACATGTACCATCTGGCAGTGTTTCCATAGCATAATCTTGGAGCAGTGTTTTTTTGGCAACCTGAATATATATGCAGTAGTTGCCAACTGAATATGTTAGTTGTTCAGTATTTCTTTCAAACTGTTAGTTGTGTTCTGAAGTTATGTTGTTGTCTGATATGGTGGCAAATGTGGATTGATATGGTGGAATGCACAACATTGGTGCTGTTGTATGCTTCATGTTCTTCTCCTTGCTTCTGTATTAGGAAGGTCTTGTGCTTCCATGTTTGAACAAGATATATAGGTTGTTGTCATATCCTAATAGTGACCTAGGGACCAGTTTCTGTTATTTGTATTGTAACTCAAAAACTAATTTGATCCAGATTCTAAGTGCTATACCAAAGTTGTAGACAATTTCATAACCAACAACTTTGTTATAATAAAAAATTTTGAAACTATTTGCAAAATGGCCAAATTTGGATTTGAAAGCAGAAAATAGTGTTGTCCCATTAGAATCTGTTTTAGTCCATGTTTCAGTTATGTTTCAGTTATGTTTCAGTCCATGTTTCAGTTATGTTTCAGTCCATGTTTCAGTCCATATTTCAGTTATGTTTCAGTCCATGTTTGAGTCCATGTTTCAGTTATGTTTCAGTCCATGTTTCAGTTATGTTTCAGTCCATGTTTCAGTTATGTTTTAGTTATGTCAAGCTATATGTTTCAGTTACTGATCAGTTATGTTTCTGAAACCATAAAGATCTTTATGGACTGAAAGATAATTGTTTCAGTCCATAAAGATCTTTGCCTGATCTCTCCCTGTACTACTACTCTCTGCTACTCTCTGATCTTTGCCTACTCCTCTCTCCCCTACTCCAGTGTTCTATTTCCTGCCTATGATGCAATTTGATGCTTTTTTACACTATGCATTTGCCACTACCTATGATGCCCTGTTATGCTTTTCTATTTCCTGCCTATGATGCAATTTGATGCTTTTTTACACTATGCATTTGCCACAACTTATGATGCATTGTACTAAGTTTTTTGTATTAAGTTTTTCTAATGTCATCTACTGTCTGCACCTCTATCTACTACTGCTAGTTACTACTTACTAGTCTCTGTACTAGTCCCTGTACTACTCTCTACCTAGTCCCTGTACTTCTGTACTACTCTCTACCTAGTCTCTGTACTAGTCCTCTCTATACTACTATACTACTCTCTCCCTACTACTCCTCTCTATACTACTCTCCCTACTACTACTCTCTATACTCCTCTCCCTACTACTCCTCTCTATACTACTCTCCCTACTACTCTCTCTATACTACTCCTCTCTGTCCCTGTACTACTCCTCTCTTCTACTGCTGTACTACTCTCCCTACTCCTCTCTCAGCTCCCTGTACTACTCTATACTACTCTCCCTACTCCTCTCCCTGTACTATGGCATTTGCATTGATGATTTTTTTCAAACTTGTAAGCTGAGGTAGTGGCAAATGCGATGATGTGACCCCTTCGATCTATGCTGAAGCAGCGGCGATGATGATCAATTGCCCCCCTACTTTCTATGCGGAGTCAGCTGCTAGACTAGGATGGCTTGTATTTTACAAGTAACCAATTTAGCAGTGATGTGTTGACCTAGGGGCAAATCTGAGCCAAAAACTTATACTTGTCATTTTTTATTCAAAAGCTTTGAACTGATCATATTATATACGCGTCTGTGTATATGTAGAACTGAAATGGCGAAAGACAAAACAAATGAATGGAGGGACCCTACCCCTAGCTCCTTGTCAACCAGCTTGATGAGTGGGGCGTCCGTGACTCCACCGCCGAAGAAGCAGCGTACAGAGGTGGACAACGATCCGACGTACGAACCGGGGGCGGACGAAGCACATAGTCACGACCTCGAGGTTTACGCAACACGCTGGCTTTCTAACATGTACAATGATGCGTTGTTCGTCATTAGCGAAAAACTAAAGGCAAGAGACTCTTGTCAACAGCTGTCGATTGTGCCTTGTCAGCTCGAGTTCAGGGACGAAGACGCGGTCAGGGAGGAAGAAGCCGCCGCTCCCTCTACGGCAACCTCTTCGTCCAAATCTAAGGGCCAGAAGAGGGTGAGGGGACAACACGGGAGGCACAAGTTGGACAAAGAAAACAAGGTGCATGTCATCGATGCGGTGGGGCCAGAGGTAAACCCAATAGCTCTAGATACAGTCATTGGCAAGTTCAGCAATCAAGTGGCGTGTATAGCCAAGGAGAAGGTGGCGATCACTTGGCCCAATTGGCACGACATCCCTGCTGACATAAAAAACAATGTATGGGGTGAGGTGACAAGGAGATTCAGATATCCGCCCTCAGCTGACATGGAGAAGTGCCAGGAGTGGGCTTTGCACGTGGCGTCGACTGCGCTTCGCAACTTCAGGTCCATGCTGACTAGAAATTACCTAAAGAAGGGGAAGTCGCCACTGCTGAAGTACAATATGGTCAAGGCACACATGTGGGACGCTTTCTGCGAAATGAGAAAGACGCAAGAAGCAGAGGAAAAGAGCGCTAAGTTCAGTGAGCTCGCAAAGAGGAACAAGAATCCTCACCACTTGGGCATGACTGGCTTTGCCGGTCAGAGGACCAAGTGGCAGCAAGAAGAACAAGCAAGACAGGCTGTCGGGGTTCCAGATCCGTATGAGGGCATCGACCCAAGGGCAAAGGACTACATGAGGGCCCGCATTCCAAAGAGGCTGAAGCCCAGGGCGACCAAGTTTAACGAGCCCCACCTCGAGGACGTCGAGAAGACTTTGATGGAGAAAGCAAAGCTTAAGGACAACATCGTGGTCCGCCGGGGCCATGACTTGCTCACCGAGGTCCTAGGAACCCCCGAGCACCGCGGCCGCGTTCGTGGTGTCGGGTCCAAGATGAGCTGGAAGTCAGTTGAGTCATGGCAATCCGATGCGGCCACATACAAGTCCAGGCAGAGGTATAAAGATGAGCTATATAAGAAGGGCTTCAATGAAGGCGTGGCTGAAATAATCAAAAGCTCAATAAAGGAAGCCTTCACGAGCAATGACCCGGAGATGGTCGCGATGAGGTCAAAGATGTTTGATCACCATGGCCTGCCCAATCCTCAAGCAAAGGAAAAGAAAGCCTTACTGCCGATGAACGAGGATCGCCCAAGGGTCTCGAATGAGGACTTCAAGGAAAACCAGCATGTCCAACTCCTCATCCCGTTCGGAAGGTCCAAGAAGATGGTGGTGGCCGAGGGATGCATTCTTGCACCCCACGATATTCACGACTTCAACAAAGATAATATCCCTGAAGACTATGTGGTCGTGAGCCCGTTATGGCACGTTCTCGACCAGGAACATTTTGAATTGGACCATCCCAACCTACAAACGACCAGACACCTAGGGCAGGCACTTGGATTGGAAGTCCTATGGAACCGCGAGGACATCGAGATCATTGCTCGGACGCCAACTCCAACGCCGACACCAGCATCACAACCATCAGCCGCCGGATCTTGTCCTCCAGAAGATCCAGATCACGACAACGATGATGACGAAGAAAAGGGCGGGGACAAGGGCAAGGTAAAGGACAAAGGAGAAGGCGGTAGCGAAGGTGGGGACAAGGAAAAGGTAGAAGGTGATGGCGGGGAAAAGGAAAAGGGCACTGACATGGGAACTGTGTCTCCCCCGCCTCCAAATAGTCCGCCGATCGGCCCGCTCAATGAGGCAAGAAGCTCAGAGGCCGGTAAGGGCGACAACACGACAAGCCAGCCAAGCACGAACGAGCAACAGGGAGGCACGACGGGGGAGGCAACAGGGACGAAGACACCTCCCCCGTCAACCACAAGCCAATGTCCTCCCCCGCCCAACAAGAATCCAAGAATGTCCACCGACAAGCTCCCGTACACGCTCACGTTCGAAAGGTATGGTAACATTGAGAATAATACCACGTCCATAGTATATATGCTACTAACATCCCTATCCATCATTTGCCAGGCCTGAAACTACCCGTCAACTATTTGATGAGGCCGAAGACTGCCCTGGCCACTATGTGTGCGGGAAGTTCATGATTCCCAAGGCCCAGCTCATCGACGAGGAAAAGTGGGATACAAGGAGGTTCCATCTATGGTACATGGAAGCTGCAAAAGCCGGGATGTCAAGTTTTAACGTCAAGATTCCCACGGAGTACTTCCACTTGCCCGCTGGTAACGAAATGCACCTACCCGTCGACTTTAGCGACATGTACAACCTGATGTGGGAAGAAGACCTGGACATCGTTCAAATCACCCTATTCACACTGTAAGCGATGAATGCAACTTCCACATATCACTACATTCGTATTTTCCATAGTTCTATACTTATTATATCACGATGACTTGTCCGTGCAGCATGACGGTCACTATAAGTAATAAAAAGACACGTCTTGTACTCTACCTCTCTCCTGCACATATTGCTGAAAGAGTCATCAAGGGTTTCGAGATCACTGATCCGGAGATGACAGTTCGACAGCGAGAGAAGAAATATGAAGAAAATATGAAAGTCGAGAAGACTAAGTTGAAAAATTACATACTAGAATGCATGAAGAAGATCAAGCCGGATGGGCCAGAGTGTATAATGGCTGCCTATCACTTTGGGTAAGTCAAATACATATACGTACACCTAAGTCGCTAGCATATCATGCCTTCTCGCCGTCATAAACTCTATTTTGTTGCAATGGTGCAGCCAGAGCCTCGTGGGTGGCCACTGGGTCGCTTTTATAATATACCCTCAAGATGGCAGGGCATGTGTGTTTGACTCCTTGAGCGTACCAAACAAGCAAGGGTACAAGGCATTCGAAGATTGTCTGAAAAAGTAAGTCATCCATCTTTTTCATCAGTTACGGTTACCATACGTTTTTAAATGGTGGCTAAAACTATTATATTGTGTACAACGATTATAAGGAATACCAAAAGGTGCCTGAATTCTGGGACCGAAGAACTCAAAAGTTCAAGGACAAGCATAGGTACCACCTCAAAATCCGACGAGATTTCCCGGTAAGTATTTCAAAGGTTCAATTCATGTTTCATACATATATATGGGTTCTAATGCTTGTGTATCAATCATGCAGTGCGCCAAACAGCCACTAGGATCGAAGACATGTGGCTTGTACACATGTGAGTTTCTAAGGGAAAGCAAGGAGTACACCAATAGCTGGAAGAAGCTCAAGGAAGGTGTCAAGTATTGGGGAGAGCAGCAGAGCCGCACGATGTGCTTTAAACAAGTCAAGGCGGACATATGCAAGTTTGTAATGGAGAAATGCATTCTCGAAGGAGAAACGTTCTTCGACAACGAATCCGAGCTGGCGTTGCTACCCCAATACGAGAAGCTCCGCAAATTGAACATAATGCTTCGTCCGACGGATTACGCTCATTAAGTTGAACTATGAATTGTAATTTGAATTTGAAATCAACTAAGTCAATGTGTATATGATGACAACAAACAACTAAGTGACTTTGTATGTTATGTCCAGATGGTTTATATGTGCATATATATATATATCTGTTAGAAATCTGGAATTCTGTTAGAAATCTGGAATTCTGGAATTATTTGAAAACTGCATTTGATTTGAATTCATATCCTGCTGTTTCTGCTGGCTGCATTATTTATTTTTTTAATCCAAAATTAATAACCGTGGCGGGCAACATAAGTTGCCCGCTGCGGTTAATAGCAGTTACCGCAGCGGGCAACCTAAATCGACCGCTGCGGTTAATAATTTACCGAAGCAGGCGCTTTAGGTTGCCCGCTGCGGTAAATGCTATTAACCGCAGCGGGCCGTTTATGTTGCCCGCTGCGGTAATGGCCATGATTAACCGTGGCCTTAGCACCGCAGCGGACGCTGTTGCCCGCTGCGGTAAAGCCAAAATGCCCGCTGCGGTTAAGCTTTGTGCAGTAGTGTGTAGGGGCTGCTGACTTTTGCACCGGTCTTACAGTGGCTCGGACGGGCATCAGTTTGTTAGCCGTCCTTACAGTAGCCACTGTAAAGGCGGCTGGTAACACCATCGCCCTTACATTGGGGTGTCACAGTAAGGACGGCTGGATCATCAGGCGCCCTTACAGTGATCCACTATAGGGGCGGCTTAATTACCAGCCGCCCCTACAGTGGTCTGTATGTATAAGTGGCTGCCCTCTCTTCTTCCTCCCGAGCCACTCTCTTCTACTCGAAAAAAGGCTTGGGAGGCTTTGGACACCTCCCAAAAATTTCTCTACTAAGGGGGAAGGTTTTGATCTCAAATCTTTTGGTGGGGAGCTTGTTTAAGGTAAGAAAATGCTATTCCAACTCGTTAATCCAAGTTTTATTGGTTGGTTAGTGAGCAATTTAGAGTTTTGTTTTCTCTCTCTTCCATGGAGCTTGAGCTTTGTTGGACCAAATTAGAGGTTAGCTTTGAAGCTATTAGTGTAGATTAGGTAGAGACATGAGCTTGCACCCTCAAGTAGTCGATCTAGCTTGCTTTTCGTGGAGATTAATTATAGTTTCATGTATGGAGAGAAAAGCTTATTCTAGATCTAGTTCTAGATCTAGGGTTTCCTTTTTTTATTTTATATTTTTTGTTTTATGAAATTGGAATGAGGTTGGCATGTAAAGTTGTTGGTAAATTAATAATTGTTGCTAATAATGGTATCTAATAATTGTTGTTAATAATTGTGGCTAATAGTAGTTGCTAACAATTATTGCTAATAATACTTTTTTATTTATGTATGTGGCTAATAATTGTTGCTAATAATAATTATTACTTTATTTCTTTGTTTTTTAGAGATGGAGGATAGGACTTCTTGGATGTATGGTTCATATAGGTACCCGCAAGCCTATCATGATGAGGTGGACAAATTTATTATAGCCGCAATGAAGCATGCAAAGACGTTGCCAGGGACTGATGGTTCTGTTATTTGTCCCTGCAAAGATTGCAACAACCACATGACATTTTATGATGTGGAAATGATCAAATCACATCTAATTAGGCGAGGAATTGTTCTGGGCTACACAGTATGGATTCATCATGGTGAAGTCATGGTTATTGACGACAATGATCATGAAGAAGACGATGTCGAAGCCCTACAATACTTGTCCCAATGCTCAGACACGCTTGAAGCCCAAATGCAACATGAGTCAAACAATGAAGAAGCACGTGGTGATGATGCCGGTGGCGTCGACAATAATGATGGTGATGCCGGTGGTGTCGACAATAATAATGGTGATGTTGGTGGTGTTGACAATAATGATTATGGAGCACGTGAGGGGGATGCAGAAAAGTTTGACAACTTAGAGGAAATGCTTTGGGCCATTGGACCAGAAATACTACAACAGAACAAGGGTCTAGAAAATCTAGAGAGGGTGAAAATAGAATCGAAGGAGCATGTGTATGGTGTTGAGAAGGGTTGTCCAACACACTGGACACTGCTCCGTTTTGTGCTTGAGCTACTCATCCTGAAGGCTAAGTACGACTAGTCAGACTACAATTTTGATGATCTGTTGCGTCTTCTATCATCGGTGTTGCCACTGCCTAACTTAGTTCCATCCAACACATACCAAGCGAAGAAGGTTATAAGTCCATTGACAATGGGTGTTGAAAAGATCCATACATGCCCCAACCATTGTATCCTTTTTCGTGGCCAAACGTTTGGAGGTCTGGACAAATGTCCTCGGTGTGGGGCCAGTCGGTACAAGGACAATGACCTTTTCAGTGGTGGAGAAGCCTCCACTGGGAACAAGAGGAATAAGAAGGGTTCCAAACAGGCAGTACAAGAATCTCACCCTCTAGAGGACACCCCATTAGGCAACGATGTTGTAACATCCCGGCCCAAGGCTTAATAGGAATAATAGGATACTCATACCAATAAGTTGCAACTTCTTTTTCGGAAGCCCATCTCCTAAAAACTCCAAAGTTAAGCGTGCTTGGCTTGGAGCGATGGGTGACCGACCGGGAAGTCTTTCCCGGGTACGCATGAGTGAGGACAAAGTGCGCAGAAAAGACTGGTGTTGGTCTGTGGGGATAGTCTAGGTCCTATGAAAGCTGCCTGATGTAAGCGGGCCCGGCCTCGAGGAGGCGGGACATTACATAATGGTATCAGAGCCGACTCTCGCGGTTTCACGGGCGCGTGTGTCGCACTTGCTCAGGCATGGTGGTCATGGCTGGTGTGGACCCAGAGTGGTCACACAGCATGGCACATGTGCTGGCAGTGGACACACGGACGTGGCCAAGAGAGGACGTTCCTGGCTTGGGATTGATCGACGAGGACGTCGATCTCTTAAGGGGGTGAGGATGTAACATCCCGGCCCAAGGCTTAATAGGAATAATAGGATACTCATACCAATAAGTTGCAACTTCTTTTCCGGAAGCCCATCTCCTAAAAACTCCAAAGTTAAGCGTGCTTGGCTTGGAGCGATGGGTGACCGACCGGGAAGTCTTTCCCGGGTACGCATGAGTGAGGACAAAGTGCGCAGAAAAGACTGGTGTTGGTCTGTGGGGATAGTCTAGGTCCTATGAAAGCTGCCTGATGTAAGCGGGCCCGGCCTCGAGGAGGCGGGACATTACAGATGTAGGCGAAGAAAAACATACACCACCCTTGTCTAGGCCCCGGTGGATACGATGGCAAGGAAGAGATGTTTAGGAAGATGGAAGAAGAGGTTGTAGTTGCTGGGAATACAAAAGTCACGAAATTGAGGCCACACATCAAGCGTTGGGTCTTTGAAAAGAATATGGAAGATTCAGGCAGCAGTCTAAAATTATCCAAGCCGGAGACCGAAGAGGCAGTGTTGAGGATACTGAGATATTCTAAAGACAGGGAGAAGGGCTCAGTCACTACTTCTAGAGAGAGGGCGAGCTTAGCCTTGGCTTGGGAAACCCCGAGCACACAGGCCGTGTCAGGGGGATAGGGAAACATACGACCTGGAAGGAAGGATTCGAAGATGATGCGCAGATCTACAAGAAACATGGCATAAACTGAGAGTCTAAGATTGAGCTCCTAGTGAAGACTCTAGTTGCCAAGGAATTGCAGGAGAAAGGAGTGTCTACTAAGCCACGGACACAAATGGAGCCACCTAGAGAATTGGCTCTAATTGACAGCCCTACGAATGTTCGCAGCAACCAAGGTTCCAATGCAACCTCCACCTCAGTCAATCGCATACGGGAGCCAACTCGTTGCACCCTGTTGATTCCCGTCGGCAGGGGAAACACGATGGTTGAGGTGGCAACGGGTGTGACACATCCTCCAGGCAGCATCTGGCACCATAAAGAGGTCCCACATGACTACAGTAAGGTCGAGGTGCACACCATGAAGCTTGAGTTCGCGACGCATAAGATAGAACACCCAACTAGCGAGGGGATATGTGAGCTTGGACTAGTCACAAAATAGTTCATTCTCTGGTACAAAAAGGACATTGTGTTGAATGTTGCATCAACAACTTTGAGTGATGTACATCTGGAGAGAGTCCTTGAGGATGGAGAGGTATATTCACCGTGTCGTGACGACCACATGCATGAGATGCCACCACCTTCCCTGAATCCTATCCACCACATGACAGAGTCTTCTCTAGCTCGTGTCGAGGCAAAGCATGATGCGACGACGCATGAGCCTCACAGTCCACTGCCTTCTCCAGCTCGTGTCGAGGCAAAGCATGACGAGACGATGCATGAGCCTCACAGCCCACAACCTTCTGCAGCTCATGCCGAGCCAGAGCATGACGAGACGCCACATGTGTGAAAGCTCCATGTTTGGTTTTGGTAATTGAGTGACAACCTAGGTGAACTAATATGTGCTTATGTGAGATACACAAGAAATTAGTTCACAAGTGAATGTGCAATGAAGGAGCTTATTGCATATGAGACATGACATGGAGTCGTGTGGCTAAGGTGGTGAAGATCAAGGCAAGACTTGGCTTGATGGACCGATTGCGAAGGTGAAGGGCAAGTTGGAGGCTTTGAAGCCGTTGGTACCGAGTGTCGGGAGGCTTGAGCAAAGACTTGGCACCGAAGGACCGAAGCAATGGGGAAGAGCAAGTGAGGTTAAGATTGATGGACCATGGAAGCCATATGATGATATGAAGTGGCTCATATCATTTGGTGATCAAGGTTGCTGCATGTGTTGCATCAACAATGAAGGAGATGAAATGGAATGCGCAAGGCAAAGGTATATTTGTAGGGCATTTCATTTCACCGGTCTAAGTTGAGTAGAGAAGTGCTTGACCGGGTTTAGGATAGATAGCCGTACTATAAAGAGGAGAAATCTTTAGTTGCAACGGTTATCTAGTGCCACTAAGTGTGACTTTCATGTGCATATGCATTGCGCTTAGTGACGTGGTGAGATTGATGAGAAAGCCTAAGAAAATTCTTTGTGAAAAGCTATCTCAAGTGCTAAATTTGATTTGGTGCTTGTGGGAAGAGACAGCACTTAAAAGGGTTTAAAAAGAAGAAGAAAGTTGGTTGTGCTCGGAAATTCCAGCTTATCTCGGTTGATTTCCAGGAAGGGGTCCTCTGTTTGGTTTTCCGCATCCATCCGGAAATTGGTGCAGCCCGAACTGGAATTTCCAGTGAGGGTCAGAGAGGCGCTCCCACCCTGGAAATTCTAGGTGGCGCCACTTGGAATTTCTAGTGTGGGTTGGGATGCTGAGGGGTGGAGCACGTCCCACCCTGGAATATCCAGGCCGCGCTGCCTGGAATTTCCAGTGCGGGAATGACACTCCTGGTGAGTTCGGACTGGTCCGTTTTTGTTTGGACTGGTCCATTTCGTTCGACCGTTGGAGAGATAGAGCCGTTGGGGGTTTTTTGGTTGGTCCCACACTGGAATTTCCAAGCTGAGCTGACTGGAATTTCCAGTGCGGGTGCTGAGTGAGGAGGGGGCCTGCGTGAGGGGATAAGGTTGGCTCCCCTCCTCTCTTCTTCCTCAGCTAGCTGATTCCCCATTCTTACATTTGAAGCTAGGGTTCATCCCACTCCTTCTCTCCATTGCTATGTGCCAAATATTGAGGAGAGTTTGAGTGCCCTGTGTGGGTGTGGATGAGAGAGTGAAGATCCACCTTCTCCCCTTCCTCTCCCTCTCGAGCTTGGTGCTAATTTGAGTGAGGGATTGAGAGTCTAGTGTGTGTGCATTTGAGGATTTGCATTCGGTGGCACTAGGTAATCTTTGTGATTGGGGATTTTTTATTACTCTTGGTGATTGCCATCACCTAGACGGCTTGGTGCATTGTGTCTCCATTGTGAAGCCCATGTGGTGATTGTGTGTGGCTCCGGAGAAGGATTTGTGAGGGGTGTTGTGCTCGCCCCGTGGGGATCGCGAAGAGCAACTCTAGTGGATTGCGCGTGTCATTGAGTTATCCTCACTTGTGGGTGAGTTCTTGTGGTGCTCGAGTGTCGAGCTAGGTGTGGTGCCTATTAGCCGCCGAACTACCAAAGTGTGTGGTCGACACAACGGGGACTAGCTTGGTGGCAACCAAGTGAACCTCGGGATAAAATCTTCGTGTCAACCTTATTCATCCCGTTGGTTTGCATTCCCCTTACACAAGCTTGTATTTACTTTTCATATATATTGTGCTTGTGTAGTTGCTCTTGTAATTAGTTAGCTTGTGCAGCTTGCTAGTTACCTTCTTGCATGTGTAGCATAGAAGTAGCTTCCTTGCGTGACTAATTGGCTTGTGTAGCCTTGTTAGTCACATTACTTAGTTTGTGTAGCTAAGTAATTTGAGCTCTCTAATTTGGCTTGTGTAGCCTTGTTTTTGAGCATTGCTAGTGAGCTTAGGAGCTTTGTGCTTTTGCTTACTAGATTGTGTAGGAGCTCCCTCGTGCTTGAAGTACTAGTTGCATAGGTTTGTGTGTCCTTGCTTCTAGAATTGTTTAGGTGAGCTCTTGCTAGCCCAACACCTTATTTGCTTGGTTTAGGATCTTTGTAAGGTGCTTGAGAGTATAGATAGAGGGGTGTAGTCTTGGCTAGATCGATAGTTTTAATTCCGCATTTATTTCGGTTAGCCGGTGCGATTAATTTTAGAAAGGACTATTCACCTCCCTCTAGTCCGCCATCTCAATCCTACAATGTGCCTCCCAAGTCACAACCTTCTCCAGCTCGCCCCGAGCAAGGCCATGATGAGATGCCACAGTCTTCTCAACAAGCTCTGAAGACACATGAGAAACGATTGTCTTCTCAAGAAGGACATGCACGAGAAGGCGAGGGCGTTCCAGTATGTGAAGCTCGAGAAAAGATCTCTGTCATTGTAAGGTCGACAAGATCGAAATCTTTTGTGGACATGAAAGACATCTCAAATATGTACAAGTGGTATGCCCATGATCAGTTCAAGCCTGAGAACCAAGGCAAGAATGAATTTGCTTATAGGTTGCCCATGGACCACACAACCCACAAACAAGTACAGAAGTATCCAGATGTTGAAGCCATCAAATGGCCCAAGGATTGCCCGAGCACATATGTAAGAGGCAAACATTTCCTACCAAACCGGGTCATGGAGAAAATGCCATATGGAATGAAAAGGTTCCATGATTGGTACTTGTATGTTATCCGTACAAAACTACATGTGTTGCAAGCAGTACTACCTAAACGCACATTTGGAAGCCCAGCTACGACTATTGCCTTTGACTTCAGTGGCATCCAAGCATGCTTTCACCTGAAATCAATGGAAATGAATCTGATTCGCACGTGGTGCCTGTAATCCCTTGCCCTCTTGATATGATATGAATGCAACCTAGTTGGATTTTGTTGTAACTAACTCGCATCGTGATTTGTAGAATGCAAGCACACATTGTGAAAGAAATGCCAACCCTAAAAGCTGGGTATGTAGGGCCTCAACGTATAGCACAAACAATTTTTAATTACCCAAGCAAATGGAAACTGGATGGGAAAGAGCTAACCGTTGGAAAGACAGCTGAGGAGAAAGAGGCGATCAGGGCGAGGAAAATAAGGGAAGAGTCCCTTAAGGTTGCGGCATGGCTTGCCGTATGTTTTAAGAATCTCCAACACAACGAAATTATATGGATACCATACCATTTCAAGTAAGTTCGACTGTATACTTATAGATTATAGATTGTTCCATATATATTATATCGATGCAAAGAAACTTACCTATTTATTCTATGATTAAATTCATGCAACGAACACTAGATAGTCATGGCCATCAATGTCGGGAGGAACATGGCATGGGTTTGTGATTCTGCAGATTTTGACCCTCACACGTATAAAGACTTCATATCGATTCTCTACACGTATGCATATCAATAATCCTCATTACCTTATATGTTTCAGTTTAATGTTGACTTCTGCATACTAACAAGTTGCATTTGCTATAATCATTCAAACAGGGCGTTTAGGCACTATGTCAGAGAAAAGAAAGGAAGGTGTTGTCCAAAAAGGGGTACAGGTTATGTGTCAAAACTCTGTGTTCGGTAAGTGCAACTTAGCTTGGAACTAAATTACATGGTTTTCAATACTATTACTTAAAATTTCCATATGCCAATTGAAACACACACAGTTCCCCAAGCAAAGGATCGGGAGTCTACATTGTGGATATTACGTATGTGCTTTCATGAGTAACACAAAAACCTATAGAAGACACCCTAATTTGGTAAGTTCGAACCTCTTAGGTCGTAGTATAAAAACATAGCTTTTCAATCTCTTGTATAAACATAGTATATAAAAACTTAGCTTTGCAATCTCTTGTTTACACTAGACCTAAACTTGGCTTTTGTTATCTTGTAGTGGTTAGAAGAGAAAGGAAAGAAAAGGGATGTCTACAAGAATAATGAACTCATAGAGCTCGTCGGCGACCTTTGCAACTTCATAATGGAGCAGGTTGTTTATTTCAAAGGTGACTACCATGATATCACCTCCGACTTAGGTAGTAATCCTAGGTACCAACACCTCCGTCAGTTTGAGAGGCTAGCTCTAGGTCGTTGATTAGAATTGGATGGACTTGTCGAACTTGTCAATGGACTTGTGGAACGGTAACTTTTGATAGACTTGTGGATTTGATAGACTTGAAACTTTTGAATTTATAAATTTGATGATGGAACTTGAATTTAATGTTTGTGCTGTGATATGGTCAGATTTGATGTTTGTGCTGCTTATATATGCTGTGCTGACTGCTCTAATTGATTATTATAATTTTTTTTTGAAAATTAACTATAGGGGTGATTCTAGAGTGAGCCGTCCTTACAACAGGCCACCAGCCGCCCTTACTAACGGGCCACTGTAAGGGCAGTCGGAACACCAGCCGCCCTTACAGTGGCCTACTATAAGGGCGGCTCGTGTTGAACCGCCCTTATAGTGAAAACCACTATAAGAGCATTTAAATAGGGGCGGCTGGCGTAGCCGCCCTTATAGTGGGTCACCAGCCGTCCCTGATGTACCTTCTTGTAATAGTGACAAGCCAACAACTTGGACACATATTACGGCGGATCTCACACTGACGACCGCGAAGTCATGACGTAGCACCAAGGTGACAACATGTCATCTTATTTTATTCGTAGTCGTCTCAATTTATTTTAGATTTTCTCCTTATTTACCTCACTCTAGTAGGTTCGTGTTAGACTCAATTTGAAAAGGGTTTGCGAGACGTGCTATGTGTTGCATTTTTATTGGAACTTTGAATCCATGTTTTTACCATTGATTTTAGATGTTTATTCCTTCTCCTCTATGTTTGGTTTGGAACCTTTACATTTGAAATGGAATTAGCTTTGAATACGGACAAGTTAGGAGAGAAGTAAAACTCAAAAAAAAATATAAAAAAGAACCCGAGCTGAGTGCTCCCACTTGGTCATCCACTTTGGCAGCCGGATCTCTGTCCGTACAGTTTTCCGAGCGTTCTTCTTATTAATTTGTCTTCGAATTTCCTTTCTTATTCGGTATGCGCTGATCTTTTCGATTTAGAATGGGTGTCTTTTATTTCGTTTGATTTTAATTTTGACTCGTACCCATATTTTTTCCCTTTTAGTCCAGAAAAAAAGAAAAAACATAAAAAGAAAAAGGACTCAGATATGAAAACAAAAAAACGTAAACGATAACAGAGTTGATCTCTTGCTTGAACGAAAATTTAGAGGTGACAGAAATTTTATCTCTTTAAAAGGCAGAAATTTTGCCTCTTTATTATTAGGTATAGATTATATTATTAAAAAAATAAAGTAGAGTAGAAGTAGAAATAGAAGTTTTTTTTTTGAGACGAAAGAAGAATTATATTAAAATATAGTTAGGTACATCATCACATTAAGTATTCTGGAAAAAACATATATCCAGAAACTGATTTTCATCTATATTGCACTTACACTGTGAATAGCTCAAACTCTCAAATCCAAACCTATTTGACGCTTCATATGGATGGCCACACAGGCAAATACTCGGCAACAATTGTTTTAGGCCAGACAATAGATGCCCAACGGACGGCCAACATTCCTGCAGGCGGAGTTGATAAACTTTTTCTTTCTTGTGTCTTCCTTCTTCTTCTTTCTGCCACCGATATAGATAGAGATATAGATACAGATAGAGATATATATATAGGTATAGAAGAACAAAATTTCTTCTAAGTTTTTTTCGTCTGATCCATTTTATTTGAGACCCAACTCCGGCCCACTCGCTACACCTTGACTTCTCCGTCGCCGCCCTGTCCGTTCCCGTAGCTCCTGTCTCCGATCCGTCTTCTGTCTCCCTCTCCCTCTCCCTCTCCTAAAAGAGAAAATTGCTACGAGACTCCAAAGAAGTGGCTTCGCCAAAATAGTATTCCTAACGTTGATTTCTCTAAAATAATACTCCAAACGTTGATATTTTTGTTTTAGATGACATTTGATATATTTTTTGTTTTCGTAATCAATAATACATGTATTCTTCTCCCACCTGGACTCTTTTACCTTTTGGCTCTTTTATTACATACCATGGGCTGTACCTAGCGTGTCCACACAACAGGTGTTGTGACCACCGCCTGGGAAAGCTGGCTTGCTCCTGCCGCTGCCGCCTGGGTAGGCTGCTGCCACCGCCAGTGACATGTCACACATGATTAAAATCCACAAATTGTAGTAAAATTATATAAAAATTGTAGTAAAATTCTGGGCATTCCAAACAGTATTACATACATGAATTTATCTCACACCATAATATTGTCGCAAACAAGATTTAAGTTATATAAATAAAGCATGAGTTTACATCTCATCACATATGAATTCGTCTCACATCGTACTATTGTTCCAAATAAGATTAAAGTCATATCAAATAAAGCATGAGTTTACATTTCATCATAGCTAAAATAAATCATATATTGAGTTTTCTCTTTGGAGTCCTTTTTTGGTGGAACCGCGGGAAGCATCCTCACATGGTAGTGGTGTTGGTTTGCGAAGATGTACCCTCTCCTAGTAACATCACAAGTTATCTGCACGTAAATATGATATGATAATTAGATATATGCAAAAATAATGTATAGTAAATGTGTTAATATTTTTTACCTTCTAGTGACCCTTCTTAGACTATCCCGTAGGATTTTTTCCCTAGTCGGCCTTCATGAGGTGTTAGATTCCCCGGGCCTTTCTTCTGTCACATTCTTCCTAGGTTGCCTACGCTTGCTGCAAATAATGAATTAGTCATGTTCATTTTTGGTTCTTGATAAAGAAAAATCACTTATTACCTCTTTTTTGCAGTCCCATTGTAAGGGCACTTGGCAGGAGCTTGTCTGTTACCTTTTTCTCCACATCTTTTGCAAGTCATAGGTCCTCTGATCATCTTTTGTTCCTTTGCATTTATTAGAACAGTATTGTTGTCACATTCCTTTTCACCTACACCCTCATTGGTATATTTAGCTTTCTTGTTGTGTCCACCTTCCTTTCATCTCTTGATTTTTTCTATCTTACAACAGGTAATTTAGCCAGCGGTGCACCAACTAAGAATGGTAGGTTGACTTGTGACCATTGTGTTTTATCTGTCATTGACTCAATTTCTCTACCATAAGCAGCCCTAAATCTATTCACAGAGTAGTAGTCATGCACGAATTGTTCTAGATTCACTCCCCTTTTGCGGGTTACATAGGCCAATACATGTTGACAAGGCTTACCAATGTGCTGCCATTCAAGACAAGTACATGTCCTTTGGCGTAACTTGACAATATGTCTCACAGAAACGACGCCACTATGGTCCCACACATCTGCACTCCAGTTAGAACATGGTAGGTTCCAGACCTCTAGTGTTTGCTCTTAGCTGAACCATAATAGCCTCCTGACGACCAAGCCCTTATGCGTCCACAGCACAACGGAGGATGCACGCAACGACGAACGACGGCCGCACCCACAGGTGGAGATGACGAGCTCGAGTCGACGAAGAACAGAGGCATAGACGACAGTGGAGGCGCATTCCATCCGGAGGCCGAAGCAGTGCATGCGAACCTACGCGCCGGTGGCCAGCAGTGGCGCGCGGTGGCGGTCTGCCAGGGCTACAAACGCACACCTGCGCGCGCCTGCGTCCAACGCGCAGTGGCGGTCTGGGGCCAGGGCTGCAAACGCACTCCTGCACAGATGCGCGGTGGACGTAAGACATAACAGTTGTATATTTAGTGCATTCAATTGCCATGGTCCAAAGATTTGAGTGACAACTGTATGTAAAGTTTTTTATTTTGGAACTAAATACGGTCTTAGTATAGAAATTATCGTAAATAGAGGCGCCTACAAAATATATATTGAATTTGATACTTTGTGTGCTCTAAGTAATTTGAGGGAGAAATTTTTGTGCATTCAATTGCCATGGTTGTCTAGATGTACATATCTATTGGCAAGTATAATTGTAAATGAGAGTATATGGTACACCGGGTTTATATTTGTTCAAATCAAAAATCTTCTTTTGATATGCAACAATGTGATCAATTAGAGGGCTGCAATAGCTATAATCATGTCTTGTCAAGATCTCCAAGTTTTGTTATAAAGCGACATATTAGATTTCAAGAAAAGAAGCAATATTGGCTACTATCTACAACCTGTCCTCCAACTATGCTTAAACCGAGCACGGTTTGTTGTCAAGAAGGGAAAGTGATGAGCACATGACACCTTCAGATACGACCGTTGATTATAAGGTGAGCTCGTTTCTATATTTGCATAATGATTTTTGGCACAATTTACTTGGTTCCACATAAACATGTCATTATTGGCTTATAGGTATAAACATGTCTCAATGTGCAAGCCCGTCAAAGTCCAACATTCGGTTCGTTGGCAGCGCGACAGTACTTCAGTCGAAAGACCATAACTCATCCATCCGGAGTGTGATTAAGGTCAATGAGCACTTGATGGAAAACTTATCAAATAGATCTGGTCCCACCTCAATATCATGTCGACAAGGTCTCCAAATCGTCATGACAATCTGCTACTATTTCTGTCGGGTGCTACAACGTTGACATAGGCTTGTCATGCAATCTTGAGACCCTGACCCAAGCAGGAGCACGCCTAAAACAAGTGGAGAAGAGCACAAGGATGTTCAAGGACGTCCTCCTCCTTGGCCACCACCCTAGGAGGGCAGCCAAGTCATCCAACCCAAGTTGGAGGCTCAATTCGTGTCAAGTTCGAGTCCATCTTGGAATCAAGGAGTAGCCAGTTGTAAAACGGACGCCCAGGTCACATACAGACTCCGTTTTCGATGATCCACATATGGATGGAAAGATAATTTGATAAGCTAACCAATGGCTTTGGTTTGAGGTCAAAACTCCATCAGAATCGACAGGAATTGTCAAAAGAAGTTGACATCCAGAATTTATCAGGGTGTTGCGTTGCCATCTTTTGAGCCGTTGGGGCATGTAACATATGGGCCCACAAGAAGGACGTGAGTAAGGGTGTTTGCACGTCCTTTGGACTATATATTT
This sequence comes from Coix lacryma-jobi var. lacryma-jobi, assembly GCA_009763385.1. Classification (NCBI taxonomy): domain Eukaryota; kingdom Viridiplantae; phylum Streptophyta; class Magnoliopsida; order Poales; family Poaceae; genus Coix; species Coix lacryma-jobi. The sequence goes on along the minus strand of CM019823.1, from coordinate 164,662,014 downwards.
ATTAGTCGTCACCTACGTTAGGGTTTGAGTTTTGCTTAGATTAATCTGTCAAAAAATAGTTTCATCGTTTCTGCGGTTTGTGAGACCTCAACTCGTGAGCTTGATCATTCATCTGCAACTTGATTGCATTCTTCCTTGTTCTTTCTTGTGTTCTTCGATTCATAGGCAAGGATTAGCCTTCTTGGCGAGGTCAACCATGCAACGTCGATTGATAACCAGAGGAGACGTGAAGCTATGATTGCGGGATTTCGAATCTGTTGTTCAAAAGTTGGATCGATTGTGTCACATCTCCGCCAAATCAATAGTTACCAGAACCTTTTGAAAGATCGAGCACCCTTATACACATCAGCTCCCCTTTCGGCAAATGCATGCAGGTGGCGACCAACAAATATGCTCCATGCCGAATCGACAGAGGATGGAGTTGATGTTTCAGTATATTCAAGGTTTGGGAGCAGCTGTCGGTCACAATCCGCCACCACAAATATTCTCTCCTCCACTTCCTCCTGGAAACACTCCTGTGAGTTTACTTTGTGTACCTTAATTCCATATCTCCAACTTAGACCACACTTCCAAGTTTTTATAACCTTGTCTGACATGAATTCTCATTACAGCATAATCAATCGGGGGCGGCGTCGAACACTCCGCCTGGAGGATCGCCCTAGGACGGTTGGGGTGGATAGAGGTAATTGAGACAATTTGTGAGGACTATGTGAGGACTATGTGATGTTTGTGGACTATTTGTGAGAACTATGTGACGTTTGTGGACTATTTGTGAGGACTATGTGATGTTGTGGGCTATTGTGACGGGTATGAATGATTTATGATATTTCTGGATTATATGGGAGAACTATTTTTGGATTATATTTGTGATGATTTGTGGATGATTTGTGATGTTTCTGTGAAATATATGTGATTTGCATTGCAGGTACAAAAAATGAAGCAAAAAACAAAATTTCTACCTTCGCCGAGTGTAACGCACGGCATAGAGGCCCTTTGCCGAGTGGCGCCGAGTGCTATGACCAAGGCATTCGGCAAAGGGCAACACTATGTCGAGTGCCAAGACCAAGGCAGTCGGCAAAAAGTTTCGAAAAAAGTTTTTTATTACATTTGTTGAGTGTCAAGTGGCAGAGCACTCGGCAAAGATTTTTTTTCAAAAAAAATTCGTCTTTACCGAGTGCCAGCCCAGCAGCACTTGGCAAAGTTTTTTTCCAAAAAAAAATTAGTCTTTGTCGAGCGCCAACCGGTAAGCACTTGGCAAAGTTTTTTTTAAAAAAATAGTCTTTGTCGAGTGCCCGCTGACACGGCACTCGGCAAATGCGCCGTCAACCCTGACCCCGCTGTTAGGGCAACTTTTTTTTGCCGTGTGCTCCCCTTGGCACTCGGCAAAGACGCCTGTTGGTAGTTCTTAACTTCACTAAAGATAGAGCTAGGCAACTATCCCCGGTAACGGCCCAGAAATGCTTGTTGACACTTGCTAACATCGTTACTAGGAGTAGACTATGGAATCTATCCCTGGCAACGGCGCCAGAAATGCTTGTAGCAAGTCCGGTCACTATACCTAAAGGAGTGAAGCTAAAGCAGCTATCTACTAATGTCAAATGGGGTTGTCAATCCCGGCACTAGTAGGAGCTAGCTAGAGAGATTGCAATCTACCTAGAGGAGATTCTGCAAGCGCACAGAACTATCGTAGTAGCACTTCGCCTGGGAGTACCAGGTGTCGATTTATTTGATCCCAAAGGAAGGCTAGGGTGGTGTATGAGTCGAGTCAAGGAGGGGATGAGAGTCGAAGAATAAGAAAGGGAAAAGGAGAGAAGAGAAGAGAGGAGATGAAAGGCTAGAAAGAATTTATGAGTGGATAGGTAAGGATGAAATGAATGGTTAAGGTAAGGTGGATGGATAGGTAGATAGGGGAAAAGATAACTAAGGATAACTAATATAACTAACTAATAACTAATAACTACTCCTAGATAACTATGAAGCAAGATAGGCAAATGCCAAATAAGCAACCAAGTTAAGTATAGTTTTATTCCTATCTTGTCAAGTACCGAGATGTACTAGCCTTTACCACTGACTTAGGTTGAACGCTAGCACAACGAGCCTTACTGTTAAACTAGACCAACTACGTGGTGGAATTCAAGGCGCACAGGGCTGTCACCACCTGCTTGCTACCACAGCTATCCGGGGGTCTAGCCGTATCTGAAGGTAAGTCTATAACTAAGCACCACGCCTAATTATATTCTAACTATCTCTATCCTGGCCTAGAATAGAGACACTCTTGCGGACGTCAGAGCAAATACTTGACTTAATAAGATAAACACTAAACTAACTAAGCAACCTATTGGCAAAGATCAAACACTAAGCATACTAGAGATTAACTACTATGGCTAAGTGAATTGAAATGTAGGATAGCTAGGTACTCAAGCAATCAATCAAGTATACTACTCAATACTGGTAAGTAGAATAAAGTAATACTTGAAATGATGAACTAGAATATAGTAAAGTGCTTGAGTTACAGGAGCAAAACCTGAACTGGATATGAAGAAAGACTCTTCCCAACTCCAGGACCGATTACTCGCACGCTTCTACTCTTGAGCTAAGCCTTGAGCAGCGCTTCCGCGAGGGCAATGAGGCAAGGATGTCTTGCTCTACTAGCTACCTACTTGCCTAAGCTTGGCTAAATCCTAAGCTATTAGCTCTCTAGCTTTAGCCTTGCTTTCCTCTTTGCTTCTTCCTTCCTTTCCTTGCTTGAAGTGAAGTGACACCTTCAGGGGGGTATTTATAGGGGGCAGCCAACCGACCTAGGGAAAACTCTAGTGGCGGGCGCCAGCCCTAGGTGGCGGCCGCAACCCCCCTGGCCCTTGGATGCACCGTCATTGATCCTACGGTCTCCAGGGACTCCTCCAAGGCGGTTCCAAGGTCGGTTGCATGTCCAAATAACTGTCACATGGGCAATTAGGTCATGATCCACGTGATATCTCTTCTTAGCCCTCCGATGCCACCGACCTAGTGACCAAGGGCTAAGATTTGGCCCTGGGGTGGTCACATGGATCAGTGACGTGGCAGGGGAGAGTTTGGGCCTCTCCTTGGTGGTGGGCGCCACCTAGGGGTGGCGGGCGCCACCCCACTAGGGCCCAAATGGGCCCTGGTGAGTGGGCTCGGCCCCTGGTGGGTCCATTCTCCAAATTTGGTCCAAATCCTGCATTCAAATAAAAATCTATGGACATGTGGAATTTGGTTAGTTGGAAACCTATTTGACTACTTTTCATGCCTTTTTGTTGACTTTTTGGGTAAAATGTTGATGATAAAACAAGTGTTTAAGGACCATTAATAAGCTCCCCCAAGCTAACCTGTTGCTCGTCCTCGAGCAACAATGCGGTTTAAGCATTGAGCATGAAATAGATAGCAACTTAAGATGTATACAAGTGCATATTGTATAGTGAGAAATAACTTAGTGTATATCATTTATCATAGCAATGTGGGGCTTATAGCTTTTCACTTCAAACATGCAAGAGTGAAATAAAGCAGTAGATATGAAACTTTTATCTTGCTTAGGTTTGACTAGGATTCTGTCTGGAGTTTTTTGAAGGTTTTCAAAACATAAAAACTTGCTTAAGTCCTCCAAGATTCACTCAATCACTCAATGGTGTTTAAATCCTCACTTAGGCCAAAATGTAGCCTCTCCTATTTCTAAAGAATGATATGTGGAGTTATAGGTAGGCTAAGAATCATGAGCAAATTGCATAATGTTTGTTGCTAAGCTAGACACTCAGATCACAAAGAGCAACAAATCATAAATATTGATCAAGATGTGCATGTGTGGTTATGTGGAAGTGTATAGAGAGATATTTCATAATCCTTCCTAGTTAATTTCTGGGGTCTAGAGCTAATGATAACTCTCTCTCTCTTTTTTGATACATAGTGAGTAGACAAAAATGTGTCCTCACATTTTCTTAGGACATAGTCCTCTCTTGAGCTACTTTGCTCACCTCTTTATATATATATATATATATATATATATCTTTTTTTAGTTCTAGATTTCCCCAGATTGTTTATAGGAAAGGATTTTAGAAATGAAAAGGGGGAAGAGAGAGAAATGCTTATTCCCAGTGTAGGAATAGCATAAGGCTAGCAATGGAACGTTTGGCAAGGTATTGCATATCTCCAGTGTAGAGAATGAGCAATTTATTTGGTGGTTGCAAACTTCCAAAGTGGAGAGTAAGCAATTTATGGTGGATGTGTGTATCTTGATCAAAAGAAATGATAAGCTTCTCTACTAAGATCTATGAGGTCTAACAAAGCTCAACACAAACAAAGCTCTTTGTGGTTTTGACTAACAAATATTTGGCTAGTGGTGGGATGAGATAAAATCCAGGAGAAACTTTTAGCAAGGTGTCGGGGGTCCACAAAAGGGGTACCCCCAATCAACGCAAACTAATAGGTTAAACCTAGAACGCCTGTAAATAACAAACCTGACTAGTCTAACCCCTTAAAGAGACCAATCCTTTGAGGCCCACAACGCTGGCCCACCAAGCCAGGCCTCAGGCGAACGCGCGCTCGCCGTCTCGCCCGAGTTCACCGAGCCAGGCCTCGGGCTGGCGCCCGTTCTCCATCTCGCCCGAGCCCTCCAAAGCCAGGCCCCGGGCGAGCGCCCCACTAAAACCTCGAGTCCTGGAATTTAGGGCTCGAGCCCCCCACAGCCAAACACCATACTTCGAGACCCCACGCAGGGGACCTCGAGCCTCTCTGGCGCAACAGCCTATCCCTCGAGGCGCTTACGCTTCCCTCGAGCGGCGCAGGCATCGGATGGCAGCCCCATACCGCCTGCATTTAATACATCCACCTACTCCAGTCACGTCCTCTACAGCCCGACGTGTACCACAGTAACCAGGGCAGAGTCAAGTCTCGTTTTCACCACAAGCATGGGCAAAAGGGCGCTAGTACGACACTGTTAACCCATACCCTACGCTGTTGCACGTCCAAGCCGCGTCTCGAGGCCCGGATGCCCACTGCTCAATCAATTTCCACGGGACTTGTCCATATCTGCGGGGGCACGAGCCCCCCGTAGGCGCCACCTCGAGGCCGGCTCTGCGCCCCTCGAGCCCTAACTGCTTTCATGCTATTGGAAGACAGGTACCCCAAGATCCGGAGGGACCCCGCCGTGTCCTGTACGTGCCGGAATGGGTGCTGTACGGCTTCTACATCGTCACGTCATCACGTCCGCGCCCGGGATGGAGGCCACGCCCCAAGGACGCCTCAACAGCAACGCCCACGTCGGCTCCAGTGGCCCCGACAAGACAGGGTTCCTACCCCTCTCCGTATTGGGCATCGTACGCCCCGACACCTGTAGTACCCTTGTGTAACCCTAGCCTCCCCTTGCTCTATAAAAGGGGACGCCAGGGCCCTTCACGCGAAGAGGACAAGACGCGAGTCCACGGTTACACAACTCCGATAGACAACACACAAGTCCACACACGTACACACTTGAGTCCGGACTCCGGTCTACGCTCATTGAGCTTGTATTCGCCCCTGTACAAGCACTTAGGTCCAAGTAATACGAGAACCTCCTCCCCCGCTGGACGTAGGGCCTTCTTTGCCCGAACCAGGATAATTCCTCGTGTCATCTTGCATCACCATCCAGGAAGAGAGCACGCGATCACATTACTCGTTGGTGTCATACCCCCGGGTTCGAAACACCGACAGTTGGCGCGCCAGGTAGGGGCCTTCGCGTGTCGAGTCGGTTTCTCGCTGTTTCCTGGATGGCTGCTTTGACTCCTTCGTTCTCTGCTGGTGCCGTCATCTGGTTTGGGAGCCTCGAGTTCCTGGCCACTGACAACGGCAACGAGCTGACCTTGCTCTCCACGGAGGGCCCGAGTGGAGGGCGTGTCACGCCACCCCGTGCGAGGAGCGTGGCACGTTGCCCACACCACCACACGTCGCCACCCCATGAGCGGCGCCGTCGTCACCATCGTCGCCAGGCACAGGCGGTGCCGGCGGCGTACACCCACTTCCCCGTGGCCGGCGCGGAGTTCCCGAGGAGGAGCCTGCCCGGCGCACGGCCGGAGACTTCCAGGGCGCGCCCGCGCCCACCCAACGACTTCGCGTTCCTCGTGCGCACGGACCAGGAGCCCGGCCAGAGGCCTCCGAGCCGTGCACTGTCGACGCCACCCAGCCTCCTCCCGCACGGGGAGTACCGCGCTCGACGCCGGTGGTTCCCGTTCGGCCTCGACAGCTCCGCAGCAGCCTACGCCCGCCAGCTCAACGAGCGCCGTCGGGACCGACCGCCGGCAGGCCAGGAGGAGCACCCGGGCGTGCTACTGCTGGCCATGGCCAACCTGGAGATCGTCCACCCCGCGTACGTCGACCGTGACTTCTCGCGAGCCATCGAGCCACCCCGGCGAGCCACCGTCGGAGAATGGTACCGCGAGCTGTGGTCCTAGCGTCGGCCAAGGCGGCACGCCGTCGACAGCTCCGACTCCGACGAATACGACTACCACGACCCCGACCTCTGAGATCCCACCAGGGAGTGCTTCCAACTCGAGGGGGTCGCATGCGATACCGAGGACGAGGGCGACGACGGCAGGCCAGCGCTCGATCTAGAGGGCCCCAGCGACGTGGCCGCGGCAGGCGAATCACGTGTTCAGGGGAGGAACGAACCTCCAGCACCGGCTGCACCGCCCCAGCACGACGACGGCCGGGCAGCGCAACTCGCGCAGGTGCAGGAGGCAATCACCAAAGCCGAGGAAGAACGGCGACACCTGCTGCAGCTCCGGAAAACTCTGATACAGGAACCGCCCCAGCCCCGAGGAGCCGGAGCTCGAGGTTGGGCTCGAGAGGTCCACCGGCGGATCCTCGAGGACGGGGCACCAGCACGCCCCGAGGTATGCTTCCCGCGAGCCGGGCAGAACGTGGTGGCGGCGGCAATGATGCTCTGTGATCTACCCGCCGTCTCCAACCCTGACGCCAGGCGCATGCTTGGGGAAATGAAGAACCTCATCGAGACAGCCGCTGTGCAGCAGGCCGAGAGCTCGGCGTCACGCCGGCGCGGAGCAGCCTCGGGGAAGCCAGCGGTCACGCCCCGCAACGAGCGCGAGACATCCGTCCACCAGCCGGACGCCTCTCGAGCTAGGCTAGTCCGCGAACGGATCGTCGACAACCGGCCACCTCGAGACCCCCACGACGCCCGCAACGACATCAACCGACGGCGCAAGGACAAGGGGGCCCAAGAGCGTGGCTATAGCGCCCATCGAGGGGGGCGCTACGACAGTGACGAGGACCGGCAAGTCCTCGAGCCCCCGGGCCCCAGAGTCTTCAGCCGGGCCATCCGCAGGTCAACCCTCCCCGACCGCTTCCGACCGCCGACCAACATCGTGAAGTATGACGGGGAGGTCGAGCCCAAGCTCTGGCTCTCGGACTTCCGCCTAGGCTGCCAACTGGGCGGAGCGAAGAACGACGACCGTGTGATCATACGCCAACTCCCACTTTACCTCTCGGACACCGCCCGCCGGTGGCTCGAGGGGCTCCCGCCGGATCGGATCGATGACTGGGCCGACCTAGTCAGGGTCTTCGACGGGAATTTCAAGGGGACCTGCGTGCGCCCAGGCAACCCCTGGGACCTACGGCGTTGCAGGCAGGCGGCGGACGAGCCCCTCCGTGACTTTGCTCGGCGGTTCTCGAAGCAGCGCCTTGAGCTCCCCCACGTGCCTGACGAGGACGTCATCTCAGCGTTCCTCGCGGGCACGACATGCCAAGAGCTAGTTCATGAGCTAGGACGCTACCGTCCCAGGACGGTCGAGGACCTGATGGATCGCGTCACCAGCTTTGCCTCAGGCGACGAAGCAGTGGGGGCCTTCTTTGGCCGTTCCATGGACAAAGGTAAGGCGGTGATCGCGCCGGAGGGCTCGAACAAGGGCAACGATGCCAAGAACGACAACAATAACAGCAACAAAAAGAAGAAGAACAAACGCAATGGTCAAAAGGCAAAGCGCGACGCCAACGACGACGACGACGAAGAGGTGCTCGCAGGCGCCCTCGAGCCTAAGAAGCCCCGAGGCCCCCCTGACGGGGCTGTTTTCGACCAGATGCTCGAGGATCCCTGCACTTACCACAGGGGCCCCGTAAATCACAAGTTAAAGGACTGCCGACTGTTGAAAGGCTACTACTCCAAGCTCGGCGATAAGAAAGAAGACGCGCTTAAGGGCAAGGATAACAATCGGCGCGGCGAAGGGGACGCGGACGGCAACTTCCCCCCGGTCCGCGACTGCTACATGATCTACGAGGGGCCGACCGTCGGGCTCTCAGCTCGAGAAAGAAAGAAGGAGCGCCGGGAGATCTTTGCACTCGGCCACGACGCCCCCCGGTATCTTGACTGGTCTGATGCGCCGATCACGTTCGACCGTGACGACCATCCGGACCGTGTCATAAACCCGGGGGCGTACCCCCTCGTCGTCGACCCCGTCATCGTCAACGTACGGTTCTCCAAGGTGTTGATGGATGGGGGCTCGAGCCTCAACATCATATACCTCGAGACCCTCGACCTCTTGGGGATTTCATAGGGACAGCTCCGACCCAGCGTCGGGGGGTTCCACGGAGTCGTACCAGGGAAGAAGGCCCACCCCCTCGGGCGCATCGACCTGCCGGTTTGCTTTGGCACGCCGGCTAACTTCCGCCAGGAGACGCTCACCTTCGAGGTGGTTGGATTCCAAGGGACCTACCACGCCATCATCGGCCGGCCAGGCTACGCCAAGTTCATGGCGGTTCCTAACTACACGTACTTGAAGCTCAAAATGCCGGGGCCAAAAGGGGTCATCACCGTCGACACATCCTACGAGCACGCGTACCACTGCGACGTGGAGTGCGTCGAGCGTGGGGAGGCAAACGTCTAGCTCGACTCGCTCGAAGCCCTAGCCGCCCTGGCCACCGAGGAGGCCCCTAAAGTAAAGCGCCACGCTGGCACCTTCGAGCCGGCAGAGCACACCAAGCAGATACCCGTCGACCCGACCTCGACCAATGGCAAGATGCTGACCGTCAGTGCCAGCCTCGAGCCTAAATAGGAAGCAGTGCTCGTCGACTTTCTCCGCGTAAACATTGACATGTTTGCGTGGGGACCCTCGGACATGCCGGGCATACCGAGGGAAGTCGCCGAGCATGCCTTGGAGATCCAGGCCGGGTCCAGACCGGTGAAGCAACGCCTGCGCCGCTTCGACGAGGAGAAGCGCAGGATCATCGGCGAGGAGGTGCACAAGCTTTTGACGGCCGGGTTCATCAAGGAGGTATTTCACCCAGAGTGGCTAGCTAACCCTGTACTAGTTAGGAAAAAGAATGGAAAAATGCGGATGTGTGTAGACTACACTGGTCTAAATAAAGCATGTCCAAAAGTTCCATTTCCTTTACCTAGAATTGATCAAATTGCCGATTCCACTGCGGGGTGTGAAGTACTTTCATTTCTCGATGCGTATTCCGGCTACCACCAGATTAGGATGAAAGAATCCGACGAGCTTGCTACCTCTTTTGTTACGCCTTTCGGTATGTATTGCTACGTCACAATGCCCTTCGGCCTTCGAAACGCCGGGGCAACGTACCAACGTTGCATGCAACATATCTTTGGCGAACACATAGGCAAAACCGTCGAGGCCTACGTCGATGACATCGTGGTCAAAACCAAGAAAGTCGGGGACCTCATCAGCGACCTCGAGACCACGTTCGAGTGCCTCCGGGCCAAGAATGTGAAGCTCAACCCCGAGAAGTGTGTCTTTGGTGTGCCTCGGGGCATGCTACTTGGCTACATTGTCTCACAACGGGGGATCGAGGCCAACCCCGAAAAAATCTCAGTAGTCACAAGGATGGGCCCACTTCGAGATCTCAAGGGTGTATAGAAAGTGACAGGCTGCCTAGCCGCTCTCAGCAGATTCATCTCGAGGCTAGGGGAAAAAGCGCTACCCCTCTACCGCCTGCTGAAGAAGACGGAACACTTTGCGTGGACTGCCGAAGCCGAGGAGGCCTTAACCAAGTTGAAGGGGTTGCTGACTTCCGCGCCAATCCTCGTGCCACCGCGACCGGCCGAGGGTGACGATCGCCCCGAGCCCCTCCTCCTCTATGTGGCCGCAACCACTCAGGTGGTCAGCGCGGTCATAGTCGTCGAGAGGCACGAGGAGGGTCATGCGTTGCCGGTCCAACGACCGGTATACTTCACCAGTGAGGTGCTCTCCGAAGCCAAGGTCCGGTACGCGCACATCCAGAAACTGCTCTACGGCATCATCGTCACAAGGCGCAAGCTCCAGCACTACTTCCTCGCTCATCCCGTAACGGTGGTGTCGTCCTTTCCCCTCGGTGAGATCATCAACAATCGGGAGGCCACGGGGCGAATCGCCAAGTGGTCCGCCGAGCTAATGAGGGTGGCCATCACCTACGCCCCGCGAAAAGCCATCAAGTCGCAAGCGTTGGCAGACTTCGTTGCTGAATGGACCGACACTCAGCTCCCGCCGACGCAGATTCAAGCCGAGCTCTGGACCATGTACTTCGACGGATCCCTCATGAAGACGGGGGCAGGCGCAGGCTTGCTCTTCATCTCACCCCTCGGAGTCCACATGCGCTACCTGCTACGCTTGCACTTCCCCGCCTCCAACAACGTCGCCGAGTACGAGGCCCTCGTCAATGGGCTGCGCATCGCCCTCGAGCTCGGGGTCCGACGCCTCGACGTTCGAGGGGACTCGCAGCTCGTCGTCAGCCAGGTCATGAAGGCCTCGAGTTGCATCGATCCCAGGATGGAAGCGTACTGCGGGGAGGTGCGCAAGCTAGAAGATAAGTTCTACGGCCTTGAGCTTAACCACATAGCTCGAAAGTACAACGAGGCCGCAGACGAGCTGGCAAAGTTGGCGTCCACGCGCGGCACGGTTCCACCAGACGTCTTCTCGAGGGACGTTTTCGAGCCATCCATCAAAATCGGCCCGGGGGCTGGCCCCTCGACGCCACCCCTCGAGCTAGACACGGGGGCTCGACCTTCAACGCCACCCCTCGGGAATGACCCCTCGACATCCACTGAGGCAATGCATATCGACGCACCCGCCTCTTGTTCATCACGACCCCTCGACTGGCGGACGCCATTCCTCGACTACCTGACGCAAGGCGTGCTACCAGAAGACAAGACGGAGGCCCGACGCATCGCTCGAAGGGCCAAGACCTACGTCATCTACGGCGACGAACGGGAGCTGTACCGACGAAGCCCGACCGAGATCCTTCAGCGCTGCATCCTCCTCGAGGAAGGACGCAAGCTCCTCGACGACATGCACTCGGGGGCTTGCGGCCACCACGCAGCACCAAGGACCCTGGTTGGGAACGCCTTCCATCAAGGCTTCTATTGGCCGACCGTCATTGGAGACGCCAAGCGCTTGGTCCGAGCATGCCATGGGTGTCAATTCTACACCAAGCAGACGCACCAACCCGCACATGCCCTGCAGATGATCCCAATTACTTGGCCATTCGCCGTTTGGGGGCTCAACCTCGTGGGTCCCCTCAAAAAGACAAGTGGAGGGCACTCACACGTGCTCGTGGCTATCGACAAGTTCACCAAGTGGATCGAGGCTAAGCCGATAGGCGACCCCACCTCCAAGAAGGCTGTCGAGTTCATCGCCAACATCATGTACCGGTTTGGGGTGCCTAACGTCATCATCACCGACAATGGCACCCAATTCACGGGCAAAAAGTTCACCAACTTCTGCGACGACAACAGCATTCGCGTGACCTGGGCCTCGGTCGCATACCCTCAATGCAACGGGCAGGTCGAGCGCGCCAACGGCATGATACTCCATGGGCTGAAGCCGAGGTTCTTCAAGACCCTCAAAAATTTCGGAAAAGGGTGGGCTGCGGAGCTCCCCTCGGTGCTGTGGGGCCTCAGGACTACGCCGAGCCGAGCCACCGGGTTCACTCCGTTCTTCCTAACCTACGGCGCCGAGGCTGTCTTGCCTACGGACCTCGAATACGGCTCCCCTCGACTTTGAGCCTACAACGAGCAAACCAACGATGAAAGGCTCGCCAACGCCAAGGACCAGCTCGAGGAGGCCCGAGACATGGCGCTCATCAACTCTGCGCGCTACCAGCAAACACTTCGACGCTACCACGACAAGCACGTGCGCAAGAGGGACCTGGCGGTGGGGGACCTCGTACTTCGACGGCTGCAAGACAATCGAGGGCGCCATAAGCTCACCCCTCCATGGGAGGGCCCATACACCGTAGCTGAGATGCTCAAGCCCGGGACATACAAGCTCTACGACGATCAAGGCAGAATCCTGGCGAACGCGTGGAACATCTCTCAGCTACGTCGCTTCTACCCTTAAGGGCCTCGAGGTCCAGCATATTCTGTTGCTTTGTACAAACATGTCAAAATGAATGAACAATCTCGTGCATTGTCTTTCATTTTGCTTAGCATCCTAAGGTAGCCTCGACCCTGCTTTGCTCAGGGTCGAGCCTCCCTCGGGGGCTGACAAGGGGGTAACCGCCCCCCAGACTCCGGGAAAAACGCGTTTTCTTTTCAAAAATTCGACCCTCCTCTCGACTCGTGCCTCGAGTGAACTAGCGACGTCTAAATCCTAAAATACCTCGAGCCTCCAAGGGTCGGGAGGCGTCGACGTAGACGGCCACCTACGCCCCCGGGCTACGGTACTTACCTACGCCTCCCCTCGAGGGGCTCACAACGTATCGAAGGAACACAGACTAAGCTAGCAGAAACTCGAGCTTGCAAACAAAGAGAAGTGGTCAAATAAATTTGAAAAGAAAACAACTCCTTTAAACAGACAAGTCATATATACATACGGGTCTCGACGGACCCTCATTCATGTCATAAAATTCTTATAGGGGCCTCGACGCCCAAATTTGGCACGCAGGCCCTAATCTTCGTCGGTGTGGTACTCCTCCCAAAGGTCTTCCATGGCGGGCTCAGCCTCGACACCCGAGCTGGAGGAAGGAGGGACCTCGACACCGCTGCTGGCGTCAGGAGGCAGCACGTCCTCCTCGAAGATCTTCGCGAGTGACGTCCCCGGCCTCTCCATCTTCTCCAAGATTTTGTCGACACGGCGGTTGTTCCACTCCTCGTCCTTCCCCTCGATCTCGATGAAGCCATTGGCGACAACGTGGACCGGGAAGCGGAAGCCAGAGCGGACAACCGCGAGCGTCTGCTTGACGCCATGATGGAGAGCTTGCCGGACACGGTCCCGCGCTGCTGCGTCGAGGAAGCACAAGGCGTCGACCAAGGCGTCGCCTCGGGCCACCGCACTGTGGCGGAACCGTCCTGATTATAAGAGCTCAAGTATTATCTTAGCCAAATCCGTCTGACTTCGACTGATACTTGAACCCATACAACCCCGGTAGTCCGGAAATCTCGAAGGATTTCTAACACCATACATTAAACAGGATCGCATCGTTCAAGGATTACACTCGTAAAGATACATCATAACGAAACGAAACCGAATTTAAAATATCAGAGTGCGAATTTAAAATGGAGTTATTATAATACCGAGTTTAAAAGTGCGGAAGCTGAAATAATTTGAAACACGACCACCACACATGTGGTCCAAATAAAACTTCATTGTTTTGATAAACCAACTCACACAACTCAATCTTCCCTTTTTAAGATAATGTGCCACTAGTAGTCTCAGTCCAGCAAAAGAAAAGGGGAAAGCTTCTGGAAGACCCTGCCCTGGGCCTACTCCTCATCACCTTCCACTGGGTAGAGGCAGTGCTTACAATAGCCGAAGTAGACCTGGCCATCTGCAACAACGGGATAAACCCTGAGTACGGGAATGTACTCAGCTAGACTTACCCGTCCAACTGAAAATAAAAACTCCAAGGGTATGCAAGGCTTTTTGAGGTGGAGCTGGGATCTTTTAGTTGCGAAAAGCACAAATTCAGAAAGGAGGTAATTAATGATAAAGATGAGCGGCCATTTTTTAGACCTATTCCTTAAACTCTAGGTTTTTCACCTGTACTAGAGCACTCACTTGAATCTACCACTCAATAATATAACCATATCCAGTTGACTTATCCACATTTTAGTTGAACCTTTATTCATTACATGGAGTTGTATCGTGGTGAAGCTCGCCATAGTTTCCCACTAACCGGGGGAGACGGCGACTCGAATCGAATTCCAAATCAGCTGATGAAAGACCTTTAATACCAGCCCACACTTTCCCCGTCGGGTCCATGCATTGGGCAACCGCTCGACGCTTGTTCGTGGTGGTAATCGTCGCGGTTCAAGCACGGACCGCCCAATCAGAGTCTGGCGATGGCCTCACGCGGCAGATCGCAACTTCCGTACTAGAGGGCACGACACGGGTTGAAACCGGCCCGAACAGCTTCTAACCGGCTTTGGGGTCGATGATTACAGCACCGACATATCCCTAAGTAAAAGGGCGCGTTCAAAAATGAACGAGGGCCAACATCGATACAAACCTACACGATCCAACGGATGGACTGCCCCAAGTTTCCGAACTTGTGCCCTGCCATCCCATTGACCGTATTTCATTACTACTCAGGTTCTTTTCCACGATAGCAAATATAGCCAACCGTGATCCGGTAAATACCCATCCGGGTATTACGGAAACATCCTTAACTACCACTTTTATTAAGCAGGCTAAGCAATTCTACATTGTAACTAAATAACAAGATAACAAGGTAGATATTAATCAATAGCCAAGGAATGGTAATGCAGCAAGTAGGATTCATTTCAACTCCTAGACCTAATGCATCACAATATAAAAGGACTCAAGTAATTTAATTGCAAAAGATAGGAGGCTTAATATGCTCCGGGGCTTGCCTTGAGTGAAGACTGCTGCCTCGTGAGACGGGCACTCGGGCAAGTTAGTGACGCTGGCGGGGTCGACTTCCTCGGCTTGCTGGAGCTCCGGGATCTGCTGCTCGGCGTTTATCTCCTGCTCCTGGTCGGGCTCCGGCGGGGTCGATCCTATTGCATGCGACGAATAATATATAAATAATGCGGGATGCACGATGTGAGGTATGAAAAGAATATTTCATGCAAACCAACAAAACCAACTTGTTGAACCATTTATGACATTGAGGCAAATACTCATAAAACAAAATCCATTTATTCACCTTTTTCTTATTTAATAACTCAAAAGAAATTTAGGTTTGAACTGCAAGTGCACTTTTCTGGACTCAGAAAAATCCACGAAAATTCCAGAAGGTAAACAACAGTTGCTGGACTCCACTGAACAATTTCAGCCAAAAAATAAAATTCAGCACTGCAGATATAAAAATGACAAGCAAACTGCCCAAAAAGGTACTTTGAACTACAACCCTACTGTAAAAGGATGCACAACTCCATTTCATATTTTTCCCAGATTCTACTTCAAATTTTATGCTTATCAAGAAAGTTCCATGAACAGAAACATTATATTATTTCTTTCATGAATTTCCAAAGGAAAACACAGAAAAGTACATTTGTAAACCAACTTCAGATTTCCCCATACAATAGCTCATGCTTGCATTTTCCTTAGCTTGGACATGGCACTCAGAGACTACACCATTTTTCCCATATTTTATTTTGACAAATAAAACACCTTAACCTTTATTCTAAGAAATCAGCCAAAAAGGACTTTTAAGCATAACAGAAACTTTTTCCACATAAACAGTGCATTATATATTTTTCACATGTGTAAAACAGGATGATAAACTTACACAAAATTTTCCAGGAATTATCTCAACCAGAAAACATATATAACCATTTATCTAAACAAAAGCTCATAACTGAATTAAAAGAAAACAGTAAATAAACTTCCACCAAAAATACTTTCATATTCTTCCATGGTAGATCTACTCATAAACAAACTAGCAAAACTGAAAGCACTCCATTTGGACTAACAAAACAGGATCTACAAAATAAACAAGCATTTACTGGAAATAGAAAAACATTTTGGAAAACGTTTTCTGAAAACACTCGGCGCACGGAAAGGGTCTGCGTTCGCTCGAGGCTCGGCTCGGACGAGACAGCGGCCGAGGGTTCGCTCGAGACCTAGCTCGAGGCTCGGGCGAGACGGGAATCCATCGCCCGTTCGAGGCCTGGCTCGAGGGCTCGGGCGAGACGGAAAGGCGTTCGCCCGTCCGAGGCCTGGCTCGAGGGCTCGGGCGAGACGGAAAGGCATTCGCCCGTCCGAGGCCTGGCTCGAGGGCTCGGGCGAGACGGAAAACAGGGGAGAGGTTTGACCGTCGATTCCTCGCCGACGGTGAGGTCGCCGGCGGGGAAGCTGGGCTTGTGCACTCGCCTCGACGAGGCGCATCCAGCGGAGGGCTCGGCTTGGTTAGAGGGTGACCGAAGCGTGCCGGCGGCGAGCGGCGGCGCACGGAAGCGGCGGCATCGCGCGGCTACGCCGTTTCCGGCGGTCGCCGGTGAAATAGGTGGAGGCATAAGCTTCTACGAACCCTAGGGAGCACAGCTACGGGGTTGGTTCGGCTTGGTTGGCTGCAGAGGAGCTTGACCACGTGAGCGGGCCGCGGCGGCGCCCATGGCGCTCGGCCGGGGAGTAGAATGAGATAGGGAGCGGTAGCGTTGAGACTGGGTCGTGTTCTCACCTTGCCTTGGCTTGGTGATGCTTGACGGCGAAGGAGGGAGACGGTGGAGCTCGGGTTGAGGAAGAACGGCGTTGCGGCTCGGCGGTGGCGACTGACGGACCGAAAGAGGCGCTACGTCCTACGGCGGCGTCGGGGCTCGGTCGGGGATGACGACGTGCGCACAGCGTGTGCACGGCGTAGGCGGAGCTTGGTGCAGAAGGAATCGGACGGTGGTGCTCGGTGGGAGTGGGAACGGAGAGGGGAGGTGGCGGTGGTGTGCGGCGGCGAGGGCGAGCAGTGCTCTCATTCTTGCTCGGGCGTGGGGATGAGAGTGGGAGCGAGAGGGTGTGCGAGTGAGCGAGGGAGTGAAGGGGGTGCTCGGGGTTTTGATCGGCTTGACCGGCCGGTGGTCGTGGCGGGACACGGCGGCGCGGTCAGCGAGGCAGCGCGGGCGATGTCGTGCACGGCGAGCGAGCGCGGCAGGCGAGGCGAGCGGAGAGTGGCCGGGGGAGATAGCTTGCGTGCTCAGGTGATAGAGGATCGAGCGAGGAGTGGCCGGCGAAGATCGTCGCGTGATCGAGTGGAGAAGGATCGGCGAGGGAGTGGGCGAGAGGGATTTGGCTCAGAGGTGGGGCGCCACGCGGCAGGCCGGCCGGCGAGGCTGTCGCGCGCGGCGCGCGCGGCGCGGCGTGGGCGCTGGCGCTGGCGCGCTGGGCCGGCTCGCGGGAGCTCGGCCGAAAGGCCAGATGGGCCGAAAGGTGGGGCGCCGGGAAGAAAATCGTTTCCCTTTTTCTTTTTCCCAAAACCTTTTCAAACTTTGACCACTCAAAAACAGTTTCAAAAACTCCAAACTAGGTTTTGACCCAAATATAAAAGTTGCTCAAAATAATTTTCTCTACAACTTTCATATAGGACACTTTTTCTGAAAACCATTTTTAAATCCTCCACATAAATAAAGCCAAATTTGAAACATAAACCATTTTGTTTGACTTATTTTTATTTAACAAACTATTTTGAACTAGGTCAAAACTCCAATATGAAAAACACTCTACTCAAAGCTCTCTACTTTATAAAATCATTGCCAAGACAGAAATCCAATTAAATCATCGAATCAAAAGAAATCCAAATCCAAATAAATAAACAAAGACAAAACACTCTCATGCTCATGAAATGATGCAATGCATTGCTCATGTTTCTTTAGTAGCTAATTGCAGTGCCTAATGCAGTGCTTGACACTAGGGTGTCACAGCCCTTCCCCCCTTAAAGAAATCTCGTCCCGAGATTTGAGTTACGTACCATTTCTTAACAAAAGCGGGATAGCTTACGCGTAGGTACTCCTCGGTTTCCCATGTCGCATCATTGGGTCCGTGATTGCTCCAGAGAATCTTGTAAGTCTTCACTGTTCGGTTACGAGTCTCTCGGGTCTTGGTATCCAAAATCTCCTTGGGCTGCTCATAGTACTCCAGATCCGATCTGATGGTGATGTCTGGAATCCGAACTTCCTCTTGTTCTGGAACTCGAAGACACTTCTTTAACTGTGATACGTGGAATACCGGGAAAACTGTGCTCATTTATGGGGGTAACTGTACTTTGTATGCCACTTGTCCCTTCTTTGCTATGATCGGGTATGGTCCCACATATCGAGGTGCTAGCTTCTTCTTGATTCCAAAACGTTGGACCTTCCTCATAGGTGAAACCTTGAGATACACATAGTCTCCAACTTGAAATTCCAAAGGTCTCCTTCGGGTGTCAGCATAACTCTTTTGTCGATACTGTGCTACCTTGATATGTTGCTGTACGGTCTGCACGATTTCCTCGGCATCTTTTACATAATCTGATCCATAGAATCCTCGATCTCCAGACTCAACCCAATTTACTGGGGTTCTGCATCTTCGTCCATATAAAACTTCAAAAGGTGCCATCTTTATACTCTCTTGATAGCTGTTGTTGTATGAAAACTCAGCAAGGGGTAACCATTTCTCCCATGACTCTCCTGAAGATAAGACACAAGCTCTTAGGATATCCTCCAAAATCTGATTCACTCTTTCTGTCTGTCCTGCAGTCTGGGGGTGATAGGCTGAACTTCTTACCAACTTGGTTCCTAACTCCTTGTGCAACTGTTCCCAAAAACGTGCTATGAACTGGGGTCCTCTATCAGAAACTATCCGCTTTGGAATTCCATGCAACCTCAGGATATTCTGAGTATAAAGGTCTGCATACTGATGGGGGCGGTGAGTAGTCTTGACTGGTATGAAGTGAGCCACTTTAGATAACCGATCCACGATAACCCAAATCGAATCATTCCCTTTCTGAGTAGTGGGAAGTCCGGTGATAAAGTCCATACTGATCTCTTCCCACTTCCACTCTGGGATTGACAACGGTTGTAACAGTCCGGCGGGTTTCAGATGTATTGCCTTTATCCTGCAACAAGTATCACATCTGGCGACATAGGCTGCGACTTCTTTCTTCATCTTTGACCACCAAAATCTGGTTTTCAAATCCTGATACATCTTACTGCTTCCTGGGTGGATAGACAACTTTGAATTGTGAGCCTCGTTCAGAATCCTCTCTTTCAGCTCTGAATCCTTAGGAACAACTATCCTTCGTTTATACCATAGAATTCCCTGTTCATCTGTTCTAAAGTTCACAGAACTACTGGTTTCCAACCTCTTCTTAATCTGGCAGATCTCTTCATCGGTCTTTGTTTCTCGATGATGTCACTTTCCAAGGTACACTGAAGAGTGATGTTGTTCACCATAAAGGGGTGCATAAGGTTAAACCCATCTTCCAAAAGTGGTTGTAGGGAGTTGCAATGAGTCTTGCGACTTAAGGCATCGGCTACAACGTTTGCTTTTCCAGGGTGGTAATGCACTTCCAGGTTGTAATCCTTAATTAGCTCTAACCATCTTCTCTGCCTCATGTTCAACTCTGGCTGGGTGAAGATATATTTCAGACTTTTATGATCCGTGTACACATGACATAGATTTCCCATAAGATAATGTCTCCATATCTTGAGTGCATGCACGACGGCTGCTAGTTCCAGATCATGAGTGGGATAGTTCTCTTCGTGCGGTTTCAACTGGCGAGAAGCATAGGCGATAACTCTTCCATTTTGCATGAGTACACATCCAAGTCCAATCTTGGATGCGTCGCAAAACACATCAAAAGGTTCCTCCAAGTTTGGCTGAGCCAAAACAGGTGCGGATGTCAACAACGTTCGCAGAGTGCGGAAAGCTGCTTCACACTCTGGAGTCCATTCGAACTTCTTGTTTTTCTGCGTTAAACGAGTCATAGGCTTGGCTATTCTTGAAAAATCCGGAATAAACCGACGGTAGTATCCTGCCAAACCCAAAAAGCTGCGTACTTCATGTACGGTGGTAGGTGCTTGCCAATCCATAACTTCCTGTACCTTAGAAGGGTCTACAGAGATCCCTTCCTCTGAAAGGACGTGACCAAGGAAAGGTACATTCTTCAACCAAAACTCACACTTGCTGAACTTAGCATACAACTTGTGCTCTCTAAGCCGGGTTAGAACGACTCGTAGATGCTCAGCATGGTCCTTCTCATTCTCAGAGTATACCAAGATGTCATCGATGAACACTACAACAAACTTATCCAACTCTGGCATGAAAACTGAATTCATCAGGTACATGAAATGTGCAGGTGCATTGGTCAATCCAAAGGACATAACTAAATATTCATAGAGTCCGTATCTGGTAGAGAAAGCTGTCTTTGGTACATCCTCTCTTCTGATCTTAATCTGATGGTATCCTGACCTCAGGTCGATCTTAGAGAATACTTTCGCCTTTGACAACTGATCAAACAAGACATCGATTCGGGGTAAGGGGTACTTATTCTTTATAGTTACTGCATTAAGCGGCCTATAATCCACGCACATCCTCAGAGTTTTATCTTTCTTTTTCACAAAGATAGCGGGACATCCCCAAGGTGACGAACTAGGACGTATCAAACCCTTATCCAAAAGTTCCTGTATTTGAACCTTAAGCTCTGCTAACTCCTTAGCGTGCATTCTATACGGTCTTCGGGATATGGGTGCTGTTCCAGGGACTAACTCTATAGCAAACTCCACATCCCTATCTGGCGGTAGTCCAGGCAACTCATCAGGAAAAACATCTGGAAACTCACACACTATTGGGATTTCAGCTATCTGCTTTGTCGTGATATTGAACAACACTCCAATCTCATGGGGGTTTCGGGGTAACTTGAACCCGAAAGAAGATCCATTCCTGGGACTTACCATGGACACTATTCTCTCTGCGGTGTCTAGATTAACCTTCCATAGTTTCATCCAACTCATACCCAAAATTACATCCAAACCTAGACCAGGAATGACTATGGGGTCCACTACGGCCTGTTTATCCCCAAAGGTCATTTCCACTCCTTTAGCCATTTTACGCGCGGAGAGAACAGCTCCGGCGGAACTTATCTGATATCCCCGGTCTAACTCTATCAACTCAAGATTACTTCTTATAACAAAATTCTCACTTATGAAAGAATGCGATGCTCCAGAATCAAACAGCACGACTGCGGGGCATTGATTAACAAGAAACGTACCAGCGGTGACAGGCTCTCCTTCTGGCACTTCTTCCACGGTGGTGTGATGCACATGACCGGTACGAGGTGGAGGCTGAGTGTACTGCTTCTTGGGGCGAGGGCACTGACGTGACAGATGTCCAGTCTGACCACAGTTATAGCTTGGGCCAATCACATAAGGAGTCTTGGGACCTCCGGCACTTCCTGCTTTGTTCTTGTTCTGCATCATGGGAGCGGTGTAAGGCTTCTGATAACTAGGACGGGGACGGTTGGTGGTGATCTTCCTCTGTGGGGGACGGAATCTTGCTCCTGTGACAGGCGGGCGATACGGGGTACGTGCTCCGAAAGGGGTCCTTTGTTGAGACGAACCTCCTTCGTTCGCACGACGGCGTGTCTCTGTCGCCAGCCGGCTGTCATTGGCCTCTTGATTTAGGCAGTCACTGACGAAATCGCTGAAGGTGGTGCGGTGACTGTTACCCATCTTGGAAAGCATGGTGGCACTCATGCCACGCTTAAAGCTTGCAATCTTCTTGGCCTCAGTATCAACAAAGTCTGGGGCGTAGCGAGCTAGGTTGTTGAAACTGTGGAGGTACTCGGACATAGACCTAGTCCCCTGGGATAACCTCATGAACTCTGCAACTTTCATTTCCATCAGACCACTAGGGATATAGTGGTTGCGCATGGCGGTGGAGAACTGATCCCAAGTGACACGTGCATTTGCGGGTAGGGATGCACGGTACTGGGCCCACCATAACCCTGCGGGTCCTTCCAACATGTGCGCGGCGTACTCCGCCTTGAGCTCTTCTGTCAGACGAAGCAAACGGAACTTCTGAGTGATGGAGTTGAGCCATTCATCAGCCTCAAGCGGTTCGGTGGCTTCCTTGAACACAAGAGGGCGAGTGTCTAGAAAGTCACGGTAAGAGCTGTACTGGTTGGGCTCCGGACCTTGACGTTGATGATGCTGCTGTGCAGTGTTGTTAGCGATATTGCGAAGGGTGGCCTCCATGTGCCTCTGCATTTCCTCCATATTCCTTTGGCTGCCCAAGAACTGGCCAAAGAACGCTTCCGGCGTCATCGGCGGCGGTGGGGGAGGTGGCAAATTCTCCTCCTGTCCTGCTCCCTGTCCGCGTTGGCTGCGAGTGTGTGCCGGCATCTGCATATCCCATTATTAAGCAATCATTAGGTGATGTTACATTGATCATGAATAAATACTGCGCTGTACATAATTCGAAAATTCAGCACACGACCAAGTATAATTACTCATTTCCATACAACATCACAAAACAATCGCTCAAAATTAGACATGCAAACGACGGATTTCCATAAAAGATGCCGGATCGAAGTCCGGACTTTGTCCAAAAGCTTACATGCCATCAAACATTTAAACATAATCCATCACATGTCTCGGGTGTTACATCACTTAGCGAGCAAGCTCAAGCTATACAAAAGAAAACGATCCTTAACAAGCTAGCGCTTAGGGGTCTCCAGCGGCGGGTGCGGCGTCCTCTGCGTCGGGACCAAGGACCTCTCCGTCCTGGGGATCCGGGACCTCTGCTGCGGGAGCTGCTGGGGCAGCGGCCTCCTGTGCGGCGTGATGCATCTGGTGGACGGCCCCGTGGAGCTGGTCGATGTAAGCCTGCTGTCCGTGTATCTGCTGTATCAACAGGTGGGCTCCCTCTCTGAGCTGGTCGAGCGCGGTGCGGGCCTCATCCCTCTGAAGAGCGGTAGTCAGGTACATCTGCTCTGCAACTGTCCTGGCAGTGGATTGTGCTGCTGCTGTGGTGCGGGCGTCGTCACGCTCCAGAGTGAGCTGCTGAATCCTCTCCTGCAGACGAGCAACCTCAGCGTCGAAGTCCTCCTGAAGCTTCCTCTTGCTCTGGTAGGTGGCGGTGAGGGTGAAGGACACGCTCTCGAGAGTGTGCTCCAA
Organism: Coix lacryma-jobi var. lacryma-jobi; assembly: GCA_009763385.1. Classification (NCBI taxonomy): domain Eukaryota; kingdom Viridiplantae; phylum Streptophyta; class Magnoliopsida; order Poales; family Poaceae; genus Coix; species Coix lacryma-jobi. The sequence goes on along the minus strand of CM019823.1, from coordinate 164,638,979 downwards.
ACTCTCACATACACCCAACAAAGCTCCGGTGGCGCTCATCGCAGGCGTCTCACAGTAGAACCTCTCCTCTGGGCTCCCTGTCAAGACTGACTCTGAAGTCTGCTTCCAGCGCAATGGGAAAAGTGATCCACGGGGAAACACTCCTGCCATCGCACTTGCCAGGTCGGCGGGGAAGCGGGCGATGATATCCTTCAGCACTAGGTATGCTGCCCTGTTGGCTCCATCCTTGGCACAAGTGCCTCTGGTGATCTCAGTCCATCCTGTCCAGTGCGGCTTGGCAGGCAAGGCTTTGACCTTGATCTCTACCATAACCAGGGAATCCTGCCCGTAGATCTCCTTCTGCCATGAGTACTTGGGCTCCTGTCCTTTCTCATAACCCACTGCCTGCAAAATCCTCCAAAGGATCGTCGGCAACCCAAAGTAGGTCAGGAACGTCCTCCGGGTCAGCTTGGTGGCCAAGCGATGACGCGGAACTCCTCTGCCTCCGGTGGCCTTGCGAGCAGTCAACTTGGTCCGGGCCATCTGTAGAAACAAAGGGTTTCGAACTCTCGTGAGACGGATATTAAGTTGGCAAATTTTATAACAAAAGAGACAACTTTTAAATTAAGGGGAGGTAATGTAAATGCATGAATATAAACATGATGTATGATCGTACTTACGTTTTCACTCACTAATAATGACTCGTGAGTCCTAACGTTCTAGTCGGTGGCAAGAACGATCTCTCATGCGTTAACTACACGTTCTACTCGATCGCATAGTTAGCGTACCTGCAGAAGATTCATTTCAGCCCAAAGAAATTCCCAATGATAAAACAATTCAGTATTGACCAGTATGCGCAAAATACATAAAGGTCAACACAAACACCATGCACCAATAGAAATCACCCTTAAAATCATTGATACCTTCATATGTGTCCGCGTAAAGCTCGCACATACTTGGTATAAGAATCCCTTGCCTAGACCGACGGTTGGACGGTCATGCTCTCATATCTCACAAAATCATTTTATGCATGTTTTCGCAATCGACGCATTCTCTTTTCCCTCGAGAATGGACCAGCAAATAAAGATCCAGCATGAACAAATCCCTGAACCCTGTTAGCAGTTAAGCCACCTGAATCCTAGTATAGGGCTTAAGGACGAGACTGGGCACACTTAGTAATTGAAAATAGTTTCAAAATAGTTTTGAAATACCCATTTTAGTTCGAAAATAACTCTTTACTAGGGTAATCCCTTGAACCATGCTCCGATACCAGGCTGTGGCGGAACCGTCCTGATTATAAGAGCTCAAGTATTATCTTAGCCAAATCCGTCTGACTTCGACTGATACTTGAACCCATACAACCCCGGTAGTCCGGAAATCTTGAAGGATTTCTAACACCATACATTAAACAGGATCGCATCGTTCAAGGATTACACTCGTAAAGATACATCATAACGAAACGAAACCGAATTTAAAATATCAGAGTGCGAATTTAAAATGGAGTTATTACAATACCGAGTTTAAAAGTGCGGAAGCTGAAATAATTTGAAACACGACCACCACACATGTGGTCCAAATAAAACTTCATTGTTTTGATAAACCAACTCACACAACTCACTCTTCCCTTTTTAAGATAATGTGCCACTAGTAGTCTCAGTCCAGCAAAAGAAAAGGGGAAAGCTTCTGGAAGACCCTGCCCTGGGCCTACTCCTCATCACCTTCCACTGGGTAGAGGCAGTGCTTACAATAGCCGAAGTAGACCTGGCCATCTGCAACAACGGGATAAACCCTGAGTACGGGAATGTACTCAGCTAGACTTACCCGTCCAACTGAAAATAAAAACTCCAAGGGTATGCAAGGCTTTTTGAGGTGGAGCTGGGATCTTTTAGTTGCGAAAAGCACAAATTCAGAAAGGAGGTAATTAATGATAAAGATGAGCGGCCATTTTTTAGACCTATTCCTTAAACTCTAGGTTTTTCACCTGTACTAGAGCACTCACTTGAATCTACCACTCAATAATATAACCATATCCAGTTGACTTATCCACATTTTAGTTGAACCTTTATTCATTACATGGAGTTGTATCGTGGTGAAGCTCGCCATAGTTTCCCACTAACCGGGGGAGACGGCGACTCGAATCGAATTCCAAATCAGCTGATGAAAGACCTTTAATACCAGCCCACACTTTCCCCGTCGGGTCCATGCATTGGGCAACCGCTCGACGCTTGTTCGTGGTGGTAATCGTCGCGGTTCAAGCACGGACCGCCCAATCAGAGTCTGGCGATGGCCTCACGCGGCAGATCGCAACTTCCGTATTAGAGGGCACGACACGGGTTGAAACCGGCCCGAACAGCTTCTAACCGGCTTTGGGGTCGATGATTACAGCACCGACATATCCCTAAGTAAAAGGGCGCGTTCAAAAATGAACGAGGGCCAACATCGATACAAACCTACACGATCCAACGGATGGACTGCCCCAAGTTTCCGAACTTGTGCCCTGCCATCCCATTGACCGTATTTCATTACTACTCAGGTTCTTTTCCACGATAGCAAATATAGCCAACCGTGATCCGGTAAATACCCATCCGGGTATTACGGAAACATCCTTAACTACCACTTTTATTAAGCAGGCTAAGCAATTCTACATTGTAACTAAATAACAAGATAACAAGGTAGATATTAATCAATAGCCAAGGAATGGTAATGCAGCAAGTAGGATTCATTTCAACTCCTAGACCTAATGCATCACAATATAAAAGGACTCAAGTAATTTAATTGCAAAAGATAGGAGGCTTAATATGCTCCGGGGCTTGCCTTGAGTGAAGACTGCTGCCTCGTGAGACGGGCACTCGGGCAAGTTAGTGACGCTGGCGGGGTCGACTTCCTCGGCTTGCTGGAGCTCCGGGATCTGCTGCTCGGCGTTTATCTCCTGCTCCTGGTCGGGCTCCGGCGGGGTCGATCCTATTGCATGCGACGAATAATATATAAATAATGCGGGATGCACGATGTGAGGTATGAAAAGAATATTTCATGCAAACCAACAAAACCAACTTGTTGAACCATTTATGACATTGAGGCAAATACTCATAAAACAAAATCCATTTATTCACCTTTTTCTTATTTAATAACTCAAAAGAAATTTAGGTTTGAACTGCAAGTGCACTTTTCTGGACTCAGAAAAATCCACGAAAATTCCAGAAGGTAAACAACAGTTGCTGGACTCCACTGAACAATTTCAGCCAAAAAATAAAATTCAGCACTGCAGATATAAAAATGACAAGCAAACTGCCCAAAAAGGTACTTTGAACTACAACCCTACTGTAAAAGGATGCACAACTCCATTTCATATTTTTCCCAGATTCTACTTCAAATTTTATGCTTATCAAGAAAGTTCCATGAACAGAAACATTATATTATTTCTTTCATGATTTTCCAAAGGAAAACACAGAAAAGTACATTTGTAAACCAACTTCAGATTTCCCCATACAATAGCTCATGCTTGCATTTTCCTTAGCTTGGACATGGCACTCAGAGACTACACCATTTTTCCCATATTTTATTTTGACAAATAAAACACCTTAACCTTTATTCTAAGAAATCAGCCAAAAAGGACTTTTAAGCATAACAGAAACTTTTTCCACATAAACAGTGCATTATATATTTTTCACATGTGTAAAACAGGATGATAAACTTACACAAAATTTTCCAGGAATTATCTCAACCAGAAAACATATATAACCATTTATCTAAACAAAAGCTCATAACTGAATTAAAAGAAAACAGTAAATAAACTTCCACCAAAAATACTTTCATATTCTTCCATGGTAGATCTACTCATAAACAAACTAGCAAAACTGAAAGCACTCCATTTGGACTAACAAAACAGGATCTACAAAATAAACAAGCATTTACTGGAAATAGAAAAACATTTTGGAAAACGTTTTCTGAAAACACTCGGCGCACGGAAAGGGTCTGCGTTCGCTCGAGGCTCGGCTCGGACGAGACAGCGGCCGAGGGTTCGCTCGAGACCTAGCTCGAGGCTCGGGCGAGACGGGAATCCATCGCCCGTTCGAGGCCTGGCTCGAGGGCTCGGGCGAGACGGAAAGGCGTTCGCCCGTCCGAGGCCTGGCTCGAGGGCTCGGGCGAGACGGAAAGGCATTCGCCCGTCCGAGGCCTGGCTCGAGGGCTCGGGCGAGACGGAAAACAGGGGAGAGGTTTGACCGTCGATTCCTCGCCGACGGTGAGGTCGCCGGCGGGGAAGCTGGGCTTGTGCACTCGCCTCGACGAGGCGCATCCAGCGGAGGGCTCGGCTTGGTTAGAGGGTGACCGAAGCGTGCCGGCGGCGAGCGGCGGCGCACGGAAGCGGCGGCATCGCGCGGCTACGCCGTTTCCGGCGGTCGCCGGTGAAATAGGTGGAGGCATAAGCTTCTACGAACCCTAGGGAGCACAGCTACGGGGTTGGTTCGGCTTGGTTGGCTGCAGAGGAGCTTGACCACGTGAGCGGGCCGCGGCGGCGCCCATGGCGCTCGGCCGGGGAGTAGAATGAGATAGGGAGCGGTAGCGTTGAGACTGGGTCGTGTTCTCACCTTGCCTTGGCTTGGTGATGCTTGACGGCGAAGGAGGGAGACGGTGGAGCTCGGGTTGAGGAAGAACGGCGTTGCGGCTCGGCGGTGGCGACTGACGGACCGAAAGAGGCGCTACGTCCTACGGCGGCGTCGGGGCTCGGTCGGGGATGACGACGTGCGCACAGCGTGTGCACGGCGTAGGCGGAGCTTGGTGCAGAAGGAATCGGACGGTGGTGCTCGGTGGGAGTGGGAACGGAGAGGGGAGGTGGCGGTGGTGTGCGGCGGCGAGGGCGAGCAGTGCTCTCGTTCTTGCTCGGGCGTGGGGATGAGAGTGGGAGCGAGAGGGTGTGCGAGTGAGCGAGGGAGTGAAGGGGGTGCTCGGGGTTTTGATCGGCTTGACCGGCCGGTGGTCGTGGCGGGACACGGCGGCGCGGTCAGCGAGGCAGCGCGGGCGATGTCGTGCACGGCGAGCGAGCGCGGCAGGCGAGGCGAGCGGAGAGTGGCCGGGGGAGATAGCTTGCGTGCTCAGGTGATAGAGGATCGAGCGAGGAGTGGCCGGCGAAGATCGTCGCGTGATCGAGTGGAGAAGGATCGGCGAGGGAGTGGGCGAGAGGGATTTGGCTCAGAGGTGGGGCGCCACGCGGCAGGCCGGCCGGCGAGGCTGTCGCGCGCGGCGCGGCGTGGGCGCTGGCGCTGGCGCGCTGGGCCGGCGCGCGGGAGCTCGGCCGAAAGGCCAGATGGGCCGAAAGGTGGGGCGCCGGGAAGAAAATCGTTTCCCTTTTTCTTTTTCCCAAAACCTTTTCAAACTTTGACCACTCAAAAACAGTTTCAAAAACTCCAAACTAGGTTTTGACCCAAATATAAAAGTTGCTCAAAATAATTTTCTCTACAACTTTCATATAGGACACTTTTTCTGAAAACCATTTTTAAATCCTCCACATAAATAAAGCCAAATTTGAAACATAAACCATTTTGTTTGACTTATTTTTATTTAACAAACTATTTTGAACTAGGTCAAAACTCCAATATGAAAAACACTCTACTCAAAGCTCTCTACTTTATAAAATCATTGCCAAGACAGAAATCCAATTAAATCATCGAATCAAAAGAAATCCAAATCCAAATAAATAAACAAAGACAAAACACTCTCATGCTCATGAAATGATGCAATGCATTGCTCATGTTTCTTTAGTAGCTAATTGCAGTGCCTAATGCAGTGCTTGATACTAGGGTGTCACACGCACCTTCTGTCGCAGCCACTGGAGGAGCACCCCACATGGAGCTGAGCCGGTCGAGGGAAGTGCGAGCCCGCTCCGCCACCATCGTCTCGTCTTGGAGTTGGTCCAAGAGAGCCTGGTTCGTCCCGCGGAGCTCCTCGACCGTCTTCTCGACCCCTGCGCAACGAACGAGGAAGAGTGAGACTGCGGCGTAACAAAAAACTTCGAGACCCAAACAAGGACAAGGTGTAAGCCTCACCATCGCAATGTTGCCCCAGTGCGACGAGGTCGCTGGTAAGGCCCTCAGCGCGCTGCTCGAGCCTGCGCTTCTCGGCCAGCATGAGGAGCTTCTCGGACCTAAGCTCCTCGATCAGCCTGCCCGCCTCCACGAGGACCAGATCCTTTCGGATCACCTCCTGCCGCGCCGCCCCCTCAGCAGCTCGGGCGGTGGCGACACCACTCTCGGCGTCTTCGGCCTCCTTCTTCGCCACCTCCGCTGCGGACCGAGCGGCGGCGGCATCGCATTGAGCAACCTCGGCCTCTTTTCTCGCCGCCTCCGCTGCGGTTCGGGCGGTGACGGCCTCGCCACGGGCGTCAGCGGCCTCCTGCCTCGCCGCCTCCACTTCGGCCCGGGCAGAGGTGGCCTCGCTGCGGGCGTCGGCGGCCTCCTTCCTCGATGCCTCGAGGGCGGCAGCGGCCTCCTCCTTGGCTCGAGCGGCCTCGCCTCGAGCCGCCTAAACTTCCGCCTCTGCCTCGTTAAGCCGGCTCGCCATTTGGACGTTCCGGCCCAGCTCAGCGCGGAGATCTTGAAGCTCCGCCTCGGCCCTCGCGAGGGCGGCCGACACCTGCGCGGACCGGCCCGCCTCCTCAGAGCAGGACCGCTCCGCCTCCGCCATAAGCTCGGCCACCTCCCGGAAGATGGACCGCACCTCGCGCGGGGCCCCCCGCTGGACCGGTTGCTCGACGGAGACCATGGCGAGGGACGGGCTCGGCGCGTCGAGAAACGGCCACACTGGTCGGTCAAGCTCGATGTCGGGCAGATCCTCCTCCGCCCCGAGCTGCCCCGACTGCGGCCCGCCGCCCGACGGCACGGGCCCCGGCTCTTCCCTGGCCGGGCCCCCCGGCGCCTTGTCAGTGCTAGCCGGCGCCTCGGGCGCCTCCACCATCATCGAGCCCGCGGCGAGGTGCGGCCCCTGCTCCAGCTCGTTCAGGAGGTCCTCCACCGTCGGCTCCTCCTCTGCCAACGCCTCTCCCCCCCTTCCCTCCTCCGCAGCCTGGCTCGTGTCGGTCGGGGCCTCGAGGGGCGCAGTCTCCTCGGCCCCAGACACCGGCGGGGCCGTGCTCGCCCCAGGCGTTTCCCCCGGAACAGCCGTCGTGGTGGGGGGAAGGGTGGCGCTCCCAACTGGCGCCATCATGGGAGGAGGAGGAGGGGGAGGAGGCAGCGCTTCAGTGGGTGTGGTAGTGGCGGGCTCGATGCCTGTGAGCTGTGGCCCCTGCAATACGAGATGACAGTGATATCAGAACCGGGAAGAATGCCTCGACCCCTGCGGTCGATGGCGATGGCCTCACCAAAATTTGCGACGATCATCCGGCCTCCTCAAGCCATGGCAGCTCGAGCCTTCTCCAGCCAAGCGGCTTCTCTAGCGGAGGAAGGTGCCATACCTCGAGGTGCTTGTGCCTCGACGGGGCTCGAGGTCTTGGCCCGCTTGGACGAAGCGAGGTCCACCTCCTGGTAGGAGCGCTTCCCCCTGAGAAACCAGAGATGGCATGCGTCATCAAAAGTAAAGAGGTAAAGCCTCACTACCAACGAGACCCAAGAAAACTACTCACCCAAAGCGGCGGCTGGGCTTCTTCCCGGAATCGCCGGACCCACTCGGGGGCTTCGAGCCCACCCCACGGCTCGAGCCCTGCACCTGGGCCGTCTCCGCAGGGCTGGGATGGGGGGAGGGCTCCCGACGCCTCCCGTGGCTCGACCTCGAGGGAGAGCCCTCCTTCCGCCCCACGTCGCGGGAGGGCGACCGTACCTCCCTCGTGCTGTCGTCGTGGCGCCCGCCCCGGCGTGGGCTCCGGGACCTGCTCTGGCGCTCGCGCTGGCGGTCGCGCCCTCCCGCGTTCGCTTTCGTGTTCCGGCGGCGGTGCGGCGATGGGCTCCGGGGACGCTCGCGCCCCTGGTCACGAGACGCCCGGGGGCTCCCTCCCCGACGCTCGTGATGGCGCGGGTTCGACGCCTCCTCCTGGCGCTCGCTCCTCCGCGGGCTCGACGGCGCCCTTGACGGCTCGCGGCGGTCGGGCCCGAAATCCTTCTCGACCTGTCGGCCGCTTCTTGAAGCCCGGCCCTTCTCGAGACCCCCCGTCTGGGCTGACGCGGGGGCGGCCTCCGTTGGTGCTGTGGCGGAGGCGCTCCGGGTCTTCCTCACGACCGGGGGCACGTCCGGCGCGGAGCTCGACGGACCTCGGGCCCCCGACGAGGCAGGGATCGGCGCCGCCTTCCGCGGCTGCGTCCCGCGCGACCCCTTCGCCGGGGGGACCTCCAGTATACCCTCCTGCACAGAGGAGTGGTCAGCCCGGACGTCGACTGACCCCCGCGCGCCTCAAACGCAGCATCCATCCCCTCATCGTCACTCTCGTCATCATCATCGTCCTCTTCCTCCGAGCTCGAGGAGCTGAGCTCAGGGGACTCATCTCCAGGTCGCCGGTTGCGACGAGCCTTCGCCAGCCTCTGCTCTCGAGCCGACCGGCGCAAGTTTTTGTTTTTCTCTTTCTTCTTCCTGGCATCCTTTCTCTCTTTGTCCTTTTGAGCAGAGAGGCGCCTCACCTGTGTTCCGGCGGCGTCCTCTCTCACCGGGGCCTCGACGCGCGACAAGTAAACACCCCCTGCGAGGAAGAAGAAGCTCGATGAGAAAAACTACGAGGAGAGCGAACGAGGTTCGAAGAAAGGGAGAGGAAGAGGGGGCTCGAGACAGCCTAACTCGAGGGTGGCTCACCAGGTCGAGGCACCCCTCGTCGGGTGCCATGATGATCAGGTCGGCCTCCTCTGGGCGGAACGTCCCCTGAACGGTGAGCGTCACCCGGGAGGTAGCCTCGTTCCGAGGCAGCCTCTCCTCGGCCATTCTCGATTGGTTCAGCGCCTCGAGCGAGGCGTTTGGCCCCATCTCAAACATGAGAAGGGGGCGGTCCGCCAGAGGGAGGACCCTCCGCTGATGGAACGCCCAGATAACCACCTGGACAGTCAGCTTCTTGTCCTCCACCAGCGTCTGCATCGTGTTCATCAGCGGCAACAGGTGGCGCTGCCTGTCCGCCGCGATGCCCCAGTTCCACTTCTCCGGGCGATGGGTGATGACCCTGCCGGTGTACTGCGGAAGAAGCCCGTCCACATTCCGCAGGTAGAACCAGTGGTCGTCCCACCCCGCCTGGTTGGTGGACAGCTTGTAGCGGAGGTAATCGCGGGGAACGTTGGCCGACGAAGGCCCGGTCCTTGCGGTGATGGTGAGGGAGCCCACGCGCGCGAGCCTCCTCCCGCTCGGCTTTGCAGCCTTGTTGAAGAGCTCGCCCCGGAAGAGGTGGACGAACATCTCCCAGTGTGGCTCAATCTTCAAGTATCCCTCACACACGGCGGCGTAGATGGCGGCGTGCGAGATGGAGTTGGGGGAGAAGTGCTGCAGGTCCACCTCGAAGTGGTGGGCTAGCCCCCGCATGAAGCGGCTCGGCGGGACACCGAGCCCCATACGGTGGTAACGCGTGAAGCTCACCACGTACCCCTCCGGCGGGTGCGGCTCCCGGGGTCCGCCGACGGGAGAATCCACCACGCAGGGCCCCCCTACGGTTGGGACGGAGAAGCCCCCGCTCCACCAACGTTTCCAGCTCCTGCTGCGTCACCTTCGTCGGACTCCAATCTTCAGGCGGCAACACTTGGGCGGCCATGGCAACGACGGCGCGGATCTGAGCGGCGGACGGACGGCCGGGAAGATTCCCAATTGCTAGCTCGAGGGAGAGGGCGCGTGGAGGCTACGGCGGCGGTGGAGGCGAAGGCAAAGTAAAGGGTTCCTTTTCCCCCCTCTTTCGATATTATAAAGGAAACCCCCAACGGGCGGGGTCTCCCACGACGTAAAAAGGTAATCGCATGCATTTAATGTGCCCACCTAACCACGTCTCGAGCCGGTTGACAGGTACACGCGGCTCTCTCCATTCGCTCCACTACCCGGGCCCGCCACGACCGTCGCTCCGGCTTCGCGTCCACCGCCCTCCCCGACGTTTTCCGCCTAAAAAGGCGCGCCCAACGGGCAGAAGGATTCCCAGACGACGAAGGCTTCTTCACGAAGGTAAAAACGGGCCCCGACCCTAAGCCTCGAAGCAGCGAAGGCTGGCCCTCGAAGAGGGTTCGACAGCCGGCTTTGAGCACCCGAGTCAGGGACACCAAGGGGCGCCACTCGCGGCACCACTCGAGGGCCAAGCCCTCGAGGCCCCTCACGTGTATCCAAGGCAGGGCACGACGTGCAGTGAGATCCCCTCGGAGGGTTGCATCGAGCCACCGGGCCCTATCGAATGGACCCGGCACTCCTGCAGACTGAGCACCCATGCTTTATGAGATCGCCTCCGGGCTACAGTCGACCCCTATCGAACGGGGCACGAGGTCTCACTTGGATTCCCCGTTACCAGCTCACCGGGAACCTCGATACTCGCCCGCTCGTGGTAGTACGAGGCATCCCACCTCGCATCCGATCGAAAGGACTCGCGGGATGACAAGCCAGGGCAACCGGCGTGCCGGACAGCTCGAAGAGCCGGCCGGCCGGTTCAGCCTGGCACCCCTCGACGAAAGAGGGTCTAAAAACTCGGGGCTCGACACTCCCAACCTAAAAACGCAACTAACACTCGCACAAGAAAAAGTCCACGACGGAGTCTTAACCACTCCCCCGTGGCCTCGGGGCTACACCCCGCGGGTGTCGCACGCACGACACCCACGGAATCAAAGCAGCCAAACCCTCGAGATCCCAGTCGGGAGCCCCTGCTCGAGTGCAAGCACTCGACCAAGGGCTCGGGGCTACTGTCGGGGGTCCACAAAAGGGGTACCCCCAATCAACGCAAACTAATAGGTTAAACCTAGAACGCCTGTAAATAACAAACCTGACTAGTCTAACCCCTTAAAGAGACCAATCCCTCGAGGCCCACAACGCTGGCCCACCAAGCCAGGCCTCAGGCGAACGCGCGCTCGCCGTCTCGCCGAGTTCACCGAGCCAGGCCTCGGGCTGGCGCCCGTTCTCCATCTCGCCCGAGCCCTCCAAAGCCAGGCCCCGGGCGAGCGCCCCACTAAAACCTCGAGTCCTGGAATTTAGGGCTCGAGCCCCCCACAGCCGAACACCATACCTCGAGACCCCACGCAGGGGACCTCGAGCCTCTCTGGCGCAGCAGCCTATCCCTCGAGCGGCGCAGGCATCGGATGGCAGCCCCATACCACCTGCATTTAATACATCCACCTACTCCAGTCACGTCCTCTGCAGCCCGACGTGTACCATAGTAACCAGGGCAGAGTCAAGTCTCGTTTTCACCACAAGCATGGGCAAAAGGGCGCCAGTACGGCACTGTTAACCCATACCCTACGCTGTTGCACGTCCAAGCCGCGTCTCGAGGCCCGGATGCCCACTGCTCAATCAATTTCCATGGGACTTGTCCATACCTGCGGGGGCTCGACCCCCCCGTAGGCGCCACCTCGAGGCCGGCTCTGCGCCCCTCGAGCCCTAATTGCTTTCATGCTATTGGAAGACAGGTACCCCAAGATCCGGAGGGACCCCGCCGTGTCCTGTACGTGCCGGAATGGGTGCTGTACGGCTTCTACATCGTCACGTCATCACGTCCGCGCCCGGGATGGAGGCCACGCCCCAAGGATGCCTCAACAGCAACGCCCACGTCGGCTCCAGTGGCCCCGACAAGACAGGGTTCCTACCCCTCTCCGTATTGGGAATCGTACGCCCCGACACCTGTAGTACCCTTGTGTAACTCTGGCCTCCCCTTGCTCTATAAAAGGGGACGCCAGGGCCCTTCGCGCGAAGAGGACAAGACGCGAGTCCACGGTTACACAACTCCGATAGACAACACACAAATCCACACACGTACACACTTGAGTCCGGACTCCGGTCTACGCTCATTGAGCTTGTATTCGCCCCTGTACAAGCACTTAGGTGCAAGTAATACGAGAACCTCCTCCCCCGCTGGACGTAGGGCCTTCTTTGCCAGAACCAGGATAAATCCTCGTGTCATCTTGCATCACCATCCAGGAAGAGAGCACGCGATCACATTAATCGTTGGTGTCATACCCCCGGGTTCGAAACACCGACACAAGGTTTTCATGATTTTTTAAAGAAATCCTCCAGATTAGGTCCTAATTTCACCTTAGCAAGTTTAAAAGATTACTAATTACTTACTCATTTCTACTACTTTATTCACTAAGCATGATTTTAGTTAAAACATGTGCAACCCACAAAAGCTACGACTTAGATAGAACTAGTTATTCTAACTATAACAAGCATTTGCATGGCATATTTTATTTCTTATTCAGGTTCCAATATTTTTAAGCAGATTTTATCATTTTACTCATGGGATAATTACTTAGGCAAGTATATAATTCAAAATTTTCAAAAGATATAGAATTTAAGAACCGAATATAAAGAGTAAGGTTGAAACATACCTTATTGGCGCGAGGATCTCCCCCAAGCTGGCTTCTTGCTTGGTGAAGGGTCTTCATCTTTCTCAGTCGGAGCTCTTGTTTTATTGAAAAGGAAACTATCTAATGTTGTGAAAAAGGGAACTATCCTATTATGATATTTTGTTATTCTAGCTAAGTTAACGTATACTTATGCATATAACTAATGATAACTGATTTTTTTTAGTTACATGCATGACATATGTTATTTATTTGAAAAAGGAAATTTGAAGGGAAATTTAAAAAAATCCCATACCTTAGATCCATAGAATTTCATCCTTATTGGGTGGATCTTCTTCCTTGGGTGCTTCTTCTTAGTACTTCATCGGGTTCTTCTTCTTTGGCACCTCTCCTTTGTTACGTGAATTACACAACTCAGGAGAAGGTGGTTCTTTCTTTCTGTTCCACCTTTGTTGGGGCGATACCCACGATGTCGGCGCCCCCTGTGACACCCTAGTGTCAAGCACTACATTAGGAACCATATTTAGCTACTAAAATGCATAAGCAATGCATGACATCATTTCATGTGCATGAGAGTGTTTTTGCCTTTTGCTTATTTATTGGATTTTGGATTCTATTAGACTTGTCTTGGCAATAATCTTAAAATAAAGAATATGAGTATAACACTTTTATGTTGGCATCTTGACCTAGTTCAAATGGTTTAAGCAAATAAAAACAAGGTAAACAAAATGTTTATGTCTCAAATTGGCTTTATTTCTGTGGAGGTTTTTAAAGTGCTTTTTAGCAAAAACGTTCTATATGAAAGTTGTAGAGAAAATATTTTGAGCAACTTTTATTTTTGGGTCAAAACCTAGTTTGGAGTTTTTGAAACTATTTTTGAATGGTCAAAGTTTAAAAAATTTCTGGAAAAAGAAAGGAAAACAATTTTTCTTCTGCCCCCACTTCCGGTCCGGCCCGTTTGGCCTTTCGGCCCAGCCCCGCACCACGCCGGCCCACGCGCGCCGCTCCCCGCCCGCGCTCGCCGCCGCGCCCCGCTCGACGCTCCTCGACCGAGCGGCGTCCTCGCCGTAACGCCGGCCGGAGCGCCTCGTGTCGGCTTTCCTCTGCGCGATCCGCTCCGCCACTCCTCGCCCGATCTTGCAACTTGCACCACCCGATCACGCCAAAATCTCCCCCGGCCACTCCCCTCCTCCCCTCGCCTGCCGCGCACGCCAGCGCCTTCCTCTGCCCATGCACGCGTCGCTCGCGGCCGTGCCCCCGCCCACCCCCCCTGCCGGCAACGACCGAGCAAAACCCGAGCACCCCTTCTATCCCCTCTCTCAACCGCGCACACACACCCCACACCCCCTCACTCACTCTCGCTCTCGTTCTCCCTCTCCCTCTCCTCTCTCGCGAACGCTCGCGGTGAGCACCGAGCCGCCGTAGACCACCACCGCAACCCCCCTTCACCGTTCCGGCCTGTCACCGGAGCGTCTCCCTCCGATTCCCTCCGCACGCCGCTCCGCCTCACCGTTGCACACGCGGTGCGCACGCTCCCACCACCGGCCGACCATCCCCGACACCGGAACACGTTGTACCTCCGTCGGCCGCCGTCCGCCACCGCGGAGCCCGCGTCGTCGTTCCACATCAACCGAACTTCCGCCGAGTCCCTTCTTCTCCATCGAGCCCCGTCACGTCAAGGCAAGGTGAGAACACCCTCCACCCGCAACGCTACCGCCCTCTCTCTTCTCCTACTCCCCGGCCGAGCGCCATGGGCACCGCCGCGGCCATCGCACGCGGCCAAGCTTCTCTGGAGCTTCGCCGGCCGCACCGACCCGCTAGTCTTGCTCCCTAGGGTTCACGAAGCACGAAGCGCGCGTTGATTTCATCAGCGACCGCCGGAAACGGCGTACCCGTGCACCACCACCGCGGTCACCCGCCATTGCTCGCCGCCGGCAAGCTATGCCATGCGCTAGCCAAACCAACCCCACCATCCGATGCGCTTGGTCGAGGTGAACTCACCGAGCCAGACCTCACCATCGGCGAGGAATCGGCGGTCAAAGCCGCTCCCCTGTTCGGCTGTCACTGACCGCTGGGCCCCGTTGACTAGCAGGTCCCACGCGTCAGTCGCTCACGGTCCATGGACCGGGTCTATGCGAGTTGGGCCGGAGATTCAAATGTTTTTCCCTTTTTGTTTTATTTTCCGAAAATGCTTGTTATTTTTGTGTAGCTCGATTTAAAAGTCCAAATGAGGTGGTTTCAGTTTTGCTAGCTTTTTTATGAGTAGATCTATCATGGAAAAATATGAAAGTATTTTTGATAAAAGTTTTTATTACTGTTTTTATTTATTTTAGTTTATATGCTTTTGTTGAGATAAATGGTTATATATGTTTTCTGGTCAAGTTAATTCATGGAAAAATTTGTGAAGGTTTCTCATCATGATGTGTATCTGTGAAAAATGTATGAGGCACTGTTTATGTAGAAAAATCTTGGGTTATGGGTTAAAGTCCTTTTGGCTGATTTCTTGGAATAAGTGTTAAGGTGTTTTTATATGTCAAAATAAAATATGGAAAAATTGTGCAGTCTCTGTATGTGATATTCAAGCTAAAAAAAATGTTAAGCATTGGCTGTTGTATGGAAAAATGTGAAGTTACTGTACTAATGTACTTTTCTGTATGTTTCTTTGGAAATTCATGTAGGAAGTAATATAATGTTTCTGTTCATGGAACTTCCTTGATAAATATGAAATAGGGAGTAAAATCTGGGAAAAATTTGAAAATGAGTATGTCACCCTTTTCCAGTAGGGTTGTAGTTCAATTGGGTTATTTTGGAATAGATTTGTTTATTTTGTGTAGGGTGATATCTTTATGTTTTGGCAGTGCACTTTCTGCAGTAGAGTGTTCATGAGTAGATGAGGCTAGAAAAATTTTGAAATCTGCTGTTTGACACTTTTTAGGAGAAGAGTTAGTTCAAAGTACCTTTTGAGCAGTGTATTTCATCTTTTTGTGGCCGCTGTTCTGTATTTTATCTCTTGCTGGAATTTGGTCAGTGAAGTCCAGTTAGTATCAATTATCTCTGCAATTTTTGTGGATTTTTCGGAGTTCAGAAAAATGCACTTGCAGTTCAAACCTGAGTTCTTTTGAATAATTAAATAGGAAATAGTGGAAATATTGGCTTTGTTTTATGTGGTATTTAAAGTGTTTTTCCTCAATGTCAAAAGTGGTTCAACAAGTTGAATTTGTTGGCTTGCAAGAATGTTACTTTGATACCACCATCTTGCACCTAGCATTATTTAATTATGTACCACATTGCAAATAGGATCAATAGTCTCGGAACCAACCCCGGAGCAGGAAGCAAGCGTCGATCAAGAGATCCCAGAACTTCATCAAGCCGAGGAGGTCGACCCCGGATAGGAAACTAACTTGCCCGAGTGCCCCTTCCACGAGGCCTCGGTCTTCGCTCAAGGCAAGCCCCGGAGCATCCTTAAGTCTCCCAGTTTTTATAATTAATTTACTTGAGTATTTTATATTGTGATGCATTAGGTATAGGAGTTGATTGAATCCTATTTGCTGCATTACCATCCCTTGACTATTGATTAATATCTGCCTTGTTATCCTGCTATCTCATGTAAAGTAGAATTGCTTAGCCTGCTTAATAAAAGTAGTAGTTAAGGATGTTTCCGTAATACCCTGATGGGTAGTTACCGGATCACGGTTGGCTATATTTTGCTATCGTGGAAAAGAACCTAAGTAGTAATGAAATACGGTCAACTAGAAGGCAAGGCACCAAGTTGGAACTTGGGGGCAGTCCGTCCGTTGGATCGTGTAGGTTTGTATCGATGTTGGATTGGCCCCTCGTTCATTTTTGAACGCGCCCTTTTACTTAGGGATATGTCGGTGCTGTAATCATCGACCCCAAAGCCGGTTAGAAGCTGTTCGGGCTAGAATCAACCCGAGTCACGCCCTCTAGTATGGAAATGCAATCTGCCGCGTGAGGCCATCGCCAGGTTCCAATTGGGCGGTCCGTGCTTGAACCGCGACGATTACCACCACGAACAAGCATCGAGCGGTTACCCAATGCATGGACCCGACGGGGAAAGTGTGGGTTGGTATTAAAGTCTTTCACCAGCTGGTTTGGAATTCGATTCGAGTTGTCGTCTCCCCCGGTTAGTGGAAAACTATGGCGAGCTTCACCACGATACAACTCCATGTTATGTTTAAAAGGTTCAACTAAAATGTGGATGAGTCAACTGGATATGGTTATATTATTGCTTGTTAGACTCAAGTGTGTGTAATAGTTCAGGTGCAAACCTAGAGTAAGAGATAGGACTAAAAAACTGACAGCTCATCAATGTCATTAATACTCCTTATCCTAATTTTGAGCTTTTCGCAACTTAAGATCCCAGCTCCATCAAAAGCCTTGCATACCCTTGGTGTCTTTATTTTTAGTTGGACGGGTAAGTCTAGTTGAGTACATTCCCGTACTCAGGGTTTATCTCGTTTGTTGCAGATGGTCAGGTGTACTATGGCTATTCTAAGCACTGCCTCTACCCAGTGGAAGGTGATGAGGAGTAGGCCCAGGGCAGGGTCGTCCAGAAGCTTCCCCTTTTCTTTTTGCTGGATTGAGACTTCTAGTGGCACATTACTTGAAAAAGGAGGAGTGAGTTGTGTTGAGTTAAGTTATCAAACAATGTTTTATTTGGACCACATATGTGGTGGTGTGTGTTTCAAAACTTATTTAAGCTTCCGCGCTTTTAAATTCGGGTTTGTAATAACTCTGTCTTAAATTCGCACTCTGATGTTTTAAATCCGGTTTCGTTTATCTGTGATGTATCCTTACGAATGTAATTCTTGAACAATGCGATCCTATATGTTGTATGATGATAGAAATCCTTCGAGATTTCCGGACTACCGGGGTTATATGGGTTCAAGTATAAGTCGATGTCCGACGGATTTGACTAAGACGGTACTTGAGCTCTTATAATCAGGACGGTTCTGCCACACCCCCGGCCCGCCGTTCGGAAAAGGCAAACCTTTCGCGCGAAAACAATCCTGCTTTCGCACGAATAGAGGCCTGGACCGCTTTCGAGCGGAAGCAGTCTCACTGGGCGAAGTGAGAAGCTTAGACCAAGCATTCGCGCGAATGGGTCATAAATGGCCCGGGCCGTAGCTCGCGATGATCTTTTCGCGCGAATATGCGCTGTCAAGCGGGCGAGCCGGCCAACCATGCTATCGCGCGAAATGAACCGCAGGTGATTCAGGCGGTTTTTTCACGCGAAAGGAGCCTGGCGCTTTCGGCGGGGTGTCTTCACCATCCGCGACCTTGTTTGTTTTTGCAGGTTTTCGCGGATCGCCGAAAGTTTTCGTTAGGGGAAGCGGGCCCACCGGCTCAAGAGAGGGGCCAGGAGGCCCCGGGCCCCGCCAAGTGACGGAGTTACGACAATGTCCCCCGGGCAGGAGGAGACGGCAAAGGCCAAAAAGTAGTTGAGTAGGGAATCATTGTAATTACAGTAGGAGTAGATGGAGGGGCATTCTTATAGTTTCAAATGGTTTTGAGTTGATATAAAAAGCTCCCGTCCTCCTGCGGGAGGGGGGAGGGGAACACTGTTCACTTCACCCGATTTCCCACTCTCTTTCGTCTACTTACGCTTTCGCTCAGTGTCTTGGCTCGTGCAACAACCTGCTGTTTCGGGGTCTAGGTCCCGAAACAACATTGGCGCCCACCGTGGTTGTCGCCCGAGCTTGCCATGCCACCGAGGAAGGCACTGAAGACGGTCGACAATCCCGAGACGGTTGCCGCGAACAAGGATGGCCACGGCACGATCGTGACATCCACTTTAACCACTCAAATACCACCGAATACAGCCCAAAACACCCAAGCTTTCGGCAGCATGCTCCCGACGGGAACCCAGCTACCGCCGATAGCAACCTCAAGCCGTGACTCGCAGCCTTTCAGCAGAGATGGCACGCCAGAAGGAAACGTCCAAGACGAGCCCGGCGACGAAGAAGACGACGATATTGAAGTTACCAGGTATGCCCAAGCAATCAGAATGCTGACGGAGCACCAAGAAGAGATCGAAAGGTTGGTTCAGCAAAGAGATCAGTTGTGGCAGCAGCTTGCGGCAAAAGCAAGGGAAGATGAAACTCGCGACGCGCTTCGTCAGGCGGAGGCGTAGAGGAGGCAACTGGAAAAGGAAATTCAGGAACTGCGAAGGGCTGGAGGAGGCCCGATTCCTATAATTCAAGAAAATGTGTTCGTACCAAGGCGAGAGCAGCCACCAGCTTTCGACAATGTAATCGACGAAACCTCCCCACTTTCAAGAGAATTGCAAGCCCATCTGTGGTCGCTCAGCTACAAGACACACATTCCAACTTTCGACGGCAAGGCGAATCCGCGGAAATTCTTGGCGAGCTACGAGACAGCCGTTTTTTCGGCAGGCGGTGATAATCAAGCCCTGGCGAAATCTCTCATTCTGGCAGTCGAAGATGTGGCTCACGATTGGTACACCACCCTCAAGCCACTGTCCATCTATTCGTGGGCTCAGTTAAATGCCGAATTGCTCGCCACTTTCCAAGGATTCCGATCGGATGTCAAGACCACGCGAGACCTCATGAACTGCACCCAGCAAGATGACGAACCTTTATCCGAGTACCTCAAACGTTTCATTTAGCTAAAAGCCCAAGCCCCGAATGTGCCAGAAGCCGCGGTAATTGCTGCAGCCACCGAAGGCTTGGGAACCGGGCAGTGTGCTGCTCACTTGTCCAAAGAACCGCCGAAAAATGTCAAGGAGTTGTTCAATGTGATGAACGCATATGCAAGGTCAGATGATGACTTCTGGCGGCGCAAAGCCGCCCGTTTGATGCAGAGACAAGCGACGAAAGCAAGTCGACCGCCGCAAGTACCGAATCAAAGGATGGTTAGACCTTTCCGGACAATCAACACTCTGCAGGAAGAACCAGCGTAGCCAGCAGCGGGCATGGAGAGGCCGGACATGGCCAACTTTCAGCCCGAAAGGATCGATCAACCATTCCACGGAGGGCGTGGTGGAAGGACAGGACGCGGCGGCCGAGACGGTAGAGGCCGCGGAAGAGGAGCCAAGCCTCCGTACTGTGTCATCTGCGATGGCAATTTCGGTCACACCACCCGAGACTGTAAATACAGCAAGATGGCGAAAGAGCTAAAAGATAAGGATCAAGCTTCAGCTTCTGGCGAAAGCTCCAAACACGTTTTTCACAATTCGCAAGATCCGGCAGCAGGAGCGGTAGCATGCGGTAACTACCCAAGCACGCCTATGCATCCCCCGCAGTACATGCCTCTCCAGAATTTGCATTGGTACAATCTGGCATATCAGGGTTACCAGTTCCCGATTTTTGCGCCACAGTCGGTGGCAGTTTCGTCACCCATGCACTATCAACGCCAACCAACACCGCCACTAGCGCTTCTGGCTCAAGCCCAACCCCAGGGGCAGCAAGCACAACCCAGTTACCAGCAGGGACAGGAGATAGAAAACGAAACTAGTGCAATCAACAACATCCTCCCGTCAAGAGGCCACATTTTCGCCATCACGGGCGGATCCGATCTGGAGCATGAAAGTAAAAGGGCGAGAAAGGACTATCATCGAAGAGTCCAGACGGTATCACCAAAGCTTCCGCTAAATAGGCCAGCTTGGTCACTAGCGCCGATATGTTTTGATGAATCAGATTTCAAAGTTCGCGACTACCCGCATTGCGACGCTTTCGTTGCCACGGCCAATGTGGCCGGTTTCACCTTGCATAACATTTTGATCGACACTGAAAGCTCAGCAGACATCTTGTTCGTCAAAGCTTTCGAGGCGATGGGAATGGACAGGCGCAGTTTGGACCCCGCCGGCAATTCCTTGTACGGATTTGGGGGAAGAAAGATCGACGCTATCGGCAAGAAACAAATCCCGGTATCTTTCGCCGAGGAAGAGAGAGTACGCACCGAGATGGTGACGTCGATATAGTGAACATGGACTACCCATACACAACCATTTTCAGCAGAGGTTTCACAAACAAGTTCAATGTAATAATCAAGCAAAGCTACTTGTGTATGAAAATGCCATCACCTTTGGCATCATTACTGTGCACGGAGATGAGCAAGCATCCAGGAGAATCGAAGGTAGGCCGACCCCAGGCTACAGTCTCATAAACGAGGTGGCGAAAAATGACGAAATGCAAGCAACCGTCGAAGTGCACGCCGCCGTCAGCTCGACCGAATATAAGGCCAGGGCAGCCGAAGAAACAGTGAGAATCCCACTTGCATCTTCAAGGCCCGAAAGAACTATGCACATCGGGACAAGCATGCCGGAAGAAGAAAGGAACACTCTGGCATCCTTTCTCGCGAACACTGACATTTTCGCTTGGTCAGCAAATGACTTGCAAGGCGTTAGCAGAGATCTCGCCTAGCATAGTTTGAACGTCGCAAGCGGCGCTAGCCCAGAAAGCCAAAAACTGTGAAAGATGTCAAACGAAAGGGCAGATGCGGCGAAAGCCGAAGTGTAGAGATTACTCGATGCGGGAGTATCCCGACCGTTCAGTATCTCGAATGGCTGGCGAACGTTGTCTTGGTGAAAAGAAGAATGGAAAGTGGCGAATGTGCGTCGATTTCACCGACGATCAACAAATGCTGCCCGAAGGATCCGTATCCTTTGCCTCGTATCGACAAGCTTGTCGACATTGCAGCCGGTTGTGAAATAATAAGTTTGCTAGATTGTTTTTCAGGTTATCACCAGATATGGCTCCATCCTGATGATGAGGAGAAAACCAGTTTCATCACCCCAACAGGCACATATTGCTATCGGCGAATGTCGGAAGGGTTGTGGAACGCAGGCCCAACTTTCTCGCGAATGATCGACAAGGTTTTCGAAAGCCAGAAGCAGAAGAAGAACTTGTTGGCTTATGTTGACGATATAGTGGTCAAAAGTGATAGGCAAGAAGGTCATCAAGCAGACTTACTCGAGACTTTCGGCAACCTCCGCAAAAGCGGCTTGAAGCTAAACCCTGACAAGTGTATTTTTGGCATCAAGAAAGGCAAGCTCCTGGGTTGCCTAGTGTCGGCAAGGGGAATTGAAGCCAATCCTGACAAAATAGCGGTGATCATCAACATGCAACCGCCCTCGAGCCGAAAGCAAGTGCAGAAGTTGACAGGAAGGCTGGCTTCTTTGAACAGATTTATCGCAAGGTCCGCCGAAAAAGGACTGCCTTTCTTCAGAACTCTGCGTACCTCCGACCCTTTCGCTTGGGGGGAAGAGCAGCGGCAGGCTTTCCAGCAGCTAAAGGAGTACCTGACAAGGCTAACTACGTTATCTAAACCGTCGCCGGAAGCGACGCTCTTGTTGTATCTCGCATCATCCCACACCACCGTAAGCGCAGTATTGGTGGAAGAGAAGGAACACGAAAACAAGATGACGCAGTTCCCGATCTACTTCGTCTCCGAGGCCCTGTCAGGAGCAAAACTGAACAACTCAGAGCTGGAGAAGATAGCATATACGGTGGTAATGGCCTCTAGGAAGCTAAAGCATTATTTTCAATCTCACCACATCATAGTCCTATCGGCTCAACCATTGGAAGCTCTGTTCCGCAACAACGAAGCCATCGGCCGAATTGGCAAGTGGGCGACGGAGCTAAATGAATACGTGATCGATTTCCAACATCGGTCCGCAATCAAGTCGCAGGCGTTGGCGGATTTCATAGCAGACTGGACTCCCGCGGCTTTCGACACAACTCTTGAATTCGAGGAGCCCGTATGGACTGTAAATTGTGATGGCGCTTGGGGAATGGCGGGAGCCGGAATCTCGGCGATCCTAACCCCGCCAAGAGGACCAAAAGTCAGATTCGCCGCAAGGCTGCAGTTTCTTACAACTAACAACACAGCCGAATATGAAGCTGTCCTGCTGGGCTTACGAAAGCTCCGAGCAATCGGAGCAAGAAGATGCATAGTCAAGTCAGATTCCTAGGTGGTCATCGGCCACGCCGAAAAGGACTTCACGGCAAGGGAACCAGAGCTAGCCAAGTATCTGGCAGCAATCCGAAGAATGGAGAAATATTTCGCAGGCTTCACCTTACGCCACATTCCAAGAGCCGAAAACACAGAAGCGAACGAATTGGCGAAAGCAGCGGCACAAAATCTGCCTTTACCACCAGATGTGTTCTACCAAGTCCTTTCGGCTAAAGCTGTGAAAGAAGAGGAAGATCACCCAAGTTCAGTACACGCTATCGCAAGTGACGACTGGAGGTCGCAAATATTCGCCTACCTGGCTGGAACATACGAGCCGAAGTCCAGAAGGGATGCCGAAAGGATGGCAGCCAGAGCGAAAGGTTACTCAATCATCGGAGAGCAGCTATTCAAAAGTGGGACAGTAGCCCCCCTCTTGAAATGCATAAGCAGGCACGAGGGCATCCAGCTACTCGAAGAGATGCATGCCGGAAGGTGCGGAGCACACAGGGGGCCTCACGAGATAGCACACAGAGCAATGAGACAAGGATTCTATTGGCCTTCCGCCGCATCAGACGCCAAAGAACTGGTCAAACGTTGCAAAGGCTGCCAGATGTTCGCCAAAAACCAGAAAGCCCCGGCAAACGAAACCACGCCGATAGTCCCAACATGGCCTTTGCAGAGATGGGGCATCGACATAGTCGGACCACTTCCAGCAGCCCCAGGCAACCTTCATTTCGCAGCGGTTGCATTGGAGTATTTCACCAAATGGATAGAAGCAAAAGCCCTCGCAAGCATAACTTCCACTTCCTAAACTAAGTTCATCTGGCAGAGCATAATCTGCCGTTTCGGCGTCCCTTCTTTCATCACTTGTGACAACAGAAAGTAATTCGACTGCACCGAATTCAGGAGTTTCTGCGACGAACTCAATGTCCAGATCAATTTCGCCTCAGTAAACTACCCGCAAGCAAATGGAGCTGTCGAGAGGGCGAATGGATTAATCTTTTCGGCAATAGCAAAAACCTTGTACGATTCGCCGAAAGGAAAATGGGCTAGCAACCTAACGACAGCGGTATGGGGGCACAATATCTCACGTTCCAGAGCTACCGGCTTCACTCCATTCTGCTTGCTTTACGGCGAAGAAGCAGTCACTCCGGAAGAGGTAAAATTGGGCTCCTTCCGAACCGAAATGGCTCCAGGGACTCAGGAGCAAAGAAACCTCGAGCTCGACACCATCGAGGAGGTAAGGCTGCAAGCCGCAAGCAACCTTGAAAAGTATCATGCCAAAACAAAGCACTATAGAGACAAAACCATAGTCCGAAAGGACATCAAGCCTGGCGACATGGTCACCATTTGGCAGCCGGACAAGCAAGGTAAACTGCAGTCACAGTGGCAGGGCCCTTTCATTATGGCAAGCATGGCGGCACCTGGTGTATTCCGGCTGCTGAATGACAAGGGCGAAGAATCAGCCCACACATGGAACGCAAGCAACTTGCGCCGTTTTTACCCATAGTCTGTTTTTTCAAACTTTGATGTAAGTTTCCCTTCTTCGCCATTTTGTAATGAAAATCGACTGCGCTCTTTTTCCTCGCCGGGGAAGCCCTTCATCGGGGTGCGAGGTTTTTTAACGAGGCAGCCGAATGTAACCGTCACATTGCGAAAGTACCCGTAATTTCCCTAAATTATTATGCGGCTCGGCAAAGGATGAAATCAACCGAATATAAGGTTGAGACATTCATCATTCTGATGTAATAAACGAGAATGTCGATTGGGCGGACGAAAGAGATCCTCTGCATCCACCGACAATCTCGAAAGCCTGCGGGCAATACAAAACCGACCCTCCGACAAAGCGAGAGGGCGGAACGAAAGCCTACGGGCAATACAAAACCGACCCTCCGACAAAGCGAGAGGGCGGAACAAAAGCCTGCGGGCAATACAAAACCGACCCTCCGACAAAACGAGAGGGTGGAACGAAAGCCTGCGGGCAATACAAAACCGACCCTCCGACAAAGCGAGAGGGCGGAACGAAAGCCTGCGGGCAATACAAAACTGACCCTCCGACAAAATGAGAGGGCGGAACGAAAGCCTGCGGGCAATACAAAACCGACCCTCCGACAAAGCGAGAGGGCGGAACGAAAGCCTGCGGGCAATACAAAACCGACCCTCCGACAAAGCGAGAGGGCGGAACGAAAGCCTGCGGGCAATACAACAACCGACCCTCCGACAAAACGAGAGGGTGGAACGAAAGCCTGCGGGCAATACAAAAAACCGACCCTCTGACAAAACGAGAGGGCGGGACGAAAGCCTGCGGGCAATACAAAACCGACCCTCCGACAAAGCGAGAGGGCGGAACGAAAGCTTGCCGGCAACATAAAACCAACCCACCCCAACAAAAGAGGAGGACGGTAGCAGAGGCCAAGCTGAGTAACCCTCGTGGGGCGACAAGGAGGACAGTCAGCAGGTTTCAGTAGCTGCAAAAGCATAAATGCCATCTTAACTTTTCAACTACCATACGCTTACAAGTACAGACAAGGGAGTAAATACAGTCCTCCCACAATAGAGGCAAGGCAGTATAAATATACCGCAAGACGCAAGCATCCCAACCATGCAAAACTACAAAATCTTTCCAAGTATCAGTCCCGTAAAGCTCGCACAAAAGCAAGATGCGAATAGGAAGCATCAGGAGCCACGCTTTCGCTTTTATGATTGTGTCATCGGCATTGCGTTTAGCTAGCATCACCAATCCAGTAACTTTAGGTGAAGGCCATATCAAGTGACACGCACATCCCAAGCTGCGGCTAGGAGACGAGCGAAAGCAAACGCGCCGCTAGATGACAACAGGACCAATATCGTAATCATAGCCGATTATAAGCCTCCCTATGTCGCGTTCATAAAGACAATTTCGTCAATCGAATTATCAAGCGCGAATGCTACCGCTCCTTGTCTAAGTGTGTGGGGGCGGGCGCGTCTTTACTATTGGCCGAGGGGCTCGCAACGGAGGCACCCTCACGCGAATGCTACCGCCCCTCGTCTAAGTGTGTGGGGGCGGGCGCGTCTTTACTATCGGCCGAGGGGCTCCCAACGGAGGCACCCTCGCGCGAATGCTACCACCCCTCGTCTAAGTGTGTGGGGGCGGGCGCGTCTTTACTATCGGCCGAGGGGCTTGCAATGGAGGCACCCTCGCGCGAATGCTACCGCCCCTCGTCTAAGTGTGTGGGGGCGGACGCGTCTTTACTATCGGCCGAGGGGCTCGCAACGGAGGCACCCTCGTGCGAATGCTACCGCCCCTCGTCTAAGTGTGTGGGGTGGGCGCGTCTTTACTATCGGCCGAGGGGATCGCAACGGAGGCACCCTCGCGCGAATGTTACCGCCCCTCGTCTAAGTGTGGGGGGCGGCGTGTCTTTACTATCGTCGAGGGGCTCGCAACGGAGGCACCCTCGTGCGAATGCTACCGCCCCTCGTCTAAGTGTGTGGGGGCGGGCGCGTCTTTACTATCGTCCGAGGGGCTCGCAACGGAGGCACCCTCGTGCGAATGCTACCGCCCCTCGTCTAAGTGTGTGGGGGGGGCGCGTCTTTACTATCGGCCGAGGGGCTCGCAACGGAGATACCCTCGCGCCAATGCTAGCGTCCCTCGTCTAAGTGTGTGGGGGCGAGCGCGTCTTTACTATCGGCCGAGGGGCTCACAACGGAGGCACCCTCGCGCGAATGCTAGCGCCCCTCGTCTAAGTGTGTGGGGGCGGGCGCGTCTTTACTATCGGCCGAGGGGCTCGCAACGGAGGCACCCTCGCGCGAATGCTAGCGCCCCTCGTCTAAGTGTGTGGGGGCGGGCGCGTCTTTACTATCGGCCGAGGGGCTCGCAACGGAGGCACCCTCGCGCGAATGCTAGCGCCTCTCGTCTAAGTGTGTGGGGGCGGGCGCGTCTTTACTATCGGCCGAGGGGCTTGCAACGGAGGCACCCTCGCGCGAATGCTAGCGCCCCTCGTCTAAGTGCGTGGGGGCGGGCGCGTCTTTACTATCGGTCGAGGGGCTCACGACAAAAACACCCTGTCGGTGTTTGTTAACCGGCAACTCGTCTCGGGGGTATCCGGACGATTTGTTCGGTGGGGATCGACGTATGCAGAACTCGATGGTAAACGCAGAGACAATGATTTATACTGGTTCGGTCTGCTGAATAGCATCCCTACGTCCAGTTTGGGGGGAATCATATATGGCGCCCTGCGCTTATGGGTGTCTGGTTGTGTACCATGACCCCTTTGTGTCTCTTGTCTGCGTACCGATCTAGGGAGCTCTGCCTCTCTTTATATAGTCCAGGAGGCAAGAGTCCTAGTCGGTTACAATCTTAGGAGTCCTAGTCGGATTATAAGGTAGCAATACTACTAGCATTACATACGGGGAGTCCTAGTTGGACTAGGTCTTCGTCCTTCCTTGCGGAGTACCCGGGGACTTTGTCCCACACACCCTCGCGCGAATGCTATAGCCTCTCGCCTAAATGTTTGAGGGCGATCGAATCTTTAGTACCGCGCCTCGCCTAAGTAGGTAGGGTAGATGTAAATCTAGATCGAGACCGAAGGAATCGTGTCGAAAGCTAACTCACACGAATATACTAGCCAACAACTAATAAGCGAAAAAGAGGGTGTTAACCGAGAAGTTTCATCCACATCACGCTGAGAAGAAACAGCCAGAACCAATGATAGAGCCATTTATCTTTATTACTACAAAAGTTACATTCTCCCGGCAAGGGAAGCCTTTGCCAAGCAGCAGTCTAAGAGCCGCCAGCCACGCCAAACGACATTGCTGTATCGACGGGCGTCGGGACAAAACGAAAAATCCTCCGGTTCTTCCTTTACGATCGGCTCCTCGGAAGCAGCCAGGTTCGCGCGGGAGTAGTTTCGCCGTTTCCGTCGCTCTTCCAGCTCCCGACGGTCGAAGCCCTTATAAAATTCCCGAAGTTTTTCTTCGGTCCGGCGAAGTTTGCTGGCGCGTTTTCTCAAATAAGACGAAAGTGTCACCGCGGGAAACCTCGCACGAAAACTCCTCCACAAATCGCCGCTCACATACAAATTGCCGAATTTAATCATTAAAGGGCAGACGTCGAGAACCTCCATAGTTCCCGCATCTGAAACCTGATTCAGCACAGTACTCAAGTTCAATAAAACACATTACACAAGTCCCCGGCATTCGTCTCGCCTCAAAACATTACACAAAAACATCCATATTTTGCCAAGATTCAGGCTACCCCATCACGAGTTTCCTCGCCAACCCGCGAAGCTCCTGCAGTCGAGCTTTCGGGATTTTCACCGGGAGTCGACCCAACGGCATTCCCCGCGTCCCGCACCGCTTCACGCTTCCGGCGCTCCAAAATATATGCGGCGAATGCTTGCTTGATCTGCGCCCGCTCCTCCGGAGTCTGCGAAAACGCGCAGAAAGGAGTCTTTCCAAAGAAAAAGTAAAATTCCAAGCGACGCAGGTTCGAAAGTGTGCCGAACCTTGCCATGGCTCACAGCAGACTGGATCAGTGCCATGTCGTTGCCACCCACCAGCCAGAATTCTTCAAAGAATTTTGCCCCGAGCGCTTTCGCTTCGCTCGGGGTCCGCCAGTACGAGTCAACGTCTTTCACGCCCACATCAAGTATGTGCGTGCAACCGGCGTCGACAAGGTTGTGGCCTATAGCTTTTATCCCCGCCGCGGCGGCATAATCGTGCGAAAGTGAGACGTATCCCTCCAGCGAGTCTATTTCAGAACCAAGCCAGGTAAATGCGGCGTCAGCCGAACTCTCGCTAGGGCCCCCGGAGTATACGCCAAGATATTGCACGGCGCGGCGATAGCGGGCAGCCAGATCGGAAACTATAGCGAGGGTTTGCTTTTTCCTTTCGCTCATAGTGGACTTCAGCCCTGCGAGATCCTTTTTCAGTTGCTCGTTTTCGCGCTGAAGGACGCGACGAGCCTCCTTGTCCTCTTCCGAATTTTTCTTCAGGGTTTCGTTCTCCTCCTCCAAGGTTTTCAGCCGACGCTCTGCCTCGCGTCGCTGGGTATCCGCTTCCCGGTCAACGAGATCATGCCGACGGCTTCGGCTCCGTGCGATTAGCATCGCCTGTAATCAAAAAATAAGATAGGCGGCAGATGCAGTTAAGCGAAGCAGAAGCAAGCTAGGAACGTACACGAAAATTGCATGAACGCTTACGCTGGCCAGATGGAACGACATCGCCTCTCCCAGCACCTGATCTTCAACCGAAAGCAGGTCGCGCTCAACTTCCGGGGCGACGAAAGCCCTATCGGCAAACTCAATAAATTTTGTCGTTTCACTGTTCGTGACTGGCAAAATCCCCACCCGACGATAGTCGAAACGACAAGCAAGCTGGGACTCGGAAGCTGCACCCCAGAACGACGAGCAATCCTATAAGATTCCTCCCGCGCTTCATCCATCTCGCTCGAAGAGCTCGCACCGGTGTAAAATTGGGGGTTTTCGTAGTCCCCAGGCCGAGATCCAAGCACCAACCGGCCGTGACCCAGTAGTTGGCTATCAACCATGGCTTGGGTCAAACAGACTGACTCATGATAGAACCTGCTCTTACCTTTACCAACGGAAGTCTCCACCGGCACTTTCGCCGAGGGGCGAGCAGGCGCGACCATGGCCGTGGTACGGGCGCGTTTGGTTTCGCGCTCGTCCTCGGGACGGATTGGTTTCCGTACCCCCGCCTTCGCGACCGCAGGCATATCCGACACGTCCTCATCAAAAAATGTGGCCGCAGCAGCCTTGCGAGAACCCATGAAAGCAGATGTCGGCGAAACCTGAAAACGCGAGAACAAAATGGTTAAGGATCCCATGCAGAAAAACAAGCCAAGCAAGCGACTTAGATAAAGCTCAGGAGCGAATGCAGCTTTCGCTACCTCAGCGCTTCCCGACGGGCCGGACTTGTGAACCCGTCCAGATAGCCTACTGCCACTCTCGCCCAAGGGTTTCGAGGCCGGCCGCCCTAAGCGAATGTCCCCGGGCTCCGAAAGCTTGCGCTTAGCCCCAACCTTAGCGCGCCCGCTTACGGCTTTCTTGCCTTTAGCGTCAACAACGCCTGCGTCGCTGTCCGCGGGCAGTGGGCGCTCCCCATATGATATTCCCATGGCGTCAAAAGCTCGGTTCAGGCGTTTGCGACCTCCAATAGAGTTAAGCTTAAACTCGCTCTCTTTCGTCAGATAAGGGTCGCATATCTTGTTTGCTTCACTTTCGACGTGACGCACGTAAGAGGCATCATCAGCAAAGTCCGCGGGTCGTTCAATCATAAGCGTTGGCCCACAGTACCCATTTCGAATGACGAAATTCTTGAATTCTGTGTCAGAACAGAGAGGATTTTGCCCAATGCTTATCCATTCCTCAACAAGGTCCCGGCTAATCTTGTAGCGGGAAGTAAGGGCAAGAGCGTCCCCACAACCGATGCCTTCGTCGTCCATTAGAGCGGCCGGTGGCGCATGAACGCATGAACTCTCTTCCAACTTCGACACAAGCGAAGAGGCCTTGCGCAAGTGTTTCTGCTTGGCTTCGCGAACGGCTTCATTCGAGCAGACGCGAACGTAAAACCAAAAATCCGACCACTGCGTCCACTTGTTCTTGTACGTAGGCGAAATGGTAACGTTGCCTCTGGCCTTGCGAGGAACAAAGTTAACAGATCCAATCTCGCTTGGCAGTTTCTTATGGTGAAAAAAATCGGTCACTTGGCTCCGGCGGCGATGTATGTCATAAAACTTGACGAAAACATCAGCACGTGGTTTGTGCCCCATCATTTTCAAAGCCATGGCGAAAACGCTCAACCGCGAAAAGCCATTGGGCGTGAGTTGGTGAATCTGAATACCGAATGTATCAAGCACCTCGGCGACAAAGCCCTCCAATGGGAAATCCAGTCCAACGACGAAGTAGTCGCGAAAAACTATAGCCTCGTATGGCCGGGGCATTGGGATCGCCTCGTCCCCGGGAGCACGGCATAGCGAAAGCATGTGTTCCGTGAAGATTCCCTTGTCAGCGTAACTTTGTAAAACAGAAGGGGTCACCCGCGAACAGCCAACATAAAAGGAACAATCGTCCGGAATCGAAAGCGACGCCGATTCCCCCTCATCCAAGCATTCCCCTTCGGCTCGGATTTCCATCCGCACTTCAGCAGTCCCAGAACCGATAGACACTGTCTGACTCGGTTCGCGCGTCGCAGAGACGGTGTCACTTAAAGAGGTGCTCGAGCTTTCGCTAGAAGAGCCGGACGAAGACGAAGACAAACTCGTGGACGCCATCTATCATGGCGGCGAAAACGAGGAAATAATAAACAAGAAAGTAAAGTGCGCAAAATGAAAAGCAAAACTTCTGAGGAAGGCAAAAAGTAAATTTAGCTCAAGGGAGGAAGCTAACTAACCGTGTAAGCGAAAGCCAGTCCGGAAGGTTGGCGAAGGGCGAAACCAGAGGCTCGAAGGCTCGAGCACGTCGAAAGCACCACAGTAACGCGAAGGCAAGGCGAGGGGCGGCAAAGAGCGCAGGCAACCAGCACGTAACCCCTCAGCCACATTTTCTTAGGACATAGTCCTCTCTTGAGCTACTTTGCTCACCTCTTTATATATATATATATATATATATATATATATATTATATATATATATATCTTTTTTTAGCTCTAGATTTCCCCAGATTGTTTATAGGAAAGGATTTTAGAAATGAAAAGGGGGAAGAGAGAGAAATGCTTATTCCTAGTGTAGGAATAGCATAAGGCTAGCAATGGAACGTTTGGCAAGGTATTGCATATCTCCAGTGTAGAGAATGAGCAATTTATTTGGTGGTTGAAAACTTCCAAAGTGGAGAGTAAGCAATTTATGGTGGGTGTGTGTATCTTGATCAAAAGAAATGATAAGCTTCTCTACTAAGATCTATGAGGTCTAACAAAGCTCAACACAAACAAAACTGTTTGTGGTTTTGACTAACAAATTTTGGCTAGTGGTGGGATGGGATAAAATCCAGGAGGAACTTTTAGCAAGGTTTTCATGATTTTTAAAAGAAATCCTCCAGATTAGGTCCTAATTTCACCTTAGCAAGTTTAAAGAATTACTCCATTTCTAACTAACTTTATTCACTAAGCATGATTTTAGTTAAAACATGTGCAACCCACAAAAGCTACAACTTAGATAAAACTAGTTATTCTAACTATAACAATAGCATTTGCATGACATACTTTATTTCTTATTCAGGTTCCAATATTTTTAAGCAGATTTTATCATTTTTACTCATGGGATAATTACTTAGGCAAGTATATAACATTCAAAAAATTTCAAAAGATATAGAATTTAAGAACCGAACATAAAGAGTAAGGTTGAAACATACCTTATTGGCGTGAGGATCTCCCCAAGCTGGCTTCTTGCTTGGAGAAGGGTCTTCATCTTTCTCAGTCGGAGCTCTTGTTTCTTATTTTATTAAAAAGGAAACTATCTAATGTTGTGAAAAAGGAAAACTATCCTATTATGATATTTTGTTATTCTAGCTAAGTTAACATATACTTATGCATATAACTAATGATAACTGATTTTTTTAGTTACATGCATGACATATGTTATTTATTTGAAAAAGGGAAATTTAAAAGTAAATCCATACCTTAGATCCATGAAATTTCATCCTTATTGGGTGGATCTTCTTCCTTGGGTGCTTCTTCTTTAAGTACTTCATCGGGTTCTTCTTCTTTTGGCACCTCTCCTTTGTTATGTGAATTACACAACTCAGGAGAAGGTGGTTCTTTCTTTCTGTTCCACCTTTGTTGGGGCGATACCCACGACGCCGGCGCCCCCGGCCCGCCGTTCGGAAAAGGCAAACCTTTCGCGCGAAAACAATCCTGCTTTCGCACGAATAGAGGCCTGGACCGCTTTCGAGCAGAAGCAGTCTCACCGGGCGAAGTGAGAAGCTTAGACCAAGCATTCGCGCGAATGGGTCATAAACGGCCCGGGCCGTAGCTCGCGATGATCTTTTCGCGCGAATATGCGCTGTCAAGCGGGCGAGCCCGCCAACCATGCTATCGCGCGAAATGAACCGCAGGTGATTCAGGCGGTTTTTTCACGCGAAAGGAGCCTGGCGCTTTCGGCGGGGTGTCTTCACCATCCGCGACCTTGTTTGTTTTTGCAGGTTTTCGCGGATCGCCAGAAGTTTTCGTTAGGGGAAGCGGGCCCACCGGCTCAAGAGAGGGGCCAGGAGGCCCCGGGCCCCGCTAAGTGATGGACTTACGACAATGTCCCCCGGGCAGGAGGAGACGGCAAAGGCCAAAAAGTAGTTGAGTAGGGCATCATTGTAATTACAGTAGGAGTAGATGGAGGGGCATTCTTGTACTTTCAAACGGTTTTGAGTTTATATAAAAAGCTCCCGTCCTCCTGCGGGAGGGGGGAGGGGAACACTGTTCACTTCACCCGATTTCCCACTCTCTTTCGTCTACTTACGCTTTCGCTCAGTGTCTTGGCTCGTGCGACAACCTACTGTTTCGGGGTCTAGGTCCCGAAACAACAACCTTGTTCTTGGGCGCCTCTTCTTGGTACGAACGGGTTTTGCTTCCTGCATGTTAGCGGCATATGCGGGATCATGGGAAAAGGAGAATATTTCCTTCCTCCCTCCTAATGTCATTTGCATTTTATCACTCCCCACACCTAAGATTAGAGGCACATCTTTCCTATTTCTCATATCTAGTATTATGAAATCAGCAGGAACATATGATCCTCTAATATGAACAGGTAAATCAGTGACTATTCCTTCTACATAGCATGTTGATTGATCAGCTAGCACGACATAGGCAGATGTGGATGACATGGGTGGAAAGAACGAGTTTTCATAGAAATCCTTAGATAAAATGTTCACACTCGATCCTAAATCACACATGGCATTTTTAAAGACTTCACCAAAGATTAAGCATCTAATTATGGGACTACCAGGATCACCCTTTTTAACAGTCATGGTTTGATCTTCATAATAGTTAAAATATTTTATTTCAACCATATTTGCAGTTTCCATGTTAGGTTTAGCCGGAATTTTGCCAGTTTCAAAAGATGGTATGATCGCAGCAAGTTGAGCTAATTGGGTTTCTAACATCTTATTAAAGCTAAGTTGATTTTTCAGAGTAGATGAGAAATCTTCCAATTTAGCATTTATGTTCTCAAGCATTTTATCATTTGACATTATTTCTTATTCAAAAATTCAGTAGTTCTACCTTGAGAGTATACTAGATTCTTTGAGAACGAGAAATTATCAGTACTTTGGAAATTAGAGCGAGGGAATGAATTATTACCTTGAGAGTTGGAGTGCTGATTCCATCCTTGATTTTGTGGACGGAAACCGTTGTTGTTGTTGTTGATGATGAAGTTCAAATCTTCATGTAACTCGGGGCAGTGGTTCCCAGAATGTCCGGTTTCTCCACAGACTTCACAAGTCATGTAGGATTCCAGAGATTGGACACTCTCTTGTTGGTTCATCTTCTCACAGTTGTCCAGCTTCTTGGCCAGCAGGTCCATCTTGGCCACGATCATGTCGGCCTCATTAAGGGAATGCATACCTCGCTTACGGGTCTGCAGTCTCTCGTCATTCCATCCTTGGTTCGACACCATCTTCTCTATGAGAGCCTTAGCATCTGCAACATTCAGAGAAAAGAATGCACCGCCGACGGCGGCATCCAAATGGATTCTAGAGAGTGGGGTTAGGCCATGGTAGAAGTTCTAGATCAACAGCCAGTCCTCCATACCATGGTGTGGACAAGCAGTGATGTACTCTTGCATTCTCTCCCAAGCCTCGGGAATAGATTCCTCGGCTTGTTGCGTAAAGCTGGAGATTTTGTTGCGAAGAGCGTTCGTCTTGCCCATCGGAAAGAATTTGGCGAGAAAAGCATTGGAACACTTCTCTCATGTGTCTACAGTGTTGCAATTGGTATAGAACCATTGCTTCGCTTTTCCTAGGAGAGAAAAAGGAAAGAGACGAAGACGGATGGCTTCTTGGGTTATCCCCTTAATGGTGAAGGTGCCGCAAATCTCCAAAAATTGTTGGAGGTGAGCATTGGCATCCTCATGAGCTTTGCCACAGAATGGGCTAGCTTGGACCATCGTGATCAGAGCCGGTTTCAACTCAAAATTGAGGTTGGCATCGATCACGGCTGGTCCTGTCGCTACATTGGCGGCAGAAGGAGCAGAAAACTCACAAATGGTATTATTGGCCATCGTGAAGGTAGAACGAAATAAGAAAGAAAGAAGTTGAAGAAGATGAAGGAAAAAGATTAGAAGGACTAAGGAAAGAAAGAATGGGGAAAGATGGGATTCGCTAAGCGGGAGCTTAAGCGAAGATAAATTGGACAAGGACTCGAAGGATACACCGATTGCCTTTCCCGGCAACGGCGCCAGAAATGCTTGTTGGTAGTTCTTAACTTCACTAAAGATAGAGCTAGGCAACTATCCCCGGTAACGGCCCATAAATGGATAGGTAGATAGGGGAAAAGATAACTAAGAATAACTAATATAACTAACTAATAACTACTCCTAAATAACTATGAAGCAAGATAGGCAAATGTCAAATAAGCAACCAAGTTAAGTATAGTTTTATTCCTATCTTGTCATGTACCGAGGCGTACTAGCCTTTACCACTGACTTAGGTTGAACGCTAGCGCAACGAGCCTTACTGTTAAACTAGACCAACTACGTGGTGGAATTCAAGGCGCACAGGGCTGTCACCACCTGCTTGCTACCACAGTTATCCGGGGGTCTAGCCGTATCTGAAGGTAAGTCTATAACTAAGCACCACGCCTAATTATATTATAACTATCTCTATCCTGGCCTAGAATAGAGACACCCTTGCGGACGTCAGAGCAAATACTTGACTTAATAAGATAAACACTAAACTAAGTAAGCAACCTATTGGCAAAGATCAAACACTAAGCACACTAGAGATTAACTACTATGGCTAAGTGAATTGAAATGTAGGATAGCTAGGTACTCAAGCAATCAATCAAGTATACTACTCAATACTGGTAAGTAGAATAAAGTAATACTTGAAATGATGAACTAGAATATAGTAAAGTGCTTGAGTTACAAGAGCAAAACCTGAACTGGATATGAAGAAAGACTCTTCCAACTCCAGGACCGATTACTCGCACGCTTCTACTCTTGAGCTAAGCCTTGAGCAGCGCTTCCGCGAGGGCAATGAGGCAAGGATGTCTTGCTCTACTAGCTACCTACTTGCCTAAGCTTGGTTAAATCCTAAGCTATTAGCTCTCTAGCTTTAGCCTTGCTTTCCTCTTTGCTTCTTCCTTCCTTTCCTTGCTTGAAGTGAAGTGACACCTCCAGGGGGTATTTATAGGGGGCAGCCAACCGACCTAGGACAAACCCTAGTGGCGGGCGCCAGCCCTAGGTGGCGGCCGCCACCCCCCCTGGCCCTTGGATGCACCGTCATTGATCCTACGGTCTCTAGGGACTCCTCCAAGGCGGTTCCAAGGTCGGTTGCATGTCCAAATAACCGTCACATGGGCAATTAGGTCATGATCCACGTGACATCTCTTCTTAGCCCTCCGAAGCCACCGACCTAGTGACCAAGGGCTAAGATTTGGCCCTGGGATGGTCACACGGATCAGTGACGTGGCAGGGGAGAGTTTGGGCCTCTCCTTGGTGGCGGGCGCCACCCCACTAGGGCCCAAATGGGCCCTGGTGAGTGGGCTCGGCCCCTGGTGGATCCATTCTCCAAATTTGATCTAAATCCTGCATTCAAATAAAAATCTATGGACATGTGGAATTTGGTTAATTTGAAACCTATTTGACTATTTTTCATGTCTTTTTGTTGACTTTTTGGATAAAATGTTGATGGTAAAACAAGTGTTTAAGGACTATCAACAACGCCTTTGCCGTTACATTCTTCGCCGAGTGCGCGTTGCCGAGTGCGGCACTCGACAAAGGCTATGCCGTGTTTTTTTTTTCCTTGTGAATCCGGTAGTGAATGCTCCATGCCTCCATGCGACCTTGGTCTGAAATCACTGCTGAAAAGGCTGTTTTAACGCACGGGCTTCAAAGTTTTTAGATAATCAAGCTTCAAATGCTAATAACTTTTTTCATGCTGTACCCGTCGGCGAGCCGTCTAGCACGGACTATACGCGAGCGAGCTGGTGCATGAAATTTTTAGATAATCAAGCCTAAATGATAATAACGAGCTGTGGACTATGCTCGCGCGTAGTCCGTGTGCGCATGAAAGATGGAAAAAAACCTCGCGTATAGTCCGTGCGCGCCGGTGCACGTGGGCCATATGCTACTTGCTGGGGACTATGCTCGCTCCCTCCAACTCTCTGTCCGTTCTCCTTTAATTTGAACCATATGATTGTGCCAAGAACTTAGAACCCTGCATGGAAATATGCCTGTGTGTGCAAATGGAAAAAAAAAACATACAAGATTCTCTCCTATTGTTTTGGCTCTCGTGACTCGTCGCTGAACGACATCGATGGCACGCTGGAACGCAACATCGGACGCCCAGTCACAGGCGCATCCGTAATTATCGTCCACAGCTTTTGTAGCGTGTGTTTGGATTGCGGGATATCCCGGGTTGTCCCGGATTCAACCCAGATGACCTAATGTTTGGTTAGAGGGTTCAGTGGAAGGGGGTCGACCCGGGTTGGAATATACCTCCAATATGCGGGTTCACCAGATCCCTCCAAATCGAGGGGACCGAGCGAACCCGCATCGTCGTTGCTCTCCACCCCGTTCGCCTCGCACCCGTGCTGGTCCGACCACGCCCCGCCATCGGCCTCCACGCCGGCGCCGGCGACCGCGCCCGCCCCCACCTCCGCGTTGGCGAACACACCTCGGCCCCGTCCAGCACCGCCGCAGGCTCCCGCGCGCGCCCCGCCTCTGCACCGGCCCGGTGACCGCGCCCGCCCCCGCCTCCGCGCCGGCACCGGTGACCGCGTCTGCCTCCGCCTCCACGTCGGCGACTGCGCGTCGGCCCCGGTCCCGCCCTGCCCCAGGCTCCGCGCCCGCCCCCGCCTCGGCACCGGTGACCGCGCCAAGCAGCGGCGGAGGTGGCGCCGCGGCTGGAGCGGCGCCACGTCATGGCCGGGCCAAGCGGCGGCGGAGGCAGTGCCCGTGGCCGCGACTGGATGGGCAAGCAGCCGGCGGGATGGGCGCGGTCGCCGGTGGGCGGCGCAGACACAAGTTGAGGTGCGGTGGTGGGTCTGAACAGGGGTGGGGAAAAGAAAGAAGATAACCCAAAGAATGACACATGGGCCCCATGTGTCAGCGTCTCAGCCCTTTCCAACTCAACCCTCTAATCAAACAAAAAACGGGTCCAACCCAACCCTCAAACCAAACAAGAAATGGGTTCAACCCAACCCACAGAACTGTGTCAGGTCCAACCCATCCCACATCATCCCCAAACCAAACACACGCGTAGTCACCGTACAGGCACTGTCGTCCTTGTGCACGGCTGCGGTCACCGTGCAGGCTGGAAGCCAATAGCAATAATTTCCTCAGTGAGTATTCTAATCTGTCACATGGAGTGTTTTGATACTAATTAGGTTATTAAATATAGACTAATTATAAAATAAATTACACAGATTGAGACTAATTTACGAGACGAAGCTACGAGTCCTCATCGGTATAATTAATTTCGTAGTTAGTCGCTGTGCTGTTCTTATAGCCCATCTTGTCAGGAATGTCTTGGCAGAGCCTTTTATCCTTGTTTTCGAGCCTATTTGTTTGAGCTATGCAGCTATTTTAACTCGTACAAATTAACTATAAAATAATATTTTTATAGTAGAT
This sequence comes from Coix lacryma-jobi var. lacryma-jobi, assembly GCA_009763385.1. Lineage (NCBI taxonomy): Eukaryota > Viridiplantae > Streptophyta > Magnoliopsida > Poales > Poaceae > Coix > Coix lacryma-jobi. The sequence goes on along the minus strand of CM019823.1, from coordinate 164,600,855 downwards.
CGGTAACTAAACACCTGGCCACCTGTGTGTGTGGTAGCTACCCCACCCCACACACACACCCCTTGTAGATGCGCAACACGTGGCCGCTTCAACGAGTTCGTGTGACACCATCGAGTACAGGTGCGCATGCTGGTGCATACAGTACGTGGGTGGGGGACCAATGTACGACAACAGCCTTTCGCAAAAGCCATGCACACGAGGGTCCAGGTTCTCGTTTTGTATAGTTCTGGAAACGGTAAACTTGTACGAGAACAGTCACATTGTCTCGTTCGGGCGACCTTTGGTTCTGAAAAAGTCTGAATGACAGAGAGAAGCCATGTGCATGCCCATGCCCATGCCATGGCTGGCTTTCAACCGGGTAGTTCCCATGTTCATAGTTTTCGTTTTTCACAATCGTTCCAGCTTTATTACAGTATTTTCCATTTTCACAAATGTTCCACCAAATTTTGGCAATATTTGTAAGTACTGTATATGACTTGTAGGGTTCATATGTCAATGTTTTTTCACCGTAATATTTCTTGAAGAATCATCATCAATACATATATTTATATATACTTGATGCAAACGACAAACACGTTCAAATTTAAGCGCAAGAACTAATGGCAAAAGGATATAGTTGTAGTATACAAAAGTTTCTCTTATCATCAATGCAATTTTAAGGTAACTGCGACACTGTTTTTATACGAAGCAAGAGTTGTTTTGTTTCTGGAAAAAATATATATCTTTTGCTAGCTGAATATTGTGGCAGGTTGACCGCGTGACAGGAGCATCATTGCGCAGGAAACGATTAATCAAGCAAAAAAGAGCAACACGTATTATACAAAATACTTCCTGCGTGGACTAAGGTGTCCGGTCTACGAAAATGCAGGGGCGCGAGTAGGGGCTATGTTCGGTTAAATTTATTTAAACTGATTTTGATTTTATTTAAATTGATTTTGAATTTTAATTATTTTAAGAGTGTTCTATGAGAGAATAAATCATACTAATGCGGATAAGTTTAAATCATACCAATTGGGGTTGTTGAGTTCAAATTTGTCGTCCCGGAAAGACCGCACAATACATGGATGCCAGCCTACCAGACCTGTGGGACCCAGAACTGCAAATATATTTCCATCCACACGTTTCGTCCTCCCGCACGGGCCCATCCCGTTCCCCATCGAAGAATCCCGAACCCCGTTGTTTTTGACAGAGCCAGTGCTCGAGCCAGCGGCGGACGCCACGCCCGGCAGCCAGTCACCTGAAACATGATACGGTGTCACATTGCGCATCGTTCCAGAAACGTGACCCAATCTCATCCCGATATTTTAATTTTCTAATAAGAAACATCTCACGTACCGTGTTTGTTGTATAAAAACTTTTGTGACGGCCGGCAGCAGCCAGGGCAAGTAGCAACCCGCGCTCGGCAGCAGATAAGGCGCGGCCGGAGCGCATACCTAGCGGCAGCCAAGGCGGGCAGGACTGTCACGAACCTTGATTGTACCAAGAGTTTGGTACACAATATACAAGAGGAACCAGAGTCCAGAGGGACTAGGGATGGGAAATATACTATACCAAGGACGAGAGAGAGAGGACGGGAGCCAGAGGATACGGAGCAGAAGATCGACTTCGTATTCTGTTCGCTGGCCTCCTCCCACTCTCTTCCTCTCTGCACGTAACTTTAGCCAGCCCAATCCACAATATGCCCGCGTAACAAGGACCCCGCGGCCCGCGCCCGGCAGCGGCCTGGGCCGGATCCTACACCCGGCAGCCCCCTGGCCGGAGACCCGGAGTCCCCTAGAGGTTGACGGCTTTTTTTTAGGTCCGTGACTGTAAAGGGCAAGGAAAGAAAAAGACGGCTTCTCCTTGCACGCACGGGTGGCTTGCCACGCCACCTGACTGCCACAACCCGCTTAAACTAACTAGGTATACGCACGCTACCTCGTAGATGGGAGATAGTAGTTGAAGTATATACTTGGAGTATTTTTTTAATCATTCCATTCCACCTGGAGTGATCATGCATTATAAGTCTACTCTTCAAATTTAAAGGAATTACTATATTTTTCATACTAGTACTAATTATTAACTTGTGAGAAATGAGATGATGATAAATCAACTCATTCTATTCCACAAACCAAACCCCCAAAAAAGATTTTTGCTATATTTCTGTCAATAGATTTTCTTTTTGTTTTTTATCTATCAAATTCTGGACCATTTGATTTATTTTGGACACTTGTGCTACAAACCAAATAAAAAAAGATTTTTTGCTATATTTCTATCAACAAATTTTTTTTAACAGTTAAATTTTGGAGATTCGTGCTGCTGTCTTGGTCTGCTGACGGGTCTGCCACCCTAACGGATCCATGAAATAGAACCTTTGACCTGTAAACTCGTTGAAATCCACGTCCATCTTATCTTTTTATCTCCACGGCATTCTTCCCGAATCCTCTCCGCTTTGTATAGAGCCTTATCCATCGAGCATTGTATGTATTATTATTGTGTGCGTGCTTCGGTACTACACAACATGCATTCACAATCTACAATTAATGAAATGTTGCAGAACTCTCCTACATATCCATAAAGAAAATTATATGAAATTGTTACATATTGGTACTAAAATAATTTGACTTTGGAGACTCAAATATACTTATGTATAGGATAGGAGGAAGAACATTTGTAATAGCCATAATGATACGACAATAAGGGAGATACAGATATCAATAGAAATTATACTATTGGCAACAAAAGTGAAAGGGCCTAGGATGCTGTCTAGAGAGGGGAATAGACGTTTCCGAAAAATAACACCTTAAAAGCACAGAAACGATATGATTAGTAATAGAGTTTCTAAATACAAACTCCAAATCAGAGCACAGGCGCAAAGGCGATATCAGAGAAGAGCCAACACATCCGGATTCAGCGGCCAAGCTCCCAACTTGCTCCTTTCGGTTTCTTCTTTCAATCCAACCTGCAGGGAACTAATATACAATGCATACAACACATAGAACTTGCAGCAAAGGTCGAGCAACACAAGAGTATAACAAATATCAAATGAAAGCAAATGGAGACATGATATTTGTTTCACCGAAATTCGTACCAAGTCCTACTCTTTGTTGAGATGGCTTCGAACGACCCAAAGTTCATGCTCTAGAGGACCCATGAAGGCCAACTCTACCCGGAGTCTTTTCCAACTCCTATTCCTCCTTCCACTAGTTGATTCCTTCCCTTTCGACCGTCATGTCCGGTATGGTATGGACAGACGGTGCAACAACATGTTGAAAGTTAGTCCTAGCTCTCTCATGTCTTACTTAGGTTGCTTTGAGCACTTATGAAAAGTCATCTATTATATGTTGCATCCCTCTTAATAGTACGACATTCCTATTTACTCAAGTTTAAATTGAAAGACAAATTTTAAACCTCTTGAGTTGATTTCCATTGAACCGAAGCCGCTTCTCTTTGTCTTCTTCACTTTGGGGAATGCTTGTCATATGATTAATAGTAGATTTCTCTTGAGAATAGACATCTTGAGCATGTGACTTGACTCCATACATGTGATGTGAAGAAATCTCAAATGTGTCAAGTCACTCCAATATAATTTGTTGCTAGGAATGTTGATTCTCCACTCAATGTAACCTTCAGGCTTGATTGATTCCTCGACTAAATGCAAGTACTTTCTTCTTCACCCTAGCTAGGTTCTTCGGCCGCCATGCTGTCGCTTGCCCTTCACCCCTGCTTAGTACCTCGAAGACTCTTTCCTTGCTATCTTCACCAACTCAAGTCATTCAATCACACTTTATTTTGAATCCTTTGTTTGCACACATATGAGCCATAGTTATCCCACAATAGAAAAGTCTTTTCATCAACATCTTTATCATTGTTGTCTTGTGCTTTTAACATGATTTTCATACAACAATCCATCATTTTGGCTTTGCATTTCATCTCAAGTACATTGTGAGATAAATATTTTTCCTGTGTCACACTTAGTAAACATATTAGACCTTTAATCAATGTTGTCATCAAGTCATCCAAAACATAGTTAAGCGTAACATGCCCTTTCACTCAGATTGATCGCCAAATTCTGGTGTCAACACTCTCGTACCTTACAAGCCAAATATAAAACCGATAACTAGCTTATACCAAACTTGCACGAAGTTGGACTTAACCAATGCAACCTTGAAAATAAGGTATAAACCATGGTAATACTTACAAGCAAAACAGAGGTCAGACCTAACCGATGCAGCCCTGTCTGTTCGAAGATCTCGCCAGAATCTACTCTACTCCTACTCCTTGGATTTGGACGGAGCCGAAAAAATATGTAAATGTGTTGTTTGATCGATTGATCCTTGATACAAGAGTCCTAAAAGGACTTGCCTAACAAGACATATCTAAATAAAGGAAATAAAAAGATACATGGACTCTAGCTTCCTCCACGTAGAATCCTTTCTAACAAAGCTTTCTTCGTCGACGTGTCTTGAATTCAATCGGCAAAACTCACGTGCAGGCACATCCTGCTAGTACGTATCCTGATGTCTTCTATATTTGCACATGAGACTTGAATAAACGTGGACAAATATCTTAATTGACCATGTATGCACAATCACCGTTGATATTGATATGTATGTCTGGTTGTCCAAAATATAATATCTATAAAATATCTCATCGTCAATATAATCAGTCAATCCCTCTTTGCTCAGATTGATCGCCAAACTGGTGTCAACACTCTCGTAGACCCGTGCCGCTTCCTCTCGCGCCGCTAATGGAGCTTCTCGCGAAACTGCCTCTCAGGTCACCTAGGCCCATGCGCTGGTGCCTCAAGGGTGAGAGAGGGGAAGCGAGCAGGTGGGGGGCAGCCTGACGAGAGCCGGAGGGAGCCACGGTGCTATACGGGAAGATGGGAAGTGTGACGTGACAGAACAAAGGAACAAGTGGGCTGAACGTTCGGGCTAGATTAGAATGGTTTGGATAAAAAAATAACCAGAATTTTTGTATTTTTATTACTAGACATAGATATAATAATTGTCTATGTTAAATTAAATACTTTTCTTCTGATTTATATTGGTTGTTAATTTTAGTGGACCTGTTCATCATATGTGTATCCTAGCAGGGCACTACTAGAGAACAGGCCTTTGGACGATCTTTCAATTGAGCTTTAGCCTCGGCAAAAAATTGCGTCCGGGGCTAAAGACCTTTAGTCCCGGTTGATAACACCAACCGGGGCTAAAGGTGAATCTTTAGTCCCGGTTGGTATTATCAACCCGGACTAAAGGTCATGAACCTTTAGTCCCGGTTGGTAATACCAACCGGGGCTAAAGGGTGAACCTTTAGCCCCGGTTGGTGTTACCAACCGGGACTAAAGGTCCTTTTAGCCCCGGTTGGTGTTACCAACCGGGGCTAAAGGCCCTTCCCGAGTGGATTCAAAAGGAAAACATCCAGAACTACATCACGTGGGTTGTGTAGCTCAGTTGGTAAGCGTGCCTGAGGCGAGAGGTGCTGAGTTCGAATCTCACAAATGCACATTTATTTTTCCTCGTGGGAGCCTTTAGCCCCGGTTGGGAAGGCCCCGGGACTAAAGGTTGGGACCTTTAGTCCCGGATTGCTAGCCCCGGTTGGGAAACCGGGGCTAAAGGCCGATTCTCTAGCAGTGGGGGCATCTAAGTCCCGGATTGCTAGCCCCGGTTGGGAAACCGGGGCTAAAGGCCGATTCTCTAGCAGTGGGGGCATCTAACATTTACACATACAAGAGCTAGCAGTGCATCTAGCATTTGTACATAATACATACTAAGTTTCTGTGAACAAAATTTATATTTATTGCTCTAATAAATTAATTTATTAAAAAAATACATTTTTGTATTTTAATTTACTTGCGCGTCGCCGGTGTTGATGAGTCATGGGACAACGCAAGATTTGATGAGGCCCGCCGAGATTGGCTGGTCCTCCACGCGACTGTTGCCTACGGGTTTTAATGTGTTTATTTATCCTTATAATTATTAATTAATACTCCCTTCATTCCAAATTATAAGACGTTCCAAGAATTTTGGAGAGTCAAAGTTTTTCAACTTTGACCAAAATTATAGAGAAAAATATAAAGATTTATGTCATCAAATATACATATTATGGAAATATAACTAATGGAGAATCTAATTGCACTTAGTTGATATCATAAATATTATTATCTTATTATATAAATTTGGTCAAAGTTGAAAAACTTTAACTCTCCAAGATTCTTGGAATGTCTTATAATTTGGGATGGAGGGAGTACTATACTAGTAGAGATATTTTGTAAGGAAAAAGGGAGCAATGATTCCCGTGATTTGTTTGGTTGCAAAAAATAAACAAACGAATCCGATCAAAGGCAGCTGTCGGGTTTTAATGTGGTTATAAATTTCCTAGCAGGGAAAGATAAAAACGGCATCTATGCAAGGGAATTCAATTCCATCCACATCCCAGTAGTAGCCTATAAATACCACCGTGCAATCCGTGCAAAGGTAGACATTCGATCTTGTTGCGTTGCAATATTACATACGACCCAAACAAAAAACAACTCGATCATCGTGCATCTGAGAGAGAGAGAGAGAGAGAGAGGTGCAGCACGTACATCATCACCCGATCGATCCAACATGAAGTTCTACGACGTCATGGTGCACGTGATGGCTATCTCGCTGGTTGTTACTATGCTCCAGCATGCACCGGTAGCGCAATGTAAGTCTACAATCGTCATCAAGGGTAAATGGATAGATCTAGTTAGGGTCTTTTGAGTCATCTGATCTTTGTTTTCTATTTAATTTGTTCTAGCTATAGGACGTTTTGTTTTTTTCTTGGCTTTTCTAGAATGCTATGCACCTAGATATACACTATTTTAGACATTAGCGGACATAGGGCCCGATGACCCTAGATGTTCGCTCGGGCTCCATTGTCGACGCACGCAGGAGATATTGGGATGATGAAGCCCTTCACTTGAGCCTTCATTGGTGGTAGAGCCCATTAGGTTCTATTTATAAAGGTGGTGGGAGGAATAATCTTCCTTCGTACCTCTCATAGTTCATCCTTGGACCCATTAGGCGCGGGGTCTTTTTACAAGGAGGGGGCAGGCTCCGCCGCCTCTACCCTCCACCAGAAGAACTTTTTGTTTCACGTTTTTACTCGAAGCTTAGCAACACACTATCCCATTAGTGTCTTAAGGTTTGCCCGGGCTTAAATCAAGCGTTGGGTTTGCTACCGTGTTTATACAAAAAGCAATCATGTCTTATAATTTGAAACACAGGTGTTTTAAACGTCTTATAATCTGATGAAACATGTCTTAAATTATCTAGAAAAGTTAAAATATCTTATATTTGTTTCAAATCGTCGTTTTAACTTTTTTCAGTGTATATCAAAAACTACGACTTACAAACTCGTAATGAAGGGAATATTTGTTTTGCCCCAGTTAGTTTGAGGATCAACGAGAGAACGACAAGTCATACCTCCTGTTTGGTTTTGTTCAAACCAAAGTAAAACCAAGGCACTGTTTGGTAGGACTTCTGCTTATTTATAAAACTAATTTATTATAAGAGAAAAATATTGTTCCACAACTAATTTATACATATTAAAACTAGCTCATAGCTCAAGCCAACAGAGACTAAATATAGATCAAGTAATTAACTTCAGGTGTCACCAAGTTTTATGCATCGCATGGCCCAAGTATCGTCACAACACGATTAATATGACATGCCGGACCTTTTTTTTTCTATGTCTACATCAGTATCCGATGGACATGCATGGCGTAATGCACTGTAAGATTTAGAATTATCTTTTTTTTCCCTTCAAAACACACGCGGTTAAATTTAATTAACACATGCGATGCCCACATGTCTATAATAATTTTATAAATTTATAATTATATGAAATGTCAATGACCTTAATATACTGTATCAGGTCGTTATCAGTTACAAGAGGCTTCCCTTACGACAACAAGCGATAATTCTACGGCAGTCGATTTCACAACGACATTCCATGAGAACAAGGTTGTGTTGATATTTTGCCGCTCGGCGAAGTGTGGTCCAATAAATTTCAAATGGAAGGACTGCTATTGTTGCATGATGAATAAAAATGTAGACGAGGTTTGTTATGACACTATGGATGAATGCAGGGCTAAATGCCCTGTATGCAACCCAAAGTGCCCACCACCGTAGCTGCGGTCCCATGCCAAATCCGAAATGGCAAAGGAGGGTTGTCATCTCATCATCTCAGTGATGACAAGGAATAATATGAAGACTATATTATATAAAAAGGTTCAATTCGTGAATTTGAACTGGGCACCAATTTGTGACGGCTATATATATTCTGTAGCTAGCTACAAAATAAGTTATACTACAGCCACCTCTGTTTACGATAATTTTTATACTAGTGCAGCGGCGGTGCTTCAGCGACCTCTACCACAACTGGAAAAGTATCACTAGTCTTTTCTCGCAACCGTAAAAACGTGCCATAAAATGAGTTCCGCAACCATAAAAGTACTAACCGACAACCGTATGTGATCGCTGATTATTGAAACCATAAAAGTAACAACCTACTATATCTTTTCTGTACCAACTGACATGCTGCCACACAAATCAAATCAGTCTCCATCCAAGCTGACACAACCACTACCTTTACTCTTTATTATAATTTTTTTTCTAATTGCATGATATAGCTCGTGACCGTTGAAGAAAGAAAAGGAGAAATGAGCCTTGTCACCGTCCGATGCTGTTTTGTTCGCAACTTTGCATTACTGCATGCTGAGGCCGTAATTTTGTTTGATGGTCGATGCTTTGACCGTAATTTTATTTGGATGACCGAGAACCAACGGCGGCGGTCCTTGCCAAACGTGAGTTTTAATCGTAATTTTTTATGAGATTAACTTTAAATGCCTATAATTAAGAAAGTCTATGGGTTGATATGCAAGGCGCAGATCATTCTGTAAATGCCGATAATTAAGCAAGTTAATGATTTGGTTATTTCTAACTATGAGTTGATACGCAAGGAGAAATTTTTTTCTACATTAATTGTAAATGCCTATAATTAAGAAATCGCAAATGCCTATAATTAAGGAAGTTAATGATTTGATTTGTCCCAATTAACCATTAGTGACCATAGTTAAATAAGTTAATGATTTGTTTTTAATGGACGGATACGCAGGGAATCAAGTGATTTTTTATTTTTAGAAACCAGATCACCATCAAAAAAAATTCCTGCAATTTGGCGTAATCAAGTAGTGATTGTTAAGCAGTTTAATTACACGAACGATTCTAGACTACTAGTAGTATTAAGATTCGTTTTCACCCTGATTTAGCATAATCAATTAGTAAGATTACACAAACTTTTTTTATTTACAAGAATGACAAGTAGTAAATCGTCCAATCAGCAACTGTAACATGAATTTGATCATATTTATTCGATCTATCACACACAGTCACCTCGAAATCACTTGATTTGGTACAACATGATTTGTTACAGTCACCTTTGTGCATGTGTTTCAAAAAAAAAAAGACCGTGCATGCCTCCTTTATCAAAACGGAAGCGGCTATAATTAAGGAAGATAGATGCCCTGTTCTTTTGCCCTTATCAGCCGGTTTATCAGCCGTACTTCGACTTATTCTCTCTCAAAGAATACTATTAAAACAACTTAAATCAGCCATACAAATGACCAAACAGCACAAGCTACTATATATTTTTCCCCGACCCTAAACCTTCGTGACTAAATAGAAAGATTTTGTTTACGTGCAGACTAACAATAATTTTAGAATTATTTATTTCCCATAATAGTGTAAATGCTCAATACTAAGAGTATTTTTTTTGGTCTTCAGCCTTCAAACGTTCCGCAATAATAGCTATACAATGCACAAATTCTGATCCATATCAAGAAGACTCGTCGACTCGTCCCACTTCAGTCAAAGTTATCCACCGTCAATATAGTTTACATCTACTACCGTGCAAGAAGTCACAGATTGCCTATAATTAAGAAAAATAATGATTTGTTTATTCTTCTCAATTATATGTAAATGTCTATATATAGTTAAGGAAGTTAATTATTTGATTTATCTCAATAAGCCGTAGATTGTTCTAGCTATACTTTTATCTCATATCTATACTTTCAACTGTAAAAGTGGTCAGATGATCCGGTGAGCAAATACCGCAACTGTAACTTTTGTTTTCTATCTATAGTTTAAACCGACGCATTAGTTCTAGATGGCAGTTTCCTGAAGTCGAACACATTGCATGTCGTCCCTTAATTTGATAACTATTTATTGGACGCAATGATTTTGTATGGACTATTAAGTAGTATAGACTTATTTATTTTTCTAAAATTTAGGAAACAATATAATGACTTAATAACTTTTTCTCACCTACCAAACCGTCATTATGTAGTAAATGTCAATAAGTTTACTGCGTATACATTTTTTGACTTAAATGGCCAACTTGTTTTATTACGCCAAGTTATTGTATCCACTTTAACCCATAATTTTTAAAAATAATTAAGAAAGTTTAATGATTTGTTTATTTCTAAATATTGTTGGATACGCAAGGAGCAGATTTTTTCCTATACTAGGTCAATGCCCGTGCGTTGCAACGGGTTACACATATGTTATATCATTATAGATATTTAGTTTTTAGCCAAACTTCGCTTTTTCACAAGTGTCACTGAAGCACATAAAAATTCCATAATCAAAACATATTTCAAACTAATATTTAAACACATTTCCTAATTCACGGTCGCCTGAAATTTGTCTCCCTCTCAGGCGACGTCTCTGTCCGTGTGATGAGTTTTAAGATTCGTGTGCGTGGTTTGCTTGTTATTGGGTCTGATGTTTCTTATTGGGTCTGGACAGTTGAGACCGCACTCGCTAACCCCTAACGGGTCGGTCAAAATTGTCTGGATTCAATCCAGACATTTTGTTTTCCTCGGTCCGCATGTTCCTCGAGCTCGTCGAGAAGGGGAGGGACGATTCTTCTAGCGAACTCCGCCTTTACCCTGTGGAGGCGCGTCAGAGTCTCTCCCTCACCGATTTGGAGGCTCATTCACGGCCGCCCCGAGCTCCGTCGGCGGGCTCTAGTGTCGCTGTGGCCAGCTACGGGGCTGCTCCCCGCATCTGAGGGGCATGGGGGCCGGTGGTGAAAGGGTCCGGGTGCTCTGTTCCTCTCCATGTCTGCCCGCTTCGTCACTGGTGCGTACGCCTCCTCTCCCTAGCTCTTGCTTGCTAGTTTGCTCGGCTGCTCTGTAGTACTTGTGAGGAGGGGATCAGGCTTGTCTGTTTGTCTTGCTTCTCCTCCGTGGCCCTGTGTTTTAGAGCCGAGATCTACTACCCAAAATGGATGGAGGTGTTGCTTCACCTATTAACTAGAAATATTCTATTATCCAATTTTTAGTACCCAAAATTAATTTTGTTGTGTAGATCTGGTTTTGCTTGTCGCTTCATGTTAGTTGGAATTAAGGGTCTTAGCATGGCATGCATGCCAACAATAGCCTAATTTATTTGTCCTCAGATTGGCTTGGGTCCATGAACCAATTCCAATTTTGCCCACCCACAACCACAAGGGCATATAGTAACTCATCAAATTCTACATTCTCATCATGGAATTCTAGCCATCTTGTTGACTTGATGATAGAACCTTCTTGATTCAATTTATCAAGCCATCTTGAAATATAATCACAGACGCACAGCTCAAGTACATCTTAGATAGCTAGCTGTGAGTCTATGATTGTCAGAGTACAGCTCAAGTACATTTGAGATTAAAACTGTGGCTTGAAGCTAACAACGTCACAAGCAACCTGTAAACTGTGGCTTGTCCGAAACTCAGCAGCAGCTCTGTTCCAATGTCACTTAATTCTTTTGTCTAGTTTGTGTTTTCTTCAAGAGCAGCACCGCTGAATTGTTTTAGTTCAGAGACAAACAGATGGTTGTTCAGAGATATGCAGTTTGGTTAGGCCTAGAAATTTATGAAAACAGTTCAGTCTTCAACTGCATTTTCCCTAAAATTTTACTGTCCACTGCAGTTTTCCGAAGTTGAGTCTGCATGTCGTTTTTCATTCAGCTGCACTAGTTTTTAGTCTGCCAGGTCAATTTTAAATCCAACATAGCACCTGTCTTGCTGCATCTGCTTTATGAAACTAGGAGCATAATCTTTATTTGCTTTTCACGTGAGCTTTAGAACTCCTACAGAATGGAGTGCTTTTGGTTTTCAGTCTTAGTGCATTTATCCTTTCTTTTATTTTGTCTTATTTATCCAAAATTGCTGCATTTTGTCTTTCTTTTAGTTTTAGGGATCACCTCAGTTGTGTCTGTTTAGTACCACTGCGGTATTAAATTATGTGTGAGAATTAGTTGGCTAAGTAATCTTATCTATGCACTATACTTTTTAGGGCCTTAATTTGTTTCATTTGTTTTCCTGGACAGTAGGAAGTACACAGCTGGGTGTAATATAGATTAGGAGGGGGAAATACTCAGGAAAAATATGTTTTATACTTTGTTGGACTTATTGTATTTGTTTGTCATTGTGTAGGCAGGCGAAAGAACTAGTGGAATTGTTGGACTCTCAATGGATAAGATTGAGAGGACCCCATGTTTGTCCTGCTCTTGAAAAAAATATGTAACAAATCTATGATATAAAACCAAACACATGTTTGAGCATGATCTTTGTGCAGGAGAAGAGTCCAGTGGAATAAATCCTAATGGTTCCGTGAATCAGAGTGAGAATTATGCACGAACCCGAATCCTAGTGGTGTTAGATGATGGTGGAACACGAACCCGAAGCGGGAGACTTTGGATTGCTTTGTTTGGTCTTGGCCATAGGGTTATTGGTGGGAGTCTAGGTGAAGTCCTGACAGCAGCTACAATAGTACAGGTAATTGTTTGTTTTTGTGTGATTGAGAATTTTCTCACATACAAAATACTACTCAATTTTGAGTCCACAAAATCTCACAACTTATAAAATATGCTCCTACTACTTTCAGGTTGTGTTGGTGCACTTCTATAGAAATAATATGCATCCACAATATATGACTGAATTTTGAAGTGCTGTTCCTATTAATATTTGTTGTTCGAAAACCAAATCGAATAAAAAATTCATTTAAATAATTGCAATTACCAATAATGTAAATTGCAACTATTGGGACCTGCAATTATAGTTCTGATCATATGCAATATGCTAGTGTTTTGCATTTAGTTTTTATTCTTGTGTTATATAAACTGAACATGGTGTCTTTTTGTGTTTGGATGCATGTTTTGGCTCTTTGCAGGCATGATGAACCCTATTAAGGATCGTTTCTCCTGGGCACTCTAGAGGATTCAGAAAGAAGAACCAGCTAGCTCTCAGGGAATGGAACATGAAGCTTGCAGTGGTGGTCGTCGTGCTCAGCGACTGCTTCAACTCGGTGAAGGACAGACAAACTAAGTTTGACATGCTCCACCAAGTTGTGTATATTGGATAAGTATTTTTAGTTTAAGTGAGACGTACACATTTTTGTACAAACCCTGAGATGTCATTCAATTATATTTAGATCTTGATTTTGTCGTTTATATAGAAGATGTTTCATGCTTGAACGAACAAGTCCGAATTTAAACGACTAAGCTAGGAGGGTTCTGAAGAAGGATGACGAGATCATTTCAGCGGCCCTACTGAGGTTTGTACTTAATTTCTCCCTATGTTTGCACTTTGTACTCCACACCCATAACATTTAGTTTATAAAAAGCTTGTTATTTCTTTCTTATATGTCTAGGATTATTACTTGGATTAGATTAGTAAAACCAACGGCTTAATGATAGTAACTGGCATATCTGGCCATAGTAGCCTAGTTTTTTTATTAGTTGCATGCATCATCAAGTTGTTCACAGTAGCCTAGTTTTTTTTGCAACTGTCAAAACCAACAAACACAAAATAAATTTGTCCTTATTCTTTGTTATTTTGGTTTATACCAGTACAAATCATTTTTTTTGTCCTTGTTCTTTCCTAGAAAGCAAATTGTTCCTTGTGATTTGTCTTAACACACCTTTTTTCCCTTTGTTTATTATGATTTGTGTCAGCACAAACCATATTTTATCCTTTCTCTTTCATAGCAAAAATGTTCTTGCGATTTGTGCTAACACACTTTCCTTTATTTATTGTGATTTATGTCAAACCACACTAAATTTTTATCCTTTTTCTTTCATAGAAAAAAATTGTTTGTTGTGATTTGTGCTAACACACTTTATCCTATGTTTATTGTGATTTATGCTAGCACACTATATTTTTGTCTTGTCTTCCTATAGAAAAAATTGCTAGTTTTGATTTGTGCCGATACATTTTAGATAGTTTTCTTTGTGTTTCTATAGGAAAAAAATTATACTTTGTTAATTGTGATTTGTGCCAGCACTCACAATATTTTTATGGTTCTATTTTATTGTAATTTGTGTCAATACAAACCTTACAAGCTAATCTCCTTCTTGCTTCAAATATTCTCTGTCGTGTATGGGACACCATATTTTTCTTTTTCTGTAGAAGTTTTTCTCAAGACTCAAGAACCTGGTAGCAGTGGCTAGTGTTTTTCTCATGTTAGTGGTGTGTAGGTCAAGTTTCTTGCTCCTAAAATAACAGTGTTATTTATGATAAATCATCGGAGCTAAGATATATGATGTGTCGGTTATTTGAAGTGGTGTAAGGAATGTTTTAACCAATGCCAAGGCTGCTGGTGTTCTTTGATTGGTTTTCCATGATGTAGGGACTTTCAAAATTGGTGACAAATGAGGTTAGCCTCTTAATACCATGGTTGATTTCAGGTTGATATAGTGAACTGTCAAATCCTTTGGACTAAGAAACTGATAGGTTTTTAGTAGCATTTGTATAAGAGATGTCAGTCTGATCACCATAGCAGGATGTGCTTGTGACAACTCACACATGTTAATATAGACAGGATCATACAAGAATGATTGCAGTAGTGTGCCAGTTGAATCTGCTTGTGTAGACGAGATTTGTACTTTTTTTAGCTTAACATTATCCCTACTAATTTTCCATTAGTACATAGAGAATACTTGTCTATAGAGAATCCTTGTTTGTGGCTAAAGTTAGTTTGTTATTCTATATTTGTCATGCTTGTGTGTGGTTGTGTCCCACTTTGTCATTCTATCTTTACAGATCAGCACAAAGCACTAGTTAACTTTTATTCTCAGCCAGCTTCACTTGCATGACCTGAATATTTTTATTTACATACATATACCATATAATTGCATTAACAACAAGTACTAGTTGCACTACTTCAAATGTGTAATTATCATATTTGTGATTTGTATTTTTTAATAATAGAAATATATAGAGTTGAATAACAAATTCCTTTGCATAATTACAGAAACAAAGATGATAGA
The DNA here is from genome assembly GCA_009763385.1 of Coix lacryma-jobi var. lacryma-jobi. Classification (NCBI taxonomy): domain Eukaryota; kingdom Viridiplantae; phylum Streptophyta; class Magnoliopsida; order Poales; family Poaceae; genus Coix; species Coix lacryma-jobi. Next base: position 164,585,532 of record CM019823.1, on the reverse strand, counting down.
AGCAAGGAGCTGAAGTCCAGACATGAGCATTCTATTTTCTTGATCTTCTTTTACTTTTTGTTCGTCATTTTCTGTTGCTACGTGCTTCTCGTGATTTCTAGTTCATCTGGATATGTTTGTTTTTTTTTGAGCAGGATGCAGTGTCAGATTTGTATTATTTTAATGCACAAAGCTATAAATGTTCTCTTATATTGGGCCAATCGTTGTGTATCTGTGTTTTGGGCTTAGTGTGTAAAGCCCAAATAAGCCTGAGAACAAAATCAATGGTTAACGGGCTCATTTTTGGTGCACCCGTTAAGGATAGTATTGCGTATCGGGTATTTTTGGACCCGCATTGAATGCAACTCTACAGAAACAATCGGGACAAATTCTAAACGTTGGATGCAGATCTAATGACCTGTAGCCGTCGCCTGAAAAAAGTCTATATTTCAGGCATCTGAAATATAGCAATTCCCATATTTAAAAGACAACTCTCTTTTTTCAAAAATGTTAGGTGCTTTGGATATAAAGTATAATTCCCAGGAGTTTCCATCATACATTAATAGCTCAATTATGAAAAAAAAAAAACCATACAAATGGTGTCTAAATTGTTATTGGTAAGAAGCTCAAAAGCCGATGATCGAAAAATGGTCATTTGCTATAATATTCTATTATAACAATCCAATATTCAGCATGTCGGACATCTGGCACCAATCCCGCAAACGTTTATCATCCCACAACCGTTCTCCTGTTTCAAGCATCTAACACCAATCTTGCAACCATAATTTCTCATCACACAACTGTGTCTGTCATCCGACACCAATCTTGCAACCATAATTTCTCATCTCAGGATCACAAGTGTCTTGTTCCACCCCTCCAAAAAGCATAAAAAAAATATGATCGCTCCTGTCACTATACCTCATCCAACCATACTTTTTTGGTACTAAAATAAATATGTCAACCCCTTATTCTCCAAGACAATCACATCCTAACCATAAATGTGTACAATTCTGAGGATTGAAGCCATAAGCATCAGTAATTTGTAGGAACCATCTGGGAGAAAGCCAAACCCCCTAATTCCTACTGCAAGATGGAGAAATAAATTCCCTAAACCCAAAACCAAAAGAGCTAGATCAGCAATCAACGGTTGCTCCGACGTGTTTCTAGCTTTCTTGTGGCAGGCTTTGCGACATGATGCTACTCTCAGCATGGAAATGCATCACAAAACGAAGCAGCACCTGCTCGCCAAGAACACTAATTGCAAGATGAGGCTATCCATGATGTTATGCTTCTTTATCTCAACTCTACTATAGCTCGAATTTTGTTTAGCTGCTACAGTCTTAAAGTAATTTAGCCATAAATAGAAAATCTAAGGCACTATTCAATTCTGATCACATAAATCTGACTGCAAAAGAGTGAAGAATACTTGTGATTTTGCAGTTTAGACTTCAGTTGTATTGGAAGTGGGAATTATATTATAAACTATCCCGATCCTGATGTGCCAAAGCTTCACAGTTAATTATTGGCTCTTAATTCTGCATTTCACATTGAAACATCTGGTTTTCTCTAAACGGACTATGCCTCATGTACCATTAACCAATACTAATGCAATCATTTTTTTCTAGACTTTTGCATTTGAACTATTTACCTTGACACATTTTCACTGATACTGTTGGATAGTGCAAGTTTGCTATTTAAGAACAAAGTTGCTACATTGTATAAATCTCACTTACCTATGTCATTGCAGGGGACACACATGTTAAAGGTTCCCAAGCTTTACTGCATGTAGTAACCAAATCTCATTAGCAAGAAAATGGATGCTTGCTTCAACTAAGACCAGGATCGGTACTCTTTTGCCTGAAACACATTAATTGTGGTCAGAAATGCAAATGGAACATGCAAGCACTGAAAAGCTTAACATGCAACAACAATGATTCATGAGTTCATATTGTGAGATGGAAAAGCTGCTTCCTTTTATGTATTTTCACATCAAAATTCAAAAATATCTCTTAAATTTGATTAAAGCAATTCCCCATATGCTAAATTTTTTCGACAAACCGATAAATATCTCGCAGTGCGCCACATAATCCGGAGCAAATTTATTTACAATTATGTCTCGTGTTTAATATATTGTGAAGACTACTACATATTAAACACAATGTCATCAAACACTGGCCAACATATATTTCTCACTTGTATCAACATATGGTAAAATTTGCTCATGGATAGAGCTTTAACAACGGAAATGAGAAAGAAAGCACTTGGGCAAAAAACGATTTTTGGTAGCTCCCAATGGCAGATGCATGCTGACTGGAACTTGATATATTTCTGTTATACAAAATCCCCACTTTTGATATGAGAAAGAAAGCACTGGAGCAAGCAAGATGATTAGCCACTCACCTCTGACGATATAGGCAATGATTTTTGGTAGCTCTCTATGGCAGATGCATGCTGACTGAAAATTGATACATTTTTTATATACAGAATCCCCACTTTTGATATTGTGAAACGAGTCATAAAAACTGAAACAATAACAACTAAACCTTATATATATGAGCTAAGTTGTGAAATATACCTGAAACAGAGCTACGAACTTTGAGATTTGCATAGTCAATCACTACAATTTGAACGTATTCTTCTCTGCATGGCTTTAGCTGAACTGAAGGGCATTAACAAAATACGAAGGTCCCAAAACATATTATTCTATTTTACTACAAGCCTGCAACTTTGATGAAATTCATTCTAGTGACCAACCATCCTTCAATCATCAATTATCTTGACTGTTTTAGGGATTCTCCAAACTCCTATGTGCAATCAATCTTTGCCAGATCTTACAAAACCAAAAAAGAAAATATTGTTCACTGGTATAATCAACCATTCAAAATAGTTTTTTTTCTACAAATTAAATTGGTTGATAAATTTCATGAGTTACTCCTTTACTGAAAATCAACTATTAAATTAATCAAACAACCTATTTCTATAACACTTCTGAAGCCATTAAATTTCATAGGGGAAAATTCATGAATGCCATTGTACTCAAATTAGATCTGCATTGAGGATTTGACACTGCAACATGATATAAATCTGAAGAAGGTATGCATTCTAGATGCAAAATAGGTGTGTATCCTAGGCTCCCAATCCATACTAATTAGTGGTTCATCAATAATGGGTAAGAATAAGATCACAAATTACAGAATATATACAGATAACTATAATGAATAAAAAAATTGGATGGCAGATATGAGACCGAGAGGCTAGAGCTTACCTGATAGAGAGCATCAACGAACAGATCTAGGATGAGAGTACCAGTTCACCGGTTCATGGCTCGCGAGAAGGTCCACCCGAGTGTTGGAACAGTGCCTTCCATGCTGCAGCATGAGCGCAGCGTCGAGATGGCCAGCAAGGAACCTCTCCCTATGGTCCCGGAGAGGAACCGGCCCCTGACGAGCACACAGATGGCTTTGACAGGAGCCTCGGGCCTGGGTGCAGCGGCGACGCGGTCCGCCGCCGCAGCCGAGGCCACGGAGCGTGACGAGGCGGCGACACGACAGTGAGAGAGAGGAGGCTGGCGTGATTGACTTGGAAGAGATCGATTTCTAGGATTTCGAAAAGATCGATTTATGAGAAACCTGAGTAGAAGAGGAGTGGATTTTCACCAGGATCATCGCGTGGGGATTGGGAGGCCGGCCTTTGCTTCTTTCGCCAGCGGAATCATCGCGCGTTGATTGGGAGACTGGGAGCAGCAAGCTTCCAGGTAATCTATCCTTATTGATATAAACCAAGTGCGATGGGCACTTCTCCTCCTCCTCCTCCGGGTGAAACCCGGCCGACGTCGCCGTCGCCGCCGTCTCCGAGCGGATTCCGCCGGGCGGTTTGGTTCAGCGATCCCGGGAGAGAGCGAGGTACTCCTCCCCGCAAGGGTTCCTCTCTACGAACTCAGGGGCCACTTGTCAGTCGCCTCTTCCGGTGGAAACGACGTGGAAAGCTCGTTGAAGGACAAGTGGCAGTTGATCCATGGCGGAGTCGTCCGGGTCTCAAGTCTGGACCCGAATCCGTCCCCAAAATCCGTGAACCCGTACGAACGGAGGATGAAATCCAGAGCTTCTGGGGGCAACTATGGTTCGTTCCTAGTTCGCGGCCGCCTCGGCGCGACTCTAGGGTTTCGGAGAAGGAGAGGGAAAAGCTCGTGTGGGTGAGAAAGGATTTTTGGAAGGAGAAGACCTTCAAGGCATCGTCCTGCATCCCCGTCGGTGAGGGGGATTCGTGGAGTCAGATTCCTTCCAAGCTCAGTTCGGTCTCGTCGATTTGGGAGTCGGAGGGGAGAAGAAGCTTCCTTCAAGTGGTCAAGGAATCCATGGCCGGTCGAGGTAGAGGTCGGGGGCCACGGCCTCGGTTCCAAGAAGAGGACTGGGAGCAGTGGGGTGGAGGTGGGTGGAATCCTTTCCCTCCGCCGCCTCCGCATCAGCAGTTCTATTCGCCGCCGCCGCCGCTGCCGCAATACGGTTTCTACCCCAATCAGCCGCCTCTTCCACATCCTCCTCCTGCTCCGCACCACTTCACCCCACATGCCATTTATGGTCCTCGGGGGAGGGGGGGAGGGTTTCAGGGAAGAGGAAGGGGTCGGAATCAACCTCCGCCCAGACAGGCCCCGGTGCAAGCGGCTCAGGATCCCCCTCGTCCTCCAGATCAGAATCAGGAACAGAAAGGTCGCCCTAAAGAAGATAATCAGAATCTGGGGAAGAATCCTAAGAGCCAAGGTGAGGAAGGTAAAGATGGATCTTCTCAAGAGAAATTCCTACAAGCTGTTTGCTTCAATTGTGGTTTAGTAGGACATCTTAGCTCAACATGTCTGAGGCCTCGAGTTTGTTTCATCTGTCGAAGTGAGGGTCATGTTGCTGATATATGCCCTGAATGGTTCAAACCTCCTACAACAGCTCAGTACCATGGAAGTGCTAATAAGGGGTTAGGGTTCTATTTGGTGGATGTGGAAGACAGGGGAAATAGATTCAAGCATTGGGAGGGCATGGACAACTTTGGTGTGATCACTATTGAGCAAGGTGATATTGATGAGGCTGGGCTGATTGAGAACCTGAAAGAGCTCTTTGATCGAGATTGGGATTGGCAGTTGAGAAAATCAGATGAGTTTAGCTATATTGTGAGGTTCCCTGCTGATAGAAGGGTGGAGAAACTAGTAATTGGGAAGGCTTCTGTGTTTGACCTCAACAAGCCTGGGGTTGTGGGTTCTCTAAGTGTATGGAATGGTGAAGCAGAACCTATAGGTAGTTTGCAAGAAGTCTGGGTGCAGATTAAGGGTATCCCTCCTAAATGGGTTGATTGGGAGACTCTGAGAGAGGTGGCCTCAAGTCTGGGAATTCTGATGGATATTGATTGGCAAGAACTCTTCAACAGCTTCTTTAGTTCGGTGAGAGTCAAGATTATGTGTAAGGATCCACCAAAAGTTCCCAAACAAAGAGTCTTTGTGTTCAAAACCAAATTGTACTTGCTTGAATTCTTTACTGAGGGGTTTGATCAGGTTGGGGATTCTTCAGATGGTGGTTCAGATAAAGGTGGTGGGGAGGAACCACTCAGTGATGATGACCTGTTGGGTGATGAACTTAAGGAATCTGAGAAAGAAAAACAGCTAGAGGCAAAGAAGAAACAAGACAATCCAGAGAATGGGCAGTCGTCTACTGGGGCTAAGGGTAGTAAAGAAAAAGGTAATGGACAAAAATCTACAAAGAGAGCGCTGCTGTTTGAGAATATGGATGGTGAGCAACACACTGGTACTTTGGAGTGTGCAAATCTGCTAAGAGCTATGGAGTTAGATGATGAGGAGGATGAACTAGAAATTGATCAAGTGGACTGTTGCCTGGCTGAGACACAGGTGGGATCAGAAACAGAGCAACTTCGGCTTCCTGAGGAATGGGTGTTTCACCTTCATGAGGAATCAAAGAAGAGTCGGGGTCAGAATATATCTAGTAGTGCTATAAACTCAGAGACTATACCATCAGTAGTCTTTCAGGATGAGAGGGGAGGAGTAATCAGTGAAGCTCAGGATGTCAGTACTGAGAGTGATCAGATCTGCACTCAACCTTCTCAGGAGATATTTTCAAAGCTTGAAATGGATCTGGATTTACAAAAGGACAAGAAAAATGCAACTAAGAAGCAATGGGGGCCTACCTTGCCTATGAGAAGAAGTGCTAGGAACTTTGATAATGGGAAGACTATTCAGGACAAAGCCCAGGAAGTTAAAAGAAAATGGAATCTTGATGATCAGAAAGGTACAAAAAACTCCAAAATTTCTAAATCCCTTTTAATTTCAGTTGCAAGTAAGATTGATGTGGATATTTTGGATGGAAATCCTTCAGTTGTAGATAAAATGTTAGAGCTTGATAGTAGTAGGAATACTGCTAGTAAGGCTTGCTGCTCCTTTCCTAGTTGTAAAGTAGAATGTTCTAATTTTGGAAGCAAGCAATCTGTTGAAATTCCTGCTAGTGACAATTTAGATTCTTCTTCTCTGAATGATCTTGATGGAAATCCTGATCAATCTGAAGATTTTTTAACCAACCATGGAAAAGGTTGGTCAGTTGTAGGTCCTAGGAAGAAAAATAAAAGGAAAAAATGATAGGTATGTTTTGGAATATTAGGGGGTTAGGGAAAGTTGATAGAATACCTGCCCTTAGAAGTAGAATCAGGGAGCATCATCTAGATTTTATAGGTATTATGGAAACAAAAAAAGGAAAGTTAGCTGAAGGTTTATTAAAGTCTCTATCACAAAATATCCCTTTTAAGTGGTGCCACCTGGAGGCTAATGGCTCTGCAGGAGGAATCCTGTTTGGGGCTAATGAAGACCTTTTTAATGTTGTGTTTGGGGATATTCATAGCTTTTCTATCAGTATTATGATGACTTGTAAGAAAACTGGTTTTGCTTGGAAATTAGTTATTGTGTATGGGCCTGCTTATGAGGAGAGGAAACAAAGTTTTTTAGATGAATTAGAAAAAGTTATGGTTAGTTGGCAAGGCCCTATCTTAATAGGAGGAGATTTTAATCTAATTAGGTTTGTCTCTGATAAAAGTAATGGTGTTATCAATCATAGATGGTCTGATCTTTTCAATGTTTGGATAGATAAGTGGGGTTTAGTTGAGTTAAATGCTACTAATAAAAAGTTTACCTGGACTAATAATCAAACTCCTCCTATTTTAGCTAAAATAGATAGGCTTTTTGCTACCACGGACTGGGAAGCAGCTTTTCCTTTAGTTAGTATCAAGGCTTTGGATAGACTTCCTAGCGACCATAATCCTTTACTTCTTAATGCAGGAGACAATGTAAGTTTTGGTAAAAAACGCTTTCGGTTTGAGAAATGGTGGTTGGAGAAGGAATCTTTTAAGGCTGTAGTAGATAAAGCCTGGAACACTACTTGTAGAGTTAATTCAAATATAGATCGATGGCAATTTAAAATTAGGACTTTTAGAAGGATGGTAAGGGGATGGGCTGCCAATGAGGTGGCGGCGATGAACAAATCTAAAGCTTTTCTATCGGAAAGGTTTAAGTTTTTTGAACACCTGTTAGAAACTAGAGAGCTTAGCCCAGAGGAAGTGTTGGAGTATAGAGAGGTGGAAAAGGACTTAACAAATATTTGGACTTTGGAAGAGATTAAATTTAGACAAAGATCGAGAGATAGAAATCTGGTAGAGGGTGATAGAAATACAGCTTACTTCCAGGCTATAGCAAATTATAGAAATAGGAAGAAAAAAGTTGAATGTCTTGAAGGGCCTTCAGGTTTAGTTTCTGACCAAAAGGGGATGATGCACATAGCAGTAGACTTTTATAGAAAGTTGTTTGCACAAGAAGAAGCCTCAGGAGTTAAGCTAGGGATGAATTTCTGGGATCAAAATGATCTGGTTACAGGGGTTGAAAATGCGGCGTTGGAAACTCCTTTCTTGGAAGCTGAAATTAAGGAAGCTATTTTCAGCTGCTATACTGAGGGTGCTCCCGGTCCAGATGGTCTCCCCTTCCTTTTTTATCATAAGTTTTGGGACCTCGTTAAATCAGATTTAGTAGATTTATTTGATGACTTTCATAAAGGTGTTCTAGATCTGTATAGGTTAAATTGTGCTTTGGTTACTTTAATTCCAAAAGTAGGAGAGGCCACTAACATGAAACAGTTTAGACCTATAAGTCTTCTGAATTGTAGCTTTAAGATCTTTTCTAAAATCCTCACTTTGAGACTTAGTAATATTGTTCAGAGAATTGTGGCCCCTAACCAATCAGCCTTTATTAAAGGTAGGTACATTCTTGAGAGTGTAGTGACAGCTCATGAAATTGTCCATAGCATCAATAAATCTGGAGAGCCAGGAGTGGTTCTCAAGCTAGATTATGAGAAAGCTTATGATAGAGTGAGTTGGTCCTTCCTTTTTGAGCTTTTGCAGGCTAGAAATTTTAGCCCAAAAGTTATTAGCTGGATTCAACAAATAGTTAGAGGAGGCTCCATAAGTATTTTGCTCAATGGGGAAGATAGTCCTTATTTTAAAGCGGGAAAAGGGCTTAGACAAGGAGACCCTTTATCCCCTTTCCTTTTTAATTTGGTAGGAGATGGGTTGACAAAAATGTTAGCTAAAGCCACAAGTAGAGGTTTGATTTCAGGCCTGCTTAGTGAGTTTAAACCTAGAGGTATAGTGTCTTTGCAATATGCTGATGACACTATTTTATTTGCTAAAGCAGAGAGATCAGTCTTGTTGAATTTAAAATGCATTCTAATGTGGTTTGAAGAGGTGTCAGGGATGAGAATTAACTTCCATAAAAGTGAATTAGTACCTCTGAATCTGGACGATGAGGAGGCACACAATTTGGCTCATATTGTTTCATGTCCATTAGGATCCTTTCCTATTAAGTATTTGGGCGTCCCTCTTCATTATGACACTCTAACTAGAGAAGACATTCAGCCCTTGGTAGATAAAATTTTGGGGAAGATAGCTGGGTGGAGGGGAAAACTACTTTCTCTTGCTGCTAGAGCAACCTTAATCAAAAGCTGCCTCTCAAGTATTCCTGTCTATCTCTTATCCTTTATCAAGTTCCCAAAGTGGGCTATCAAGATTCTTAATACCCATATGGGAAATTATCTTTGGAATGATAGTGCTGAAAGTCATAAGTATCATTTAGCTAATTGGGACTTAGTGTCTATGCTGAAAGACTATGGTGGGTTAGATCTTCCTAACCTTCGAGACCTTAATATTAGTTTGCTTGCTTCTTGGATTAAGAGGTATAAAACTGATAAGAGTAAACTCTGGAAAGAGTTAATAGACTTCAAGTATAATACTGCCCATCCTAACTTTTTTCAGTCTGATACGGTGGGAGCGTCTGCTTTCTTTAAGGGAGTTATGTGGGCTGCTCAGGCAGCAAAAATGGGTTATAGGTGGAAAGTTGGAAATGGTCGCCAAATTAGGCTATGGGAGGATAATTGGCTTGGTTCCTCTAGCTTAGCTATTCAGTTTTTCCCTCTTTATAGGATAGTCAATGAGAAAGGAAAAACTATAGCTGATCTATGGGATGGTGTCAACTTAAAGTGCACCTTTCGTAGAAATGTTTCTGATATTCTTTATCAAAGTTGGCTAGAAGTAGTGGAACTAGTTGCCTCTGTTCAGTTTTCAGAGGAGGAGGATGAATTACTTTGGCAGTTTTCCTCTAATGGTGTGTACTCTTCTCAATCTCTATATAAAATTATCAACTTTAGAGGGATTAAACCGGTCCATGTGTCAGCGGTTTGGGGGATTAAGATCCCACCTAGAGTCCATTTCTTTCTGTGGTTAGTTATAAATAATAGGGCGTTAACTAGAGATAATCTAGCTAAAAGACGTAAAGTAGAGGATGAATCTTGCCTTTTTTGTACAGAGAAGGAAACTATTCAGCATCTGTTTTTTGATTGTGCTGTAGCCAAACAATGTTGGAAGTATATTTCGGAAGCTTTGGGTTATGAGGTAGGAGAGAATTTTGTAGATGTTGGTAAATACTGGCTAAGCCATAAAAGATTCTGTATTGTTAATATAGTCTCTTCAGCTGTCATATGGGCTATTTGGAAACTTAGAAATGATCTTTGTTTTCAGAATATTGGATGGAGAAGTATGGAAATGCTTCTTTTCAGGATTATTGGTCTTCTCCAAAACTGGATGGTTCTCTGTCCAGTCGACAACAAGAGCAATTTGTTGGAGTGCATCAACAAGATCAAAGCAGCATCAAGGATGACTTTCTGGCTATCTCAGGAGGACCAAGACACTGTTTGAAATTCCAGAGAAGTGACGATCAAGTTGATGGCTGGGAGGAAGATCTGTCTGGTTTTGCTGAATCTGCTCTGAAGAGGAAGGTGGCGTGGTGGAACATGCTGAATCACACTATGGATACTATCTAGATTGTTTTTTCTGGCATAAGATGGCTGAGTGAGGAAGAGTGTTTTGCTGTTTCTGTTTTTTAATCGTTGAACTGACTTTTGCCCAGCCCAGGTGGGTGTGTTATGGGCTAACTCTGCGCTGTAAAAGTTTGTTGGTCTTTTGATTTTATTTGAAAGGCCGGGGCGTTTGCCCTTGAACTCTAAAAAAAAAAAAAAATCTATCCTTATTGGATTCCTCATCGCAAACTGAACACCCTTTATTCAGAAAGGAGTTTGAAATAGCACGAGACAAGTTCTTGCAAATTAGGTACCTTTCAGAGGCAGTCGGTGGCGGGCCGATAGAGGGCGGCGAGCTCCTGGCCGGCGGAGAGGGCGGAGCCGGGAGAGGGGTGGCCCGAGCGCGGCGCGGCGGCGCGGCGGCCGGGAGCGGGCGGAGCGGCCCGAGCGGGCGCGGCGAAGCGGTGGTCGGGCGCGGCGGAGCGGCCCGAGCGGCGCGGCGGCCGGGCGTGGTCGGCCGACGGTTGCGATGCGAGCCGGGGAAGAAGAAGTCGTGGGGTTGCGATGTGAGCCGGGCAAGAAGTCGTGGGCGGTTTCGCGATGGCAGCGCCGGGCGGTCCCATTTTTTTTCGCTGTGATGATAACATCCGGATCTTTTTTTCTATGTGTAAGATTAATCGTAAATGCTTATAATTGAGAAAGTTAATGATTTTTTTCCAAATTAACCATTAATGACTATAAAGAAGTTAATGAATGTTTCTAAATGGATGGATACATACGGAATCATATGTTTTTTTATTTCTGGAAACCAGATAACCATCCAAATTTATTTCCCTGTAATTTGTCATTATTATATAGTGATTATCAAGCAGTTTTCATGAACGTATGTAGACTACTAGTAGTATTAAGATTCTTTTTCATCCTAATTTACAATAATCAATTAGTAAGAATCAAACAGGTTATACACTGTTAATATTTTTGATGTTACAAGAATAATATGTTGTAAATCGTTGAATCAGCAACCGTAACACGAATTTATCACACAAAATCACTTGATTCGGTAGTGAAATTACAATATGAAACGAACAAATCCATAATAACAACAACAAACTCTTCAGTCAACAGTAAATCAATTACTGTATGCTAATTTCTTCCATACAAGACCCAAAACATCAATTAGTTAATTTCTTGGCATCATCCACGGCCAGCCATCCATCCCATGTTCGAACTGCATAAGAAAATACATGAGATTAGGAAAATTGCCTAAGAAACAGGAAGCAAGGAGAGAAGAACGAAAAGCAGATGAGATCCATGGTGGTAGAAAAATGAGGCAGCCAGCTCTGGATCTAGGGAAGGAGTTGCTTCATGGCTTCGTGCACACCAGAGTGGAGGTCGTCGTGGCTGAGGCGGAGAAGAAGCTCACCATCCACAAACAGGGCACTGCTGCTAGGATCTGCCACCGAAGGAGAGGGAGTGCCTGCCGCCACCGGATTCAATGACTTTCCTCAACCAAGTCACGTCGTAACTTTGCTATGCATATCCACCATCCAATAGAGATCCAAGGCCTCACAGCGCTTGCAACTAATCCAAGCACAAAATATATGTTTTTTAATCAAGGCCCGCACAGGAGAGTGCTGAGCGTTCGCGCCGGACGGACCTTCCCCTCGCTGCCGCGCCGTCCTCCCGCGCAGCCATGCCGCCCTTTCGTAGATGCTCGAGCTGTCCGAGGGCCTCCGCCACGGTGGCGGCGTTAGCGCCGCCCTCCACATGGTCGGCATGCTCTTCCAGCACGTCCGTCGTCTTCCACGTCCTCCTCTGGCCACCACCGCCGCCGGCCTCCGACGGCGAGCAGGCAGAGCACGAGCACCCTGTGGCGCCGACGCAGCGCTTCCTCCGGGCCAATCAGCGATTTCCTCCGCTCTCTCTCTCTCTCGGCGTCCTGCTCTGTATGCGCGCTCGTGCTCGACATGTTCTGCGCCAACGCACTCGACGTCGCGGCGGAGCTCGCCGTGCTAGCCTACTTCTTCTTCCCCTCGAGCGCGGCAGGCCTCGCCTGCTTCCTCGGCCTGCCCGCCATGCGTGCCAGCGTGGGGACGAGCTTCGCGGCGCTCGGTGAGTCCTCCGTCTTGTCGTTCCCGAGCGCTCCTCCGTTCAAACTCTCTAACATGCCCCAGGTCTGCGCTGATGGCGAGGTGTCCAAAGGCAGGATGCGCGCGGCTGCCCGGATTCCGGACGCCCAAGAGATCTTGCTCACCTCCTTTGTCCTTTGAGTCGCTGAAGCCAAGCGTCGTGAGCGCTCTCAGGGATGGGTTGTGCGTCCCTGACTCCCTGGGCGCTCCACAACTCCGGTCTACTGTGTCTTGGCTGCTGGTCTCGCCCGACGGAGACAAAGAGCACTGCCTCCGGTGGATGGACGTGGATGTGCAGCAGCCGGACCACAGCATCGTGTTCCTCTGCTTCACGAGCAGGCCGACGGAGGAGCGAATGGCGGCGTACCCACCCAGGACGCGCTCCTGTTCCTGGACAACGGAGGAGCGAATGGCGGCGTACCCACCCAGGACGCGCTCCTGTTCCTGGACAACGGAGGTGCGAATGGCGGCGTCGCACACGCGCGCACACATGCTAGTTGCATCGCTTGCCCAACGGCTCTGCAGGTTGAAAATGGCAAGTGTGGGGATGTGTTTTTGTTTGGAATCAAGACGTCCCTTGATCTTGAACGGACGCACGAGATGAAGCAAAAGTTACATACAGAGCAAAGTTACTGAATATGAGTCCCGGTCGGACACGATGGCGTCGAGGTCGGGGCAAGTAGTGGACTCGGAAGGCTCGACGGAGGTAGAGCGAGAGCGCGTCCACATGGAGGTGACCGAGGATATCGCCACGGGCGGCGATAGAGCATGGCACGCCGACGTCTTGAGGGATAGAGCAGCTGAGGCGTTGCAGCCATGGAAGAGTACCGCAAGGAGAATATAAAAAAGGTAGTGACACTTGAATGATGGCAAAGTTTACGGGAGGAGGAATCAATGCATCCTTAACTGTACGTCAAAGTCAAGATCTGAACGGTATAGTAGTAATATTTAATGTCACGAGTGGCCAAATGGTCTGTCGTGCTGGTGTACATAGAGAAGAGCGAAATTTATAGGTTGCAGGCCAAAATATTTATGGTCGCAGGGTGGACAAATGTTCTAATGTGCTGGTGCACATGAAGAAGAGCAAAATTTAAGGTTGCGGGTTGAAATATTTAATGTTGCGGGATTGCCTTGCTAATGCATACGAAAAGATGATTGTTGGTAACAACATTTACGGTTGTGGGATTTGGGATGTGTTGGCCGACCTTGTTGGATCTGGACGGTACTCTGTCGACTCTCTAAATATTATTTAGAGCGTTGTATCCTAAATAGTAGTTATATATTATTTCGTACTCTCAGGGAGTCGTTACTCTGATATGTAATATATACTCTTAGGGAGTAGTTACTCCGATATGTAATATCTCTTAGATTTATAAGATTTATGATCCCACGAACTGTATGTCGAAGAAGGTTTATGTAATATCTCTTAATTTATGGGATTTATGACCACCTCTGTGGCTGCTCCTGGGCCTTGTTTAGATGCCCTCCAACTATCAACTTTTTCTACTCTCTATGTCGCATCATCATCACATCAATGTTTAGACGCATGCATGGAGCATTAAATGTTGGTAAAAATAAATAACTAATTACACAGATTAGTTATAAATCATGAGACGAATCTTTTGAGCCTAGTTAGTCAATATTTGGACAAAGTTTGTCAAATAACAACGAAAATGCTACAGTTGAGAAAAAACTCATCCACTGCATCTAAACAAGGCCTGCCTTTCATGGTTGCTGGCTGGTCAGAGCTGCTCCGCAGCTGCACCATCGCTAGTCCACGACGCACCACGCTGGCCACGCACCTGCCCGGTCGTGTCGACCGCACAGCTCGCCGTGCTGCAGGCCGAGGCCAGGGGCCAGCCGTGGCCGCCGCCCAGCCACCCCGGCCGACCACCTAGCCGCCGGCCGGCCGTGTCCTTCCCAGCAGCGCCCCTGTCCCTCCCAACCGGTGACCGCCTCCTCCCTGGCGTCTTGTACGATGGATGAAGAAGAAATGATAAAAATGAATTTCAAAGTCTTTCTTGGTTCCAGATGCAAAGTGCTAGACTCATAAAATTACAAGTAGAGGCTTGGTTAGTTTTAGAGAAAGATAGGGTTCTGGTTGCAAAGTGTTTGTCTTATATGTTTTTATCTTTTTCATTTTTAGAATATGTGTTCAACTTGCGAAATTCGTAACTCAAGCTAGGAAAGTCCAAAATTAGTGAATTCCTTTCTCTGTGATCTACAAGTTTTGTATATAAAGTTTTGCTATTTGAGAACTTTTTATAGGGATTTCCTTTTATGTGTTAAAGGTGTTTCTAGATAAAGTCATATCTGCTATTGTATTGCTCCATTTGAGGTGAAATTTTTATGGTAGACTACTGATGTCATGTGAATACCATGATAAAAATTTCAGCTATGTTTGTCCATATATGACAGGGTTATTAGTTTAACTTACTAATAGCTTAGTAAATGCATTAAAATGATGTGTGGTTAATACTAGTAAGTAAAAATAGAAAATTTATGTTCACTGGCCTTATATGATATTGTTGTAGCTTAAGAAATTTTAATATGGCCATATGCTGCAGATAATATTGATTTTTAGATTTATCTTGCTCTCACATGTATTTTTACACTTAAGAACTTAATTTGTTTATAGAAAATAAATTATGAAACCTGGGCATGTAATATTTGTACATTAGTCATATTTTGTTATTACCTACCATCCATAAAAATCTGAGCTCTAAACTATATGTTTGTCATACCACTTAAAAATAATGTGTATGTTTATTTAAATAAAAGATAGAGAAAAGACTAAATAGTAAATGCATGCATATGAGCTTTGTAATGATACCTTGCTCACCATATTTCGAATGACATGGCACTGAGTTATGTTGAGGCTAGTTGGAGCCTTTGAATGATATATGTTCATGTCCCTTATTAGGAAAACAAGTAAAAAAAGATAAATTTGATTTTTGTGTGCTGAAAATGGCTGACAGAGCAGTTCTTGTTGAGGAGTTAACTTCAAAATTAAAATGATGTTTCTATAAGAGTGGTGAATACAAAAGTTGTAGATAAATTATATATATTGCTTGTCCTAAAATTTTATAATTTTAGGTCAAGTGGTTTAGGAGTTATAGATTTTACAAGTTCTGTGTTAGGTTTTGCATGCTCTCTGTGCAGATCTAGAAGATTGCATTATTTAACTAATATAATACTTGAATCACCTGTTGAGGTTAATAAAAGAGGTGTTGTACTTTTATTAATCTTTCCAAAATATCCTAGATCATATCTTTTGGTGAACTAGAACTCTAGTTATGAGTGTCTCAAGTTGATTGTCAGAATCTGTCCAAGTCTGGACAGATTTGTTTCTTTGTGTTGTCTGGCTTTAATACCTATTGAATCACTTTTAGATGATTATAATAAAGTTATATACAACTTAATAAACTTTCCAGAAAGTTAAGAATTATGGGTTTTGGATGCCTAAAACTTCAGATATGCTACTCTGAACTTGTTGTCAGTTTTTTGTCCATTATTTGTGCAGACCTAATTGTTGACATGTTTTGATCTTGTTAACTATTGAATTAGCTCTGGGTGATAATATCAAAATTGTAGATAATTTTATTATCTTTTTAGAAAGTCTTCGATCACCTTATTTGGATCCTTATATCTCTAGTTATGACTAAAACAAGAATTGTTATGATGTTGTCCTCAAACTAAGAATCATTGTTTTATCTTGCTATGCCTTGTATATGTTTGCTAGTATGTATCTGTTTACACCAGATTTTGGACCAAAAAGATTATTATTTTGTAAGCACAAACGGCTGGTTTATTAAGGAAAGAATCAGCCAGAAAAAATTAAGAAGTTTATGTTGGTTCAAGCGTGACCAGAAGAATTCATGTGAACCGGCATAATGGGCTTCGAAGACGTGTCGAACTCGGCCGAGGTTCAAGTCCGGGTCGTTTTTATTTTTGCCTATTATGTAATCTAGTCGTGTTAGAGCAGGAGTCAACCGGGTTATAAATAGTTAGAAACCCGAATTTTGTAGGCAATCCAATCAATCAACACATCGGCCACCGGCCAAAACCCTAGGAGTAGGAGTAACATAGATCTCGGCGAGACCTTCAATCAGGCAGGGCTGCATCGGCTTCGACCGACCTCCGATTTGCTTGTAAGTTTTACCAATGGCTTGTGTTATTGTGTAATAAGGTTGTATTTGGCATCGACCAAACTCTTGTTAAGCTATGACATGCCTAGTTATCAGTCTAAGTTCGTCTCTTGTAAGGTTGTCTTGACTCTGATCAATCTCTTTCTTTAGTCGATCTTGACTAGTTATCAGCTCTATTGGTTTGGCAAGCTAATAGATTCATTAAGTTATCGATGTTGTTTTATGTTTTAATTTGTTTCTTTATGTTTTAAACAACATCTTGCCCAATCAAGATTGACAAAGCAGTTAAAGCTTAAAATTCGTTTAGATCGGCAACCTAAAGATCTTACATACTGACATCAGAGAGAATAGCTGATCTAAGCTTCTCATCGACTATTTTGTCAATCTTGGTTGTTACATGTGCGTTCGAGATATTCGACAAAATCGTGGTTTGATCTAAAAATAGACAAATCTGGTTTAGCATGTTTATTATGGTTGTATTATCGAACCCCACTGATATACATGATAGATTAGGATTGTTCGATTTTAGATTAAATCATGGTTTTTACGGGTAGATCTTGTTCGTGCCTCATGGACCCTGCATCGGTTAAAATAGCCGATCCAGTTATACTTTCTTCATAATGTGTTCTTTCAAGTGGCTTGGAATTAACGAATCTACTCTTTGCATAAGACGTGATCTAGCTTGGTCATTATGGCTATATGGAGACACCCCACTGTTGATGTTTAAGCTATTTTATCGATCTATTTGTTATTATGGTTGTATGGAGACACTGTAACACCTCTGGTGTTTAATATGTAATTAACCTGACATGTCATCATCATTAGTCATTAATCATCCTTGCCTTGCATTTATGTTTGCTTAGTACTTGTGTAGCAATCTCTTTTCAAAAACCCTAAAAGCCCAAATCTTCCTTTAAGGGCAAAAATGGTAATTTCACCTCTGTGCCTAGCTTTGTGTAATTCTTGTTCAGTTGGATGTCTTGAAGTTTTGTTGTGTTGGCCAAAGTTCAAAAATCAAAATCAGATTTCAAATCCCTTTGCAAAACCCTGATTTCCAAACCCTCGATTTTATCCCTCTTTTTGTAATTCAAAAATTATTCAAAATTTGAGGTTGGTCAAAAAAGCAAAGTTGTAGATCTGGCCAAGAGAAACAACTTTGGTATTTACCAATTTTCAAGTTTCTGTACAAAGTTTGAAGTGAATCCAAATTCATTCAAATTCCAGTTTTTGTCCCCTTTTCAGTTTTCAAAATTTATTTAAAACTATTGGGTTTCAGAAAAAGGGTATATTAGCAAAGTTGTAGGTTTTGATAAAAGGAACAACTTTCATATTTGCAGATTTCCAACTTTCAATGTAAAATCAAAAGTAATTTTGAAATTATTCAAATCCTAAAAGTGTCCCCTTTTCTGATTTCGTATTTAATTCAAAAACTGTTTGGAATTTGAAAATATTTTTTTTGACAAAGTTGTAGATATCTTTTTTCTGAACAACTTTGGTGTTTTGAGTTTTTGCTGCTCAGTTCAAGTTTTGGAAGTAATTTGCGAAATACAGAAAGTCAAACCCTAGACCTAGCCCTGTTCATCCCCTACCTCTAGCCGGCACAGAGCAGGAGGGGGCCCCGGCCATGGCCGCGCGCCAGCGCCGCTTGCGCCACGCGCGCCTGGCAGCCGCACGCCCGCCCCCGACTTGTCGCCTGCGCCCGCGCCATCATGCCGCACCCGCACGCGCAAGCGCTGACCTCCGCCCCGTCCCCTACAGTGCCCAGGGCGTCGCCGCCGCGTGGCCGTCACCGGCGAGCCTTCGCCCAGGCCCTGCGCGCACGCCGTCCTTCCCGCCAGCCTGCAATTGAGTGCGCACGCCTTGGCCGAACTCATCCACACCATCCCGTGCTCTCTACCGTCCCCTGGCCGCGGCTATAAAAGGCCCGCCGGAGCCGGAGCTCCGCACTCACCCCGCCACCGTGGCCAGCCCACTCCGAAGCTCCCGCCGCTCAACCAACAAGCCCAGCAGCTCCGCCTTGAGCCCGTGCAGTTTCCCCACCCCTCAATTCCATCGCTACCGCCTCCCACCGCCGAGCGCGAGCCCTTCTTCCTCAGCACTGGTGAGAGACCGACCGGTTCGGGTCGACGGAATTCGCCGCCGTGAGTGTTCCTCGCGTTCCTCCGACCCCTGCCCTCTCTTCCTCACCTCCGTGCGCTCCTAACCGCACCTCGGTGATCCCTTTTGGTGGACAGAGCCGCCGGACGCTGCTCGCCGCCAGAGAACTCCGCCGAAGCACCTCCACCGTCGAATTCCCTCCTCCGACCCTGCACCGCCTCGCCGAGTCTCCCTCCAGACTCACGGTGAGCCCGCGAATCTTTCCCCACCCTCGGCTTTCCCAGCGCGAGCCCCGAGCGGCCGGTCCGCCGTCCGCCTCGCCTGCGTTTCGCCCGAGCCTCCAAGCCAGGCCTCGGACGAAGCGATCGTTCCGTCTCGCCCGAGTCCGCTTCGCCCGAGCCAAGCCTCGGCGAGCGCATGCTCTCCGCTTCGCCCGAGCCAGGCCTCGGCGAACACATGCCTTCCGTCTCGCCCGAGCCTCCGGGCCAGGCCTCGGACGAAGCAGTCGCTTCCGTCTCGCCCGAGCCCGTTTCGCCCGAGCCTCGCGAGGAAGGAGCACAGCGCTCTTTTCTTTTTCCTTTTTGAAAGAGTGTGAATAGTGTTCTGTTTTCTCTTTTTTTGTGTGAATTAATCTGTTGTTCCTTAAATCCTGATAAAATTATGGTATGCTCCTTGCACTGTGTAGTATTTTATAAAAATATGAAACCTGACTTTTCTGCAAGAATTTGAAAATGTAAAATCCCTCTTTTAATTAATAAATGGATGGTTTTGGATTTTTAGAAAATTATTTATAACTCCAAAAATCATGAGATAAATTTTTGTGAGCTTCCTATGCCATGTTTAGTCTCTGGTGAAATTTTGAAGTCTTTTGGAACAAGTTGATTTTTGAGCATTTATCTTTAATTGTTAAATAGTGCCTTTTGTTAATTAATGTCTGATTTTATTTGAGCGCCTTAATAACCTCCAAAAATTATGAAATTTGTTTTGCCATCTATCTACACCATAATGAACTTATGTGATTAATTTGGTAATTTTTGGAGCAACTTCATAAAATGACCTTTTTAAATAATTAAGGAAAATAGAAAAAGTGATTAGGGTTCATGTTGTATGCCCTGTTTTGCATTGTTCATGCTAGCATACTCATGTGCATGCATCATTGCATTCGTATAGTCACCGAAGAAGGAGTCAAGATCGAGGCAGCCGCCAACGAACCTGTCCCCGAGGCTACCCCGAGTTCCGACAACTGCTCCGCCGCCTTCGAGCCTGCCCTCTTTGCTCTTCAAGGCAAGCCCCGGTGCATTTAACCTTTTCCTTGAATTTATAAAATGATTTCCTTAAATGCTTTTGAGTTAAATTATTGCATTAGGTTTATAGGAGATGTGTGTTATCCTAATTGATGCACTATCCACCTTGACCACTGATACACCCGATACCTGCTTTTCAAAAGTATTTGAAAAATGCTTAGCAATGCTTATTGAATTAGACTTTGCAATAAAATGCCAATTTCAAAAGTGTGATCACTTAAGGAATGTTTATGGGAATTTGGTCTTACTCCCCGGCTGTTGGTTAGGTATCTGATCCGTATCTAGTCAATAGCGAGGAGAGGTTGTCCGAGCGTACGGTGCCGTCATGTTGTAGTCCGGGACTCAACAGTTGACACCGACCGGGACAGGGTTGAAAAACTGACAGGACTATTACGCTTGGGTGAGATATGACCAAGGTATAGTTCTGGCTGGAAAATTAGGGACCATCCGTATGGGGGCCTGCTGGTCAAGACTTGTAACTATTCACATACTTCGGAAAGCTCTAGCTCCGAGAAATCCTTGATTGGGACCGACAACCGCGCACTGGGAGTGGAGAGATGGCGGAAGTAGCATGTACCCACGTGGTCGTCGTACCTGGATAGGAGTGGTGTACTGTACTTCCGGGTGGCGTAGGACCGGGTCCAATCTTGGAGGAATCGTGGTAGACGAGTTGGCATATGCAAGCTTGGGTGCTACATATGCAGTGTGGATAGGGATCCTCAGCTGAGTATTATTTATCCGGATTAACGTTGCTCCTCGGTTATGGAGACTTGGTCCACTGACTGTCAACGGAGAGTGGTTCTCAACTAGGAATGTTTTGAAATGTAAAATGAATCATGAACGATGAAGAATTGAGGAATGCTGAATCTTTCAAAATAAAATAAGGTTTACAAAAATGCTTTTCTGCAAAATACTTGATCTTGCTTAAGCCTTACCTTGACTACCCTAAGCCTCTCATTCCTGAGTCTTCTCCCTTTTTCTTTAGTCGGGTAAGTCTTGTTGAGTACCCCAGTACTCAGGGTTTGTTACCCATGCTGCAGGTATGACAGAGTCCCCGATGTGTCTTGCACCCTGCTGCGTGACCATCGTCTAGGAAGAGGCCGATGAGGCCGAAGAATAGTTGTACACCCTCGGGCTGGGTGATTATAAGTATCTTTGCTGTTCTCCACTACGTTGCATATGTCTATTTCTATTATCAGAACTTGGTTTGTAATAACTGCACCTTAATTTATATTTGGAACCCTGTTTTGTAAAACTAATGTTATTTAAGTCTTCCGCTCATTATTCCGATGTTACTTGTAAAAGTATGCAATGCTGTAACCGAATTGTGAGATGATCCTGCGGACATTGGGCACTGATGTAGCCCGGTGGCGAACAGGTCTTAATCACATGGAACATGGGTTCGGCTGTCAGAGGTTGACAGAGACACGTGGGCCATGGGATTAGGGTCGTTCCGTCACAGACACCCCACTGTTAACAAATATAATTGCTCGTGCATTTAGTCGATACGTTGGTTTCATGTCGCTTGGATATACACATAGATCTTTGCTCTGTTAACACGTTTAAGCTCATCGGTTGTTTATCTATCTTGAATGCTTGTTTACATATATCTCAGTCATTATGCCTTATATATTTTTCAATACTTTTATGCAATTTCTTGGGAGTTGACTTTGTAGTCAATATCCTAACAACAAGTGGCTATATCGGAGTCATACAATTTGGAACTGTCTGGAACTAAGTCGGCAGGTTCCACAATTTGACAACTATTTCTTATCCTTGTCGATTGCAGGTCAAATTGACTAGCACGCCCAAAGTCGATCTCACTAAGATTCGGCACCGCCATCTGCTGAAGGTTCAGGAGGTCAGAACCTTGCTCCGTACGCCGTCTGAGGACCGTGCGACCGACCGAAATTTTACGTCAACAGTATCTTCTGTAGAGAATCGTGTGTGCACTCTTTATGTTCATATATATGCATTGCATCTCATTTAGGTATGTTAATACTAGTCATGAGAACTCGAAGGACGTGGTGTTTAGCCAAAAGCTGGCGCAATGATGATCGTTGTCATGGCGATGGAATACTAACTTTCTAAATGTTTTACCCAGACAAGCCCCGGTGCATAACCCCTACTTTCAACACTTTAATTATAAATACTTGTGCATTAAGTTTCGAGAAGTTGGATGAAAACCCACCTGCATATATATCCCTTATCCTATGAGTCCTACTAGTACGATAGGTTCGAGTAGATTGCTATGCTATAGGACCCGGTAGAAGTCGGGTGATTTCATGTCACTCGCGAGATATAGGAATATTTATATATTACTATTATCACTATGGAGGTGAATAATATATAATCTGAGTTACTAGGAACTATCCATTGGTGTGGATGGTGGCCTTGTAACAGATTTCTTATCCCGAGCACATACTTGCTACGTGGGGGCGGGAAGACTTGCTAATCTCTTGTCTTGGTTTCTGGCTCTTTCCGGACCGACTGTTTAGATTCAGAGATAGATGGAGGTCCTCACCACTCACATAGCAGAGCTAAATGAGTTGGGGGATTGGAGTCCCAGTTTGGACAGGGACCTGCACCCCTTGGCAGGAGATTGGCGGGTTGGTCTTGTTTGTATCTTGATGCAGATGAGGCGTGTGTTTATAACACCCTGATTTTTAAATAAATAAAATTAATTAGAATTTAATCAAAAAAATGACCGAAATTCTAGATGGAGGAAAATTCTAACCAGATGTATGTTGCATTCATGCCGTTGCATATTTTTTATTGGGTGAAAATAGAATTTTTATTAAACTCGTATAGGGCGAATCGAATTTATTCTATTTAGAAAATAAATAAAAAGCTTATGAAAAGTTTACAAAATTTTCAAACTCGAACTTTTATTTGTAAAACCTAGAGAAAATATTGCTAAAACTTTCAAACTTGTTTTTATTTCAAACTGATTTGTTTTTGAATTTCAAAGGAATTTGGAAAAGAAAAAAAAAGAAAGGAAAAAGACAAGGCCCTCTCTCCCTTCTTTCCCCTCTCTCCATCCGGCCCGACATGGTCCACCTCCTCCCGGCCCCAGCCTAACCGAGCCCGCCACTCCCTCCTGGCCCAGCACCAAAACATCCCCGCCTCCCTTTCGCACCCCAGCCCAGCACCACGGACTGGCCCAGCGGCCGCCTCTCTTCTCCCCTTCACCCAGAGTCGGCCCAGCATCAACGTCAGCTGCACCCCGGCCCACCTCCACTTCTGTCGTGGCCCAGCACCTCCGCGCGCTCTTCTCCCTCTCTCTCACGCTGCAAATCGGCCCCACCTGTCGGCGCCCTCCCCCTTCTCTCGCTCCACCGCTCCCTCCCCGACCTGCATCGTGCGCTCCGCGCCGACCTAGCCAGGCCACCCCTCGCCCGCTCGTCCGGGAAGACCGAGCTGCGTGGACCTACTCCACCTCCCCCCCCCCGGCTTTTTTTACACAAATATATATATATGTGACATCTTATTTTGAAGAATTTATTAAAACAAATTTAATAGTGTAATCGTAATTTAATTTAAGATTTTGGTTTATGAGTTATAACATTTTTTAGTTAGTTGTACACGTGGGGCCCGCTATTGCATGTTCTCTCTCCTCCTGCGCCGAATTTGGCGGACGTGCTCCACCGCGCCAAATTTAGCGGACGGAGTGTGCCTCCGGTTGCTTTTACCAGATCTGCTGCAGCTGCTTTCTACGCTATCTGCTTCTCTAGTACCGGATAAAGGATCGCAGTGTTGTCGGTCTTAGAAATCTTAATTTATGCATATGTTCCTTATTTTTTTAATAGACGAAAATTTCCCTCGTTGCTAAACAGTCTACTTAGCATTCCCATTTCTCAAAATAGCACCATTTTTTTACTTTTATTTTTTCTATATAA
This sequence comes from Coix lacryma-jobi var. lacryma-jobi, assembly GCA_009763385.1. Classification (NCBI taxonomy): domain Eukaryota; kingdom Viridiplantae; phylum Streptophyta; class Magnoliopsida; order Poales; family Poaceae; genus Coix; species Coix lacryma-jobi. Next base: position 164,561,597 of record CM019823.1, on the reverse strand, counting down.
ATTAAAACTTGGGGTTTTTTAATAAAGACGCTTATAAGGGGAAAAAAATATACATATTTAGTTGCATATGAGTTGAGTTGGTTTCACATTGGCTTGGCAATTACTCTCTCCGTCCTAAGATATAAGACACAATTTGACTTCGTACGGTCTTCAAAAATATATTTTGATCTATAATTTCTCTCATAATATATAATTTATAAAAATAAAAGTTTGATAATTATAAAAGTATTTCTAAATACAAATATAATACAACTATTTTTGTAGTATAAGCTTTTCATATAATTAGACTATTTGTTAGTCAAAGATAAGAAAGTTTTAATTCTGAAATACGTGTGTCTTATATCTTAGGACGGAGGGACTAAATCAAGAATATTGATAATGGATTTGGTATTGATTAACATAACTTGGCAACCGAGGTACATATCCAAGGTGAAGAAACAAGTATTTGTGTTGATAACTTGATATGAGGGATAAATCAAGCATAATGAGTCATACAATCAAAGTATCAAATCATTATTGGATCAAAAGTTAAAAGTCCCAAACTGGTTTTGCTCAAGGATTAAGACAAAGTTGATTGCAATTCTTGTAAAGATATAATTGTGGAGAAACACCCGAACTTGCCCATGTTTGGAAATTGAAATGTTAGGTGCTGCTGCCTCCGTATCTTACCAATCTTTGGAATGCATGATCAACTGGAAAACAGATGTATGATTCAGTTTTCCATAGAGCAGTGAACATCGTCGAGTGAAGAAATAGAAAGTCATATCCCCACCCCAAGATGTTTACCTGATGCCGTTTGTATCTGATGGATTAAAACAGGCTGCCAAACAAATCCATCAGATGTGAAGAATAAGTGATGCTAACTTGCTACGAGATGAGAGATTTGATACTCTTTCAGGCTTTGGGTATTTTGACATATAGCACAGTAGCCCGCCTACCGAGCAAAGATTACCATATATATAAACTAAGTGCAACGCAGACATCCCAAAAAAAAAGAAAGCAATGCAGAGACATCCCAAATAAATAAAGAATTTTGAAGAGTGAAAGAAACATCTCATACAACAATTTCCAGCATAGCTTCCAAAGTCGATCATAAGTCTAAACCATACGGCAGGTAATGACAGCAGCCTCTAGGCAAACAAAAATTATGGTAACAAAACACAAAAACGAAAAAGCTCGATAAAGAACATGTATAATACTTATTCCTTACAACCAGTAAACTCCCTGGTAAAATATACGATAAAGTCTTGGAACTTAAGACACTAGAAAGAATATAGGGGACCTCTAACTACCATTGTTTATCTCGATTGTGTAGGAGAGCAGAGGAGGCCTGAAGCATCTGCCCCAACCGCAGCAAGCTCACATATGGTACAAAGCTGCCCTTCGATGGAAGGAACAAACCGGGATCCACAGTATGGGCAGGAAACATCCTTTTGGCCACGATAGATAGGAACATATGTGGCGCCACAAACAACGAATGGATTTCTGAAGTCATAGTTCAGTTGGTGAGAATCGTCCTTGTCCTGGCAAGCTTGCAGCACCTGTCGAGCCTTCTTTGCTTGGGCCTCCAGAGGGCTGTTCTCAAGAAGCATCCTTGCAAAGTGTGCTGCAGTTGCATAGTTTTTCTGCTTGAAGCAAAGAGCCATAGCGCTAGCGAGTACAAGCCTCATATGAACTCTCTGAAGCTTGCAGTTTGTGAAGTAAGCAGCCAACTCCTGTTGACGGGTCACATCATCCCTCAATTCCTTTCTCTTGAGTTCCATCCTCAGACCAAGAACATACTCCCTCACTATCTCGATTAATTCCTTCACCTCATCAACTTCCCTTCGCGAGTCCACCACAATAACTGGAATGGTATGCAAGATGCCAAGGAACTGTCTCAGTGCTTCGGGGAACTTGCCCTCAGTTGTGGCTTTGTAGGCAGCCTTGAGCCTATCTTCCATTTGTGAGAAGCTGAAAACAAGTGCAGGAGGGCCCCTCACGTTAGGACTTGCAGATTCATTCCAACCTTTCTCTACTGCAACTGATATAACAGGAGCAGCGGCAAGCGCACGCAGATATGTATGACTGCCCATGTGGAGATCAAGAAACAAAGGTTTCAGTGGAACAAAGTTCTTGATACCCAACTGGCGGCTAAGCAACCTCATTGCGGTGTCAAAGTTCCCTGCAGCCGCTTGCTCCCCAGCCAGAGAAGATCTCTGGGTCCAAATTTGGCTGACAGGAATACCTGGTGTAGGAGCGACAAATAAAGCAGAGCGAGCATTGCCAACAGCTTTTGGAGTCTCAGTTTCAGGTGGAAGTTCCAGATCTTCCAGGTCCCAGCCACCTTCCTCACCATCCTCCTCTTTTGGCTCACCCTCTTCTACATCAAAACCGTCACCACCATTGGCCACCGCCTCACTTGCATCAACAATATCCAAGTCTTCATCACCCCAATCAGCACCAGCAGCTTCATCGTCTTCCTCAAGATCTGCCCTTCCAGTAGCATCCAGTCCACCTTCGAAAATACCACGCATTACCCTCAGCAATGGCCAATCACCGCACGCTGTGAGAGGTGCAGGGGGGATCAGTAGTGAGTGGGATTTTCCTTCAGGCAGAGAAGGAACATTCTCGCCTAATTCAGCGGCAATCCTCTCAGCAATTTCTGTGAGCCCATGAGTGACAGCGGTAACATAAGCAAGTGGCAGCTGCTCAGCATTCTCCAAGATCTCAACACGCTTCTTGGCATCCCCAAGATACAATGCATTGTGGAACTGTCCCATCAAATTGTTGTTCTGTCCAGCAATTTTGCACATGAAGCCCACCTTGTCCAAGTAACCAGTAATAAGATACAGAAAAGCAAGCCTCTCAAAATTCTTCGTTCGTTGGTAAGCATATTCCACTATACCAACATTTCCCTGCCTCAGGGCCTCAATTCCCAACTTGTACCAGTGATCCTTGTCATCAATCTCCTTTGCAGAAGCAACTGCAATTTGAATGTTACCACTCTCGAGAGCTAGGTTAAATCTGGTCTTCTCATCCTTTACAAAGTGTAGAGCAACTTCTGGGAAACCTTTCTGTTGTAAATAAGAAATCACAGCCTGCCCACACAGCTGGGAGTTCTTAATCATACTCATAACATGATCATAGCGTTTTCGGAGAAGCGCGAGCTTGAAGATGTACTCCGATGCATCAACTGCAATCACCTTGTTCTTTCCATCACGATCTAAGCAGAAAATGTTGTTCCCAACAACCCTCGTTATGTAAATAGGAACATCAAGAGTTTTTATGATCCCACTGTCTCCATTGGGAAGACAGTACTTCATATGGTTCAGTGTAGTGTAAATGAACACACCATTCTCATCCCAGGCACCACTTTTGACACGGATGGTTTCATGCAGTGTGCACCTATGGACAAGCTTCTTGCTAGCTATAACCACTGCATGCTTGCTCAGCAGTGCAACGGATTCCATATCACTGGACCAAACAACATATTTGACAGCAGGCGTCTGGAGCTCACCAAGAACTAACCTTTGCTGAAGATCAAAGATGGTCACCCTGTCTTCAGCTTTGCACAGCAGGTTACCAGTCCCAGCATAATATATTGCATCAGTTGCAATGGGAAGAGGGCTTTTCTTCACAATTTCATTCTTAAGATTCTTCACCAAAACTTGATTGCTACTCTTCTCAAGGACTGCAAACCTGTTGCGCGCTACAAAAACAGCAGAACCACCAGCTCCTTTCTTTGCCTCTTGCAAGTAATCAGACCTGCCAGCAGAATCCTTGGGAACAATGTAGAGTTCATATGAACCCCCATCAGCATCAGAGCAAATCAAGACAGCATTCTCAGTTGGGCTGTAGGACAGCGTCCTGGGTGACTGGTTCAAGCTGACTGATCCAGGTCTTCTTATTGGAGCCACTTGAACTTCCTTCTGGGTAGAGTATTCAAAGAACCGGAGAAACCGATCCTTCACATAGAAAACAGTGTCACCACTAACACAGAAGGCTGGGCGTTCCCTCTCTAATTTGAACACAATCATGCCGCTGTCATGACCAGCAGCAAGAAGGTTCATTTCAGGGTGAGCAGCAAGAATCCAGAAACGGTCGTGCTCCCGTCTAAATGTTTGAATACCAGTTCTCTTTGTGGCATCCCAAATGCGAATGCTTTTGTCTTCTGAATTAGACACAATGATGTCTTGCTTCGCATGGAACATCACGCAAGACACATTATTCATGTGTCCCCTTAAAGTATCAACTTCCCAAGCCTTGGTATCTGTCCATAAAGAACAAATAAAAATTATTGCATTTCAAACATTTCCTTGTAGAATGTATAGTCTTTTTCAATATGCTAGGTACTATGAGCAGCTAAATTGTGTGCTAAACTTCACCTCCAAGAGCCATTGTACATGTATAAAAATCAAAATTAACAAGTTACTAATTGTGGCTTATTCCTCTTGTATTTAGCAACACATTACATCATTAAATGGTATCGACTATGGAGTTCTGTGAAGGAAATATTACAGAAAGAAAGAAAAAAAATATCCACGATTAAAAGCATATTATTAGGTAATTCTATCATGTGGAAACATCAAATCATACATACTCGAATAGTTATCATTTTGCTACACAAAAACTACAAACAAGACATGCAAATTTTAAAGTGAGTAATAAGACTATTACCATTCATTCTCCATAGCTTCACCTGCCGGTCATCTGCCCCAGAAACAATGAGTGGCAAAGTGGGATGAAATGAGGCCCAGTTAACCCCACGGTCATGGCCTTCCAGGACATATTTCACTACAGCATCAACACCTCCAAAAAGATCTGTGTTCATCTGGGTGAGACGGAGGATGTCATCAGCAGGTGACACTGTCTTCTTCCTCAGAGCTCCGATATCCCAGACACGCACAGTCTGATCAAGTGATGCAGATACAACCAGGTCTTCTTTGGGATGGAATGATGCACACATGACATAGTGGTTATGCCCAGTCAGCACAGCCACACAGGTGCGTGACTGCCAGTTCCAGATCCGGATTGTCTGATCATCACTAGCACTTACAATCCATGGGTACTCATGATGGAATTGCACTGTGCGAATGTAGTCAAGGTGCCCATGAAGTGTGAAGAGGCAGCGGTGTGTCTTGTAATTCCAGACCTTAATCTTATAATCATCACCTGCATCGTATCACAGTAACCAGAATCTTAGAATATTAATAGGTTTTACAAGTAACAATGGTAATGCGCTGAGGGATGTCTTAGTTTCATTAGTCTGAATTCAACTATTGACAGCACAATTACAGCAGTGGTTTTTGTTTTGGTGCGTGCTACTGAGAAAGCCTATGTGATTAGTGACTGAAGGTATTCTACCTCATGTTTTAAAGATCAAAGAAGCCACTGACTTCAGCCACAGGAAAAATGAAGCACTAAGGAATTATTATTTACCATACAGATCATCACAAGCACAGATGATAAAGCATGCACCAGATCCGAGTTCCAATCAACCTATTGTACCAAACTATTATATGTATATCATTAACCAAACCACCGCACTTCCAACTAAACGCGATCTCATCAACGAACTTGTAAACCAGTCTGGTCCAAATGCCCACGATTATACAATCATCGAATTGCAGAACCATCAAACATCCACGTAACTCGCGGAACACCTCCAATCCGCGAGAGAGAAATGGGCTAAACACGCGAAGCGCGCACCAGACGGGCGAGACGAGGGAGGATCTAGCAAATTACCTCCGGAGACGAAGAGCGGCTGGGTGGCGTGGAAGTGGACGCCGCGAACCGGACCGTCGTGCTCGTCGAAGCGGTCGAGGAGGGTGCCCATGCGGTAGTCCCACATCTGGATCACCCCGCTGTGGAGACTCGCCAGGATCCATGGCCGACGCGGGTGGAAACTCAGACCCTTCACCCGGTTGCTCTTCGTCTCGAACTTGGTCAGCATCCTCCCGGCCCGGCGTGCCCAGCCACGTCGGCGGCTAAGCCGAGCTCCCCCTAGTTGTAGCTGCGGAGAGGAACGGAGAGGAGGAGGTGGTGGATCTGGAGGAGAGGAGGAGGAGGTGGTGGATCTGGAGGGGCGAGTCGGGACTCGCGCGAGAGAGAGGGGAAGGAGAGATGCAATGGACGACGGGAGAGAGAGAGGTGTTTTAGATCTCGGCGCAGGGGATCTGATGAGCCTCGAGGTGGGGTGAGATCTCGACCGTTTGATGCTGGGCATGATGATCTGAGCCGTTGGAGAGTGTGCGCCCCGGTTGTCAGTGAGGCATTTGCTTTGCCGTAATGACGGATTAAAGCCGTTTGATGATATTATTAGTACGGGAGTACTTATATGTAAAAAAATCATTCGGAGAAAACCGACCCCGGCAGAGCAGACGCCACCACGCGACGCGAGTCTCCTTCCCCGGCCCGCCTCCGCATTCCGGCATCGCCGAGGTTCGTCTGATCTGCCTCCGTCCCCTCCCGTATTTATCGCTCCCTCGAGCTCATTGGGTGCGGGATTGGGTAGTAGTAGGGTGGGCGTTGGTCGCGACAGAGGGGGCTGATGTGGTCTGCGTGCAATTTCGACAATTTTGCTGCAGCAGAATCGCCTGGGACTCTTGTTATCGAGACGGTGTTTGCTGAGATGCTTGCCGGTTTGCTGTAGCTGGTATCACCATTGCTTAGAGAATTTGATCGACGAGAGAATGTACATATCGATGCCTAGTGATGCTTACTGCGTTTGGGACTTTGGGCTCTTCCAGCTGGTGTTAATCTGTGTGGGAGATAGCATCTTCGATCGACCTGTGTATTTTAACAGGATCGAGTTTAAACCTAACGATAGGAGGCCTTTTGGTGATTCGGGTTTCTGTCTGTTGTCAATATGTAGTTTTGAATCTTCTGCAGTGGTCTATTCTTTTCTAGAATCTGTTGCAGTCTGGTGGTGATGCAGTAACCATAAAGGAATGCAGCAGACAAGCCCATGACTTCTGATGGTGTTTTTTTTGTAATGCTGTTACTTCTTTTTCTTGTTCTAGGGTTTCTGGTGCCTGCACGTTCTGAATGGCAGATCTAACCAACATAGGCTGCTGTGGTTGCTTTAGCTTTTTAAGGAAGCCCAGTGTGCCTGCACGACAGCCTCCAGATCCTGATGGCATGTTATATGAAGATTTGCTGGAAGATCGATCAGCTGAAGATCCTGATGGAAGCTTCTATACCGGAGATGATCCTGATCTAAGCTTTTACAATGGGAATAATCTTGATACAAGCTTCGTCAATGGAGACGACCCTGATAAAAGCTTCTATGATAGAGATGATAATGACTACCTTGATGAAAGTGATACTGAACCTCCAATGAAGAGTTCTGAAGATATCATACAATCAAGAGCACAAAGTGGCTTTGCATGTAGAGAAATCCCAGTTAAAGAGGCTGATAAAGTATTTCGCTCTGAGGTACCATTTTCTTAGGATTTTTTTTTGTCCTACTATCTTTCTTTCTTTTTTGAACGTAATGTCCAACTATCTTTCCACATCTGAAGATCTGTCTATTGAGGTTTTACCTAGCCTTGCCCACCATTTTTTTGTAAGCTAGCCTACACCATAAGGAGCTGAGCGCTTGAATTTCCTCAATGCTCAGAAGAAGTTGATTTCCATTCATCTCAGGCACCAAACACCACCCATTATTTTTCATGTTCTTATCATTTGGCCTTGCTTAAGGTTATCCTTTCATCAAATCAAAGGAACAACTTTTTGGAAAGTTCTTTCTGCTGAGGATCACACAGTACCCTTCTGGGGAAAATGAGTTGCCTTTTGTAATCCTTAAATATTATTCATGCCTGTCAGTACTTATAAAAAAATAGATGGGACAATCATTTTTGCTCCAAAACTGAGAACTGTACATTTTACCGTTCCTAAACCATGCATGAATCAAACTTTTCACACCTTTTCTGACGTTCCAACATGACACTTTCCATGAAGAAACCAAAAGGCCTAATACCTGTACCAGATATGCCTCGTATCAATTTCTTTCCTTCTGGAATGATATCTTTTTTAATCTACCCTTCACACCAAGGTTTGGGATTCTGAACATGGGACCTCATGCCAGGGAGGCAAGCTAAACACCAATTATAGGTTTATTTATGACTGATGCATCTTCTTTCCATTTTTTGGATGATAAACAAATAATCGATCTTTTTTTAAAACAATAAATAATTCTAATCCATCCTTCCAATGGCATGATAGGAATAGCCTATTTTACTTGCCCAGCAAAATCTTATCACAATTTGCATATGGTCTCTTAAAGATAAATCTGAGACATTTGAAAGTAATTCCAATACTAAATGTACCATGGGTGAACTGTTCTGGCTAGGATCGATAAACCTGACCGGGTTTATTGCAAGTTTCTAATATTGGATTTTGAATGTCAAATGAAGGGTAGCAAGTTTATATGAGAGCATTTAACTTTCACATAGGACACTGCAATAACCTTATCCCTTTTGCCATGTTTAGGATGAAAATTGTAATAAGATGTTCAATCAATATGTTCACATGGGAAAGATTGGTTCTGGGAGCTATGGTAAAGTGGTAAGGTACATTATATGTTCTAATAATTATTTCATTTCTCCAGATAGATTTCTAAATACTTTTTTGTTTTGCTACTTCCAAAGGTTCTATACAGAAATGTGAAAGATGGGAAGCTATATGCAGTGAAGGTATTGCTTTCTGCTACTCTCTCGTGTAGATGCCATATATTTCTTTTAATGAAACCCCTCCATGATAAACAGGCTTTCAGCATTGTGTATTCTTGTTGAATAATGGTACTTACTAGTCATACTTGTTTCTCTCTAATATGTGTAGGCTATGCACGTTTTTAGCTGCTATTTAATTTGCTTGCTTCAAGACTGAATTTGTAACCAGCTGTCAAGTCTATCATCTCGTTTTCTTTGCTCAGCACTGTTATTTTTAACAGTTGTACATGTCCTCGGTACATGTGCTGATGTCTAACTGATTTTAGCTGTTGCCTTCTCTTTCAGGTCTTGAATAAGCCTTACATGCTGAAAGTGCATGTTGTACGATCAGAAACTGCTATGACAGATGTTCTCCGTGAGGTGAGTAACTCTGCTAGCTTCTTTGTCCATGTAATACCTTCTTTCCTTTTTTTTGTCATGCATGTGTAGCTTAGTTCTCTTCCAAAGTTGTTCTGCATGTTTTGAAAATATTATTTGTCTAGGATCTGTCACAAACTCAATACGCATGATAACCATTTGAAATGCTAATTGATAACATCATTTCGAATATTTGAATATGATAAAAGAATTAGTGTTTCAATTATTTAGATAGACCGATTGGAACAAAGTTTCTTTTGCAGTGTGATATCTTGTTGGGGCATCTACTGTTTTATGCTTGAAGAAAAACAAATTACATGGTACCCCGCTCCTTGGCATTTAGCATAACTGAAACAACCCTACTCACATATCTCAAGACAAATTCCTAGCACACTAACTACCATGAAGATGTTGGATGCTTTGTTTGTGTTTCTAAGTCATGAATTCATTATTAGTCTTGAGATACCGCAAGAGGTTAAATAGATAGTCATAACCAATATGGAAATGGAAGAGGTTGAGCTATTGCTAGAAATCAGTCGAAATTTCCTGTAAAAATGTAGCATGGTCACTGGCCCTATGTTAGCAGTTAGCACACTGCAGTGTACCTTGCTTTATTATTTTAAATTGACTGCATTGTTTGTTTTGTACACTTTCTAATTGGTTGCTCCCTTTTTTCTGTATTGGACATTGGAAACAGGTATCCATAATGAAAATGTTAAATCATCCCAATATTGTAAATCTTGTTGAAGTTATTGATGACCCAAACGTAGATAAATTCTACATGGGTATGTAATTATGCTTTCATTATTATGTTTTTATTTTATTTTATTGCTAAACATGGCATTTTGAATTGAGTTAATTTCACAAAACTACAGCTATTTGCAGGGGCGGATCTAGCCTAAAAATACATTAATGTCACCTCTACTATACTATGAGTCACCTTCATATGTAAACCTCAAATTACAATGGAAATCACGAAAATTTATTGCTGTTGAATGTCGATGTGACGGCATTGAACAGGGCTGGCTCCGCCCCTGGCTATTTGTGTCTATCAGGGAACTACAATTTCTTGGATTAGTTTCACAGAACTACAATTACTTGTGCCTACTTGTCAGCCACAAAAGTCAACATGTGGGTCCACACAGCTTACATGGCTAACATGTGAGCCCTTTGGAAAATATTGTTGGTCTTTGAAACTGATGCGTCAAATAGTTTCAGTTTTATGAAACTGGTCCCAGAAGTTGTAGTTCCTTGACACTTTGGCACAAATAGTTGGTGTTTTATAAATTTATCTCTTTGAATTTTATCTATATTTTACACAGTTGTCATTTACAGTTTTCCATTTGGATTGCCAGTTCTTGAGTATGTTGAAGGAAAAATTGTTTGTGATAATGGTTTAGAGGAAGCTACTGCAAGAAATTATGTGCGAGACATAATATCAGGTCTTCTGTATCTTCATTCTCATGTAAGATTTCTTTTATTTGTTTCTGTTACCTTGTATATTAGGTGAATACTGTGCCATGTCATACTTTACAATTTAGAAAACCAGCGGTACATAAGTTGAGGTATATCATGTTGAAAACAATTCTCCAGGGTGTAAAGGTCGTGAACTGAAGCCCATGCTTCCGACTGAGCTGTATTTTGCTGATCTTGTTTTAGCCGTTTTAGCTTTATAATCAGTATTCCAGTGCATTGGAAAATACTGGTTTGGTTTTGTTATGCATGATCATTTGATGATTTGTGGAAGATCGATGGATTTCTGCAAGCCACTGCCTACTGGACATAAATAAATACACTGAAGTCCTGGATATGTAGGCTCAAGCTTTCAGCTTCCATAAGTTTGAGCACAGCCAATTTCCCGCTATTAGTTTTGTTTTGGGGGAGTCGTTGGATTATCTAAAAATATGATGATGGCTCACTCGAGAGCTAGGCAAAGCACAGTTGACATTTAAGATGGTGGTATGCATCAAAACTTGGTTTTCTGTTGTTGTATAAAGCTGTAAGTATTAATATCTGTCTCTCTGTCATGTGTCAAGTAGATTATTTGTTTGCTTCTTGTGTGCTTGCACCCTGACAGCAGTACGTGATGCAAGCAGCAGCTGCTACAGAGGGTGCTGGCTGGAGCAACATGCTTCTAGATGTTACATGGTGAACAATGTGGTTCGTTCAACAGACTAGTTTAGGCGTTATAGTTGAGGGAATGCCACTGGTTGAGGTTGGTTTTGCTTAGGACTCAGGGAGATGATTAGGAAGGTTAAGTATTGTTATATTGAGTCCATTTTAGTTTCTACTCCCTCCATTCCAAATTATAAGACGTTTTGGTTTTTCTAGATACATAGCTTTTGCTATGCACTTAGATATACACTATGTCTAGATAGTAGATACATAACAAAATTGGTGTATCTAGAAAAGTCAAAATGTTTTATAATTTGGAATGGAGGGAGTAAAGAATAGGGCTCGGAAGTTAAAGATAATGAAAGATAGAGATGGACCCAGTCTGACTAAATCCTCCATAAAAGTAAGCAAGAAATAATCTCTCCAGTCTCTAAATCGTTCACAATATCTATCAACTTTTTTCTCTCTCATTTCATCAATTATGTAATACACGAATTGAAGTTACACCACCTGGCCATCCCCTGCACAGTAGATCCCAATGCGAACGACGATTTACAACAATGCTAAAATTCTTATTTAGTTTATTCATCACTGTTGTGCATGATAGATCATGCTTGCCTAGAAAAGTAAATCCCACAGTTCCCAGACTCCCATCTAATGTTTCTTTTCTCCCATTTTTTAACTTATTTATTTACATGTGCCAGTAACCATGTGCTCGTGATTGGTTGTTTTTCTATATTATGCAGTTTGCACTATGCCACATGTTTCCTAGCTTGAACGTGACACTGAAACTTGTCATTTTCATACACAGAATGTTATTCATGGTGATATCAAACCAGACAATCTCTTGCTTACAAGCTCAGGCAATGTGAAGATAGGAGATTTCAGTGTTAGCCAGGTTTTTGAGGTGCTTCCATAATCCTGCAACTTTGTGTATTTCAGTGAAATTTTATTGTTCTTGTCAGGAAAAAAATAGTTGAATGAACTCATCCTTGAAATAGTTGTTTAAACTATGATTTGTATCACTTAAATGCTCTTACTCTGATCAAGAAACTTGGCTCTGTAGGTTCCAAGTTTCTCAAAGTGACACTTTTAAAGATAATCTTCCTTTCTGTCTTTTTGAGGATTTTAAAGATAACTTGAGTTGACAACCAAGATGCTTCCTCATTCTTTTGGAAGTATGTTTGTTGCTCAGTAGTTCCACTTTTTATTTTATATTGTTTCGTTCCTTAAACACAAGTAAATCCACTTGATCTTTTTGAAGTATGTGTTTGCTTTTGTGGAGAATTCCTTTGGATTATCGAATTTTTTTGTCTTGATGTTTTACTTAAAAAACGATATGGTGATACTTACGAAGTTACAATGTAGGATGATGATGATATGCTTTGGAGATCTCCCGGTACTCCTGTTTTCACTGCTCCAGAGTGTTGTCAAGGTACAACTGCCTACCTTTAATATTTAAATCAAGAAAAATGCTCCACGTAAAATTTGTCAATCGCCAAATTGCAGAACCATGATTTTTGGGTAGCAAGATATCCTGAACATGATTGCAGAATCACAAATAAACTGAATTACAACAGCCTAGATTATTCTTCACTAATTTAGAAGTACTCAAATGTTCATTGGCTACCAGGTACTCACTAAATATGGTGAAGTTTTTCTCTTTACCTCAGTTCAGGTTCAGCATACCATGGTAGGGCATCTGATACTTGGGCAGTTGGTGTAACTTTATATTGTATGATTTCTGGGCACTATCCATTTCTTGGAGATACATTGCCGGAAACTTATGATAAGGTGCAAAAATGGTTCCTTTATTTCCTTTTGATTTTAAGGTGGATACATGAAACTCACTTTAGTTGTTGCCACCGAATAGATAACCAATGATCATGTGCAAATACCTGATGACATGAACCCCCAACTTGCTGATTTGCTCCAAAGGCTTCTCTGCAAAGGTTCCCTTTCTTTTTATGTAAATTGTATCCTCATATGATTTTGATATATCAGAGTTTTGGTGCCAGGTGTGCTCTAATCCTTCTTTGTTTTCTTGTGTGGTTGATTTGCAGATCCTAGGGAACGTATCACCCTGCAGACTGCGGCAGAGCATCCTTGGGTTGTTGGGGACAAGGGCCCAGTCCCTAAACACATCTGCAGGTGTGGCTTTGACCGCTCGAAGAGAAGTGATCTTGGGAACCGAGTGCAATAATAGCACGTAAATGGGATATCTAGTGTAGATAATTGATGAGAAGTATGGCGAAGCAAAGCCAACAATGAGATGACTAACGGTGCATTTCTCTGTTGTCTTTCGTTTCCCTTTTATGATGGAGCTGTCTGGTGATCTATTGGACATATATTTCTTTAATTTTTGGTACAGAATAGAGTAAAGTTTTAAAAACCATCACCGGTAGATCGTCACAAGGCAAAGTGCTGCCTTCGATCGTGGTCTAGCATTCAAACCATGTACTGTAGTATCCAAACTTCTCGTTCTGTGTTAAAAAAAATTCTCGTTCTGAAAGTTAGGCTCTTTGTTTTTGTTTTGTAACTAATAAATCATGATATTACTGAAAACTAACAATTTAAGCCAACATTCATTGAACAAGTTTCATAGATCCATCGTAGACTCATTCTGCATAGGATATTATGCAGAATACACATGAAAATAAACTTCTTGCATAGTTGTACATGTTTGCATGTGCAATTCTATTGATTATCCAAGACGGACTTGAAGCCTCTTCGAATCATTTTCTGAATGAGCAGTATCTCTTTGACACTCCAAAAAGCTCAAGCGTTATATGTTAACTAAACAATCAAATCATATTTTGGGTCCCCTAAATGGTGACGTCAAAAGATGAGGCGTAATTTCGAAACTCCATTCCCTTCGGGATCTTTGATTTTTCTCGGGATAGATAATTTCCTTTGGGATCTCGAATTTTTCTCAGTGTGGATAATCATAGAGATGTTATTTTAGTTATCATCTTAGTTTTTGGTGGAGGTTTTTCACTCTTGGGTTTTGCTCCTCATTGCTTTCAAAAGAGACCCCTGGTGGTTTAGGCGTTTTCCAAAGGAGGAAGGAGAAGGGGAGGGAAACGAGATGAATGAAGACAGAAGTTCGCCTAGTTTGGAGGAATGTTCGGAGGGATTGAATCTGCAGGGAGAGGAGGACATCTCGACTTTTTAGAGGAATTTGATTAACTCATGAAAGAGGTACGCTGGCTAGCCCTTTTTAGGGTCACACGATAAAGCCCTCCAGCCACGTAGTGTTGTTCACTGTCATGAGGAACACCTGGGTGGCAACAAAGGAAGTAACCTTCAATGTGTTGGGTCCAAACCTAGTCTGACTTCAGTCTTGGTGATTGGTCGAGGGTGATGGAAGGGAGCCCATGGGTATTTAGAGGAGTAGCTATTGTGTCGGCATGATGATTTATCTAATGTGCTTGCATACAAGCTCGACAAAATTCCAGTTTGGGCGGGGATTCAAGGAGTTTCAGAGGGACTGATGAAGAAAAGGGAGTTAGTGGAGAAGGTAGCAAAGAAGGTTGGGGAGCCCATCACCATGGTGGTCAATAAGGGCATGATAAACCCTACGCCATATTTGCAAGCTAGGGTGTCCCTTGATCTAAGCAAGCCCCTAATATGCGTGTGTGGTGCCGATCACACTAAGGAAAGGGTGAAATGTCTGGTGCAGTACGAGAAGTTTAAGGTTTTGCTTCTACTATGCTAGTATGGGCCATGAAGTTACAAAATGTGGCGATGGAGTGCACAGAAAAATGGGAGATTGACTAAGAGTTTCTTTTCCACTGGTGGTGTCAAGAAGCTAGGGATGCTAGTAGTGGTGGCAGGGGCAGAGGCCGAGTGAAAAGTCCTAAATAGCTAGAGGGGGTGAATAGCCTAATAATATTTCTACAAAATACGAGAGCAAAGTGTGAGACGACTAAATGGCGATAATAGCATCTTGCTTTAACTCTACTAAAACTGCAAGCTACCTACCAATATGCTAGTGTGCTATGGTCTCTATGTCACTCAAACAAGCTAAGTCATTACTTAACTAACTAGTGAGCAAGCTAAACAAGAGATAAACAACCAACTAGCAACTATTCTACTCAACTAGCAAGAAAGGCAAGAGCTATCACTACACAAGTGTATCTATGAATGTAAATACAAGTGAGAAAGTGTGATATACCGAACCGAGCAAGTGTCCAATATGAAATACAATGAGACAGTGAAACACAAGGTGTATCTCAGGGTTCACTTGCTTGTCGGCAAGTTAGTCCCAGTTGTGACGACATGCTCATTTGATGGCTCACGCGCTAATAGGCATACACAAGCCTAGCCTTACACAAATGGTGTTGTAAGAACCAACACAAGAGAGGTTACTCAATTCCACACAATCCACTAGAGTACCTTTCTGGTTCTAGTGGGTCTCCAATCCACTAGAAGACAATTAGACAAATAGAAGAATAATGTTGATACAAGAAAGAAGTTACAAGGCTATTACCTAGCCTCCTCGCGACTAGATCCGGAATCCGAGCTTCCCTCAACTCTTCTTATTCTATTCTAGCTATGCACTAGGATGGTGGAGCTCTTGGTTGTCCTCTCAAGACTACCTCTGAACTAAATGATTGAAAACTAAATTATGAAGTGATGCCTCAGGGGGGTCTAAGGTTGCTTATATAGCCCAGTGGGATGAATCATAGCCCTCGGATCAAACCGACCTTTAACAAGGGCTTAGATGCGTCGTAGAGGTCAATTAGGTCACGTCGACCGAAGATGGGCCTGAACCCTAGGGGGCCTAGGCCGACCATCCCGGGGGTGGGGCCGGCTGGCCCCACTCTCCAGCCTCCTCCTTCATCGTGTTGGCTTCTGGTGTCTTCTAGATCCTTCTAGAGTCCCTTCTCGATTGGTTTGCGCAACGAGCCGTGGCGTGGTTGGATTCCTTGTCGCCATCTTCCTGTCTGGTCCCTGGATAATTCTGGTTTACTGCAACTAATGGAATCTTGTCTCTTACACCCCTGAACTTTGTATGGATAATGTTTCTAGAGGGTTCCAGAGTCTTACAGGTTGTATTCATCGAGGACTCTCGTTCCGGGATTCCAAATATGGCAAATGATATGTCTGTTTCGATCGTCTCGACGAACTCTTCACAATGGTGTGCTCTGATTCTTCACTTGAGATACTTTCTTATGATGAAATATTTAATATCCTGCAAAACAAGTGAGAACAACACAATTCGTGGAACTCGTTAGAATCAATCCCTACAGCTACACTCTTTAGGTCATTTCAGGTCTCTTATGGGGTTATTTGACAGCTTAAAATAAGAGTTAACTATCGTCAACATTGTTCTGCTCCCTGGAAGGGATTTATGCCATCTGTACTTAAAGCAAACCTTAAATTTCTTGTGTCCTCCGCAAACTCTAGGAATTCTCTATCGATTGTTCTCCACTAGGACCCATCCGCACGGTGTCTCAAATTATTGTCTACCTTACGATCTTCTTTGTGTCATCGCAACAACTTTGCATGGTCTTTGTTTCTGAAGAAACGCTTCAAGCGTGGTATTATAGGAGCACACCACATAACCTTGACAAAGATTCTCTTCCTCTGACGTTCGCCCTCAACATCACCAGGGTCATCTCGTCTGATCTTGTACTGTGATGCGTGACATACCGGGCATGCATCCAAATTCTCATAAACCTCCACGCGATACAAAATGCAGTCATTGGGACATGCATGTATGTTTTAGATTTCTAATCCTAGAGGGCAAACAACCTGTTTTTGCTTCATACGTAGTTGTGGGTAATTCGTTATCTTTGGAAACATCTTCTTTTGAATATTCAGTAACTCTCCAAATCCCTTGTCAGATATATCATTCTTTGCTTTCCATTGCAACAATTCTAGTATGGTACCCAACTTTTTTTTGCCCTCTGTGGCAGTTAGGTACAACAATTTCTTGTGACCCTCTAGTATGCGATCGAACTTGATCTTCTCCTTTTCACTTTTACATTGTCTCTGTGCATCACGGATGACTTGACCAAGATCATCTGTATATTCATCTAGTGCAACGTCATGGGCGGGCTCATTTTCTACCTCTTCCTCCATTTCAATATCATATTCAGCAAAAATATCCTCATCATGCCTTGCTTCTTAGTCTTCGCCTTCTTCCATTATAACCCCACTCTCTCCATGCTTAGTCCAACAAATATAGTTTGGTATGAAACCACACTTAAACAAGTGTGAATGAATAATCTTTGCGCTAGTACATTCCTTCGAATTCTTACATATGCACATGGGCACCGCATGAAATCATCTCACTTGTTTGCCTCGGTCACACTTAAGAAATCGTGCACACTCTCAATAAATTTTGTAGAGCGTCGATCAACATTATACATCCAATGTCGGCTTATCTGCATTACATGTCATACATATATCATATTAAAATCTAAAACATAATTAGTTAATTATACAACATGCATATCGTCTCTACAAGGTAATAATTTATAAAAGACATGATAAAATATAGACAATCCCAAGTACCACTAAAAACTAAAGCTAAAATGCACTTCAGCAGCAAAAGGATTTCGCGACCAATCCCAACTAAAACATATAGATCCATTTCTTCGACATCTTTAGGCTTCTTCCGCTGGATCATTGCCTCTTCCACAAAAGTTTCTGCTTGTGGAAGATACTTTTGCACGTGTTTAACATACTCTTCCTCCTAGTAAAACCCTGAACATCCAGTGTCATCCCACTGAAATTAAAACAAAAAATTACTACATAATCATAATTCTTTTGATAATAAATATAAAGAAATTATAATCATCAAATAGGTTAAATAAACTCACATTACGATCCAGACACTTGTAGAAGATACGTCCTTTGTTGGGACCCTTCTCCTCACTTAGTACTCTTGGATAACCTTCTTCTCACACTCACCGCATGCAATGAGAGGGAGGTCTATCCTAAGTCGCTTTGGAAATCAGTAAGAGTTTCCAATAAGAGGCCGAGGACCCATAAGCAGTTGTCATCTATTATCTATTCTTATTTTTTAATGTACTATTAGTTTATCATTCATAAATAAGTAAAATTTAAAAAATCTAAAACTCTCAATATTAATAAACCATACTTACTGGAATAGTGTGAATAACCAGCACCACCGCTCAACCACAGGTTTCCTACGCCCGTCACCATCGTCGCTCACCGTTGCTCGAGCCCCGTCACCACCGATATCCTATACGACATCCTGAAAGCCCTAGTTTGGTTTTGGTTAATTGATGAAACATATTTGATCTAATCCTATTGCTAAGCATGTGTGTAGCTTATTGTAACACCTCTGGTGTTTAATCTGTAATTAACCTGACATATCATCATCATTAGTCATAATCATTCTTGTCATGCATTAATGTTTGTCTAGTGGTTGCTTGCCTTTACCTTTTCCTAAAAGGTATTTTGTGTGCAGTGATCCCTTTTTCTAAAAACCCTAAAAGCCCAAATCTTCCTATAAGGGCAAAATGGTAATTTCAACTCTGTGCCTAGTCTTGTGTATTTCTTGTTCAGTCTAGTGTCTTGAAGCTTTGTTGTGTTGTTCAAAACCCAAAATCAAAAACAGATTTCAAATCCCTTTGAAAAACCCTAAATTCCAAACCCTAGTTTTACCCCTCTTTTTATAATTCAAAAACTATTTAAAATTTGGAGTTGGTCCAAAAAGCAAAGTTGTAGATCTGATCAAGAGAAGCAACTTTTGTATTTACAAATTTTCAAGTTTCTATACAAAGTTTGAAGTAATTTCAAATTCATTCAAATTCCAGTTTTTGTCCCCTTTTCAGTTTTCAAAATTAATTCAAAAACTAATGAGTTTCAGAAAAAGTGTATATTAGCAAAGTTATAGGTTTTGACAAAATGAATAACTTTCATATTTGCAGATTTCCAACTTTCAATGTAAAATCAAAAGTAATTTTGAATTTATTCAAATCCCAAAAGTGTCCCCTTTTCTGATTTCAAATGTGGTTCAAAAACTGTTTGGATTTTGAAAATGTTCATATTGACAAAGTTGTAGATCTCATTTTTATACACAACTTTGGTATTTTGAGTTTTTGCTGCTCAGTTCAATTTTTTGGGAGTAATTTGCAAAATACAGAAATCAGTTCAAAGTCAAACCCTAGACCTAGCCCTGTTCATCTTCAACCTAGAGCTACGGGGGGCCCCGGCCGTGGCCGAGCCGCCGGCGCTGCGCGTGCCGCACGCCTGGCCGCTCCTCGCCTGCCACCAGTCTGCCGCCGCTGACACCGTGCTCATTCCGCACCCGCACGCGAGCGCTGACCCTCTCTCCCGTCCCCCACTGCTCCCAGCACGTCGCCGCCGCGTGGCCGTCGCCGGCGAACGCACACCCGGTCCCTGCGCGCACGCCCGTCCTTCCGCCAGCGTGCAATCGATTGCGCACGCTTCGGCCAAGCTTATCCGCCTGCACGCGACGCTCATCCGTCCCCGAGCGCGGCTATAAAAGCCACCCGCCGGCCGTCGTTCCTCCGCCACCGTCGCCAGCTCACTCCAGAGTCTCCGCCGCTCAACCACCTAGCCCAGAAGCTCCGCCTTGAGCTCGCGAAGCTTCCCAGCCCCTCAATTTTACCTCCGCCGCCTCCAATCGCCCGGCGTAACCCCATCTTCCCAAACTCCGGCGAAACACCGGTGAGCTCGGGTTCGGGAAATTCCCACTCTCCGGCCATGATCATCTTTCTCCGACCCCTGTGTCAGCTTCCCTGTCTTCTTACGGCTCTAACCGTGCCATTGTGACCTCGTGCGGTGCACAGGATCGCCGAGCGCCGCCGTGAACGCCCGTCGAGCTCCCTCCTTCGACCCTTGTTCCGTCCCGCCGAGCCTGCCTCCGACCCGTGGTAAGCACTCGAAGCCCCGGTCTCTGCTTCCACTCCGCTTCGCCCGAGCCAGGCCTCGAGCAAGCACTCGCTCGAGCCAGGCCTCGAGCAGACACGTACCCTCGCCACTTCACCGAGCCCAGCCTCGGAGCGGACTCACATACCGCTTCGCCCGAGCCTAGCCTCGAGCGGACTCACTCGCCCTCAGCTTTGCCGAGCCTAGCCTCGAGCAAGCATGCACCCTCCGTCTCGCCCGAGCCTCCGGCCAGGCCTCGGACGGACGCTTGTTCCGTCTCGCCCGAGCCTCCCAGTCAGGCCTCGGACGGACGACTGTTTCCGCCTCGCCGCGATTCGCCCGAGCCCTGCCCGCTTCGCCCGAGCCCTGCGAGGGAGGAGCACAGTGCTCTTTTCCTTTTTGGAGGTTGTGAATAGTGTTCCTTTTTCATCTTTTGTATGATTTTTTGTGTTGCTCCAAAAATTCAGAAAATTTTACAGTTAACTTTTATACCATGTAGTATTTTATAAAAATATGAAACTTGGACTTTGTGCAAAAATTTGAAAATGAAAAATCTCCCTTTTAATTAAGAAATGAATGGTTTTAGATTTTTAGAAAAACATGTGTAGCTCCAAAAATCATGAGATAAATTTTTATGTGCTAGTTATGTCATGCTTAGTCTCTGGTAGATTTTTGAGGCCTTTTGGAGTAACTTCATAAAATGACCTTTTTATATAATTAGGAAAAATAAAAAAAAATCAAGTAGAGTTCATGTTGAATGCCCTGTGTTGCATTGTTCATGCTAGCATACTCATGTGCATACATCATTGCATCCGTATAGTGACCGAAGGAGAAGGAATCAAAGTCGAGGCAGCCGCTGACGAACCTACCCTGAGGCTACCCCGAGCTCCGACACCTGCACTGCCGACCCCGAGTCTGTCCTTTTTGCTCTTCAAGGCAAGCCCCGGTGCATTTAACCCCTTTCCTTGATTTATAAAATGATTTCCTTAAATGCTTTTGAGTTAAATTATTGCATTAGGTTTATAGGAGTTGTGTGCTATCCTAATTGATGCACTATCCACCTTGACCACTGATACACCCGATACCTGCTTTTCAAAAGTATTTGAAAAATGCTTAGCAATGCTTATTGAATTAGACTTTGCAATAAAATGCCATTTTTAAAAGTGTGATCACTGAAAGAATCTTTATGGGAATTTGGCTTTACTTCCCGTTCGATGACTGCTTGCCTAGCTAGCATGTGGTCATTGTCGAGAAGAGGTTGTCCGCGCGTACGGTGCCGTCATGTTGTAGTCCGGGACTCAACAGTTGACACCGACCGGGACAGGGTTGAAAAACCGACAGGACCTGTACTCTTGGGTTAGAGTCCCGAGGTGCTTGTTGCTGACGGAAAAACTTTAGGGACCATCCGTATGGGGGCCTGCTGGTCAAGACTTGTAACTATTCACATACTTCGGAAAGCTCTGGCTCCGAGGAATCCTTTATTGGACCGACAACCGCGCACTGGGAGTGGAGAGATGGCGGAAGTAGCATGTACCCACGTGGTCGTCGTACCTGGATAGGAGTGGTGTACTGTACTTCCGGGTGGCGTAGGACCGGGCCCAATCTTGGAGGAATCGTGGTAGACGAGTTGGCATATGCAAGCTTGGGTGCTACATATGCAGTGTGGATAGGGATCCTCAGCTGAGTATTATTTATCCGGATTAACGTTGCTCCTCGGTTATGGAGACTTGGTCACTGACTGTCAACGGAGAGTGGTTCTCAACTAGGAATGTTTTGAAATGTAAAATGAATCAGGAACGATGAAGAATTGAGGAATACTGAATCTTTCCAAAATAAAATAAGGTTTACAAAATGCTTTTCTGCAAAATACCTGATCTTGCTTAAGCCTTACCTTGACTACCCTAAGCCTCTCATTCCTGAGTCTTCTCCCTTTTCTTTAGTCGGGTAAGTCTTGTTGAGTACCCCAGTACTCAGGGTTTGTTACCCATGCTGCAGGTATGACTGAGACCCCGATGTGTCTTGCGCCCTGCTGCATGACCATCGTCCAGGAAGAGGCCGATGAGGCCGAAGAATAGTTGTGCACCCTCGGGCTGGGTGATTATCAGTATCTTTATTTTGTTGTACTCCGCTACGTTGCCTTGTCTATTTCTATTATCAGAACTTGGTTTGTAATAACTGCACCTTAATTTCTATTTGGAACCCTGCTTTGTAAAACTAATGTTATTTAAGTCTTCCGCTCTTTATTCCGATGTTATTTGTAAAAGTATGCAATGCTGTAACCGAATTGTGAGATGATCCTGCGGACATTGGGCACTGATGTAGCCCGGTGGCGAACAGGTCTTAATCACATGGAACATGGGTTCGGCTGTCAGAGGTTGACAGGGACACGTGGGCCATGAGATTAGGGCCGTTCCGTCACAGAGTGGTATCGGAGCATCTCACTTTAACGTTGCAGTGTTCGTTTTTGCGAAAACTTCAAAAGACCTTTTGAGTCCAAACAAACTAAACTTGACTATTTTGAGTCCAAATTGCTTCTCTCATCTTGTCTCTCATATGGCAACACTAGCTAGTGGAACAACATGTTTTAAGCCCTATGTACCTTATTTATTTATTGCATTGCTTTGTTCCGTAGGAACGATTCATGCATCATGTCATAATCACTTAAGTTAACTTCCTCTCTAAGTTCGTTGGGGTAGTATGCCTTTACCTGTTCTTGCTAGCCTTTCTCATCCATCTTCTCTTATCCAGACATGGCTCGCATCAAGCTGACCGCCCGCAAGTCGACTGGACCGCATGGTGTGCCACGCCACCAGCTGGCACCACGCGCTGAGGAGGAGACTGGAGAATCTTCCAACAGTCGTCGCTTTCCCCGCCGCACCCGTAAGAACCTGAAGGAGGAGATCAAGGATCTGAAGGCTGAGCTGAAGAACTTGGAGCATGACTTCTACCACTCACGCCTGGAGTTTTATGAGGCACGAGCTTCCCTGGAGCAGGCCAACCGGAACACGGTTCGCGCTATCGAGCAGCGCAATGATGCTTGGATCCGCGAGGACGTCACCAGAGCCGAGCTCCACGGACTGCAGCAGTACACAGCTCAGATTGAACAGTTCAATGATATGCTTCATGAGGAAGTACATCAGCTGTATGATCAACTCCACCCCTTGGTACCCCCGGTTATGGAAGACCCTGAGGACGGAGTAGTGGAAGAACCCGATGTGGAACAAGAGCCAGACGTGGACGAAGAAATTGAACCTGCTGAGGACGTCCACGCTGAAGACGAGGACGAGGAGGAAGAGCCTGAGCTCATCCTCGAAGAAGACGACGGCGACGACATGATCATCTTCGATGAGGATTAGGCTCGTCGTTAGGAGATGGAGATCCCGTGTGTCTGTACCACCTGCTTACCTAAAACCTTAGTCTAGGTTTGGGAGCGTTAGTCTGTCTTTTGTTAAGTCAGTCTGTATCTTTCTTTTCGTACCTTTTCTCCTTATCAGTCAGTCGCTATCTGTCAGTCATCTTTATCAATCTATCAGTCTTTGTATCAGAAGAAGCTATCAGTCTGTTGATTTCAGAACCCTATCTATGAATGCTAAGTTCCAAGTTGCTTAACAGATGCCTGTGAACACTCGCACTGGAGCTGGAGGTTCTGATGATGCCAACCTTCCAAACCCTCCACCTGTTCCTGCTACGCTAGCAGATGCCATTGCAGCCTTGGCAGCCGCTGCTAACCTGATGGCTCAAACCAGGGCAGCAGAACAATGGTCACCGTGGTCGTCACGACATCAACCGTGAGACTACATATGTGGATTTCACCGAGACCCGTCCACCAGTTTTCACCAAAGCAGATGAACCCCTGGAAGCTGATGATTGGCTCCGCACTATGGAGCAAAAGTTCAGTCTTCTCCGCTGTACCGACATCCAGAAGCCCCGGTTCGCTTCCCAGCAGCTTCGTGGTCCAGCAAGCGCTTGGTATGCCAACCTGTTGGCTGCCCAGCCAGAAGGTCATCAGTTGACCTGGGAAGTTCCGCACCGCTTTCCGTGCACATCATATCCCTTCCGGATTAATGAAGATGAAGCTTGATCAGTTTCTGGCACTGCAGCAGAAGGACTCCTCAGTGATGCAGTACGTGGGTCAGTTCAACCATCTTAGCCAGTATGCCTCAGAGTATGTCAACACAGATGAAAAGAAGAGGGATTGTTTCCTTAGAGGTCTGCATCCTAAGATCCGCAGAAGTCTGTCCAATAACCTGACCGGTTCGTATCATGATGCCGTTGATCGTGCTGTTGCATATGAAGAAAGCAACCGTCAGTATCAAGAGGAAAAGAAGAAGAAGAAAGCAGGATCCAGCAGTTTCTCTGGCGGTCACAAGCGCCAGAGGATCATATACCACCCCAGTCACCACCAAAATCGCCTACCTTACCCCAACCAGCAAGTGGTCGTCCGTACCGCGGCCACCACCCATAATGCCAACCAGCAGAGTGCCACACAGCCGAACGCCCCAGGTGTTCGTATCACCACTCCACAAACAGCCTACAACCATCCCTGCTACAACTGCGGCCAGCTTGGTCACTGGTCTCGTGAGTGCCCAAAGCCCAAGAGGTATGCCCAGAATACTCAGAAGAATCCTGGAGGATCTCAGCAGCAGCAGCAGCACCGTGTCCAGCAGCAGCATTCAGAAAGGCAAAGTTGTCAAGAAGCACGGGCAAGTCTACTACACCACGTCGGCGACATCCCAGAAGGAGAGCCCGTCATGATCGGTAGGTTTCCCGTTGCCAATCATCCTGCAGTCGTGTTGTTTGATTCTGGTGCATCGCATTCCTTCATCAGTCGTACATTTGTCTCTAAGCATGAGATATCAATCGGGGAGTTGAAAGAAAGTTTCTGTATATTTTCGCCTGGAGGGCGTATAAGTACTAAGGAAGTGGTTCGCAATATACCGTGATGTTGGGGAAACACATATTTCCTACCACCATGATAGTGCTATGTGATCAGGAGATAGATGTCATTCTAGGCATGAATTGGATGTGCCAGTATAAGGCTATGATTGACATCCTGAATAGGGTTGTGAGAGTGGACATTCCCAACAGTACCTCCAAACTCCTTCTCCAACTCCCAATGCCTCAAAAACCAGCAGCCACACTTTTGAATACCACCTATGTTCTGGAAACCAGAGACATCCCCGTGGTCTGTGAATTCCCTGATGTTTTTCCAGAGGACTTACCTGGTCTGCCTCCTGACCGTGATGTTGAGTTTGCCATAGAGCTAAAGCCTGGGACTGCTCCTATATCCCGCAGAGCTTATCGAATGCCTCCCAGAGAGTTGGCGGAGCTGAAAACTCAGTTACAAGATTTGTTGGACAAGGGCTTCATTCGCCCAAGCTCGTCTCCTTGGGGCTGTCCTGCAATCTTTGTAAAGAAGAAAGACAAGAGTCTCAGGCTATGTGTTGATTATCGCCCACTCAATGAAGTCACCATCAAAAATAAATATCCCTTGCCTCGTATTGATCTTCTCTTTGACCAGTTAGCTGGAGCCAAAGTATTCTCCAAGATCGATCTCAGATCTGGCTACCACCAAATAAAGATACGTCCTGAAGATATTCCTAAAACAGCTTTCACCACCAGATACGGCCTATATGAGTACTTGGTCATGTCCTTCGGTTTGACCAATGCCCCTGCTCATTTCATGTACCTCATGAACTCTGTGTTCATGCCAGAGCTTGATAAATTCGTGGTCGTGTTCATTGACGACATCCTTGTCTACTCAAAAACCCCTGAAGATCATGCCGAACATCTTCGTATCGTTCTATCCCGTCTCAGAGATCATCAGCTTTATGCCAAGTTCAGTAAATGTGAGTTCTGGTTAGATCAGATACAGTTTCTTGGTCATGTCCTATCCGCTGAAGGTGTGTCAGTTGACCCTGGTAAAGTGGCAGACATTCTGGATTGGAAGCCACCTACCACTGTTCATCAAGTCCGCAGCTTTATGGGAATGGCTGGATATTATCGTCGATTCATTCCGGATTTCTCCAGAATCGCCAAGCCTATCACTGAGTTAGTAAGAATTCTGTGAAGTTTGTCTGGTCACCAGCCTGTGAGCAAGCCTTTCAAACTCTGAAGAAACTGTTAACTACATCACCAGTGCTAGCCCAGCCGAATTGAAAAACCCTTTGATGTCTTCTGTGATGCATCTGGTACTGGTTTGGGCTGTGTTTTGATGCAAGAAGGTCGAGTGATCGCATATGCCTCCCGACAGCTTAAGCGACATGAAGAGAATTATCCAACCCATGATCTTGAGTTAGCAGCAGTGGTGCATGCCTTAAAGATCTGGCGTCATTATCTGTTGGGCAGTACCTGTAATGTGTACACTGATCACAAAAGCCTGAAGTATATCTTCACTCAAGAGGAACTGAATATGAGGCAGAGAAGATGGCTTGAGTTAATTAAGGACTATGATCTTGAAGTGCATTACCATCCGGGTAAGGCGAATGTGGTTGCCGATGCGCTCAGTCGCAAGTCATATTGCAACTGTCTGATGATGAAACCCTATGATTCTTCTTTGTGTTATGAGCTGGAAAAGTTGAATATTGAAATGATTCCACAAGGAACTCTGAATAATATCAGAATAGAAACCCCTATCAAAGAGCAGATCATCGCTGCACAGAAAGATAACCCTGGAATCAAGCACATCATCGAAAAGGTCCAATCCGGAAAGGCTGATTGTTTCAGGATTGATGATACAGGAGTAGTATGGTTTAAGAATCGGTTAGTAGTTCCTAAAGTGCCTGAGTTAAGAAAGTTAATCCTTGATGAAGCACACTTGACTAGATTCTCCATCCACCCCGGCAGCAACAAGATGTACCAGGACTTGAAGCAAAGGTTCTGGTGGACAAAGATGAAGATTGAGATCGCCCGGTATGTCGCTCAGTGTGATACTTGCCAGAAAGTCAAAGCCGTGCACATGAGGCCCGGAGGAGAATTGCAACCTTTACCCTGTACCTGCTTGGAAATGGGACGATATCAGTATGGATTTTATCAATGGGCTACCAAAGACACCAAAAGGTTTTGATTCCATCTGGTGATCGTGGATCGCCTCACTAAGCAAGCTCATTTCCTGCCAGTCAAAACCAGCTACACCGTCCCCCCATATGCCACTTTGTACAAGAACCACATAGTGAAACTCCATGGCATACCCAAGACCATTGTCTCTGATCGTGGTACTCAGTTTGTCGCAAAGTTCTGGAAGCGTTCCATACCTCACTTGGAACCAAGCTCTTGCATAGTACAGCATATCATCCGCAAACATGGACAAACTGAGCGAGTCAACCAAGTGTTAGAGGATATGTTGAGAGCAGCGTGCTCTCACCTTCGCAGATACTTGGGATAACTGTTTGCCCTTGGCAGAATTCTCGTATATAACAGTTACCAGGAGAGCATCAAAATGGCACCCTTTGAAGCACTGTACTGTAACGGTCGCCGTTGTCGTACACCTCTCAGTTGTTCTGAACCTGAGAAAGAGAATTCTTTGGAGTTGACCTTGAAAGATATGGAGAAAGTCAAGCACATACAAGAGAATATGAAATTGCGCAATCTCGACGAAAGAGCTTGCTGACAAAAGACTCGACCTCTAAGTTTCAATCGGGATTTTGTGTACCTGAAAGTCTCACCCACCAAAGAGTCACTCTTTTTGGATTAAAGGGAAGAGTTAGCACCACGCTATATTGGTCCCTTTGAATTTTGGAACGTTGTGGCAAGTAGCTTACAACTAAGTTTGCCCGATCATCTTTCCGCCGTCCATAATGTGTTTCACGTCTCCCAACTCAAGAAGTGTCTCCGAGTACCCGAACACGTGGTGGAAGTTGAAGGTGTTGAATTAGAACCCGATCTGTCATCTCTGAATATCCAGTTCGTGTGTTGGATTACAAGGACCGTGTTACCCGGAGGACTACCACAAGATGGTACAAGGTCCAGTGGAACCAACACTCTGAAGAAGAAGCCACTTGGGAATCCGAAGACTTCTTAGCAAAGAGCTATCCCGACTTTCTCGATACTCTGTAGATATAAGGTTTTACCCTTGTCCTTCTTAAGACGCAGAATCTCGGGGCGAGATTTCTTTTAGGGGGGAAGGTTGTAACACCTCTGGTGTTTAATCTGTAATTAACCTGACATGTCATCATCATTAGTCATAATCATTCTTGTCATGCATTAATGTTTGTCTAGTGGTTGCTTGCCTTTACCTTTTCCTAAAAGGTATTTTGTGTGTAGTGATCCTTTTTCTAAAAACCCTAAAAGCCCAAATCTTCCTATAAGGGCAAAATGGTAATTTCAACTCTGTGCCTAGTCTTGTGTATTTCTTGTTCATTTAGTGTCTTGAAGCTTTGTTGTGTTGTTCAAAACCCAAAATCAAAAACAGATTTCAAATCCCTTTGAAAACCCTAATTCCAAACCCTGGTTTTTACCCCTCTTTTAATAATTCAAAACTATTCAAATTTGGAGTTGGTCCAAAAAGCAAAGTTGTAGATCTGTCAAGAGAAGCAACTTTTGTATTTACAAATTTTCAAGTTTCTATACAAAGTTTGAAGTATTTCAAATTCATTCAAATTCCAGTTTTGTCCCCTTTTCAGTTTTCAAAATTAATTCAAAAACTATGAGTTTCAGAAAAGTGTATATTAGCAATTATAGGTTTTGACAAAATGAAAACTTTCTTTTGCAGATTTCCAACTTTCAATGTAAAATCAAAAGTAATTTTGAATTTATTCAAATCCCAAAAGTGTCCCCTTTTCTGATTTCAAATGTGGTTCAAAAACTTTTTGGATTTTGAAAATGTTCATATTGACAAAGTTGTAGATCTCATTTTTATACACAACTTTGGTATTTTGAGTTTTTTTGCTGCTCAGTTCAATTTTTGGAGTAATTTGCAAAATACAGAAATCAGTTCAAAGTCAAACCCTAGACCTAGCCCTGTTCATCTTCAACCTAGAGCTACGGGGGGCCCCGGCCGTGGCCGAGCCGCCGCGCTGCGCGTGCCGCACGCCTGCCGCTCCTCGCCTGCCACCAGTCTGCCGCCGCTGACACCGTGCTCATTCCGCACCCGCACGCGAGCGCTGACCCTCTCTCCCCTCCCTCCCCCACTGCTCCCAGCGTCGACTCGCCGCCGCGTGGCCGTCGCCGGCGAACGCACACCCGGTCCCCTGCGCGCACGCCCGTCCTTCCGCCAGCGTGCAATCGATTGCGCACGCTTCGGCCAAGCTTATCCGCCTGCACGCGACGCTCATCCGTCCCCGAGCGCGGCTATAAAAGCACCCGCCGGCCGTCGTTCCTCCGCCACTCCGCCACGTCGCCAGCTCACTCCAGAGTCTCCGCCGCTCCACCACCTAGCCCAGAAGCTCCGCCTTGAGCTCGCGAAGCTTCCCAGCCCCTCAATTTTACCTCCGCCGCCTCCAATCGCCCGGCGTAACCCCATCTTCCAAACTCCGGCGAAACACCGGTGAGCTCGGTTTCGGGAAATTCCCACTCTCCGGCCATGATCATCTTTCTCGACCCCTGTGTCAGCTTCCTGTCTTCTTGCGGCTCTAACCGTGCCATTGTGACCTCGTGCGGTGCACAGGATCGCCGAGCGCCGCCGTGAACGCGCCCGTCGAGCTCCCTCCTTCGCCCTTGTTCCGTCCCGCCGAGCCTGCCTCCGACCCGTGGTAAGCACTCGAAGCCCCCGGTCTCTGCTTCCACTCCGCTTCGCCCGAGCCAGGCCTCGAGCAAGCACTCGCTCGAGCCAGGCCTCGAGCAGACACGTACCCTCGCCACTTCACCGAGCCCAGCCTCGGAGCAACTCACACACCCTCACCGCTTCGCCCGAGCCTAGCCTCGAGCGGACTCACGCACCCTCAGCTTCGCCGAGCCTAGTCTCGAGCAAGCATGCACCCTCCGCTTCGCCCGAGCCTCCCGGCCAGGCCTCGGACGAAACGATCGTTTTCCGTCTCGCCCGAGCCTCCCGGCCAGGCCTCGGACGAAACGATCGTTTTCCGTCTCGCCCGAGCCTCCCGGCCAGGCCTCGGACGGCCGTTGGTTTCCGCTTCGCCCGAGCCCTGCGAGGGAGGAGCACAGTGCTCTTTTCCTTTTTGAAAGTTTGAATAGTCTTGCTATTTCATCTTTTTGTATGATGATTCTGTGTTGCTCTCAAAATTCTGAAAATTTTACAGTTAACTCTTTATACCATGTAGTATTTTAGAAAAAAATGAAACTTGGACTTTGTGCAAAAATTTGAAATGAAAAATCTCCCTTTTAATTAAGAAATGAATGGTTTTAGATTTTTAGAAAAACATGTGTAGCTCCAAAAATCATGAGATAATTTTTATGTGCTAGTTATGTCATGCTTAGTCTCTGGTAGATTTTTGAGGCCTTTTGGAGTAACTTCATAAAATGACCTTTTTATATAATTAGGAAAAATAAAAAAAATCAAGTAGAGTTCATGTTGTATGCCCTGTGTTGCATTGTTCATGCTAGCATACTCATGTGCATACATCATTGCATCCGTATAGTGACCGAAGGAGAAGGAATCAAAGTCGAGGCAGCCGCTGACGAACCTACCCCTGAGGCTACCCCGAGCTCCGACACCTGCACTGCCGACCCCGAGTCTGTCCTTTTTTGCTCTTCAAGGCAAGCCCCGGTGCATTTAACCCCTTTCCTTGAATTTATAAAATGATTTCCTTAAATGCTTTTGAGTTAAATTATTGCATTAGGTTTATAGGAGTTGTGTGCTATCCTAATTGATGCACTATCCACCTTGACCACTGATACACCCGATACCTGCTTTTCAAAAGTATTTGAAAAATGCTTAGCAATGCTTATTGAATTAGACTTTGCAATAAATGTCATTTTTAAAAGTGTGATCACTGAAAGAATCTTTATGGGAATTTGGCTTTACTTCCCGTTCGATGACTGCTTGCCTAGCTAGCATGTGGTCATTGTCGAGAAGAGGTTGTCCGCGCGTACGGTGCCGTCATGTTTGTAGTCCGGGACTCAACAGTTGACACCGACCGGGACAGGGTTGAAAAACCGACAGGACCTGTACTCTTGGGTTAGAGTCCCGAGGTGCTTGTTGCTGACGGAAAAACTTTAGGGACCATCCGTATGGGGGCCTGCTGGTCAAGACTTGTAACTATTCACATACTTCGGAAAGCTCTGGCTCCGAGGAATCCTTTATTGGACCGACAACCGCGCACTGGGAGTGGAGAGATGGCGGAAGTAGCATGTACCCACGTGGTCGTCGTACCTGGATAGGAGTGGTGTACTGTACTTCCGGGTGGCGTAGGACCGGGCCCAATCTTGGAGGAATCGTGGTAGACGAGTTGGCATATGCAAGCTTGGGTGCTACATATGCAGTGTGGATAGGGATCCTCAGCTGAGTATTATTTATCCGGATTAACGTTGCTCCTCGGTTATGGAGACTTGGTCACTGACTGTCAACGGAGAGTGGTTCTCAACTAGGAATGTTTGAAATGTAAAATGAATCAGGAACGATGAAGAATTGAGGAATACTGAATCTTTCCAAAATAAAATAAGGTTTACAAAATGCTTTTCTGCAAAATACCTGATCTTGCTTAAGCCTTACCTTGACTACCCTAAGCCTCTCATTCCTGAGTCTTCTCCCTTTTCTTTAGTCGGGTAAGTCTTGTTGAGTACCCCAGTACTCAGGGTTTGTTACCCATGCTGCAGGTATGACTGAGACCCCGATGTGTCTTGCGCCCTGCTGCATGACCATCGTCCAGGAAGAGGCCGATGAGGCCGAAGAATAGTTGTGCACCCTCGGGCTGGGTGATTATCAGTATCTTTATTTTGTTGTACTCTCCGCTACGTTGCCTTTGTCTATTTCTATTATCAGAACTTGGTTTGTAATAACTGCACCTTAATTTCTATTTGGACCCTGCTTTGTAAAACTAATGTTATTTAAGTCTTCCGCTCTTTATTCCGATGTTATTTGTAAAAGTATGCAATGCTGTACCCGAAATGTTGTGAGATGATCCTGCGGACATTGGGCACTGATGTAGCCCGGTGGCGAACAGGTCTTAATCACATGGAACATGGGTTCGGCTGTCAGAGTTGACAGGGACACGTGGGCCATGAGATTAGGGCCGTTCCGTCACACCGTATGAGGAAGGATTACGACCAAGCCAAGTGGTGGAGCTAGCTAGGCGACAACCATGGAAGATGGTGTTGGCCATATGCAACTCAAGTGATCAAGTGCTCTACCCTTGATGAATTGCAAAGAAGAGAGAAAGAGATGTAGCAAGAGGCCCGAAGACAGAGGTATAACCTATAGGGCTCTTTGTTTTAGTGATCAGACACTTAGCGAGTGTGATCACATTTAGGATACATAGTCGTACTATTAAGAGGAGATTATTCACGGCTTATGCGGTGTTCAAGTGCCTAGGTGTTCTCTAACATATCGATACTATAGACCTAGTGAGTGACTAACTAAACCCTTGGTAAATGCTTTGAAAAATGCTAACACACGTGCACAAGTGCTGAAACACTTTGGTGTTGGCACATGGGAGCAAGGGTAGAAGTTAGAGATGAAAAGTTGTCAAGTTAGGGGCATCGGACGCTGGCGTCGGCAGCATCGGACGCTGGCCGAGCGTCCGATGGCAAACCCTAACTGTTGTCAGAAGTCGAGGTAGCATCGGACGCTGGCAACGGACGCAGGCGAAACACGTTGCAGAGTCCGATGGTCATGACGTGGCGCGAGCTAGTTTTCCAGGGCATCGGACGCTGGCCTGCGTCCGATGCAGGACCATCGGACGCGTCCGATGCATTTTGGTCCTCTCTGGAACTCTCTGCATGGTCATCGGACGCTGGGTTGAGCGTCTGATGTGATAGTGCCGGAGCGTCCGGTGTGACACAGAAAAGTGTTGTATTGAGCAGAGGCATCGGAGCGTCCGATGCTAGGCATCGGTGCGTCCGATGCCACTTTAACCAGCGCGGGAAGGAATGTGACCGTTTGGATCTAACTGGCTGAATTCATAGCAGAGGGACACGTGGTGCTCATCGGAGCATCGGACGCTGGGGCAGCGTCCGATGGCCCCGACACCGGCGCGTTCGATGGTCCTGTTT
Source organism: Coix lacryma-jobi var. lacryma-jobi (assembly GCA_009763385.1). Taxonomy (NCBI): domain Eukaryota; kingdom Viridiplantae; phylum Streptophyta; class Magnoliopsida; order Poales; family Poaceae; genus Coix; species Coix lacryma-jobi. Next base: position 164,528,433 of record CM019823.1, on the reverse strand, counting down.
CGGGTCCAACGGCTAGGCCGACTTGTGTGGCCTATTTAAGGGGCTTGGCCGGCTTGCTAGGTTTCTCTCTTGCACATTTTGATTCCTAAGCATTCTAGTGAGCCTTGGCAAGGCCTCCCAACTCATCTCCCAAGTTGATTTGATCAAACCAAGTGAGATTGAGTGATCTAGTGCGTGATTTGAAAGAGTTCAATCTAGTGGCACTAGTTCTTCGCATCAGCATTGAGTTTTCTTGTTACTCTTGGCATTTGCCGGTGCCTAGACGGCTTGGAGGTGTTGAGGTGGTTGTTGGCAAGATTGGTGATTGTTCTTGGCCACCACCGATCGTGATTGTGAGAGGTCTTTGGAGCCTCACCTCGCCGGAGCGGCAAGAGATCCTTAGTGGATTGCTCGTGTCATTGAGCTACCTCACTAGTGGTAGACTCTTGTGGCGCTCTTTGTGAGCTTGGCTTTGCGCCGATTAGCCACCGAGTCACCTAGTGTTGGTCGACACAACGGGGAGTAGCGTGCCGGCAAGCACGTGAACCTCGGGATAAATCTTTGTCTCCCGAGTGCTTATTGTGGTTGTCTTCATCTTCACATCTTTGGTGATTGGCTTCACAAGTGGATTTCATTGGTGATTGGTTCTCTTCTCTAGACGATCCGAAGGCTCGGTGAAACCCCCTCTATCTAGCTTATTACCTTTGTGTATTTCTTTTGAGCAATTCTATTCTCTTGTGTAGATAATATCATTTGTTGTTCATCACTTGCTATATTCCTTGTGTAGCTAGTTGTGATTAGCTTGCTTAGTCTATCTATTGCACACACTTGTCTCATATACTATTGATCTATCATACTTGTACTAGAGCTAGATTATTTATACCGCACTTGATACTAGCTCTAGTTGATTGTGTGACTTAGAAATATTAGGTAGATTTGTTGGTTAGGTGGCTTGCAACACACTATTAGGCTAGCGCAAAGAGCTTCGCCATTTGTTATACTAATAGTGTTTGCCTAAATAATTTTGTAGATTTTTAATTAGGCTATTCACCCCCTCTAGCCAATTGGGACCTTTCACATCCACCAGGTAATATTAGTATAAGTAGTGATCGTAGTAGTAGCTATAGTGTTCGTAGTAGTAAACTTCGGTAATACACATATGTATTGTAAAGATATATGTCGTTGTCGACCGTTAAGATATATGTCAGCCACAGTTTCGTTGATATGTTCGTGTGTTGTTCATGTGCATTAATGAGGCCAACTTCGGGTACGCTTTCGTCAACATCACATCATCATCTACGACAAGGGAGCTCTAGTTCTTCTGTAGATTTATGTGAAGTCTTTCTGAATTTATAAGCAATCGTACTCCAACCTCACCCTATCTGTCATGTTTTTCTCGTTTTCGATGAAACAGTGCTCGTCGGGGATGTTCATCGGTTCTCATTCTGTCATAATTCATATCTCACTGAAGAGAATTGATGAACATCCCTGACGAACACTGCTTCATTGAGAACGGTAAATTCACGATAGGCGGGGTGATGTTGGAATACGATCGCCTATAAATCAACATAAACTTCAGATAAAATATGTAGAAATACTAGATGTACCTGAAAGCCCTAGTTGGTTTTGGTTAATTGATGAAACCTATTTGGTCTAATCCTATTGCTAAGCATGTGTGTAGCTTATAGGAGAGGATTGTGACCAAGCCAAGTGGTGGAGCTAGCAAGGTGGCAACCATGAAGGATGGTGATGGCCATATGCAACACAAGTGATCAAGTGCTCTACCATTGGCGAAATGAAGAAGAGAAGTGATGGAGCAAAAAGGCCCGAAGGCAAAGGTATAATCTATAGGGCTCTTTGTTTTGGTGATCAAGACACTTAGCGAGTGTAATCACATTTAGGATACAAAGCTGTACTCTTAAGAGGAGATAATTCACGGCTTATGCGGTGTTCAAGTGCCACTAGGTGTTCTCTAACTTTTGATGCTATAGACCTAGTGAGTGACTAACAAAAACCCCTTGGAAAATGCTTTGCAAAATGCTAACACACTTGCATATAATGATGTACACTTGGTGGTGTTGGCACTTTTGGGATAAGAGGGTGTTCCGGAGTTGTGGAGAAGTGGGAGAAACTAGTGTATAGTTCTTCTCCCTCCTGCCGAGCTTGCGAGGCAGATTTAGCGTTTTCCGGAAGAGAAGTAGTGTGTTCGAAAGCATCGGACGCTAGTCCGAGGGACATCAAACGCTGGGCTGAGCGTCCGACGGTAAACCCTAGTTTTCTGACAAATGTTAAACGAGCATCGGACGCTGGCAACGAACGCTGAGGAAACACTGTTGCAGAGTCCGATGCAGGTGACGTGGCGCGAGCTTATTTTCTAGTGAGCATCAGACACTGGCCTGCGTCCGATGCCAATCCATCGGACGCGTTCGATGTGATTTGACCCTCTCTAGAACCTCTCTGCATGGTCATCGGACGCAGGGATTGAGCGTCCGATGTGTGGTGCTTGCGCGTCCGATGTGGCGCAGAAAAGAGCTAAATCGAGCAGTGGCATCGGAGCGTCGATGCCTGGCATCGGCGCGTCCGATGTCACATTAACTGAGGCATTAAGGGTCTTGACCGTTGGGATCTAATAGACTGAATTTATATCAAGGGGACACGTGGCTCCATCTGGAGCATCAGACGCTGGGGCAACGTCCGATGGTTGAGCATCGGTGCGCTGATGCCCCCGATTGTGGCCCAATGGCTAGGCCATTTTGGGTGATCTATTTAAGTGGTTTGCCGGCTCACTTGGTTTCCCTCTTGCACTTTCTGATTCCTAAGCATATTAGTGAGCTTTGACAAGCCTCCCAACTCATCTCCCAAGTTGATTTGATCAAACCAAGTGAGATTGAGTGATCTAGTGCGTGATTTGAAAGAGTTCAATCTAGTGGCACTAGTCCTTCACATCGGCTTTGAGTTTTTGTTACTCTTGGCATTTGTCGGTGCCTAGACGGCTTGGAGGCGTTGTTGGCAAGAGAAGATTGTTCTTGGCCACCACCGATTGTGATTGTGAGAGGTTTGAGCCTCACCTCGCCGAGCGGCAAGAGACATCCTTAGTGGATTGCTCGTGTCATTGAGCTACCTCACTATTGGTACATTCTTGTGGTGCTCTTTGTGAGTTTGGCTTTGTGCCAATTAGCCACCCGCGGGTCACCTAGTGTTGGTCGACACAACGGGGAGTAGCGTGCCGGCAAGCACGTGAACCTCGCTATAAATCTTGGTGTCCCATGTGCTTATTGTAATTGCGCACTCATCTTGTGATTGGTCTTCACATTCATATTCTCGGTGATTGGCATCACAAGTGGATTTCACCGGTGATTGACTCTCTACTAGACGATCCGAAGGCTCGGTGAAACCACTTCTATCTAGCTCATTTACTTTTTGTATTTACTTTGAGCAATTCATTCATATAGATACTATCACTTGTTGTATATCTTTTGTCATATACCTTGTGTAGTTAATTATTCTAGCTAGATTAGTTTATCAATTGTACACACTTGTCTCATATACATTGTTTGTGTATCATTCTTGTGCTAGAGCTAGATTGTATTACTCCCCGCATTTGATACTAGCTCAAATTGTTTGTGTGGCATAGTTTCTATTAGGTAGAATTGTTGGATAGGTGGCTTGCAACACACACTATTAGGCTAGCGCAAAAAGCTTTGCCATTTGTTATACTAATAGTGTTTTCTAAATGATTTTTGTAGATTTTTAATTAGGCTATTCACCCCCCTTTAGCCAATTTAGACCTTTCAGTACCTTATCAACGACAATGGCGTGACGTTACGAAAGCATACTCGAAGTTGGCCTCATTAATGCACTTGAACAACACAGGAACATATAAACAAAATGATTCCCGTCCGACATATATTACAGTCAAAAATGATATATATATTTACAGTCTATACGCGGAGTACTATTACCAAAATTATTATTACAAACACTATAACTACTACTACTGTGATAAAACGACCACTACTTCTACTATAATTATTTGGTAAATTTGTACCTTTTGCCGTAACGGTCAAGTTAGGCTACCAAGGCCTTGATGAGTCGGTGTAGTAGCCGCGTTGATTAGAGACCTTTACTCTCAAACTCTTAAAATTAACAATATTTGTAAACTATATTGATTTTTATAAAAAGAAAGGACTCACGATTAAATAGTCTTTTTTTTCATATAATACCCATTTTTAAATTGCTTACATGCTACATTGCTAATAAACCATAAAAATTCAAAAGAAATTCAATTTTGTTGGACTCCATATAAGTAGATCTACAAGTGAATATATAATATAAATATACTTTAGAACAAAGTTTTTGTTGTAGATTAGAATCTATGCTTCTGTAATTAATTAGAATAATTCATAGATGTATTTTTTTCATCCAATTGTGGTCAATTTTTTTATTGTGGACTAACTGTTGTATGCTTGACATGTAGTAAAAATTTCGTACTCATTGAATCAGGTATAACTTAGGTATAGATTTATTTAGCTTTATTTTAAGTTACATCTAAATAAATTTATAGCTAAGTTATACATGATCTAATTAATATAAAGTTTTTACTACTGTGCAAGGATATAATAATTAGCTCACCACAAAAAATTCACCGCAATTGGATGAAAGAAACTGCAACTATGAATTATTTTAATTAATTACAAAAAGCATAGATCTAAATCTACAACAAAAACTTTATTCTAAAATATATTATATTACATGTTCATTGTGTAGATCTACTTATGTGGAGTCCAACAAAAATATATTTTCTATTTTATGATTTTTCTATGATTTACTATGATTTTTTAAAGATTCAACTAAAATAAATAAAAAAGAAAAAGACAAAACCACGTTACTGTAGCAAGATCACCGTCTAAAACCGTCCAGGGGGGTTATTTGACCGGTTTTGGAAAGTTCATGAGGTAAAATATGTGATTTTATAGTTTGAGGGGTTAAGTATTCGATGTTTAATAGTTGAAGGGGTTATATAGACATTTTTTTTTCTCTCTCTGTATATATATAGCTCACGCGAGAGACAAAGAGGGTTGTCTGTTTTTCTCTTCACCTCATCACCCCTCTCCACACCAACACGCCACACAACAAGTAGATTGGGAGAGGAAGGGCCTGTTGGGTTTAGATTGGTTAGAGATCTGAATGATTTGTCTTCTAAAAATTTTTATCTGATAGTTGTCTGAGGTTTTAATAAAACTTGTCTCGCGAGCCAAGTAGCGAGATAATCTATTTAGTTAGAAACCTGTGCCTGAAAAAATCAATAAAGAGAGAATACATTTATTATGTATACAACTAATATGATTAGAGTTATATACACCATACTAATATGCTACAATATAAATCAACAATTTTTATGTATAAATAATATACATAAAAATATAATTATATTTTAGTATTTTATTTATTAACAATTCATGCAGATAATTATGGAATATAAAGAAATTAAACATAGCAAAGACACCGGGATAAGCGATGTTGAGTAATAGAAAATAAAACAAAAGAACAAAATACATCATTTCACCAAAAACCTAAAAAAAATAAAAATAAAAGATAGAAGAGACATAACTATACTACTGTATTCTTTCTAGGAGGTGGTTTATACTACTGTATTCTTTTTATGAGGTGGTTTTGCAACAAAAGAGTGGTTTGAGAATTATGCTAAAAAAAGATCCAATTCAAGAGATGTGTGTGAGATTTTCACCTTTTCGTTTTAACTCTACCTGTTAAGTAGACTTTGTGGAGTTATTCTTTTACATGAGGAGAAATTTAGATGAAATCTTGTCTTAAAAAGAATGAGATTAGATTTGGATGTGATAACACTTTTGACTTGATCAGGCCGGGTGGAACGCTAAACCGTTCACAAATTTTTCATTATATATATATATATATGATCAATCCATGTGAGAAGCCTCGTACAACCATGTTAACGCTCGTGCTGGTAATGATAATCTGATTTTGAACATGTTGCATGTTATGTACAACTCCCTTCTGCCACCACCCGGATGAGTGTGTATCGACGAAGTTGTCAATAGAAGGCCTCTTATGAGCATGATGCTTGATGAACTGGTTTTCCCATATCTTCCAGCTATTTACAAAGTTACAGGATGTTGAGGAAGGCTGCTTCAGATTTGTCACACTTCATTTGTGGCATCCCCTACTAAGAAAGTAATTGAGACAAAGTAATCGAGACATTATCTGTTCGATAAGAGGTATATATACATGTTTTTCGCTGCACTAATTCAATGAGTAGTTAGGAATTAGGATATTTGGTTTTTTTATTCTTTTGAACAAGTTATGAAGATGAGGAGAGTTATTGAAAGTACCGATTATGTGCTCCTAATGGACCCACCACCTCTGACTCAGTACACTCGGTTTACCTAGTTGACTGATAATCTAGATGAACTTTGTTTAAAGTCAATAATGAGGCTTCTCCACCAACCGATAAGATATCTATCTTCTGTAACCTTATCCAATTTCAGGTTGTTAATTTGAGATTGCTAATTGTCTGCTGATGTTTCATTTTTTCTAAAACAGAGCGGACTACTGCGTGTTTTTTTTGCAAGTCGGTTGGTTAATGCACTGCTACTGCTAGTTGTTTGGTTAATACACTGCTACTGCCATACCTTTTGAGTTTTAGTTTGAAATTTGTTGATTTGAGAACTGTGGTTTGAACTGCAATTGGGGAATCGCACCGAAGCCATCGACGTTGCATGCCTTCTTCGCGCGTGGCTGTCTCAGGGGGTGTTTGGTTGAGCTGTGACTTTTGCAAAAGTAGTTGTGAGCTGTGTCTTTTCAAAAAGTAGCTTTAAAAAAGTAGCTGTGAGACACTCAAAAGCCCCTTTGGTTCTATCACCTGTGGCTTCCAAAATATTCCTCTCACTTACGATTGGGACCCGTTCGTCAGCCCTTTTATTTATCTTCTTCCCGTGACCGCTGAGTGGAGGGAGCTCATCCATGGTGGATGGGACTCGCCGACTGTCGCTGGAGCAGGGCCGCGCGCCTTGAGGAACGAGGAGCTCGCGTCAGGGCGGCTCGCGGCGGAGCCAGCTCGCGCGGCGGAGCCCGCTCGCGGCGTCTCGCGGCGGAGCCTGCTCGCAGTGGCTCGTGGCGGAGCCTGCTCGCGTGGCGGAGCCCACTCGCGGTGGCTCACGACGGTTCATGGCGGCGTCCGCTCGCGTGGCGGCTCGTGGCGGAGCCTGCTCACGAGGCGCTCGCTCGCACGACGGAGCCTGCTCGCGGCGGCGGCGCGCGACGACACGCGACGGTTCATGGCGGCTGCCGCTCGCCCGGCGGCTCGCGGCGAAGCTCGCTCACGGCGTCGCGCACCGGCTATCGCTGCCCGACATTTGGTGGAGGTCAGGGAGTGCGGACGGGGGCTCGCCGAAGTGCAGACGGAGGCTCGCCGGAGTGGAGGTCGGACCTCTGCATCACGACGGAAGAACGAAAGAAGTCTGGATGAAAAAATAGATCGAACGGATACGTACATGAGCAGTGGCAGGTGGTTAATTTTTTACCCCAAAACCACTAAAAGCAGGGGATTAAGTGCTTTTGGATTTGTACTTAAAAAACTGCTTTTGGATAAAAGCACTTGTAGTTTTTGAGTTATTTTTGTTAGCTTTTGACTTTTGCAAAAATAAAAGCACGGTGAAAAGCTCCAAAGGGGCCTCAGGCTGCCGCGCCCACCCGGCCCCAAAACATCCCAAAACATTCGGCGGCCGAGTCAACCGAGAAAATTAACACGAGCCGTCCACCCACCCTTTCCCTTCCCCGCCTTCCCCTCGCGTCTTCGGCTCCACCAATTGCTCTCGCGTCAGTGGAAGGGAAAAACCAAGGGGGAGGGAGGGGGAGGGAGGAGCGCATCTCCGCCCCGCCCGCGTCGCCGTCCCCCGATCCGCCACATGATCTGACACAGCATTGCCGCCGCGGTGACCCCTCCCGCCCCCGGAATGGAGGCGCTCAACGAGCTCTGCGACCTGGTGGCCGCGCACCCGGATCTCCTCCTCGCCGACAAGCTCGCATGGCTCTCCTCCCGCTGCGCCGCCGCCCCGGCTGCCGCAGCCCCGCAGCGTGCGTCGAGGGCGCACCTCCACTCGCTCCTCGCGTTGGCGCGCCTCCTCCCGGCGGGCGGCGCCGGTGCCGGAAGCGATGCGGCGCCCCCGGCCCCACTCCTATCCTTCCTCGCGTCCCACGCCTTTCTATCGCCGGCCTTCTGGCCCCAATCCTTCGCCCCGGCGCCGTTCCTCGCTAGGCTCCTCCCGCTCCTCGCCGCGGCCCCATCCTCCCCCGCCCTTTCTTCTGCGCTCTCCGCCGCCGTCCTCGCCGCGCTCGACGTCGCCGACCCGGACTCCGCGCCGCTCGCCCGCGCGTTCCTCTCTGCCGCCGCCGCCGCGGCACCCCTGCCGCTCCTCCCTGCGGATGCCGCGCCCATCGCTGCCCGTCTGCTCCTCGAGTTTCCTGGCTCCGAGGAGGCGCCGACCAGGGCTAAGGGGAAGGGGGAGGACGCCGCGAGCGAGGAGAATGGAGGGGTAAAGGAGGTGGTGCGGAGGTTCGAGGAGGAGGAGGTCGATGAGTTGGAGCGGAAGGAAGTCGCATTCAGGCTGATCGTACATATGCTTGGGGGCGAGGGTGGGCTTGAGACCGAGCAGATTGGGAAGGTCAGGAATGCTGCTGCACGGCAGGTCCGATCACTCACGGATTTCCTCAAGGTGAGATTCTTCCCTTCGTTTGTGCCTCTTTGTGTTGATGCTTGTTGTGCTTTGATCATTGTTGTGGTGATGGCATGCAGATTAGAAAGCGGGACTGGAGGGAGCAGGGTGCACAGCTCAGGGCAAGGATAAACACCAAATTGATGTGTTGCCAAGCTGCAGTGGTGGTGCTAGTGCGAAGCGTTTCCACCATGGACACTGATAGCAAGTCTTCTAAGGATATGCTCCAGCAGACTCTAGCTTGGTTCATCGATGCTACCAAGTCATGCATCCTGTCATCCTGGCGGAAACTGAAGATATGTGAGGACCTATTTTGTACACTACTCAATGGGATCAGCCAGATAACTGTCTCACGCGGGGGCCAACTCCTGCCGGTGCTTTTGATTCCCTTAAAACCGCTTGTTGTGAGCACGTGTTCGCAGGCATGTGTCTTGCTTGGACTAAAGAAACTTCTGTGCTCATGGAGTGTGGTTTAATATGAAACCATTATTTTGATGCAGGCTGACATGGCAGGCAGTAGTCCTGGGGCTCTATTTGAAGCAGTGGTGAAGTTGAGCTGTGAGATCATAGAGTTTGGCTGGACAAAGGATAGGGCCCTTGTTGACACATTCGTTATGCGTTTAGCTGCTTATGTTCGTGAGCGGAATGATTATGAGGAGGAGGTATTCCCCTTTTCTCTTATTACTTATTAGTTAGCTCATGGAATTTTTGTGGTCTAGGAAGAGTTGCTGTGAGTCTGTGACCCAGAATCTTTTTTGTACCATATATTATGGCAGCACCCACAAATCAACGTAACTAGATGTTGCTCTTGCACATTTTGTGAAATATTTTTCTCGGTGCAATCCCAGTCAATGTTTCATTTTTAGGCTTGCCATAGCGTGTACGAGATCTGGCTTGTAGGGTGTATTTACAACAACACTTTGTTATATCAAGAGCCTTGAGTGGTTATTATAGAACATCCGATTTTAAGCAGGGTTGTTCTGATAGGTGCAAAGTTTTCGTGTGAATGGATAGATGGACCAACTCAAGATGGGGATGGTTGAACCATGGTCTGAACTGATGCCGATCCATCTATCCATTTAACATATGCCGGAGCTGTGGTTAATCCATTTTAAATTGTTTGCTCGCCCCGCCTGCCCCGATGGATTCAGTGGGTCGACCCAACAATTCATTTATGCCCAGGCTGCTCTGATATACACTAACACTAGCATGTGTTCATCGGTCCAACGATTGGTGGCATGTTTCTGCCTGGAAGCGACCGACCAGCGGCATGAACAACAAAACGTGACCACTGTCATGTTCGTGGGGAGGTTCGGTAGGGGCGCTTCCGTCCGCAGCACATCGCTAGCCTGCCTGATGGTGGGCTTTAGGGCGCTGTCAGGGTGCGCGCACTAGAGCACGGTGACCATGGCGCGCGCCACTTCCTCGCCGCAGCCGTCGAGCTCTCCGTTCAGCCATGCGTCGGCGGCATTGAGGATCCTCCCTTGTCCGTAGAGCCCCCAGACCCACTACACCAGGTGCACGGTGGCGTACTCCTCGGTATCCTGTAGGGCCACGATCTGGCGGCGGCCGGTGGCGATCTCGAGCATGGCGACGCCGAAGCTATAGACGTCAGACAAAGTGCTGGCGCTGCTGATTCTTAGCCGGTCACAACAATTCTGAAGGAGACGACGACGTCGTAGATTGTGGGGGCGGCAACTGGCGGCGGCTCACCGTCACACGGGTGAGATGTTACTAACCTGGGAATTAGAGACTCTAATGTTATTCCATTAGTGGAGATAACTATATATAGGAGCCACATGGGCCATATGGGCCTATAGTAGATGGGCCTTCATATACTTCATATACTTAACACCCCCCTTCAAACTCAAGGTGGAAGCGGAGGATTTGACGCATTGAGTTTGATCAAGTGAAGCCGATGCTGCTCTCGAGTTTGTGCTTTAGTGAAAAAGTCAGCCAACTGCAACTCTGAAGGCACATACTGGAGAGCAATAGTTTTCTGATGACAATGTGACCGAGTAAAGAATGCATCCACACCAATATGCTTTGTAAGTTCATGCTTCACAGGATCATTGGCAATTTGTATGGCGCCGGTATTATCACAGATAAGAGGAGTGGCAACATCACAAGCAATGCCAAAATCAGCCAGCAACCATCGAAGCCATACAATCTCGGCAGTAGTTGTAGCTAGTGCTCGAAGTTCTGCCTCTGTACTGGAGCGAGAGACAACTGCTTGCTTCTTGGACTTCCATGCAATAGGAGAGGACCCAAGAAGAATGCAATATCCAGTGATGGAGCGTCGATCTGTAGGGTCACTCGCCCAAGTGGAGTCTGAGTAAGCATGAAGCTTAAGCGGACTATTATGAGCATAGAATAAGCTTTGAGATGATGTCCCTCATAAGTAACGCAACACGCGAAGTAAGTGTCCAAAATGAACCGAAGTTGGGGCACACACAAACTTAAAATATGAACTGCATGAGAAATATCAGGCCTAGTAACAGTGAGATAGACAAGGCTGCCCACAATATGCCGATATCTGGAGGGATCCTCAAGAAGGACACCATCAGTGGGACGAAGCTGCAAGTGAAGATCCATCGGTGTGGCAGCTATCCGATTGTCAGTAATACCAGAGCGAGCAATGAGGTCTTGTATGTACTTGGACTGAGAGAGATAAAATCCCTGTGCAGAGTGCAAGATCTCAATCCCTAAGAAATAACTGAGGGGACCTAAATCATACTCCCTCTGTCCCAGAAAGCATGTCGTCGTAGTGTTTAAAATTTGTCCCGGAATGAAAGTCGTTGTAGAGTTTGCAGCTATTGCCGCAGCCTAGTTTTAGCAACAGTCAGGCGCACCAGCAGGCTTTGTCCCCTCCACAGTCATTCGTGTATGTGTAGCGTGCAATTTACAACAATATTTAATGTAGTTCATTTTGTTTGCACACGTAGGGGTAATGCAGACTAACTGCCATCTCCTTGGTACTCCCCTCAGGCTGTAAAACGACATGTATTCTGGGACGGAGGGAGTACATCTGCAACTGATTGCCAAGTTGCCTCTTCACATGAGAAATATGGTCTGCATCATCTCCCGTAATCAGCATATCATCAACATATAAAAGCAGCAAAGTGCGGCCACGTGGAGAGGTGAATAAACAAAGCTGGATCATGAGCGCTAGCTTTAAAACCAGCAGCCTGGATCACAGATACAAACCTCTCAAACCAAGCACGAGGAGCCTGTTTAAGACCATATAAAGCCCAGCGAAGACGACAGACATACTCTGGAGGAGCATCAACACCTGGAGGTGGTTGCATATAAACCTCTTCATTCAAATCACCATGAAGAAAAGCATTTTTGACATCCATCTGAGAGATAGTCCATGAAGAGGTAGCAGCTACTGCAATCAATGTACGAACAGTAGTCATATGGGCAACAGGAGCAAAAGTCTCATCATAATCTCGACCCTGAGTCTGCTGAAAACCTCTAGCAACAAGACGAGCTTTATATCGCTCAATAGAACCATCCGACTTAGCTTTAACTTTATATACCCACTTAGATGTGATAGGCACAACATGAGATGGTAATGGAACAAGATCCCATGTCCCAGTACGATCTAGGGCAGCAAGCTCCTCAGACATAGCCAGCTGCCATTCTGGAATACAAGCAGCTTCCTGATAAGTAGATGGCTCATCAACAATAGCATTCACATGAGGAAAACCATACTTTGCTTCAGGACGAATGGTGCTACAATCGCGAAGATTATATCGTGAACCAATCTGTAACTCATCAGAAACAATAGGTGACTCATCAATAGTATTATTAGAATCATCAGTAGTGATGTCATCAGGACTGGCCGAGTTGGGAGAACTAGATGGAAGAATAGTGGCGTCTTTTGGACGACGATGGAAAACACGTGTGATAGGTGGTTTAGAAAAAGTGTGCGAAGGCGGAGGCGGAGGTGGAGGTATAGGTGGGACAGGCGAAGTAGGAATGACTGTAAGGGGAGGCGAAGATGTGCTAACATCATCAGTGTAGGAAATAGATGGAAGACCCAAAAAAGATGTAGACTCTGTGGGTGAATACGATGAGTGAGTAGAGGGGTTATAAAAGAAGGGACGATCCTCAACAAAAGTCACATCACGAGAGATACGGATGCGACGAGAAGAGGGATCATAACATCGATAACCTTTATGCTCAAGACTGTATCAAGACTGTACCCCAGAAAGACACTCAACAGATTGTGCACTCAATTTAGTGCGCTCACGAGGTGCAAGCAAAACATAGCATGTACATCCAAAAACTCGAAGATGGTCATATCGAGGAGGAGTACCAAAAAGTACTTCACGTGGACATTTTCCACAGTTTAGAAGACGGTTGTCTATTGATGAGATAGACAACAGTAGAAACAGCTTCGCCCCAAAAATGAGAAGGAACAAAAGATGAAATCAGAAGAGTACGGGCTGTCTCTATAATATGTCGGTGTTTACGTTCAGCAACACCATTCTGAGCATGAGCGCCAGGACAAGAAAGCTGAGGAAGAGTGCCTTCTGAAGACAAGTACTGGCGAAAAACATCAGACAAGTACTCACCACCAGAGTCAGAGCGAAAAACTCTAATAGGAGTAGAAAATTGTGTGTGAACCATGCGAGCAAAAGACTGGTAAATAGAACACAGCTGAGAATGGCGTTTCATAAAATAAACCCATGTATAGCGAGAATGGTTATCAATAAAAATAACATAATATTTGTGGCTACCCTTAGTAGCAAAAGGTGCAGGACCCCATACATCTGAATGAATAAGATCAAAAGGCCTAACAGAACAAGAAGCACTAGATAAATATGGAAGTTGTATTTGTTTTCCCAGCTTACAACCCTTACAATGAAAATGAGACTCAATAGATGTATGACCTAAACGCCCTGTATTTATTAATGATGACAAACGCGACCCGCAAAGATGACCGAGACGATGATGCCATTTAGCAAAAGAAGATGCAGAAGGCGATGCAGCGGATGACACATGACCAGGAGACCCAACGGAAGAAGGAAGCCGCAAGGTGTCCAAGACGTAGAGGCTAGAAGCATCTTTACGGCGATGGCCAGTCCCAATCACTCGTCCACTGCGATGATCTTGAATAAAACAAGATGAGTCATCAAAACCAACAAAGCAATTTTGGTCGGTAACTTGACCAACCGAAAGGAGATTCATAGACAATTGTGGCACAAAAGAAACATTGGGAACATCAAAATTAGTATTGCAAACAAAGTTCCGCTAGGCGCTTGCCTAGGCGCGATTAAGCGCGAGTCGGAGGGTGCCCGCCTCGCCTATGGGGGTAGGCGGAACCCTAGGCGCCGGCAGCTCGTCGGCGGCGGCCGGTGGGGGGTGGAGAAGCTTCGGACGATGCGACATCGAGCGCCAGCGCCGGCGGAGGAGGAGGCGCTGGAGGCGGCGGAGGAAGAGACGGGCGGTGGTGGAGGCGGCGGGGAGGAGACCGACGGCGGCGTGCAGCGTGCGGCTAGCGGTTGGGAGTTGTGGGCGCGGGGAGGGAGGGAGGAGGAGGCGGTGGAGGTGGCGACGGAGGAGGAGGAAGAGATGAGCAGTGGCAGAGGAGGAGGAAGAGACAGGCGGGGAGGGAGGGAGGAGACCGGCGGCGTGCGGCTGGCGGCTGCGGGCGCGGGGAGGGAGAGCTGCGCGTATGGGGTGGAGGAGCTGGATGGATAAGGTGGAAGGGTGGATAAGGTGGGCTTGTTGGGCTTTTTTTATGGGCTTTCTTTAACTTGGATGGATAAGATGGGGGTGGATAAGGTGGGCTTGTTGGGCTTTTTTTATGGGCTTTCTTTAACTTTAGATCTATTGATCTCCTACTTTTTTCTTTTATTTAAGGTAATTTAAAGATATATATATATATATATATTAAAACGCCTAGGAACGCCTAGGCGCGATTAATCCCGCCTAGGCGCTAGGCAGTGGGTCAGCGCCTAGATTCCGCCTAGCGCCTAGCTGAACTTTGATTGCAAAGTGACCCGGTGTGAGTGATAGGACAAGATGTACCATTAGCTGTCTGAACATAAGCACCATCTGTGACTGGTTTGCATGCAACCAAGTGGGAAGAATCAGATGTCACATGAAAAGACGCCCCTGAATCAAGCACCCAAGATGATGGAGCTGTAGTAGATGAGGTAGCAGCAACAGAAACTGAACCAACAACACCTGAACAAACAACACCTGTGATGGATAAGTCTCTGTGTGGCTGCAGCACATGGCTGCATGGTGGTATTGCTGCCCCTCAAGGACAACATATTGACTGGCTGTTTGTTAGCATCTTTAGGACAGCATCTGCATGGTGGTTAAGGACAGCATCTTGACCACTTTTAGGACAGCATCTGCATGGTAGTTCTGCTGCCCTTTTAGGACAGCATCTTGACTAGCATCTAGGACAGCATATTAGTATATGCTTGGCTGGCTGGCAGCCCTATATATTTGTAACCCCAACCCCTCAGGTTGGTATGACACTTGTGTAAGATTGTGTGAGAAATAAACCCCAGAAAACTGCCCCATCTCGAAGTGTCATCCTCTCGATGAGAGTTAGGATCTTGCTATCTCCAAGAGCAAGGATCCAACGACTAACAAGTGGTATCGGAGCCAAATTATCCTGTAGCCTGAGCATCTCCTGCTCAACTTCCTCTCCAGCCCCACTCGCAGCCTTGCAGCGAGCAGCAGCAGCTCCGGCTGCCTCTGCTCACCGTTCCTCCGCTGTTCAGACGAGCAGCAGCTCTTCAGAAGCAGCGAGCACTCCACGCAGCAGCCCTCCGGCAGTGCGCCATGTCCGCAGGACACTCTCAGCGTTCGGTCACTTCAAGCATGCAGCGGCGGCAGCAAGCCGACCTCGCCGCAGCAGAGGGACGCGAGCGAGCAGCAGCACAGGCTGCTGCAGCAGCAGAGAGGGCGTCGAGGCTGGCAGCGGCGGAGCTGGCAGCAGCCCGAGCGGAGGTGGAGGCAGCAGCCGCTGCGGATGCAGCGCGTGCTGCAGCAGCGGAGGTAGAGGTCCTGCGCGGCAGCAACAGCAGCTCCATCTCCGCTGACGACAGTGCCGACGCTGACCTTGAGCTGTTGGAGAGGGAGGCCGGGCGAGGTCGAGCAGCGCAGTGGGCAGCCGCGCACGCTCATGAGCGTGGTAGCAGTCCAGGCAGGCTCGGACGCGCCGGCGGTGCTCCTGGAGGAGGCGCGCACGGCGACGGCGCTCCTAGAGGAGGTGCACACGAGGGCGGTAGACGGGTCGTAGGAGAGCGCGACCTTCACAGGCGGCGCGGCTCTCTCTCCCCGGTTCGGTACCGTGGTCACCACGAGTACCAAGCTGCTATCGTCAGGGACGTTGGCTCCGGCGGCGGGTGGCCTTCCCTCACCAAAACCAACTACGTCGAGTGGGCTGCGGTGATGAGGGTGAGGCTCCAGGTGCGGCATATGTGGGATGCAGTCCGCTACGGCGACGTCGACTACGACCAGGATCGACGGGCGCTGGACGCCCTCATCGCTGCAGTCCCGCCCGAGATGCAGTTCTCGCTTACCAGCAAGCGGACTGCCAAAGAGGCTTGGGACGCCATTGCTGCAGCACGCATCGGCAGCGAACGCGCCCGCAAGTCTACACTGCAAGCACTTCGCCAAGAGTGGGAGAGCCTGACCTTCAAGCCAGGTGAGGACATTGATGATTTTGCCCTCCGTCTCAACACCCTGTGGCAGAAGTTGGTGCAGTTCGGCGACAACACCTACGACGAGGAGAGAGCTGTGGATAAGCTCCTCCGCGTTGTCCCCGAGAAGTACAAGCAGATGGCTCGCCCGATGCAGTCCATGCAGGATCTCTCCACGACGACTATCGAGGAGGCGTTGGGTTGCCTCAAGGTCGTGGATCTTGATGAGCCACAGCCCCTTCCGGGACCCGTCACCATTGGCGGGAAGCTCCTCCTTACTCGGGAGCAGTGGGCTGCCGGCCAAGGCGACAAGAAGAAGGGGGAGCCTTCTTTCGCGACAGGCGGCCGCAAGCGCGGCAAGCGTGGCAAGCCGCGCAAAGACGCCCAGGCAGGGGCGCAAGGACGTGCAGAGGGTGCTGATCGTGCAGGCGCCCAGGGTGGCGCGGCTGGCAAGAAGCCGGCACGAGACGACCCTTGCCACAACTGCGGCAAGCTTGGCCATTGGGCCAAGGATTGTCGACAGCCACGACGCGGCCAGGCTCACGTCGCGCAGGCGGAGGAGGAGGAACAGCCGGGTCTGTTCATGGCTCATGCGAGTATCGAACGACCTCCAGCGGCATCGGCCGCAACAGCTTCCCTCCACCTCGACGAGCCGAAAGCACAAGCCCTTCTCGTCGACAGCCTCAGCAACGGCAAGGTGGATGGGTGGTGCCTCGACACCGGCGCCACCCATCACATGACCGGGCAGCGGGAGTTCTTCTCCGAGCTCGATTCCAGCGTCCGAGGCACCGTCAAGTTCGGCGACGCCTCCACCGTGGAGATCAAGGGCGCCGACTCTGTCGTCTTCATCGCCAAGACTGGCGAGCACCGGGCGCTCACCGGTGTCTACTACATCCCCGCGTTACGGAACTCCATCATCAGCTTGGGACAGCTAGATGAGAATGGATCGCGCGTGGAGATCGAACGCGGGGTGCTGCGCATCTGGGATCGGCAGCGGCGGCTCCTCGCCAAGGTCAACAGGAGCAACCGCCTCTACATACTTCATGCGCAGGTGGGGCAACCTCTTTGCCTTGCAGCCCGCCGCGACGACGACGCTTGGCGGTGGCACGAGCGCTTTGGGCACCTCAACTTTGAGGCCCTGAGGCAGCTCGGCAGCAAGGAGATGGTGCGAGGCATGCCGCACGTCGACCACGTGGAGCAGTTTTGCGACACCTGCGTCCTCACCAAGCTGCGGCGGCTCCCCTTTCCTCGCCAGGCGAGCTTCCGAGCCAAGGAAAAGCTGGAGCTCGTGCACGGTGACCTCGGTGGCCCCGTGACTCCGGCTACACCTGGAGGCCAGCGCTACTTCCTCCTCCTCGTCGACGACGTGTCCCGCTACATGTGGGCTGTCCTGCTCGACACCAAGGCAGCTGCAGCAGACGCCATCAAGCGCCTTCAAGCTGCTGCAGAGGCGGAGTGCGGCCGCAAGCTTCGGGTCCTACGCACGGACAACGGCGGCGAGTTCACGGCGGCCGAGTTTGCGACGTACTGCGCCGACAAGGGGATCCACCGCCACTTCTCCGCACCGTACACACCGCAGCAAAACGGCGTCGTCGAGCGCCGCAACCAGACGGTGGTGGCCACTGCCCGCGCCCTCCTCAAGCAGAGAGGGATGCCGGCGATCTACTGGGGTGAGGCGGTGATGACTGCCGTTCACTTGCTCAACCGCTCCCCCACCAAGGCCCTTGATGACAAGACGCCATACGAGGCGTGGCATGGGCGCAAGCCCGCGGTGAGCCACCTCCGCGTCTTTGGCTGCCTGGCCTTCGTCAAGGAGCTCAACCACGTCGGCAAGCTCGACGACCGGAGCTCACAAGGGGTCTTCATAGGCTACGCGGAGGGCGCCAAGGCCTATCGCGTCCTCGACCCTGTAACACGGCGTGTGCGCACCACGCGTGACGTCGTGTTCGACGAAGGGCGAGGCTGGACGTGGGGCAAGATGGTGGATGACGGCTCGACTCCGACGACCAGCGATTTCGTCGTCGACTACGTCCACTTCGAGGAGGAGGGGGGAGCTAGCAGCTCGTCTTCATCGAACTCGCCTACACCACCACCTCGCTCGTCACCAGCCCTGGCGAGTCCACGAGTTTCGACGGGTTCACCGACATCGCCGGCTACACCTCGATCCCCTACATCGGCGCCAACATCTTCAGGCTCGGCGCCGGCAGCTTCGGTCCACGACGAGCAGCGCACGGTGGAGTTCGCCACCCCACTGTCCAACGACGAGGATCGCATCGACGCCTACCACGACGGCGAGCCTTTGCGCTACCGTACTGTGGACGACCTCTTCGGCGAGCAGTCGGTCCCTGGACAGGCGCAGCGCGACTTCGAGGCCGAGCTACACCTCGCACAGGACGACGGCGAGCCTCGTTCTTTCGCCGAGGCGGACAGAGACGCGGCATGGCGTGCCGCGATGGAGCAGGAGATGGATGCCGTCAAGCGGAACAAGACGTGGGAGCTGGCCGATCTTCCGGCCGGCCACCACGCCATCTCTCTCAAGTGGGTCTTCAAGCTCAAGAAGGACGAGGCCGGCGAAGTGATCAAGCACAAGGCGCGCTTGGTGGCGCGTGGCTTCCTCCAGCAGGAGGGAGTCGACTTCGACGACGCCTTCGCGCCTGTTGCACAGATGGAGTCCGTGCGTCTCCTCCTCGCCCTCGCAGCCCAGGAGGGTTGGAGCGTCCATCACATGGATGTCAAGTCTGCCTTTCTCAACGGCGACTTGAAGGAGGAGGTCTACGTCCGCCAGCCGCCGGGATTCGTTATCCCCGGCAAGGAGAACAAGGTTCTCCGCCTGCGCAAGGCCGTCTACGGCTTGCGGCAGGCACCTCGAGCTTGGAACGCCAAGCTGGACTCCACTCTCAGGCAAATGGGGTTCCAGCAGAGTGCTCACGAGGCTGCGGTCTACCGGCGGGGCAACGGAGACAATGCCCTGCTAGTAGGCGTCTACGTCGATGACCTTGTGATCACCGGTTCCAAGGAGAAGGAGATCGAGGCATTCAAGGAGGAGATGAAGGCCACCTTTCAGATGAGCGACCTCGGGCTCCTCTCCTTCTATCTCGGGATCGAGGTCCACCAGGACTGCTCTGGCATTTCTCTTCGCCAGACCGCCTATGCCAAGCGCATCGTGGAGCTAGGCGGCCTCACCGACTGCAACCCAGCCCACACTCCTATGGAGGAGAGGCTGAAGCTGAGTCGGGAGAGTACGGCGGAGGAGGTGGACGCGACACAGTACCGGCGCATTGTGGGCAGCCTTCGCTACCTTGTCCACACGCGACCGGACCTGACCTTCGCCGTTGGCTACGTGAGTCGGTTCATGCAGCGACCAACGACGGAGCACCAGCAGGCCGTGAAGAGGATCCTCCGCTACGTCGCGGGCACCTCTGACTACGGTTTGCACTACCCGAGGTGCCCCGGCGCGGCGCACTTCATCGGGTACAGCGACAGCGACCACGCCGGCGACATCGACACGAGCAAGAGCACCAGTGGGATGCTGTTCTTCCTCGGCCAGTGTCCGATCAGCTGGCAGTCGGTCAAACAGCAGGTGGTGGCTCTGTCCAGCTGCGAGGCAGAGTACATCGCAGCCACTACCGCTTCTACTCAGGCTCTGTGGCTGGCTCGGCTGCTTGGCGATCTCCTTGGCAGAGACGCAGAGGCAGTAGAGCTCAGGGTGGACAGCAAGTCCGCCTTGGCTTTGGCAAAGAACCCCGTCTTCCATGAGCGCAGCAAGCACATCCGTGTGAGGTATCACTTCATCAGGAGCTGCCTGGATGAGGGGAGTGTCCGGGCCAACTACATCAACACCCAAGACCAGCTCGCCGACTTCCTGACCAAGTCTCTTGGGCGAGTCAAGTTCCAGGAGCTTCGCACCAGGATCGGGATGGTTCAGATTCCTCGCAAGGAGCCACACAAGGCTTAGGGGGAGAATGATGGATAAGTCTCTGTGTGGCTGCAGCACATGGCTGCATGGTGGTATTGCTGCCCCTCAAGGACAGCATATTGACTGGCTGTTTGTTAGCATCTTTAGGACAGCATCTGCATGGTGGTTAAGGACAGCATCTTGACCACTTTTAGGACAGCATCTGCATGGTAGTTCTGCTACCCTTTTAGGACAGCATCTTGACTAGCATCTAGGACAGCATATTAGTATATGCTTGGCTGGCTAGCAGCCCTATATATTTGTAACCCCAGCCCCTCAGGTTGGTATGGCACTTGTGTAAGATTGTGTGAGAAATAAACCCCAGAAAATTGCCCCATTTCGAAGTGTCATCCTCTCGATGAGAGTTAGGATCTTGCTATCTCCAAGAGCAAGGATCCAACGACTAACAACCTGAACCAACAACATCTGAACCTTTAGGAGTGGAAGAGGTACCACGACCACGAGCAGCTCGGCGAGCACGAAATTCAACCAATTTCTCTGGGTGCTTGGCAAAACAGTTTTCTGAAGGATGATTAGTCCTGCCACAATGCTTACAGGGCTCTTTGGATGCACTGGTCCTTGCTGCCAACACACTGTGGGGTTGAGACACTGAGGAAGTCGAAGACAAAGATTGTAGGCGTGTCTCTTCAGCAAGTAACTCAGACAGTGCCTGTGCCATGGTTAGAGTAGCAGAAGTATAGAGCAACCTGGTACGAATGGAATCAAATTCTGCCCTGACCCCCATGACAAATCTATAAGTGAGAAACTGCTCAAGAAAAGCAAGTGCTGTACAGTTTTGTGCTGCTGTACATTGTGGCACCATGGAAATCAAAGAACCCATCAAACGATCAAAGGCAGAGTAATATTCATCAATAGACATGTCTCTTTGTTCAATAACATGAAGTTGCTGCATAAGAGTATGTTGAAGAGCACCACTTTCCTGAACATATCGTTCCTTCAAATATGCCCACATTGGTTTGGCTTGCTTAAACTTACGCAAACTCATAATCATAGTTGATTTAACACTATTAACTATAGCAGCCATGACTTTTCCATCATTGATTTCCCAAGTTTTTACAGCAGCAACATTACTACCATCAGTCTTAAGAGTTGGTGGATCATCAGTCAAGTGAAAATGAAGACCACAGCCCCGCAAAGCAGTTTCAACAGTAAAACCCCATTCTAAGTAATTCTGGCCATCTAGAGTGATGTTGATAACAATTGCTGTAATCTGAGACATGATGGAATCTACTGTACAGTGGAAAAGAGCGATTAATATCACTAGCAGAGGAGTTGCAGGCACTCTGACCCTTGCTGCCGTGGAAGAAGCCCAGCAGCACCTGGTGAGATTCGCCGAGCAGGACGCCCAGCCGCGTGAGATCCGCGCGTGGAGCAGAGGAGCACGCGAGCCGCGAGCCGCGAGCAGAGGAGCCGGCGGCCGCGGAAGAGCGGCTCGGACGGCACGCGCGCAAACGTGGCGCAGAAGAAGGACGAGGCCGCGCGTACGGCGCGGGGGAGTCTGACGGTGCGTGGAAGACCGGCGCCGAAGTCCCTCGCGGACGGTGCGGACGAGTCCCGCGCGGACAGCGCGGTCGAGTCCCGTGCGGGCGCAGAGAAGGCCGATGAGAGCCGCGCGGGGAAGGCCGACGAGGACGCGCGCGGGGAAGGCCGCGCGACGCGAGGACGGCCGCGAACAGAGGACCCACGAACAGAGGACACGAACAACAGAGGAGTTCCTCGTGCGAACAGAGTAGATCCCAAGGAAAAAAATGGATCGTGGGTGAATTAGAAGAGTCTAATCCTAACCCTAATCCATAGCTTTGGTACCATGTTACTAACCTTGGAATTAGAGACTCTAATGTTATTCCATTAGTGGAGATAACTATATATAGGAGCCACATGGGCCATATGGGCCTATAGTAGATGGGCCTTCATATACTTCATATACTTAACATGAGACACAAGAGTCAGGCATGGGTCGATCCACTCAACCCTAAGGTTCGAGGGTATTTTATCCACTGACCCTATACACCTTCGTGGATGGGAGAAGGGGCCCATTAGGACCGTTTCTAGGGTCGATTCGTTAAACCGCTGGTTTGAACCGCGCCATCCCCATCTTGAGGACCAACTCATGTATAATTATGTAAATTTGCTAAAAATGCAGCACTATTTAACTATTTGAAAATACCATGCTGCTCTAGAATGCCATCTGTAACATCTGTTGATACTCAGTGTTGTGACCTGATGCATTTTTGGGCTTTATTTTACAATATAATGTTGTCCAGTTTCACAAAATTTCAAGCTGCAAGCAGAGTTAGCTATCATGTAGTTGCTCTTTGTTTTGATTTGGACAATTCGATCTGCTGTAGCAGATCCAGCACACTCTTTCCCATCTCGGCATGGTTGCAGATTGCAAGGACAGCAATTTAGATAGTTCTGAAAGTTAACTTTACTTCTACGGTTCGGACTGGGACATTTGTTCTGTCGCAGATTTACCTTACCAGCTGCTGGCAGATTTTATGACCTCACCTTACTACTTGAAATGACCAAACATATGCATTGCAGTAGCATTAGTTAGATTTCTGTGTTGGTTGTTTACTTGATTCAATCTGTTCCAGGATGGCAAAGGAAAAGAGGCAGTTCCAGTTATTCGACTTAATGTCATACGCCTTCTAGCTGAGTTATGTGTTTGCTTGAAAAAATGGGAAGTTGTGGACATGATTTTACCCCTTTTCATTGAACATCTAGAAGAGGGTGATGCTTCATCTCCAAGTTCATTGCGTTTACGAGTATGACACTTCGTCTCTACTCAATTACATATTTTGGCCTTACGATTTTGGTTTTTGCTTCTTGTCACTTCGCATTTTAAACAAAGGCATTCTTTTTGGTACTCACTTGGTTGCAATATTGCAGTTATTAGATGCAATATCTCGTGTTGCGTGCTTGGGTTTTGAAAAATCATATCGTGAGAGTATTGTCTTGATGACAAGAAGCTATCTTGACAAAGTTAAAGCTCTAGGGGTTTCAGAAAACAATACAGTGCCATCAGAAGCAACAACTGAGCGAACAGAGGTATGTGATGAGTTCTGTAAAAAAATGATTCTATATGTTTATCTTATGAAGTGCGATTTGACTTCTTTTCAATGCTCCGTGCTAACTATGCCAAACAACAATCTAGACTCTTCCTGCAGGCTTTCTGCTTGTTGCTTCCAACCTCACAAGCACAAAACTGAGGTCTGATTATCGTCATAGGTTACTGTCTCTGTGCTCAGATGTGGGGTTAGTTGCTGAATCTAAAAGCGGGAGGTAAGAGATGTTGTGCTGTTAGTTTCTATCTATCATGTACGTTTTCTATGGAGCTCAAATATTATTAGGTCTTAAAAAATGGCCTATATACTAATTGCTGGGTGCAAACAAACTCCTGTTATGTCTGCTGTCTAATTTTCTTGCCTGAGTTTAT
Source organism: Coix lacryma-jobi var. lacryma-jobi (assembly GCA_009763385.1). NCBI lineage: Eukaryota > Viridiplantae > Streptophyta > Magnoliopsida > Poales > Poaceae > Coix > Coix lacryma-jobi. The sequence goes on along the minus strand of CM019823.1, from coordinate 164,504,613 downwards.
TTGTATGAAAGCAACAATTTATGGATGGTGATTGACCTTAACTCTAATTACTGCTAGATTCTCTGTTAGAGTGGGAAAAAAAATCTTATGAAGTGCTACCTCTCGCCTAAAATGATTCTCTAAACTTGTTATGTGTAAGGTTGGGCGTGAATCCAGAGGGTATCTTCTTCCCATGGTATCTACGTAGGCTGAGGCGAGTTGGAGAAGAGAGGGAAACTGCAAATTATTTGATCAACTCTTGCTTAATGAATATAATGACAGACTTTTAACACAGGCATAGGGCTCCTATTAAGATAGAAACTAGCATATGATGTGCATCTACCAATCAGTGAGATCTGCATGCAACTAATACCAAATCCTGAGACATGCCAGCTTAAATGGAAAGCTTGTGAATAACTTAATCACTGCCCTCATCTGTTGCCACCGAGGTGCTGCTGCTCTGCCTTGGGGCCACCTTTGCAGGCTATAGTTTTGCCTGCGGTAATGTGCAGTGCTGCAATTGCACCACATCTTACGTTCTCCACTCCAGAACTGTACTGCCTGGTTTCAGTCACCTCGAAAGTAGTTTGGTTGATCACATAAAAATGACGAGTAGATTTGGCATACAAATGATTGTGTTAATTTTGTTACTTCAACCAACATACTATGATAAAAATTTGAAGGCAGAGATATAATATTGATTAGACCGTTATCTATGTAAACTTTGTGAATGAACAATCATGAGTACATGTCTTTGTTCATCTGTGATTTTGCATGAATACTTCTCAATGAATATCTTCTATTTTCTAGCATGCCAAGTTATTGTGGTGATCTTTGCTAGTTCTATATATGGAGGATAACAAAACCACAAAGTAGTAATAAATGCGAGTGACTTTTCAAAGAAAGTTCTACACGCTGTCTAGATTCTAATCCAAGACAAGCTTTAAGGACATCCACCTTAGCCTTTGACAACCGAAAGATAGAAAAGGCTGTCTTGTTAGCTTCCAAATGAAGAGTAAACAGTTAATATGCAGATTGAGGAACTAACTCTTGTTACTGCCTGTTATCATCTGGTTCTGTGTGTTGCATGATTTTGGTACATTTCTTCATTTGTTTTACATGATTTTATGTCTCACTCTTGTCTATTTGTTACGCATAACAAAGTCAGTTTTCTTTGACATTAACTTCTTTTTTTCTCAAACACTTTGATATTAATTTTCATTAATGCAGGAGTGGTGCTGATTTGATGGGTCCGTTACTTCCCGCAGTAGCTGAAATATGTTCTGATTTTGATCCAGTGTCCACTGTTGAACCATCATTATTGAAACTATTCCGAAACCTTTGGTTCTACATTGTATTGTTTGGGCTAGCTCCACCCATACAGAATCATGAGGCACCTACAAAACCAGTTTCCACTTCATTAGGTACAATGGAAAGCAGTTCTATAGCCCTTCAAGCTGTAGCTGGACCATACATGTGGAACAGCCAATGGTCTGTAGCAGTGCAACGTATTGCGCAAGGAACACCTCCTCTGGTAGGTTACTCGGAGCTTAGAGCTAGAAACAGTTTGTTTTCTATGTTATTATTTATTAGAAAATTGAACTTCCTTTCCTGGCACTAGTGAACATAACTTGTGCTTCGAACATTGTTTGCATAAATGCCCATTTAAACACTAGACAGTGGCCAACCGTCCCCTTTTAACAGCCATTTAGCCTGTTTAAACAACCATTTGGCTAATTAGATAGCCATATTGCCCAATAATTGGCTAAAGAAGGGATGACTGACTGTTTTTAGTGTTTAGGTGCACGCTGGCTTTGAATGAGGGGTGTCAGAGCAGTCATCATTGGTTTTTATGCCCCCTAATTTAAACCTGCATGCTCTGTGATAGTTAAGCCTATTGCTTGTATCTTTCTGCAGTTTACTATTCACTGTCTAGATATTTTCAACTGGCTTAGCAGCCAAGTTTAGTATCTACTTTATGCTATGGAATATGCTAGAGTAGGTGGCTGTCCACTTTGCTTATAAGCAGTGGCACACCATCTTGTATCCCAAGTCCTGTAAGCACTTTGCAACTCAATCAAATCCAAGCGGCCTATGGCCAAGCTGCCCTCTGGGCTTTCCACCCAAATCTGATCTATGTTTGGGCAACAATCTGTACTTTTGTCATTGGTCTTTATGCTCCCTAGTCCCTAGTCATTGAGTCGGTTTCATATTCTGTTGAAATTACATCAGGACGAATGTAGCTTGGCCTAAACCAATACTACATTAGTAAAAAGGTCTGGTTTATCATATTTTCTGGATAGTAGCATTTAACAGAACAGGTATACTGGGTCACATAAGTAAAAAAATATCTTCTATTGTTGCATGCTGGTTCAAATGAACCACAGTACCATCTCCATTGCATATGAATATGCACGGAAAAAGTCATGTTTACTCCATCTGTACAAGTTTCAATTTATCCGCTTTGGCCTTTGCACCCGATCTACCTTTTTAACCAGGCCTGCACCCGGAACTTGGTTTTGAAGGGTTCAGCCATATTGACTGCAGGCAGACAACATGCTTTCTGATATGCATCATTTGTCATGGAACATATTTTTTTCAGATTAAATTTCTTACAGTTTACAGTTGCTTTGGATGGACAAAAGGTCCACCCAATATGAATATTTAAATACTACTAGGTTTGTGCCTGTGCGTTGCTACGGGACAGCCAAACTTTTATATCCTAAAAACATATGAATCACAAGATAGAATAATAATACTGTGAAATTAAATACAGACGTTAAAATGACATTTAATCCAAAAGATAAAATCATATAGTACGTTTTGGTTCGTCTATTGCATTGTGCAGGTTCTAAGACCCAAATCAGATTCTATTTTTTCTTTTACAAATAAAGTCAAGTAGTGTAAAATATATTATAGATTACTCCTCCTTAAGTAATTTGGTTGTTAAAACCTGTGAGTACCATTTTTTGTCAGCAGAATTGGTTGTACTAACCCATGTAAAATTTGACTACCTAAATTTGATGAGCTTTGTTCATTCCTGACAAAAGGACCAATCTCTTTTTATTTTATATGTCAAATTATTCATTCATTTATTTTTAGAATTAATGTTGGAAACAGAATAGATTGTTGCAACACTATTTTCTAAAACCATGTCATGTATGTGCGATCTGAACTTTACATGGATTTCTTTAGCGATCTGAACTTGTTAAAAAAAATTACAATTCTTTTCAGCTGGATCACAATTCAAGAATCATAATAACTTTATAACAGTATACTTAGATAATTACACGAGAATTCTCAGATAATGGCGTAGAGGACCAAAAGACCTGTATATTTTTTAATTTCTTTTTTTGTCAGATCCTTAAATTTCTAAACATAAGAGATTTCAAATACTGATTATGGTCTCAACTTCAGAAATTACTAAATAAGCCAATGTTGGTGGCACAAAATTACAGTGCCCAAAATGTAGCCAGAAAGTTCTTCCAAGCCAACTTGTAAAAAACTAAGTGAAACGTAGATTAATAGTTTCACAGATTAATAGCATCTAAAGATAAGGATCCTTCAGTACATGATGAACTCACCTTCAAATCACAACCACATGGGAGTTCGACAATGGATCAGAAACCGGTGGCGAGCATCTTGGCAAGGGTGAGATGGTGGCCTCCAAATGTAGTTATGCACTTGTTAGTGTTTCCAGTTGAAGGTCTTATAGGAACAAAGTTGTAGTTGGTTATTAACGTGAATGCATTCAGTAAGAATCCCATGAAGAAAAAACATTTCAACAGTTCAAAAATTTATTAATTATTACTGCACTAAAGGGGAAAATAAAATAGCATCATACATGCAGTGACAATACTATGAATCCTAAACTCCCAATCTCTCTGCAAAAGTTTTGCTACTTTACTTGTTTAAAATATGCGATCTGAACTTTACATGAATTTCTTCGGTAATCCTTTAGCTTAACAATTTTTCATTAATATTATAAACACACCAACCAGTGGATAAACTTAATTTAATTTAGCAAAAAGGGTGTAGATACAAGGCGTTATTGGTAATGCTTAATTGCAATCTAAATTAACACAATAATAATAACATTCGGAGGAAAGCAAATTAAATCACACAGGAATAGGAACATTCAGAGCAAAGTAGATCAAATCTCACAGTCCACAGGAAAAGAATAAAAACGAAGAAAAGGGTACCTTCTCGTTGGATCCTGCACGACCGAAACGTCGTGCCGCGTCTGCCGCCGCCTCCAGGACGCACTGCCTCCGCCGACGGGCTGCTCGCCTTGGGATGCCTTGCCTCTGGGACTCCAGAAGCTGCACCGCCCTCGAGATGTCGCGCCGCCTCCGTGGCTGAGACACGTCGTCTGGCTTCCGCACCACTTGGTCAAGAGGATGTCGTGCTGCTTGCGACGCGGAGATGGTGAGACATCGCGCCGTCGGGATGGCACACCGCTTCGCCGCCGGAATAGCGCGCTGCCTCCACCGCCGTGTCACCTTAGCCTTTGGAACTCCAGATGTCGTGCCGCCTCCGCCACCGGGTGTCGACGCTCGGAGTTGTGGGAGTCGCCAAGGGTTTTCTTTGACGTGCATGCGTCATGGGATTTGCCTACAGGATTTGTCGTGGCATAATGGGGAAGTGAAGCGAGCATGCATGATTGTGATTGGATGGAGGTGGACATTCCGGTTCGTGTGCCCCTCCGCGTATGGATGCAAACGGCGCGGCAGCGGGTAGCCTGTTCCGCGTCCGCACGTGCCACATCTTGTTAGTGGGCAGGGGCGGCGACCCATTTTCTGGGGAAAAAATAGGGTAGAGACCATCCCTATACAAATCATGTGTAGACTGTGTGACTGTAGCGTGGGTCTATTTTAATTATTTTCCCTCCCATGTTTGGTTACGGGCCACTTACCATACACTCAATCCTCACAGTGCTTCGTGCGGATGGTCCTCACCAGATTTGTTTCCGTTTTCTGGCGCGTTGTTTTTGCGGTTTGCACGGCGGCCCGCAGTCCCGCATAGACCGATGAAAGCAGTACGCCTTCGTCACGAAAGGGAGCTAGAGCCCCGATGACTACCTCCGCCGCTTCCGTTGTCCCGCGCCTTCCTACCTTGTTCTACGAGTATGCGTCCAACACTCTCCAGCCATCGACCTCATAGGAGCAAGCCAACACGTAGGGACAAGGCGGTAAGCAAGGAGAACAAATTCATGGCCACGGCGTTGAGCATCCAGGTCCATATAGGGCCGTGATTCCCAGTGGTGTGTGCTCAGCTAGATTGCTTGATAGCGGCGGCGGCGGAGCCACGACCGCCGGGCACGATGGCAGTACTCCCTATAATGCATGTCGTGTAGTTGTCCATGTGGTGGAGGAGAAAGCTTAGCTACGTACAGAACCTCACGGAGAAGCGAAGGGCCAAAGTCTTCGTGCACTTGTGGGCAGTCTTCCTCCTCGTCATCGCTGCGTCCATGGCCATCTGCCACCTCCCTGCCAGTGCCGACCCCGGTAAGCCGCAATCCCTTTCGACGAACAGGTGCACGTCTCGCAGTCTCACTTTACTGTACACGGCGTAGCTTTGGTACGGTTTTGAGCGGCGCCGTCGGCTTATGCGAGAGCCGCGTGAACCGTCGCGGGAGGGCGGGCTGGCAGGTGCGTGCCAAAGCTGACGGCGTGTTCAGCGCCGTTTGCATGTCTACCTTTGCACGTGATCAGATGTTACCGCAGGTACGCCAGGTGAACGATGGGACGACGGTTTTTTCGTCTGCCAGGCGGACGATTGTCTTAGGCGCTTTTTAGTTGTAGAGATTTCATCTTGTTCAGCTTTACTTAGTCACTAGTCTTGCTCCCTTTTCAAACTTTCAAAGTGCCATCTGCTAAAGCATAATGATGTTTTCCATAATAATTGATAAGAATTCTTGGATTACCAATTCTTAAGTTTTCTCTCCTTTTATTAGAAGTTGGTAACTATGATTAATAATCCGTTGTTCATCACTTCGTGCAAATGGCCAGTATTCTTGCTGTGATTAATACAATCTTAACGTTCTTTATGCTTTCCTGATTTCAGGTTGTTAGTTCTGTAAAATGGCTTGAAGATGAGCTAGAGTTAAACGCTCTACACAACCCGGGTAGTCGCCGTGGTAATGGTAATGAAAATTCTGCTGTCGGGCAGAGAGCTGCACTTTCTGCTGCTTTGGGAGGTCGAGTTGAGGTAGCGGCAATGAACACTATTTCAGGTCAGTTTTTATCCTCTGATGAGTGCTTAGCATTTTTTTTTAATTCTGGGGGAAAAGAACAATATTGCAAGTTTGCAACTCAACTCAAATACATTGATGTGTAGAATGAAGTATATTGCACATAGGTCCTTATATTAATTATAACTATAATGTTCTGTTTCTATATGAGGTCTGTAAACTTCAGACTAATAGCCATGCAAATAAATACGCGCGTGTTCCCTCAGGTTCACATTTTTCAATATGCCTGATGTGTTTTATCTGTTGCATGTTGTTCTTTACTGCTGGAAATTGTGAATAGATTATTGGGTTAACCCTAGAAGGGTAGCTATATAGTAGCCATACATGGGCCTAATACACACATACTCCAACACCCCCCCGCAGTCTGAACTACCGGCGCAGCGGAGTTTCAAGACTGAGCACGAAAAGAAGCACAACACACGAGCCCCCCCCCCCCAGACAACTAGCCACTAGTGATATTGAGGCTGGAGCGAAACTCGGAGAAAGTCGAGGACGGGAGGCCCTTGGTGAAGATGTCGGCAAACTGGGAGGTGGTCGGGACATGGAGAACCCGAACATCGCTGATGGCCACCCGATCGCGGACAAAGTGGAGGTCGATCTCTACATGCTTGGTCCGCTGGTGCTGAACGGGGTTGGTGGAGAGGTACACCGCACTGACGTTGTCGCAGTAGACCAACGTGCTCCGGACGAGGGGACTATAGAGCTCGCCAAGGACCTGTCGGAGCTAGGAGGCCTCAGCCATGCCGTTAGCAACAGGCAACAACGCGGTACTCCGCCTTGGCACTGGAGCGGGAGACCACCGGCTGGCGCTTGGACGACTAGGACACCAGGTTGCCGCCCACGAAGACGGCGTAGCCGAAGGTGGACCGGCGAGTATCCGGACACCCGGCCCAGTCAGCGTCGGTGTAGACGACGGGCTCGGTGGAGGAAGATCGGTTGAGGAGCAGGTCGTAGTCGACAGTGCCGCGGAGGTAGCGAGGAGGCGCTTGAGAGCAGTGAGGTGAGGCTTGCGCGGATCATGCATGTGAAGGAAAATCTGCTGAACTGCATATGTGATGTCCGGGCGGGTGAAGGTGAGGTACTGAAGCGCCCCTGCGAGACTCCTGTACGCAGTGGGGTCAGTGACTGTGGGGCCCTCGGTCTCTGACAGCTTGGCCCGAGTGTCAACTGGGTGGAGCAAGGCTTGCAGTCAGTCATCCTAGCTCGCTCCAGGATATCAAGAGTGTACTACCGCTTGTGAAGAAAGAGACCCCCCGGACGAGACTCAGCGGTGACCCTGAGGAAGTGATGGAGCACACCGAGATCCTTCATAGCGAACTCCTGTTGAAGAGAGGTAATGATCCGCCACAACAGTGACGGGTTGGAGGCTATGAGCACAATATCATCAACATAGAGCAGCAGACAGGCAGTCTCACCGCTGTGGTGATAGAAGAACAGAGAAGTATCTGACTTGGCCTCCACAAACCCCAATGTGAGCAGAAATGTAGCAAACCGAGAGTACCACGCCCGAGGGGCCTGCTTGAGGCCGTAGAGTGACTTGTTGAGGCGACAGACCATATCAGGGCGAGAAGAGTCAACAAAGCCCGCAGGCTGGCTGCAGTAGACCGTCTCAGCAAGTGTCCTGTGGAGAAAAACATTCTTGACGTCCAGCTGATGCACGGGCCAGGAGCGAGAGAGGGCTAGTGAGAGAACTGTGCAGACTGTAGCTGGCTTCACCACTGGACTGAATGTCTCATCGTAATCGACACCAGGCTGCTGAGTGAAACCTCTGAGAACCCAGCGAGCCTTGTATCGCTCAAGGGTGCCATCAGCTCGCCGCTTGTGTGTCCAGATCCACTTGCTCGTGACGACGTTGGAGCCAGGTGGACGGGGCACCAGATCCTAGGTCTGGTTGGCAAGAAGGGCCGCGTACTCCTCTTCCATCGCGCCACGCCAGTGAGGATCCGCTAAGGCGTCGCGCACTGAAGAGGGTACAGAAGAGACCCGCAGCTCGCCGGGCGTCGCGGTGAGAGCCTGGGGCCGCATGACACTAGCCGCCTGCCGCGTCACCATGTGGTGAACATGACGCGGGTGTCGGTGGAGGAGAGGCGGGTGGTACACCTGCGGCTCGACACGAACAGGTGGTGGCGGTGGAGGTGGTGGCGTAGGCGTCGACGGCGAAGAAGAGGCCACCGGAGGTGACCGAGGTGGCGACTATGGTGACGGGGCTGGCACCGGGTGTGGCGAGGCCGGCCGTGCATGGCGTTGGTAGACACGCACCGACTAGATGAAACGCGCGGAAGGTGCCGAAGACGCCGGACCGGCGCAGGGTGCAGGGTCAGGCACAACACCAGAGGACGTGGCCGCTGGACCCGCGCAGGGTCAGGCGTAGCCCCGGCGGACGGCGGGCCGGGGCACGAGCCCGGCGGAGGGCGCGGTGGAGCAGGACCTGCAGGACAAAACGGTAAAGGTGGCTGGACCACCGCGTCAGTGGGAAACAAAGAGAGGAGGTCAAAGTCGGAGGTGGGTGGGGAGGTGGTGGAGAAAGGGAAGACGGACTCGTCAAACACAACGTGACGAGAGATGAGAACTCGACGGGAAGCAAGGTCAAAGCAACGGTACCCCTTGTGATCCGGAGGTGCTCGTAACGAGGAGGGGTGCCGAAGAGAGCGTGGTGTGGTGTGGGAGCTGGACAGGCAGTGGAAGGCAAGCAGTTGAGGAGATAGTATTTATAGCCAGAAATGCTCATAACAGGAGATGTCCAGAGGTCGCAGTATACAAGATCAAAAATATGGGTCGCATGCGAAGAGGAAGTCGAAAAAGGAAGACGAACATGACGGCCCAGTTGGCACTTATGACACATGCTCATCGTGAGCTCGAGTACATGGTATGACAGAGCTACGACTAAGCTGTGTCAGGGCAGCACGACCAGGATGCCCAAGTCGATGGTGCCAAGTAGTGGAGGAAGAAGTGGCGGCGAAAGCAACAGACTAAGTGGAAGGTGAAGAAGACGGTGCAGACGGAGGAAACCGAAGAGTGTAAAGGGGCCCCGTGCTGTCACATCGGAGAAGAGGACGCCAGGAAGCCAAATCCTTCACAGTAAGACCAGAAGAGTCAAATTCAACAGAACATGAATTGTCAGTGGTAAAACGACGAATAGAAAGAAGGTTATGAACCATAGATGGAGCAACGAGAACATCGGGAAGACGAAAGGAGCCATGAGTGCCGGCAACACCCACAGACGTGACAGGAAGAGACGAACCATTTGCGACCATGATGGACGAAGGGTGAGAGGAGGAAGGAGGGTGAACGGAGGATAGTATACCAGGATCAGGAGTGGTGTGGAATGTGGCACCCGAGTCTGCGATCCAGTAGGGGCTGACTGGTGGAGTCAGGCTCATGGTGCCGAAGGAGCGAGCCAAGGCTGTCGGGTCCCAACCGACAGGCCCGGGCGAGATCCCAGGAGGTGGAGTCCACGACGACTGGAGTGGAGGGACGGCGCCCGGAGCCCACAACGATGTGAACGGAGGGACGGCCGGGACGACACCAACGAGCATGGCCGCCGCTGGACGAGGCTCACCGCCGACCGCCTGGAAGGGCCACATGGAGATGCGCCCTGACCATGGGTGGTTGTAGGATGGCCAGGGTGCACCTCCTGGAGGCGCCAGTGTGCTCCCACGGCCAGGTCCCGCACCACGCCCTCCCCCACGGCGACGACGTCCGCCACGCCCCCCCCCCCCCCCCGCTCGGCCCGGGAGGAGGACCAAGAAGAGACGACGCATGTGGAGTGGTGGGGCACGGTGGAGTAGTAGTGGCAAGGGCAGTCGAAGACGGCAAGGACCCCGGGCTGGAGATAGACCCAAGCTGGCTGCCCTGAGTAAGCTCCTCCATGACAAGGTCGTGACGAACATGCAGGAAGGAGGGGAAGGGCCGCTGTCGTGTGATCCAAGTCCGGAGGTGGCTGTAGTGCTCGCTGAGGCCGCAGAGGACGTTGAGGACCAAGAACCGGTCCTCCACGGCGCAACCCAGGTCACCGAGGGCATCGGCCATGCCCTTCATCCGACGGCAGTACTCACCGACGAAGAGGTCCCCCTGGACGAAGGTGCGGAAGCTCGCATCGAGACGCAGACCCTGGGCTTCGGCGTTGCCCAGGAACTGACCCTCGAGCGCCAGGCAAGCACGACGGGCGGTGGCAGGGGTGCCCTCAGGAGGAGCGCGAACGAGGTCGTGGAGGTCGAGGGAGATGGTCCCAAGGATCTAGGAGAGAACGATGTTGTCGAGGTGCAGCCACGCAGAGGTCTGAGCTGCAGCCATGGCGTCGACGAGGACGTGGTCGTCAAGGGCGTAGCGGCGGAGGGTGAGAAGGACCAGGTCCCGCCAGCGGGCATAGGAGGGCGACTCAGGGTCGAGGACGACGGGGACCAGACTCCGGATGTTCTGGACGCCCCCGGCCTGGTAGTGGAGCTGCATGACGAGTGGATCGGCCGGATCGGGAACCGGGACAAGAGCCGGTCGAGGAGCTCGCGAGCCGGAGGAAGTGGCGCCGTTGTCGGGAAGCACAGGGTAGACGAGGAGCTGCTCCGCCTCGGCGATCTGACAAGCGAGGGCGTCGGCCGCATCGCGCTCCCGCTCCTAGACGAGGGCAGCCGCGCGCACACGCGCCTGACCTTCCGCGACAACGAGGGCGGCGAGGGTGGAGTCGGGCTGGGGAAGAAGCGGTGGACGAGGTGGAGCCGGGAAGTCGCCGCCGGCGCCAGCGCTCAACGCCAAGGCGCCCCAGCCGGCACCGAAGGCGCCCGCACCCGCGCCCGGCAGCCCTCGTCTAGGAAGGGGCTGCTGGCCGGCGATAGGCAGCGGACCGCCATCACCGGCGCCCGTGACGTCGCTTGCGAGCACGCCGGTGGGGGGGGGGGGGGGGGCAGAACGCCGGCGGGGGGAAGAACAGGGGCGCTGGTGCCGGTGGGGGGGGGGGAGGGGGAGGACGCCGGCGGGGGGATGGACAGGGGCGCCGGGGCCGCCCGTGCCCGGCTGCAAGGCGCCCTCGCCGAGGCCGCTCGCGCCGCTGGGGCCACCCGCACCGAGGCCGCCCTCGACGAGCATGGCAGCTGCGCCAGGTTGCGCGGCGGCGAGCTGGGCCCAGGACGGGAAGGGGAGGGAAGAAGGAGAAGTAGGTGGAGGGAGGAGGAGGCCGGCCATGGACACGGCGGCGGCGGCGGCGGCTGGGAGGTGGAGGGAGAGAAAAAAAGAAACCCTAGCTTGATACCATGCTGGAAATTGTGAATAGATTATTGGGCTAACCCTAGAAGGGTAGCTATATAGTAGCCATACATGGGCCTCATGGGCCTAATACACACATACTCCAACATTTACTAATGGATTTTGTTGGGGACCAACTTAAACAGGGAAAACCTAGTATCTTTTGGACACAAAAAGTAAAGCAAAAGATAGTATTGACATATTTGTGCCAGTCTAAGTGGTACAGTAGGCACTAGGCAGATGAAATTGTGTTGATGTATCCATTAATCCTGTTTACTTTATTTTCAGGGGTAAAAGCTACGTACCTCCTTGCAGTTGCTTTCCTGGAGATACTGCGTTTTAGTTGCAATGGTGGCATACTCTCGGCTGCATCTACATTGAATAGATCAAATAGTGCTTTCAGTTGTGTATTTGAATACCTGCTCACTCCAAACCTGACACCAGCGGTAACTCAGTGTTTGACGGCAGTCGCACATAGAGCTTTTGAAACAGTGCTGTCATGGCTGGTACACTCCTCACTTGAGCAGTCTGTTGGAACATATTTGGCATGTGTTACACTATCCTGTATCCCATCATTTACTTTGAAACATGTAGGAAACTGGAAGTCCTGTTTGCCATTGTGTTTAAGGGCTGTTTGGATCACGGCCTCTGAGGCTATGCCTGGCCAGGCAAGTAATCCTGCCCCCAGGCGTCCGAAATCGAATGCCTGGGGTGCTGCCTGACCCAGGCAGCTGGACAACGCCGCCTACCAAACAGCCCCTAAATATGTAACCTGTTATTTTCTGTTGAATTTAATTTTGTATGTGGAAACAGTATTTATACTAGAGGTCATTGCTGTTGTCTGGATAGTTTTAGTAGGTGCTCATATCAAGGATTCTTATTGAGCTTCAAGTTGTTAGGAAATGTGTTATAGCAAAAGGATACATTATAAATGTTCAAATTGTTACTTCTGTTGATCTGAAATAAAGAATTATGCCTCACAAGTAAACGCCTCATCCATGAACAAAGTGTTTTATAAATTGGGCACTGACAACATGGATCATGTGATCCATAATTGCAGTCTGTTTTGGATTTTATTTGCACAATGAAATTCTGTTGTGTTTTGCTCGTTTAACTAGGAGATACTCCATCTATTCATCGCCAATGCATTGTATTCGTTTATTGAAATCCATTTTAGAGCTATACAAACAGTAACATCTAACTGTGCAAATTGATTATATTTTTTGTTTTGGTGACCAGGAGGATCGCATATCTGACATAGGTGAAGGAGCTGATGTTAGAGAATCAGTTCTTTCTGTTCATGCTTGCTTTCTGATAAAAAGCATGTCCCAGAGAGATGAGCATGTTCGTGATGTGAGTGTTAAGCTGTTAACACAGCTGAAGGAAAAGTTCCCACAGGTACCCATTCATTTGGTTTGTCATGTTTTGATTTTATTGTTCGAGACACTGATGTGATTAGTGTTCTGAATTTTCAGATCCTCTGGAACTCTTCATGCTTGGATTTACTTCTTATTTCTGTTCACAATGAGTTGACTTCTGGTCCAGTCAGTGACCCTGCTTGGGTTGCAACTGTACGCTCACTATATCAAAAGATTGCTAGGGAATGGTTGACAAGTGCTCTTTCATATGCTCCGTGTACCACTCAAGGCCTTATACAGGTTTAATGAATAACAATATTATTCAACCAGACTTTTGTTCCAGCAGCGTTGTTCTGAGTTTGTGTGAGGCTGATGCTTTATTTCCTGTTAGTAGATGGTCACTGTCCTGTCAATGTTAAGGTTGCCGATTGCTTGTCTGGTTGAGGTTAAGCTTGCTTATCATGTAGATCCTTTTCTCTTTATCAGATTTCCTGTACAGTATGTTTTTGACTTCATTTGGAACATTTTGTTTTCTTCTTTAATTGTGCTCATTAGTCATGATCTTCTGTTTGACTGCATGCATGCATAGCGATCTCCTGGATTGTTTTTTTCCTCCTGTGTAACTTTCAATTGTTGATACTACTTTCAGTAATAAACAAGTGGAAATTCTTGCTATCTGGTAAGGAATTTTTTATTGTTTTTTCCTTGAACACGTAGGACGCCGCATATCATTATATTAAGAGAAAAATGGGGTGAGAACCGTTACAAAACCACAGACTCACACACACCAAGAAATTTATTATTGTTTTGGAGGCAGCTGCCAGACATGTTGGAAATAACCCTGTGTGTCTAGGTGCATGCTAGTGCTAGGTTCATAGCCTTTAGTTTAGCTAAATTTCAGCATGGAATAATATTCTAATCAGGAGGCTATCACAGCCACAATCGTTGCTCTCAGCACTGTATAAAGCCAGGGGGGAAATCAGAGAAGGCTAAGTTATTCCAGCCACAAAAACCATTGTGTTTGTGTTTTCTTGTGTGTGTGTGAGTTCCTGGTGATCTGTTAGAGGCTATTTACCTTTTAAGACAGATTATCTTAGCTTGATATGGCATGTCCTGGGAAACTATTTTGTTTGGGTTAGCATTCGTATCAGTAGAAATCTATGAAAATAATTTTGCTGACTCAAAGTAACTTGCTACATATTTTAGCATTTGCATGTTGTTTGCTTGAACATTTTGCAAGAATGATCTCTGAAATTTGTGCTTTGATTTTTGGTTATTGCATATGGGTTTCACATTCCATTTTAATACTGAATGGAAATAAGTCATCTGGTTATCTAATCAACAGAGTTTTCAGAGTGGCTCTAATAACATATAGTGTGGGATAAAAGAACATTGTCTGTATTACTGCCATAAAATAAGGTTCAGTAGTGGCATCAGATTACTTAAGTGGTGCATCACTGCATCAGTTCACTAGCTTATTATCCCATTTTTTATTACCAAAAGCTGTCCTTTGTTGGCATCTGTTGTGTCAAATGATATACGCATCTTAATATATACTGAACAGAAATGGCCAGAGAAGAAACTGCCTGATTGTTTTTGTTCTGTATTTTCCGTGAGGAATTACCGTGTATTCAAATCAGCCTTTCTTTTTAACGTCTATAGCACAAACTTATGCCACATGCATCATTATGCTGGCACAAGAAGTTCATACTTGTAACTTGTCCTTTTTGTTTTCCACCCAATGCCTGATATATCTATTGAAGAGGGTTCTGATTACATTTTTAGGAAAATTTTTGCAAGCCAAGTGGAGTACAAAGAACACAGCATACAGCAGATGTTGTTTCACTTTTATCTGAGATACGTATTTGTAGTGGAAAGAATGATTGGAACGGTATTAGGACGGCCAATGTTCCTGCAGTTATGGACTCTGCAGCAGCAGCATCGGGAGCCAAAAAAGAAGCACCTGACTTCACTTTGGAAGTACTCTCTACTGCAGTAGTGAGTGCAACTGTGAAGTGCAACCATGCTGGTGAGATTGCTGGTATGAGAAGGCTGTTTAGTACTATGGGAGGCGTAAACATGGTCATGTCTCCTTCTGGCACGCAATCTGTGCATCCTCATCAGTCATTTGATGAAGTTTTCGTCTCCAAGTTTGTTAGTCTTCTTCAGAACTTTGTTGTTGCGGCAGAGAAACAACCAATAGATAATTCACAATTTCGTGAAACATGTTCTCAAGCTACAGCATTACTTCTTGATCATATGGTAAGATCATTTTTGCACCTAGGTGGCCTGTTGTTTCCTTAATTCTGGATTAATTCTACTTTTCTATATTGTATCATGTAGGTGTCTGATGCTAGAGCAAATCTGGAAGGGTTTTCTCAGCTTATACGGCTTCTATGTTGGTGTCCTGCTTATATTTCTACTCCTGATGCAATGGAGACTGGAATCTACATCTGGACATGGCTAGTATCGGCTGCGCCTTCTTTAGGTCCTCTTGTGCTTGCGGAACTTGTTGATGCATGGCTGTGGACCATAGATACAAAGCGTGGATTGTTTGCATCAGATATGAATTACTGTGGCCCAGATGCAAAATTGCGGCCACATCTTATCGCTGGTGAGCCTGAGACACCGCCAGAAAAGGACCCAGTGGAAGCAATAATAGCCCATAGGCTCTGGCTTGGCTTCTTTATTGATCGGTTTGAGGTTATAATCTCACCTTTTCTTCATTTATGTTATGAATTAATACTGTTTTTTATGGCTAAAACTATGGTACTAGTATGCATGCAACATATCTTCAATTGTTTGCATAACAGAATAACAGATGTTCAACCTTGTCTTGTTTTCTCTTTTTTTCTGTATTATCTGAGCATATTCGATTTGTGGTTGCATACTAGTTTTGAGCATGGAAAATTTCTTCTCTTAAGCTTGTTTAATGATCTTTTGGAGTGTGGGATTAAGGGGTGACCTAAATGAAAAGAAAAGCAAATAATACAACAAAGTTCTTCCTGAATTGTCTGTACTTTGTTACCATCACTTATTCAAAAGTCGTTGTATTGTCTAGATTCTAGAACTTCTGCTTATGTGTGTCTGATTTTTTCTGTTCTGTGCATACAGGTTGAACCTCACTCTGTGATATATTATAAATAACTTCATAATAAATTGACTAAATTCAGCTTAATAGCCAATTAATGCTTCAAAAGGTTCTTACAGTGTATGAGATGCAAAGAAGAGTTTATTGAACTCAGGGAGTGAATTAGGGGTACTTTTAGTCTTGGAAGTGTAGTGGCTTGCACATCGGTTGCATTCTAGTTCACATTTTGACTACTGATTCTGTACTAGAATAGTTAATTCCACAGCCTTATACAAGTGCCATTCTGACAGGTGGTTCGGCATGACAGCATTGAACAACTACTACTTCTAGGCCGGATGTTACAAGGAACAATGAAGTCTCCAGTTCATTTTTCTCACCATCCTGCTGCTACTGGCACTTTCTTTACTGCGATGCTCCTTGGATTGAAGTTTTGCTCATGCCAGTCTCAAACTAACTTGCAGAAGTGTAATATGGGGCTTCAGTTGTTAGAGGACAGGGTATACCGGTAAAATTTACTTCGCTCCATAGTCCATTGTTTCTGTGTCCTTATATAATTATGTGTACTATTAGGTTTGATGTTTCATCATATGCATGCTACAATGTTTCTTACATCTCTTTCTATGTCTCATCTGTAAAATCCTGATATTTTGAATGATAAGGTAAAACAAAAAGGAAGAGCTAAAAGGTGTATATAAAATCTTGAATTACACTGAAAAAAAATTCACAAAGTTATATCAAAACTATATGTTTGTGGCACTTTATAAAAAATGCAAGAAATTAATTGCAAAGCGCATAGTTGACAAAAGGGATATCTATGTAATATTACCAATCACCAAAACTGGTAGTTGACAAAACCTTAAATGGTATTCATTTTAATTTAGACATGCAGTTGAGACAAAACACTTTTCTCTTGTGTTTCATCTCCATATGAGTGGTTTGGCTGGGGGTTTACGTTGGCTTGCCAAGCCTATCACAACCCTCCCTCTTTCTGGGAAGGGATTCTTTCTCCATCTGTGTTTGGGACTGGCAATGTTGAAACAACACAGGGGGAGTAATGTTTATTTCCTTCCTTTACCCTGATGGAGTAATTATGCTTCAACTATCTCACTGTCAAGTAGAGCATGTAATTATTTCTTAATTTTCATGCTTGTTTTGGCTGCAAGTTTGCATCTTGTTTGTTGTCTTTTGATTTGCTAATGTACTTTTTTTGTCCTGCCTTTTTCAGTGCTGCTTTGGGATGGTTTTCTTATGCACCTGAGTGGTATGAATCTCAAAACAAAACTTATGCTCAGAGAGAAGCTCAATCAGTGTCAGTATTTGTCCATTTTCTGCAAAATGAGCGCACCAGTGGTACTGTCGATTCTGTTTCTAAGATACAGGGACGTGAAGGTGAACCTAATATGGTATGACTGAATAACACTTCTGTTTCCCATTTATTTCTCTGATCTCATCCTCAATTCAGTGAAATGTGTCTCTTCTCTCACCCATCTCCTATAATTCTTTTAAAATTATAAACCTTTCTCTCTGCCATTTTTTTTCTTTGGTTGCAGGCAGATCAGATTCATCCTGTGTGGGGCTGTGTTGACAACTATGCAACTGCAAGGGAAAAGCGTAAACAGTTACTTCTGACACTTTCTCAGAATGAGGCAGACAGACTTGAAGTCTGGGCACAACCAATAAATACAAAGTAACTACCCTACCTTTGAGTTGTCAATCTTCCTTTTATTTTTTTGGGTCCTATTGAGTTCAAGTTAACCTGCGTTTTGTGTTATCTGTGGCCAGAGATACGACGACTTTTCGTGGTAAAATCAGCTCGGATAAATGGATTGATCATGTCAGAACTGCCTTTGCTGTTGATCCTCGAGTTGCTCTTTCTATGCCTTTGAGGTTTCCCACGAATGCAACAATGCAATCTGAGATTACTCAGCTGGTACAGGTATGCTTCTTCTTTCCTATGGCTGCCACATTTTCAGATATTTTAATTGCTACTAGGTTTTTTTATCTTCACATGCAAGAGATTACTTAGTTGGTACAAGTATAGTTCTTTCCTATAGCAGCTATCTTTTCAGATATTATGATTGGTACTAGGTTTCTTTTTGTTTTCTTCACATGCAAGTTATGTTTCATAATATCTTTGCTTTGCATCATGTTCCATCTGTGTGTAGAGATTTGTACAGTCCTGTAGGAATATACTAGTGAGTTTAGGCTCCACCCATGTTGATTGGGTAATGTACTTGGTTTCTGAGTTTAGTGACTTATTATGCATATTTGACATCTTTCTAACTTCTGCTTTCTTTCATTGATAAAGCCGGCTGATGTTCATATGCCTTTTCTTTTATAGACACGATTACTGGAGCTTCGTACAATTCCTGAAGCATTACCTTTTTTCATTACTCCAAAGGCAGTAGATGAAAATTCAGTGCTGTTACAACAATTACCACACTGGGCTCCATGTTCTGTTACACAGGCATTGGAGTTTCTTACTCCTCCTTATAAAGGACATCCACGTGTTATGGCCTATGTCCTTCGTGTCTTGGAGACTTACCCCCCTGAGACTGTTACCTTTTTTATGCCACAGTTGGTACAATCTCTCAGATATGATGAAGGGGTGAGAGTTGTTTCAGTGATAAGCGTGTTTCTGTCATCAATGTACACTATGAGAACTTCAGTCTACATCTTTTGCAGACTGAAGTTCTCATAGAAGCCATATTATTTTCTTAAATATATTTTTTACCTGTATCTCATTTCTCATGCCTTTTAATTCAATCAGAAACTGGTTGAAGGGTACTTGCTTGGAGCTACTCGAAGAAGTAATATATTTGCTCATATCTTAATATGGCATCTGCAGGTGAAATTTATCTATCTTCTACCATGTCCTCTCTTTTTCCCCCATTTTTAGAAGATATTTTTTTATTATCTAAGTTATTCCTTATGTGAAATTCTTTCACTGAGATTTTTGGGTCTGGAACTTGAAATGCAGGGAGAATACGTTGATGAATCTGAGAAAGATGCAGCCGCTCTGAAGGTATTATCTTCTTTTGTTTTTCTGTAGATGGATTTTCCATTCCTTTTTCGTATCAAAATATGCATTAGCAAAAGTACTGTTTTTCTCCATTCTGCTTCTTTTCTTAAACTTCATTAATAAAAGTTTGATCCATAATAATGCTTGAGTATAGTAACCAATACCTAATCAGTAACCAGTCAAAGATTATTTGACCTTAAATAAATTAATTACATCATCCTTGAATTTCGACTGCCTGTGATGGTCCATAAATGATGGGCTTGAAAAATTAAATGATGAAATGTTATTATGCATACGGAGTAAGAGTTTTAAACATGGAGCAAATGATTTAACTTAGTGGGTCAAAATAAGCATTGCAATTGTACTGGTGTATTTTTGATTAATCATGCATACTTATATGTAACCCCTCTGTTCCAAATTATAAGATGTTTTGACTTTCCTAGATACATTGTTCTTACTATGTATCTAGGACATAGTGTATATCTTGGTGCATAGGAAAAGCTATGTGTCTAGAAAAATCAAAACGTCTTATAATTTGGAATGGAGGGAGTACTATTTTGAACTTTTCTTGACTCAATTTGTGTTATGTTCAGAGTGGTGGTAGGCAAGGTGTGTTTAAAGGGAACATATCAAAATTTGGAAAAAGATTTTAATTTTGTATACTATTTTATTTCAGATTCATTCTATGTGAAGAGGAACTAAGTGAGAATATTCGTAAGAAATGATATCTGTTACTAATTTCTGTTACCAGCAAACTTATTTTTACACCATGTAACAAACTTTTGTTGTGGAAGTTGAAGTTTTAAAGAATGATACAAGTCAACACTTCGTATGCTACTGCGGAAGTCCTTTTCGATTCTTTTTTCAAGATAATTTGAATGCATAATTGCACCACAAAGAGGTCATTGCACATGTTGTCATCGTGATGTTATGAATGTATATTCAAGAAAAATCTACACATGATTTTTTAATGTTCTAAAATACATATTTTAAAAGTTATTGATAGTCATAATTTCAAAAGATTGACCAAACCTCGTCTGAAACCTCAAGTACTTGCGAGTTGTGACTGTGTGAGTATATTGTAACATGTCATAGTTGATGTTTGCTGCTTATAACGAAATTTGCAGCAATTGATTTAATTAAATCTATCATATAATTTTGTTTTCATGTTTGAAGGTTACAAGTATGAAATGCAGATTTGGCCTCCTCGGGTGTGAACGTCCTCATTAGCTAAAATATTGTGTTGTAATGTTTGAAAAGATCACCACAAAAATCATGTATGTAGTGCACATAAAGTTAAGTGTGTTTTCTGAATCTCAACATCAAATATGAATTTTAAACTGCATTGTTGTGGCTACACGTAACTTTAGGTGTACTACATACATGATTTTTGTGATGACTTTTTGATACATTGAAACATCATATTTTAGCTAAAGAAGAGGATGCCAGCACCCCAGAAGGCCAAAACATTGGTGTCACAAATATAATGTTCATGTTTTATTATTATTTTTCTTTCCAGGGCAGTGCATTCCAATCTTTGCTTCCTGCTGTTAAGGACAAAATTATAGAGAGTTTCACTCCAGAGGCTCGTGACATGTTTGAAAGAGAATTTGATTTCTTTGACAAAGTGACCTCTATTTCTGGTGTTCTTTTTCCTCTTCCCAAGGATGAGCGGAGAGCGGGTATAAGAAGGTAATTCTAGAGTTATTGTAATGTTTCAAAAAGAACAGAGTTGATAACTTACTTTTATTATAATTTTCATGCAGGGAACTGGAGAAGATTTCGATTCCAGGTGATGACCTCTACTTACCTACTGCAACAAACAAGTTAGTACGGGGTATACAGTTGGACAGTGGTATTCCTCTACAGTCTGCTGCAAAAGTTCCAATAATGATTACTTTTAACGTTGTTGACCGTGACGGGGACCCAAATGATATAAAACCACAGGCTTGTATTTTTAAGGTAAACTATAATTTCATTTGCAGTTAGCATGCACAATCAACCTTTACTTCTTGAGATCTTTTATCATTTATGAATCATGATATGGCTAGTGGATTGATTGGGATTAGCGGAAAGATGGAGCGTGTTCACCCTCGTTAGAGGCTCTGAACAGTTATTGGGTGGAACTTAGATTCTGTTATTGCTAGATTAACTCTTTGCCAAAGCCCTTGATATAGAGTTGGCATCTAACAATCCAATCTAACAAACTCACTGTCTCACCGACAAGCTGAACTAACTTATCCCTCAAGCGAATGATCCTAACTAACTGACAATAAGGAAGAGCTAAGCTCCTGCTGTGGTTGTGGGAGCTGGGCTGGCATTGTCTCTTCTTGTGGCCCATGAAAGCGTCCACAACACTAAGTACTGATATTATTAATTAATATTAAGTATACTATTAAAGAATTATAAGATTACCATCTTTGTAGTTTACTAGAAAAATTACTGACACATTTGACTATATGAAGGCACCAAACATTAAGCCTATAAAAAAGTATTGTGCATTCATGATTTCACCCTATCCAAATTGTAGTGTAGCAGTCCTATTTCTTCATTTAGCTAGATTAGTGGTAACTCACCTACTGTGCTGAACACTAGCTGGTTTCTTTGATATGACAGGTTGGTGATGACTGTAGACAAGATGTGCTGGCGCTGCAAGTGATTGCTCTATTAAGGGATGTATTTCAAGCTGTTGGATTAAACCTGTATCTTTTTCCGTATGGTGTTTTGCCTACTGGACCAGGCCGAGGCATAATTGAGGTGAACATATCTTTGCAACTTTTTTTTAATTAACCTGTATGGCCTATGGAATCACCAAGCAACAATCATGTGTATAGTTGCCTTTTGTTTCCACTCAAATGTGAGGTGTGCACTTGCAAATCTTGAAGATTTGTTGCAAGGGCCCAAGAGATGAAAGTTTTAGTAACTTCGAGCAGAAAAATTCCCTTCAAGTGTTAACTAATTTGATAAGTAAAACTATACTACATGTTACTTCTACTTTTTTCTGTAGTGACATTAAAAAAACTTAACCATGTGGAGAAGACCTTTAGGGAGGTGCTCACATGACTTGTGAGGACCTGGGTTTGGGCCCAGATGGGTGGTCTCTCAGCTGGCGGCTTTACCAACCAAACCCAGCTATAAGTTACTCCTCAGCAATAACATTTATATTCCATTAAAAAATACAAAGTTTTGAGCATTACTTGATCTCTGAGATTTTTGTTTGGCCTTTGATAAGTATGGTACAATGCCAAATGTACTGACTCTTTTATTTTTGTTGTGGTCGATCTCAGTACTTTTAAGTATTGGTTTTTATAGTCATGGAAGATTTACTGCACTGTTTTCAATGTTTTGGCTTTAGCTGTGTTATTAAGTCAATAGAGTTCCTATTTGCATCGCTAATATTTTTTTTTTTCTCGGAGACCTGTATATCATTGCATCACTAGTAATCCATTATGTGCTAGTGTGCGCTGTTTTGTTGATATGTTAGAATATTCCTTTTATACCTAATGGTATTGGCTAGTTTCTTGGTTTCCACTATTAATCCTCGGTGGCTGCAGGTGGTCCCAGATACACGGAGTAGAAATCAAATGGGTGAAACAACTGATGGTGGTTTATTAGAGATATTTCAGCAAGATTATGGTCCTGTAGGTTCACCTTCTTTTGAAACTGCTCGAGAAATGTTTATGGTCAGTAGTGCTGGATATGCTGTTGCTAGCTTACTCCTTCAACCGAAGGATCGGCATAATGGCAATCTTCTCTTTGATAGGTATGACACGTTTTTTAAAAAATGAATGGTTGAATCTAGAATATGCAACTTAACCATCACCTTGTTTATGCAGCCATGGGAGGTTAGTTCATATTGATTTTGGTTTTATTTTGGAGATTTCACCTGGAGGTAACATGGGATTTGAGAGTGCACATTTCAAGCTAAGCCACGAGATGACTCAATTGCTTGATCCATCTGGAACTATGAAGAGTGATACATGGAACCAATTTCTCAGGTAGGCATAAATTGCACATTTAATGAACTACAGTTACTGGTATGCTTGGTAATAAATGCACTTGTATACACTTTGCCACCATTCAGTTTTAGTACCATATGTGTGAGAACACGGCAAGGGAGCTAGAGAAAATGTTAGGGGAAGTAGAGAACATGTCTTCTTTTAGTAGGCCAACATTCTGCTCCATACAACATAGCCGGTCTAATCGTCGTCCTATAAAATTTGCCTTTGAGCTTTTGTGGTACCTCTTGTCACAGAGAATACCAGATGCTTGGCGCCACTTCATCCACCCTGCTTTGATCCTATGGCTAACATCTGCATCAATATCTCCATCCTTCTGTAACATCGATCCAAGATACCGGAAGACATCTTTCTTAGGCACCACTTGGTCTTCCAAGCTCACCTCTCCCTCTTCCTGTGCAGCATTGCCGAAATCACATCTCATGTACTCAGTCTTAGTCCTGCTTATTCTAAACCCTTTGGACTCAAGGGTCTGCCGCCATAACTCCAGTTTCCTATTTACTCCTGTCTGACTTTCATCAACTAACACTACATCGTCTGCAAAAAGCATACACCAAGGGATATCTCCTTGTATGTCCCTCGTAACCTCATCCATAACCAAGGCAAAGAGATATGGGCTCAAGGCTGACCCTTGATGAAGACCTATTTTAATCGGAAAGAAATCAGTGTCACCATCATTTGTTCGCACACTGGTCTCGGCGTTGTTGTACATGTCCTTGATGAGGGTAACATACTTTGTTGGGACTTTATGTTTGTCCAAAGCCCACCACATAACATTCCTTGGTATCTTGTCGTACGCCTTTTCCAAGTCAATGAAAACCATATGTAGGTCCTTCTTTTGCTCCCTGAACCGCTCCATAACTTGTCTTATTAAGAAGATTGCTTCTATGGTTGACCTTCCAGGCATGAAACCAAATTGGTTCATGGATATCCGCGTCGACCCTCGCAATCT
Organism: Coix lacryma-jobi var. lacryma-jobi; assembly: GCA_009763385.1. NCBI lineage: Eukaryota > Viridiplantae > Streptophyta > Magnoliopsida > Poales > Poaceae > Coix > Coix lacryma-jobi. The sequence goes on along the minus strand of CM019823.1, from coordinate 164,480,704 downwards.
ATGCTCAATAACTCTCTCCCACAACTTCATCGTATGGCTCATCAACTTAATTCCCCGATAATTAGTGCAGCTTTGGATGTCTCCCTTGTTCTTGTAGATTGGAACCAATATGCTTCTTCTCCACTCCTGAGGCATCTTGTTTGAACGATAGATATTGTTAAACAACTTGGTTAGCCATACTATAGCTATATCCCCGAGGCATCTCCACACCTTGATTGGGATACCATCAGGACCCATCGCTTTATCCACTTTCATCCTTTTCAAAGCTTCTCTAACCTCCTGCTCTTGGATCCTCCGCACATAGCGCCTATTGGTGTCATCGGATGAGTCATCCAACCGAACGGTGGAGTTCTCATTCTCCCCATTGAACAAATTATCAAAATATTCTTCCTTCACCAAGAGTTGCTCCCTCTTATCCTTAATGCACTTGACTTGGTTGAAGTCCCTTGTCTTCTTATCACGAGCCCTAGCCATCCTATAAATGTCCTTCTCTCCTTCCTTCGTATTCAAACGTTGGTAAAGATCCTCGTAAGCCCGCCCCTTCGCCTCCCCCACCGCTCGTTTTGCAGCCTTCTTAGCCACCTTGTACTTTTCTACGTTGTCCGCGCAACGGTCTTGGTACAAGCACTTATAGCATTCCTTTTTTTCCTTATTAGCCTTTTGCACATCTTCATTCCACCACCAAGTGTCTTTTTTATTGCGACCACTTCCTTTAGACACTCCAAGCACCTCTGCGGCAACCTTCCGAACGCAAGTTGCCATCTTCTCCCACATGTTGTTTGCATCTCCTTCGTCTTTCCAAGGGCCCTCATCAATAAATCTTTCTTTGAAGCCCTTCAATGCTTCTCCTTTTAAATTCCACCACTTTGTCCTCGCACTCTTGGCTTGTTTGACCCTACGAGCATGCACAATAGTTTGGTAAAAATAACATAGAAAAGTAGGCGCGGGAGAAGTGGCGGCGGATTCCAACTTGGTAAAAATAACATAGAAACGCTGGATAGCAATTGAAGCTAACTTGGTAAATATAGCAGGTAGATTGCCTCTGATTCCAACTTGGAAAAATTTAGCAAGTCATATACCAATCTATTGGAGAATGTTTTTTCTTCTTTTCCCAATAAAACAAGGATAACAAGTCATTTTTCCAAACTATTGGAGATGCTCTCATACTGAAGAATTGAGGAGCAAACATTCATGCATTCATGATAGGAACCAACGGATCAGTAGTTTGTTTTCGTTCTGACTCTGTTGTGTTATGTTTTCTTGTTTTCTTTTTCTGAAATTTGGTTAAGATTATTTACATGTTGACTCATATATTCTCCCACCACCAGTTTGTGTTGTTTTTTGTGTGATATGTACAGTAGTTCTGATTTAAGTATTTTGCTTTCAGATTGTGTGTCAAAGGATACCTAGCAGCAAGGAGGCATATGAATGGGATTTTAAGTACAGTCAACCTGATGGTTGACAGTGGCCTCCCCTGCTTTAGCAGGGGAGATCCTATCAATAATCTTCGGAAGCGGTTTCATCCAGAGATGAATGAACGTGAGGCTGCAAACTTCATGGTACGAACATGTGCTGATGCTTACAACAAGTGGACTACCGCAGGGTATGATTTGATTCAGTACTTGCAGCAGGGTATTGAGAAATAGTTTTTCTCGTTTTGTAAATGGTGTTCGTGTACATCAATTGTATGTAGCCACTATCTTTTTATGTAGAATTTATTTTTTGAGTTGTATCGTTGGGTAAGGATGGAATTCACGTGATTAACGTAGGATGCTTGTTGCACAGAGGCAATTCTTTTTTTTTTCCCTCGCACTGTAAGACTGCCTAGAAAGTAGCTAGTAAGTATAGATCAAGATTTTGTATTGCTGTCGCAGAATGTATTTTCTTTTGCTAGACATTGTATGATTCGTATTTTTATCATGTAATTTCATTTTTTACTCGTTACGAGATGAGTACTTTGTTCATGCTATTTATATTGATATGATGATGCCAGCCGCAAGCAAATCAACGTCAATTTCTGGACTGTCTTGCCACATATTTTCAGTTCCCTCCGAACACGTCCACGGTCTAGTTAACCCTTGCTAAGTTCACGATGTTGGGACATGGACATAATACCCAAAGCGAAGGTTCCATTGGACTCTAAATAATAACAGTCATTTTGTCCTGAAACAAAGAGAAGTCGAATGTTGCATGGACTATAAATAACAGTCATTTTGCCATGAAACAAAGAAAAGTCTAACAAATATGTTGGGTATGTAAACTTATGAGCCGACTAATAAGCTGAAATGATTAATTTACTATGAGAAAAATATAGTTTCATGACTGATTTGTACGGATTAAAGTTGGCTTGTAGCTCAAGCGAACAGAGTCTTAATTAATTGAAGCACGGTAAGGCACTTGCTTATTAGTTATTATTGGGGGGATCGAATGATTGACATGCTTAGCAGGCAGAATTGCTTATTATCGGGGATCGAATGATTGGCATGTTTTAGCAGGCAGAATGTTGCAGTGAGTCCCAAGAAGGTTTGTATACAGGATGTTGGCATGCTTAGCAGCCAGAATTGCTTATTATCGGGGATCGAATGATTGGCATATGCTTAGCAGGCAGAATGTCGCATTGAGTCCCAAGAAGGTTTGTGTACAGGAGGCCCATGGCCACATCAAATATAGTAAAAGAATCTCAATCATTACACAACACAGCAGAGAGCAAAATCATACAAACAATCCGTTATCGTACAATCAACATATAGGACCTAAGGGCCTGTTTGCTTGGTAAAGTTTCATCTGACTGATTCTCTATAAAAGCAGATGTTCTGGAAGAAGTTATTCTGTAACCAAAAGTGATTCTTTTTAATTTTGTTAGCATATAAACTCTCAATATCATGGAGAATCACTTCACAGAATCAGGTGAAACTATTTTTTCTAGCTCCCGACACTGCTTATTTCAGAGAGTCACTTCAGGGAATCAGCATAAAATTGCTTCTCTATAAATTTGGTAGAGCTCTAACTGAGATTTAGCAGAAAATCAGCTTTAGGAGCTCTGCTAAATATGGCCTAACAGCCTATTATTGTGCCCACACCCCACAACCAGGGGTCACCAAAGATGGCGGGATCAAATGGTATGTCATCACTGAGAAACCATAAAAAAAACCATAGTATATCATCACTTCAATCTAGCTTATACAGTCTAAGCTAGCTCAGAGTTCCAGACCTTTACACGTACATGTACTACTCCAATAATGTTTCCAATCGATGCATGGCGCATCAAAATCTACACCCTTTGTAATTAGTGGTTCCTTCTTTACAAAAACTACAAAAATAAAAAAAACACCCAACCTAGCTATAAATATACTCTTCCTTAACTACTTTGCACATGTACATACAGCTGATATATTTCAGTCGTAAGTAGGGAGCATCTTTTGGGGAGCCCTAATTCGCACGCACGGATATCTGATCAAAAACTAAAGCTAGGTTACGTGCGTTCATCCCCAATTAAAAGTAGAGTAGAAAGAACATGCTACGAGCGAGATTTGTAGATGCATCATGCACTGATGCACATACGTTGCTACTTCATGCTTGTATGCGTGGTGTCTCAAAACTGGAAGCGCCCGTTCGCTCCCGGAGGTGGCGCGAGCACCATGCCCACGCCCGCGTGTGGGTGTGGCAGTGCCCGTGGCAGCTGCTTCTGCTGCGGCGGCGGTGGCGGCCTCGGCAGCGGCGGAAGCGTGGTGCGCTTCACGAAACGGCCCTTCATCCGCGGCCGTTTCTCGGCGTTGACCTTGCGCACCTCGTACCGGATCTTCTTGGCGAACAGCCGCGTCCGCCGCTTCTCCCTGTACCGCGACACCCGCGCCTCACGCTCGCCGCCGGTCACCGCGGTCACGGCGCCGCCGAAGAGTCCCCGGCTTCCCGCCTGCACGCGATCCATATGGCAAAAAGGGAACCGATCGGTTATTTATCCCAAGACAGTGCATGGGAATGGAAGAAATCATGTGTAGACATCGTTGAACCGTGCTTACCGGGAAGTCAGACCATGACTCGTAAGGATCGAGGTGAGGACGCTCGCCGTGGAACCACGGCGATCCGCCGTCACGGACCCACGAGGCGATGACGCCCTCGTAGTTGAGCTTGAGTATCATCTCCGGCCGCTTCCTTTTCTTGTCTTCTCGTTCTTCAGGTGCCGGCGCCGCCATGGCCTCCAAGTCCACGTCCGCGTTCACCTGAGGCTTTTCTTCGTCCAAGAAACCCAGATCATCGAACCCGTCGTCGACTCCCATGAGGAGACTCTCCATGTCCGCCGCGAAGCTATCGAGCTCCATGTCCGGGACGTCGAACGCGGAGAGCCCGTCCAACTCCGCCGAGCCGCCGGAGGCGAAATCCAGCGTTGTTTCCACGAGAGGCGGCATCAGGCAGACCGGCTTCTGCTCCCCCTCGTCGGCCAACGGGTTGTAGAACTCGGCGAGCGGCTTCTGCTCCCCCTCGTCGGCCACGGGGTTGAAGAACTCGGCGAGCATAGGGTCGAACTCCGGCACGCGGTACAGAAGGTCGTCGTCGTCGTGGAACCCGTGGTCGTCGTGATCGCCCACAATACCGGAGCCAGACTCCTCCACCTCGAGGTCGGGGACCGCTGCTGACGCAGCCGCGGCCATAGAGTTGAGCGTCGTCGCCTCATGCTTGCCTCCACCCGGCTTGGACCGCGGCGTGCGCGGCCTTCGCTTGAGGCCGTGGAGCCACGTCGGCGCGTCGGGATCGCTCGGTGGGGAGGAGCAGGACGCCGAGGGGAGGCGGACGCGGTGGTGGCGGCGCGCGAGCGGGTTCGCCGAGTGGACGGAGACGTCGCAGGTCTGGCACAGGAAGGCGTCGTCGGCGGGGCAGTGCCACCGCGCCCGCCGCCGCATGCATCCGTCGCAGGACCGCGCCGTGCGCGCGCCTAGCGCGGCGCCTGCCGCCGCCCCGGCGCTCGTCATTTCGTCGAACACTTGTGCTCCCGGCGCCCGGCGGTTAGGTTAAGCGAGAGCTTAACGAAACCTACCGGGAACAGTGTGGGGGCGAGCTCGTTAGCCCTCCTTTCCTTTATAAAAATTGCGAACTCCGTCGCGAGACCCCGGACCCACAGGTCAGAGACGGTTGGCGTCCACCATCGTGATCGCGTAGCGGGAACGTGGGGCCCTTGAATGCGCTTTTGGGCTGCGTGGAGCGAGGAGGAGCGAGCAGCGCGTGAGGTGGGCCCAGGAAAAATGCTTATCTCGAAGCCGATTGGCTGGCGCGGCACGGGGAATCCGCTGGGCTGGAATGCTATTGGGCTGCCTGTCACGCGTTGGATTTCCGGCGGGGCCCATGAGGTATGGATGATGACGTGGACGCCTGTGCTGCTACTCTCTCTCTCACTTGCATCTACGGGCATGCATGCCGCATGCAATGAGGTTCAGAATGCTTGGGATATTGGCCTGTTGGGTGACTCAGCAGCTCGTGTACAATCAATCAATCATGTGCATAGATTGAATTTTCTTCGCTGTTGTTCGCTCTCATGAACGTACAGAGCACCTCTTGAATTAGCTGCCAACATATTTGAATCATATTACATGACGATATGCCTCCAAAATTAGGATAAAACGTTAGAACCACCATTACAATTTTGAGTAACGACTTTATAACTGACCAAATCACCTTATGTGACATACATGTTTAATTATCCACCAGTAACTAAATGTGTATAAATTTTGAAATGGTAATTCGACTGAGCTAGGGACAAGAAAAGTTGTGTATATGTAGTACTTCATCCTAACTTCCCTCAACTCAGTTGCATGTTTTGTGTTTAAATAAAACCATGTTGAGGTTCCACCTATAAATTTGAAATGAGGACAAAGCTAGAACAAAAAATAACCTAGGTGATGGCTACTATAAGTAGTGGAGCAACATATGAACAAACTTGGAGCAAAATCATTAATATGAATTGTTATGAATACAAAACTTTGAGCTAGAGGAACATTACTCAAATGGTTTTGGACCGAACATCCTACCTTGTGCATAGCTAGAGCATCTCCACCAGATATTATATCCAGTCTCTTATACTTAAAAAGTAGCATTTTTAGGAGACGGAAGTGTTGCAGCAGATCTTCTAACTCATCTCCTATACTTTTAGCATTTTAAGAGATCTCCAAAAAGGCATTCTTTCGCCTAAATAAAGGAGATAACCCTTATCTCCCCTATCTCTAAAAGAAATAGGAGACAAGTTTTAGGTAATCAGTTATAGCAATGCTCTCTTATATTCTAAATTGCTTTGAATGTACTCTACTACTAAGACCTTGTTTAGTTCCAAATCAAAAAATTTACGCTCTGTTATATCGGATCTTTGGACTCACATATGAAGTACTAAATATAGACTAAAAATAACTAATTACACAATTTGTGTGTAATTTGCGAGATGAAACTTTTAATCCTAATTAGTCCATGATTTGACACTAAATTGTTACAATAACATGTGTGCTAATGACAGATAATTAGGCTTAAAAAACATCTTGCGATTTACGGACGAATTCTGTAATTTTTTTGTTAGTATCCAAACATCTCGGCAACACCCTATGTAACATCCGATGTGACATCCAAAAATCTTACAGCCTAGAACTAAACAAGCCCTTAAACAACTAATAGGATATATAATGTACTCTACTATTTCATGGCGGGAGCTATGAGTACTATGAAGATATTCTATTAAGTGGTTTTGTTAGTAGACACATGCATAAAATCAAACTCTAAATCATCTATGAATCTTACTACTTTAGAGTCGGGGCTAGGCCAAACAGACCTGAGTCGTATATTCGATATTGTTAACTGAAATGGTTATCCCACAAACATAATGCTATCTAATCCTAGGGCTAAGGACATGTGCCTACTTAGCATGCACTATTTGGCTCTATTATTATAGTTTGTTTTCTAACAATTTAGTCACGATTTAAGTATAAAATCACAGCAATACATACATGTTCTTTTATCAAGTGTGTATTCAATGATAGTAAGAGGAACATAAGATCTTTTTAAAAAGTAGCAGGACCTCCCCCACCCCACCACCATCCCAACACCACACCAACAAAAAGATTCACGAAAATAGTATTTTTCTTTTTCAAAGAAGCAAACGGAAACATTATTCACTTGAGTTTATCAGTCATAATCAATCATATTTTTCAGCTTTGGAATAATATTTTTCTCTCACATAAATTAGCTGAAAACAATGTTTTCAGTCACAGAAACTATCAGTCGAACAGATCCATTATTGTTTGCATGATATTATGCATGTGATATTTAATATCACACATTTTCCTCTTCTTTTGTGAAATATAATAGTTTCCACTTTAATTTGCCTGAAGAACTTCTCACCGGTAGGTGTTTTTAGATAAAGGTGGTGTTGATAGCATGGCGACCCTTAGTAGTAGTAGTATGCAGTCCCCATCAAGAGAGCTCTGCTCGCGCACACAAATACTCGCAAAAAACGACAAAGGTTGTATATGCATGACAGATTGGCAGCCACCTTTTTGTTGTCGATCATCCCTACGCTCGGTCGGCCATTTATTTTTGAATGGCTCAATTTATTCCCCTGTAAATTCTCCGGAGAAAGGAATTTATTCTCCTACATGTATAGATGCAACTATGAAACATTTGGAGTATAGCAACGCGAGTTGCAAGTGTATATTCGTAAAGCGTGGTTCGCTTTATTTGGTTTTATTAGACTAGAAAAGCCATGGCATCTTCTCAAAACCACGTGCCACGAAAAGTTAAAGTTGTTGTTGTATAGCAGAATGCCATTCCTGAAGACCTGAATGTTATTTTTTATTTTATTTTGAAACAACTAGTAGTATAATGACTCCATCAGGGTGAAGAAATGACGGTACGGAACCTGTTGGCCTCATGTCAAGTGTATACTTGCTGCCAGCGTGTCACTGGTAATGGAGCGATGGGCCTTCTTCCAGCCCTGCTCCGTTTTTTCCTCGCGGCACCCTGCTACTCTGATGGATAGGCACGCCAGATCACGCCGACGGCGACTCGAGGGTCCCACGGCGACGCTCCCCTCCGCTCCTCCGCGGCGACGTGGCCGCATCGATCCCACGGGACGCATGTGGCCCGTGGGCGACGATCATGCCACGACCGGTGGTTCTCCCCGCGTGGCGCCGTGGCCCCCACCTCACTGTACCACCAGGGCCCCACCTCCCGTGCCGGCGAGAGGCTACGGGCCGCGGCTATTCGGCAGCCAGTCGTTGATGGCTGCCCCCGCGTTTGGTGCCTTCCGCTTCCGCAGCAATTGGCCGTGGCCGCAGCCCGCAGCGAAGCGACGACGGTCTCGTCTCTTTCTGGAGGTCTGCTGGTACGAGTAGTGAGCAACGCAGCGAAGCGACGATCTCGTCTCTTTCCGGAGGTCTGCTGCTGCTGGTACGAGTAATACTTGGCTCGCTCGCCGCTTGTGAGGGCCACAGGGTCAAGCACAAGATGGCAGTCAGTGATCAGTGAACAACCACGTAACGGAACTGGATGTCTTGCTCGTGCTCGGTCACTGTTTCAACTGAAATAGGAGCAACGATTTCTTTTTTATACTGTATAGTGCACGTTTCATGATACTGCCCTAAAACTTATAGAGCCTGTTTAACACGGCTCCGGCTCTAGCAGTAACTTCTACGGCCTATATGGCACTTGTACTCCCCTCCTCCAGCTCCTTGGGAAAAGGATTTGACGAGCCATATCAAACAATCCTTTACATATTATCCGTATGAGTGAAATGCATCTCGACTAAAGCTTTTTCTACATTCTCATTTGGATTCATATTCATTTTAAATTTTCTAGGTAAAATCATAAATTTAAACACACACTACGAATAAACTACTTAAATGGGTCATGTTCATTTTAAGTGCACTCTAGGTCCAATCATCATGGATCTAAACACACTTCGAATAAACCACTTTAAAACTAAAAATAAATAATCATTCTAAGAGTTCATAGAGCTAGATGAGAATACAGGAAAAGTTTAGAGACATTTCACTCTATAAACAATATTATGATGGTATGGCATACCGCATACCTTTGTGACAAGTGTGCTTTCATTTACCAACAAAATGGTAAATTAGTATTACAACAGTATTACAGAGTTCAAAGCCCATGCCCCGCCCACGCCTGCCCCCAAAACTGGATTTTTTTTTTTTATCTACAGAAACATACCCAGGCGCATAAGGGAACAGAGTAAACAAGTCAATAGCAATCTCAGTCAAGATCCTATGCAAAGATTCTATAGATCAAAACCCAGAGTGCCTCTTTTTCTACTGTCATAGAGAACTTAACCTTGACCTAAAGCATGTGCGATAGCGTCTGATTGCCAGCATCCAGAATAATTTCATCATGTTGAGTTGTTGTGCTGTGGAAATAATTCATGTCAGCCATGCTCAGGAATTCATTTGAAATTTGTTTGCAAAAAAAACAACTTAAATTGCTATAGCACTGCACACTTACTTGAGATAGCTCAAAGCTGACATTCTGTACAGCAATGTAAATACAAGGAGATGCAATCCGATGCTGTAGAAGAATATAAAAGTCCGTGCGTATCTGAGTGGAAATAAATAGATGGCAATGTTATGGTGTCATGCAGAATAAACATATATGATCGTGCATCATGAGTTCCAACTACAAACAAGTTTCTCATGCCATGAAGCAAAAGATAATAATAAGTAACAGATCTAGGCATTGCATATGACCATGAAATAAAATTTAAGCACGCATGTGATGAGAATAGCATGATTTCGTAAAGGTAGAGCCATATTAATCAATTCCATTTTCTAGTATCAAAATAAATGGAAAAATGACATTTCTAACTTGATTACCAATTGTTATCAAACATCAGCATTCAGAACAAAATAAATAAAAAGGGGGAAAACGAGTTTTATGCAAAGTGAAATAGTATCATACTTGTTACCAAGGAGAAAACGGCCACTACTAAGCGTGATTTTGTCTCTTAAACCAAGTTCCTTATATCGTTGATCCTTTTCCTGCATACAGAAAGGAAAGTACAAATAAACTATATGCAATAGCATACAGAGCAAGAGTTGTAATGATATGTTATCAATCAATAAAGTGAATGATACCTTCTTCGAAAAAGCAGCAAACGGATTTATGTCATCCTCATACATTTTCCTGTACTTTGCTTCAACATCAGAAGAACCACTTTCAATATCTTCTGCATACTGCAATAACATAACAAAGGTCAAATGTAAAAAAAAAATGCAAAGACAAATTACATAAAAAGATTTGTGACAGACCTTTTTTGGTCCCCTCGAAACAATCTTTTCGTGGCTATAGTCCTGGACATATCGAATCTTTCCATACAGTTGCACATTATCAGCTTTAGTTTTTTCCAGTTCAACAGTGAGCATCTCATACTTCTCTTTTAGTCTCCTCAGTTCCTATGATCCTCAAAAATGGCAATTGATCAGTGACACCATGTTTCTCATAGACAAGAGACATCATGTGATAAAAAAAAAAGATTCTAAAGAGAAGTGTGACAGAGGCACAGAGCCATGGCTAATGAAGATGATCAAGGCAAATGCCCATGTCACTACAACGAAAGATTAGCCCGGTCACCAATAGGGTAAAAAAATACAGTGGTTCTCAGCTTTCCTCAATAATAAGAAAAGCCATAGTGTATATTTGTCTTGGGACTAGACAACCAATTTCACTTGAAACAATAAGATGACGCGGCCAGTTTCTACAAACTCATCAAATATACCTCCTCAGTTTCACGCAGACGTGCACGGAAACGATCCCTCTGGTTGCAAATGACTTTGAGCATCGAACTTTGATCTTGATCTGCCGATACATGCCTTGGATCAGAGCCCTGCAAATGAAAGGCACACATGAATCTGAGAAAAGTGACCATCCCATTATACACACAGAGGGTAGATAGTCAGATTATAATAATCTATCTTAATAGTATTTCAATACATCCTCTTAAGAAACTGAACTCATAGTGGTAGATAAATGAAAATTCAAAGTATAGTACTCATTTTATAGCCAATTATACTATCAAAAGTACATGTACAAGAGGCACAATATAAGCAAATTTCTTGGCATATTCGCATTAATTAATGTCTAGAATGGTGAACTCTAGAATCTGGATGCAGACTGCATATACCACCAGATATTTTACTAGCATGTCTGCAAAATCAGAACATTGGAGCTTTTATGTATGCTGGTTGCTGGCAATGGATCAATTTATTGACTAGTAAAGAACCAAAGGTAAGTACAACTATTAGTACAGCAAACAATTGTAATACAAGTATTCTAGCACAAACTTCACAGCATATCTTAAATAAGCAAAAGTTATTGTAAAACTACAGCAAGATAGGGTGTGATTAGCGAAACTAAACTAGAAATTACCTCTGATGCTTCACTTGAGCCGATTTCTTGAAGATCCCAGTCATTCAAGAGTGAGCCCCTCCTATCAGTTGAACTGTAGCCCTACATAGATGATGAAAAATATCAGGTCTATGCCCTTCGGAAAAGTAGAGCGATAATATAGCAGCCTTTTGGTTTCTAACAACCAAATTCCGAAAAACAGAATTATGTAGTTATAACAACAAAGTCATAGTATTCAGATTGCAGCGCTGAAGCCTCATGCATGTTAAATGCACAAGACATATACCCACTACAGATTTTATGAATAATTGTAGGAAGCTAGGACTAACTGGTATCAGGTGATTATCGAAGGAGCATGCAAACCAACCTTTAGTATGTCATCCTCAAGTTTCAAGATCAGCTTTTGCTGCTCTTCAACCTTTGAAGTAAGTTCGGCAATCCTTTTTTCAGCTTCCTCAAGAAGATTTGTCTTCTCTGATATTTTAACCTTTAAAATACAAGCAAATCAGCCAATTCCAACAGGTAAACATAACAAATACATTGTAACTTTGCATACATGTGCAAAACTAATGTCCTTAGAGAGAATTGACTAAACCACAGCTTCCAGAATCCAAACTAGATACCAACCTTCAGTTGTGTTAGCTCATGCTCCATTTTACGGTTCTTGTCGAGAAGCAATGCTTCCAACTTGCTCATTTCTTCACCATTGGTAGCTAGCTCCCAGTCTTCAGCTTCAATGGAGTTGTAGCCAACAGCCTGTTCGAAGAAATACTGGTGTCAGGAGGACGAAGGACTAATAAAGAATCAAAAGATAGTTAAAATCAAATGTAATAATGGCAAAAGGTGCAACCCTAACCATATGGCAAATAAATCATTGTTAGGATCACCATCGACAAGGCTTCACAGTGGACCCTAAATATATCGTTTGAGGGTCATCTGCTCATAGAATGTAACACAGAAAACTTAACTCATGTATAAATCATTTTTAGGATCACCACCAACTCACAATGGACCCTAAATCTATCATTTTAAGGTCATCTACTCATAGAATGTAGCACACATCTTAGGGTCATCTAATCATAGAATGAAACACAGGAAGCTGGCCTTATGTATTATTTAGATTTGGTTGAAAGAATGCATGTGCGTTGAGAACAACCTTTTATAGGATAATGGATATAGTTGCAGACTCGCAGGTAAGAGTTTAGAAATTAGCAGAGTTAGTGTTTAACACCATGGTGGATTGGTGGTCTCAAAAAAAAAGTGAGTATTGTTCCAGGTGCTGTAAGCAAGGACATTTTTGTTGTAATACCTGCAAAATCTGAACCTTTTTCTTGAGATCATCTACCAGTTTTTGCGTAGGTCTTTCCTGGAGTTCTTTCTTCAACTCCATAAGAGCACTTTCCTACAAATAGAAAATCAATTAATAAAATTATAAATAGAAGGTGAGGTTTTGTTGCACAGAGATAAATAGCTTCAGGAAATAGCATGACAACCCAATTCACATTTTTTTAAAAAAACTAATAAAAGCAATAAATAAGGGTCATATTCTCCTCGCTAGGATGATTTTGACCTTTTTTTCTAAGACATGGGAACCTGAAGGATATACTCATGTTTATCCAACTCACCCATAAAACATGAGGTGAATGAAGAATGACCAGTGAACAGTGATAGAAGCAAAAAAAAAAGTTCATGTCATGAACTGCTTTTGGACAATGGATTACACAGGATGAGTAAAACAGGTTATGATCCATGTATGAACGTCTATAAAGACTTTGTGACCTTCACATATAAAGGAAACATCAAACGGAGAAGTTTTCAAATGTTGAAAGAGCTATTACATGGAAAGGCTGTGGTGGTGTTCAATGTGTAAAAGGCATGAATATAATCTAAAGAACTAACTAGCTGTAACAAACTCTCTTCTTACTGTAATCGCACGCAGTTCTCTTGTGTGTTCGAGAAAAAAAAAAACAGAGAATTTTCTAAATATAGTTATCAGAGTAGACCCCTTCCAGAACTCATGAAGATACATGCAAATTAAACAAATTATCTTTAGATTGATATTTGCTAATCTGTATCAAGAATACTGAGTTGATCGAAAAAGACCACTTAACAAATTAGTACCTGTTCAGTGAGTAAAGTTGTCAACTTCTTAAGCTCGTTCACATGCATTTCTCTCTCACTTGATAAAGTACTTTCAATGTTGCGAAGTTCTGCATTCAACTCTGAGATAATCTTCTCCTTGGCGTTCAACGAACTCTCAAGTATATCACTTGATTCCAAATAGTCACTGCAGAATTAGTAGTTCATAAGTTCAATTTATTTTTTTAATAACCATTTCCACTGCTAAAGTGAAGCACTAGTGAATTACTGCAATTCTGTACATCGTACACGTGATGAATTGGGGGGCAGAGGGGGACAAACTGACCTACTTTTGCTTGCATCCTCATTAGTTGTCTGCAACTGTGAACGTAGATCCCCCTGCAGGCAAGAAAAAAAAGTGAAAAGAAGGTATCTTGGGCCATGCACTGAGCAAGCAATAGTTTTACACATTTGAAATTATCCACAATTCATGCTGACATTTAGGAATCAAAGCACGCATAATGAATAGGAAAAGGTGAAACGTTAACACAGGTACCACTACATACCATTATTTCTCAGAAAAAAATATGGTTAGTGTTTGACACTAAACTTTCGACATAATGTAACACTCACTATTTAGTCCCTGTTGGCTGAATCCTAGTGTCGTTAATTTGGTCCTAACTCTAAAGGATGCAAATCATCCGGAAAGATTTGGTACAGTTTAGTCCAAGTTCAAATCACATTCCAAATATGCCTTCACCTCATAGGCTCATACCAACAGTGGGAACAAGCTCATCTTGCTTGCATGCCACTGAAACATAGATTTTATACAGGATTTTGATAGATAAACTACTACATAAACTGGAAAGGTTAAAGGACAGAAATGGCCACCAAAATAAAACTGACACCAGTCTGTATGTTAAACCATACACATGTGACTGGTGGTAACAATTACTGTAACATGTTGGACAAGTTATGCAGTCAGAACTCAAAAGTATTAAATTGAAATTGCAAATCGCAAGGCTACCTTTTCCCTCTCAAGACTGACTAATCGTGCTTGAGCCCTTTCAACTTCGTCCATCAGAAGGCTGACTTCAGACTCCTTTGCAGATCGATCCTCCTCTGGAGAAAAAATGAGATGCTTCAATCCATTGTAACTTTAAAAAAAAAAGTCACAAGATGATTATGATCACACTGCTTGGAAATAGACCTGACTGAGTGCGAAGCTCAAACAATTGGCTTTGCGCAGATTCATGTAGCTTTTGCATATTCTTTACACTTTCTGTAGCTTGCCTTAGTTGGTCCTGCAATGACCGTTCTCTACAAGTATGGCGAGACAAAGATCAAAATATACAGTATGAGTCGTACATGAATAGGCATTTGATGTCAGGCAAGAATTAAATATGGCAGTTCAGGTGATAACAGAGTGATTTGTTTTCATAGATGTAGCATAGCCTCTTCTACTACCTTTAAAATACATGTCATTCTACAATTCTATGTAAATTTAGTCATTTTTTCCTAATCTTACCGCCTACTTAGTTTCATAATTTAACTAATTTATTCTCATGCATGTCTCGTTTCCTATGCTGCTGCACGTAAGCAGTCATGCACACATCAATCAGTAGACACACCTTGGTAAGGATAAAATGAGAGTAAAATAGTCGTATCATTGAGCTTCTTAGTTCTTGTGGTCAACTCTGAAACAACATCTATTTTGAACCAAAGGGAGTAGTATTACAGCTGATTATGCATACCTATCTTTCAGGGCTTCTAGAGTTTTCTGGCTATCCTCAGCCATGCTTCGCTGCTTCATTTCAACCATCTCCCTTACTTTCTCCTCCATCTAAAATGATAGAAACATTAATTAAGCAAAAAAGTATAAAGCTTGAGAAATCAAATTAGTTATTATAATTCATCTGGAACAGTGAAGTATTTTTTTATGAAAGTTTGAAACCCTGACTAAATGCTTGCTACTAGTAGATAAAGAAATCTTCTACCCTCTATACACCATTTAGACAATACTCACATAAAAACATAGTTGTACAAAATAAAATGTAGATAATGATGTGATGCTCAAACAAAATTACACATTAAGATGGGGAGAAATTTAGTATTTTAATTGGAACTATTCTATGGATAAAGTCAATTCTTATGATTGACAAAGAAACGGAACAAGAAGAAACTCATATTTGTAACACCAATGTCATTAGAAGTAAAAAAACAAATACATGTACTCCCTCTGTCCCATATTAGATGGCGTTTTAAAATCTCTCGCGGAAACCAACGCAGCAACGCTAAAGCCAAAAGACCAAAATGCACCTCAAGGAGTAGAGATAGAGATGCATTGGGAAAAGAAAAAGGTGTATTGAGAAACGAGAAAGGTGCATTGGGAAGTGAGAAGGCCAAGAATTTTGGGACAAAATTTGAATACTGTAAGGTCCATCTATTTTGGGAGAGGGAGTATGATAAATTGATAATGGAGCAATGGAGCATATAACTAAATGGTGACAGAAGTACATAACAGACCTGCTGTTCCAGTTGGCGATTACGCTCTTCAAGTCGTCTAATTGTTGCCTGCTGGTTCTTCAAGTGCGCAGCTTCAGCACGGTATTCTTCAAGCTCTAATTTCATCTTACGGTTTTCAGTCTCCAGTTCAGATAATTTCTGGTCCTGATCCTGCGTGCAATAGATCATTAAGACTAGAACTGATTATCAAACCCACCTAGGACTTAGAGAAACTGATTCGAGATGAAGCAAAAAAGTAAAGTTGAAAATTCATGATGTTATCAGAGGAAACAACACCACGTCATCTTTTTAGCAAACTACTATCATATTTTTTACATTTTGATAACTTACCATGATACACTTATATTTCTCAATGTTAAATCTGCATCATTTATTGCAGAAAATCACCTTATATATTTCCGAGGGTGGGAATACAGCTGGGTGATTTGGTACAAAACACGTGCTATACAAGAATTTTGATCATATAAAGTATCTTATATGTTAGGTAATTATAATAAGATGAAATCTGTTGCTTCATGATGATGTGCAATCTTTCAGCCTTGAAAGAGTAAGGGCTTCTCCAGACTTCTTATAGTACATTTGAGATTGGGAATACAAGATAATTGAAGTAGAAGAATGCAAGTATACAGCAGAAGAAAAAATTGAAAGAACATACAGCCATTGAAGCAAGAGCTGGATATGGATCAGGAGCTTCATAGAGCTTCTGATAGATGTTGAGAAATGCATTTTCTCCAAACTTTGCTCTCTTTGTGAGGTTATCAACTTCCTCTTGATAACTCTTCAGCAAAGAATTGAATAAACTAAGCTTCTCATCTGACGATGCCTTTTTGAAATCCCGCGTGTTCTCAGCAAGCTTACGCCTGTTCTTCTGACTAGTTTCTTGATTCTCCGCAATCTTTAAACCCTGCTCATCCAAACCGCTTCTTTCCTTCTCCAAATCAAAATCTAGGGTGCGCAAGAAGCCAGAGTCAGAATTTCCACCACTGATAGCATTACAGTCCAAGTCACATCACAGTAAGAATTACATCAGTGTGGCAAAATAAATTACAACATGGAAACCCCAATTAGCACTGAAAGTACCAGAATCTCAGGATGCCTGTTCTTAATCTCTAGCTCCTTACTTACACTTTGATAGTTCCTATGTTGCAGACTCTAAAGGTACAACTACATAAATCCCTAACAAATATATCACTAGGATAATGAATGGTTTTCAGGAATATCAGAATGCCAAGTTTGAGATGAAGACTAGCATTTTTTATTTTTTGCACTCAAACTGCTTTTGCATACTTGTGCTGGTGGATTGCTGAATAATGTGGTCGGCATAAGTTATAAGTTCTCAGAGAAGATTCAGATTAAGACTCGAAGCAATTTGGCAAAGTGGGCGGAGCAAGTGCTAGCAGATTGCTATGGAAATGCCAACTGCATGTCCGGGCTTAAGGGTGATGAGTATATCAAAACATCGTAATTAGAGACAAGTTCGAAACATCACATTCAACTGATCCCCGGAGCTCACCAACTCGAACCTACACCGCTTACTCGACGAGTTGAACCAAAACGTCCAGCAAGGACAGAGGCGTACCTTTCCAGAAACTGCAGACGACGGCGAGCGGCGATGAGATCGTCGCTGCGGTCGACGACTGGGGCGGCGGAGGCGGCGAGCGGTCGCGGTCCGACGCGCCCGCTTGAGCCGGCGAGGGCTCCATGGGGGTATGCGCAGGGGTTCAGGACTTCGCCCTTCGAGGATCTGGACGCCTGGATCTGGCAGGGGCGGGCGGGATCCGGTGGTGTGACGAACGGCGACGACGCGCCGGGTGGAGCCGCTATATATGTGACCTGCTTTTCACAAATCAGAGAAGTGGGTTTCGTTTAGTGAGGCTCTCGTTTAGTCGCAGCGATGGGGTGGCCCCTTCACCCCTTCTGGTTCCGCCTATCTGGGACTCGCCAATAATCTGAACCCGGTTTAGGCTGTTGTCTAAAAAATCGAAACAGAAAAATTGAGAGCGTTTGGCAATTTTACTGTTGGCTTCAACTTTTCAGCTTATTTTCTCTTAAAAATAAATTTAAAATAATCGAAATTAGGGGGTGTTTGGTTACCACACATAGAGTTTAGCCACTAAAGTTTAGTCACTTTTAGTCACTAAAATTTCAAACACCTCCACTAAATGTCATTTTTAACACTACAACTCTAGTTACCTTCACTAAACTTTAGTGTCTAAACTTTAGGGGGGTGACAACCAAACACCCCCTTAGTCATGAATAAACTTATCATAGTAAGTTTAGGAGTAAAAAGATTATTATTGTACCTTTTTTTCTCACCTCAGCAGTCTGCCACCAACAGCGCCCGCTCGGCTGCTCCGGTGCACGAGGCCACCGCAGAGAGCATGAGCGAGCGGAGTCGGAGCAGTGGCAGACGAACAAACACAAATTAAGGTGTGGCACAACCGTATTAGTAGAGCTCTATGGCTCAATTTATTTATTTATTTATTTTGTGACTATGGCTCAATTTATTGTGAAGATGGAAAAATACTAGAAAAAATAAAGTATAAGATAAAAGAAAATGATACACAAAATTAGCTTAAGGTGTGGCTAAGGCCCTGTCAAGCCATCTTGAGCCCTCCGCCACTTGGAAGAGAGGTGGCGCCTAGTGGAAGCAGCGGTGGCAGAGATTTGCCTGTACAGAGCAGACGCAAACACGATCTCGACTTGATCCGCCCAGAGGAAACAGGGGACGACGAAAGGTGGACAATAAATGTACGGTGATGTATTTAGATGTACTCCCTCCGTTCCAAAATAAGTGCCGTTTTGGGTTTTCGTGCCACAAGTTTGACTCAATTTGTAAAAAATATATACAATATTTATATTTCCAAACAATTTTGTTAAAAAAACTAGACTTAAAGATCTTTCTGATGATACTAATCACTTAATATAAATATTAATATATTTTAATATATAATTAATGGCAGTGTTTTTTCGGGAAACGAGAACGACACTTATTCTGGAACGGAGGGAGTACTTAATTTATCATAAATTATAAAACGTTTGACTTTTTAACGATCACTTGTCTTATTTAATATTTTGTATAAAATATTATTTCTTTTGTCATGTTTTGTTTGTTAATAAAAATCATTCAAAAATAACTTAAATTTAATTTTATTTGCATAATTTTTTTAAATAAAATAATTGGTCAAACTTGAGAACAAAAAGGTCAAATATCTTTAAATTTAGAATGGAGGGAGTATATAGCAAAATATATGTAACAAACAAAAGCTAAACTAACTTATTATTTGGAACGTATGAAGTATTTAAAAAGCTCCATTATAATTTCCTAAGCGATAAAGAAGCTCCGACGAAAGAATTAAGCTCTAGCTTATCCTCGTTCCTATTTTATTATTTTTTCCTTTTTTTTCTAACAACTCCCTCCATTCCTCGGAGAAAGATGAGAGAACCCTATTCTCTTGTTTTTGCGAGGGAGAGAACCGTATTCTCCTTTTTTTCATCCCACGCTAGGCAGCCACCAAGTATAACTTTCAGAAGTCACAATACGCCTTTCAAGGCTGATCTGAGGGAGTATGTAATACGCATGTCGTTGGTATTTCTAATTTAAAGGGTTTGTAGTTTTATACCACCTAGATTTTAATATATATATATATATATATCCTATTTTTATTTTTATTTTATTAAAATAAATTAAAACTTATTTAAAAATCAAAGTACTCGTAAATGAATTAAATCTGATTTCTGCTTTTGACTATCATGCTCGTAGGGCGGAGAAATGGCATTTTTCTTACGTCAGCTCAGTGCCTCATGCGGTGCGCGATGGGAAAAACCCGTGTCGCTGACTCGCTGTGTCCAGAATCCGGATTAGGCCGTGACCCGTGAGGCCCAATAGGAAGAAAAAAATAGTGGCCTCATGCTCTAAAAAAGAGAAAAAAAATAGTGGCCCAACAAAACTGACGGGCATTTTTTTCAGCACATAGCACATCTAGTGTGCATGATTTTTTTTTCTTTTTTATTATCACCTATATTTTCTGTGCATCCAGAAAGAAAGACCAATGCACCGCACAACTTTTTTTCTGGATCTATTTTTGAGTTGAAAAACTTGAAAGTTGAAACTAGTATAGCTTTTGACACGCCGCGTCGCTTCGTTGGTTGGACTGAAATTGCGTTATCCTTTTTGGTCTTGAGTCCTTGCTGTTGCGGCTCCAAGCTTCCATGCATCTCTTCTCATGAGTCATGAGTGCTTCTAGAACAGGGTAGGAGGGCCCAGAGAAGGGAATGAAAGGCATAACGGGAGAAAAGAAAATCCGATGAATATTCGGGGGATGCAGCAGCCTGGACAGAAAGGAATTTCCCTTCCGCAATAATGCGCGCGGCATGTGCAGCTAATCTCCGGCTGTGTGCGCCACCAGCTCTGCCCAGTGCCCAGTGACAGTTTGGGCGGCTGGGCTTTCGAGTTGTAGCGGGGCCTTCCGCCTGCGTCTGCGTGGTCGATCGCCGCTCGCGGGGGCCGCGCGCATGCGCAGACGAGGTGGCGGCCGGCACAGGTTGCCGGCCAGGTTGGCTGGTTGCCTTCCAAGTTTCCAACAACACTGGTTGCTGAACAAGTATGGCGTTCGAGCCATTTAGTTGAAATGATGGGGAAATTATTGGTTATTTCTTAAAGACGACAGCGATCGCTTTCAGGACGTGGTGGCGCTGAACACTGCTGATTCCTTAATCGTCATATACATTGGGGTGGTAGTGGTAGGTTCAGACTTCAGAGTCCAGACTGTATCCACCGGTGCATGCAGCTCGCATCAGTGATCTGACGTGGGAACAGCTCCTTGAGTGCTCAACTGGGCACACGCTCCGTTGGCATACGTACAAACAACTAACGCAGAGTACAGAGAAACGCATGATGATAAGGGAAACGAGTGCCCGGGAGTTTATTCGGAATAAAAATGGCCATACACTTGCTTTTTCGATGAAATTGGATCCACATATAGTGCATTCATTCATTTGTAGAACTCCTTTGCTAGTTGTTGGCTCTAATCGCTTTAGCTACTCTACGGGCTTTAATATGTATAAATGAGACGTGGAATAATGTTTTTCCTCAACCTGAAGTCTTTGCTTTAGTATTTTAGTATAGTTAGGGCTTGTTTCTAGCTTGTAGGTTGTTATAAAATGTAAACAGAAGAAACAAAAAGGTCCTAGATTGTAAGAATGCATATGCTATATTGTTACAATTCAACATTTTACTTCCCTATTCTGAGATTGCAACAATTTGCCAGATGTAATTCGCAATTTGTAAGTTAAAACAAACGAGCAGGGTGGATCTATATAGAGATTATTGGGTGCGAGCACATCCACACATAAAAAAAATAGTGATCATGGCCAAACGTTTATTATATCTACGCGCACACAATGTAAGTGCACGCTTCTCAAATTTTCTTTAGCTCCACTCCTACAAACTAGGGTGCCACGCAGCAATATTTACCTCTCTCTTACACTCCTACAAACTAGATCTTAGAGCACCCTTAAGGCCTCAACGTAGCATTTTTTATGTATGCTTCGTCAAGCCAACTAGCCTTGGATAAAAAAATGTAGATGTCTAGCGGGTGACACCGGTACCTGTAGAAGCTAAAATAGTCTTAGGAGAGAGAGAAAACAAAAATGACGAAAATTGTGAGGTAAAACAGAGGAACAACAAAAATATAGTGGATTTAATTAGTAGTATCTTTGGCCTTCTAAGGCTCAACATTTGAATAAAACCACCGTTACTATATGCCCGTTACTCATGCCCTTGGTTCCAAAGATTGAGAGTTTGTTTAAAACAAAGGAATTAAAAACAAAAGAATAGAAAAATCATAGAAATATAATTAGTATGTATTGGCGAAACAGAGGAAAGAAAAAACATAAGAAATACTGTAGCAAAGAAGAGGTGTTTGAAATATAGAAATTCATAACAAATGAATAGTAAAATATATGAACGATGCAAAATTATCGTTAGTGTCTAATTTATTATGTGTCAATTGCATAATATTTCTCCTGCACGTGGGGCCATCGCGCGCGCATGGACTCGAACCATGATGATCATTGTCCAGTACAGTTATATAGTCCACTGACAGATATTTTCCTCTTTGTAAGGTCATCTTCAATGCAAGTTTCATGTCGTAGATTCTAACGTACTCAGATTTTGGAAACAATACAGAAGAGTTTTATCCCCATGAAACTCTCTTCACTTTTCTCTTCATTAATATAGTGACATATTACCATATTTAATGTTTATGAAACTCTATGAAATTCTTATTGAGACTATCCTAATGCTAGCACGGATAAGCTCCGCCCTTCTCTCTTTGTTAGCACAAAATCAACGGAGGAGAGTGAGTTGTTGCATCGGTCCTCGTGAAGGAACAAAATCCATGAGAACTAACTGGATGTGTTTTTTCCTGTGTTCTGTTCATGCAAGGGAGCCGATTCTTAGGAACGGAAGCTGCAATTCCTTTGTTCCAAACGGCAAACTGCAAAGCTTTTTTACATGAATAAATTCCTCTATATTTTCTTTGAAAATCCTTTAATCCAATCACGCATGAGAGATTTGCGTGATGTCACGGACGCAAGAGGATACGTCTTTGGCTCATTACCCATTTTTTATTTTAAATAACTTCAACTTGAGAGAACATGAGTCCTACACACAATAAATGGACGTAGTTGCGGATGAGATAAAAAAAATAGACGTATTTGTGTTAGAATCTGATACCCCTAGTTATGCGCAGCAGCCCTCGGATCTTTGAAAGGATGTTGCGAATATGACACAAGCTAGCACCGTATCAAGAACGATGTAGTCAAATCGCGTAGAAAACCTTAGATGACGATGAAGCAACCACGACAAGAGATTAGAATTTGGCGAAGCCGACTGCAAATTCTATTAGCACAACTCCAAAAGAGTACAAGAGATTGTCGCTCTCTCACAACCCTACTTGACCCTCCAGGACCCACTGATTCTTGCCCTATACAAGAATCTAGTGCAATAGAACTGTCTAGTCTAATCCTCTTGAGCGCTCCTAATTGCTCCGTACAAGCCTTGGATGAGACCCATTGTGCTGGCTTGGTTATCTTTCTTGATCTTGTTGTGATGCCTATGGCCTCTATCCCTTGATTTATATAGTCCCCTCCAAGACCCTCGTACATATAAATAGGAGTCCTACTCCCAGTAGGATTCTACACTCAAGACCTAGTAGAACTAGAAGTCCTAATAGCACACCTTTTTGAGTCATATTCTAAGTAGGATTTGAGTCACCATACAACAATTTGCATGGGTTTTCCTTGGGTGAAATAATTCAAAAAGATTATTCATAAACAGTCGTAGCGTGGCTTTCGTGATATCTGTGTTAAATCACCGTAGCCTGTGAAGTTCATTCCAAAATTAGGACGCTACGGGCACACCCCGAAAATTTAACATTATATGAAAATGAAAATGAAAATGAAAATGAAAAAACAAAACGTATTTTTGCGACCCTCCCTGCTAGCCTGCCACGACGCCCTGACCCCTCCAGTCACTGTCTGTCCGTTCGGTTATAGAACTGCACAGCTCCTTTCCCGTCGTCTTCCCAATTCCCCACGAGATTTTGGCTATATAAAGCAGGATCCGATTCGCGCAACCGCGAGTCCTGTTTCTCCCCCACGGCAGAATTCCGGTTCCGGCCGCCTCCTATACATAGGCAGCCAGCCTTCCATCCCCGCCCCCCCACACACACAGCCCGTTGCAAGTCGCGCGCGGAGGCGAGGCGTTCGCACACCTCGCCGCGCGTCCTTCGTCTCCCCCCGCGCCACCACCGCTCCGTTGCGCCCGGCAACCGTCACGCGTTTCCGGGGGGAGAGAGATAGGGAGGAGGCAGAGAGAGGGAGAGAGGATGCTCGGGTTCCGGCAGATGGCGTGGTCGTCGTCGGCGCAGGCGCAGGCGCCGTCGGAGCAGCTGTGCGAAGGGGTGGCGGCCGTCGTGGCGGCGCGCCAGGGGATGGAGACGCCGCTGACGGCGGTGGCGGAGGCGTTCGAGGAGCTGGCGCGCGGGATGGAGGCCGACAGCGGGGAGCTCCGCCTCGCGCCGTTCAGCGACACCTGCGCCCTCGTCTCCGTGCTCTTCAGCAGCCTCGGGATGGCCTTCAGGTTCGCCGAGATCGAGTACGTCACCAAGGTGAGCGCGCCCGACGATCCCGTTCCGCCGATCGATCGATCCCTTTCGCGATTGTTCTGCGTGATCTCTCCTTTCTTTTTCGCCCCTACCGGATCGGATCGTTTGCTTTGCTTGTACCGTTGTTGCGATCTCCGGCTCCATCTCCATATGCCCGAAAAAAAGACTAGATCGTATTATTCTTATCTTTTCCTTCTTTCTAGATTTCTAGAACAATAGAAGTACGTCACCACACAAAAGAAAATCGAAACTTTGCATTCTTTTCCTTCAAGGGAAAGAACGTTGCCGCGTTGGTTGACTTGCAGTCGATTGCGTGCAGACTCCTTCGAAATTTCAATGGTCGGCGTTATTAGTACCAATCACAATTCCTCACGCTGCTTGCCCCCGCTAGAGGAATGTATCGGCGCTTCTCCGTGTGAATATTGAACACTCATGAATGGCACCCACCCATCCTTCCAGGTGAACGATCTCATCGGTGCCGGCAAGTCGTACCGCACGCTGAGCGACATCCTCGACAAGGACATCCAGAACGACTGCGTGAAGAAGCAGGGAAGCCACTCCCGGAACCTGCGCAGGGTCCGCCTCGGCCTCGGCCTCATCAAGGCCCTCTTCGAGCAATTCCTCGCCACCGAGTACGTCTTCTTACATTTAATCAAGCGCAAACATCTCGTCACTGAAGTCTGAACATTTCAGGCCAGATAGGCCGCCTTGACTGAATCTCAAGGCCTCTACGTATTTGTCCTGTATATCTACAACGTCTGATGTCCTTTTGTCAGTTTGTGAGATGACAACTGCATGATCCAGAACTGTTTTCTTGCGGATATAAATATACTAGTATTTACCAAATTGCCAATTGGTGCTCATAAGCTATTGCCTGTGTAACTGTCAACTGCTATGATTGGCAGGTAGTTGTTTTGTTTTATATTAGAAAGATATATATTGACAGGTGACTCTGTTCTTTGGCACGCACTTGGTTTTTCAGGGGTACATTGTATGATGCTGCTACGACAGCTTACGGACAGGTCTGCGCGCCGTTTCATAGCTGGGCGATCAGGAAGGCTGTTGGTGCTGGCATGTACACTCTTCCAACCAGGGAGCAGTTGATAGTGCGGCTGAACGAAACTGGTAAGCAAACATGAACACCCACCACGTTTTTAAGGGTCACAACAGGTTTACCAATCTTCGAAGAACACCCACCACGTTTTTAAGGGTCACAACAGGTTTACCAATCTTCGAATTTCGGTCTCTCGAAAGAAAATGCCTCGATTTCTCCAGGGATTGATCAAGTGTTAACAATGTCCTTTATTGATTGTTGACGCAGATTTGTCGGTGCAGAAGGAGATGAGGAGATACATTGATGCTTCTAGTCCTATCATAGAGTACATCGATAACCTTTTCCTCTCGAGGAACATTAGCCTAGATTGGTGAACTGATCTGAACTGGACTGAAGATCAAGTCTGTAGCTTGTTCACAAGCTGTTGTTGGTACCATCGATTTATTCTGTTCATAGTTATTTATTCAGCCTTGTCGGGTGGAGGATGGATGCTCCCTTTTCTTCCTTTGTTGCACGCACGGTCTCGTGCATGTGTTGTACAACTGCATGACAATTCTAGCATGGCCATTGATATTCTTGCCGACTGTCCATATAGAAATTGATGGACAATGCAATCGACTATTTAGATGTCCAAGAGTTCTCTCACTAATCCAGCTGATCTCTGTTTCGGTTGTCTAAGTATACTTAGAATTCGAAATGCTGCAAGAGATTTGAGGTCTGAAATGTACAGGGGGGCTTTAATATTGTTTCTGTATCATATATACAGTCAGTTGTTAGGGTCATGAATATGCTAGGTTCTACACATGTTTTTGTATCAGATATACAATCAGCTGTTAGGGTCATCATGAATATGCTAGGTTCTACACAATAGGAGTTACAATCTCATTAACTATGAAGGGTATTTAGGGTTAGTTTTACACAATAGGAGTTCTATTCTCATTAAACAGTGTCATATTAGCATTTTTCTTTGCCTACTTTAAGTTGAAGCTCTAGGTGTTTGAGGGGGGGGTTTGGATTCAGGGGCTAAAGTTTAGTCCGTGTTACATTGGATGTTGCTGCACTAATTTAATCTATGAAAAATAGACTAACTATAAAACTAATTACACTACCATACTATTAACAAGACAAATCTATTAAACCAAATTAATTCATCATTAGTAAATGTTTACTGTAGCACCGTATTGTCCAATAATAGACTAATTAGGCTTAATAGATTTGTCTCGTGAATTAACCTCTAGCTGATAAATTATATTTGTAATTAGTCTATTTTTAATAGATTAAATTAGAGCCGTAACATTCGATTTGACAAAGTTTACCAAACACCCTATAAAACAAAAATGGTTTTAACATAGAAGCATGTTGCATATTCAGTTTGCTTGGCTGGTTTTAAGATGACAGCAGTGGGAACAATTTAAAGGACTGCTCTTCGGTGAGGAATTGTTTTTCTAGCACTTCAAAATTGGTTATACAATACTATCTTTCTGGCTTTAAGCCATGTTATGTTTTTTTGAATCCTATCAGTCACAAATATATAATAAAAGTTATATTGCTCATCAATTTATATTTTTTTGTCTATTGATAGCAATTATATTAGGGTTTGTTTGGATGTATCCAACTAAAATTTAGTTATCTAAAATTTCAATGTAAAACTTTAGTTAGCTAAATTTTTTTAGCTAAGCTTTAGTTGAGATGTTTAGATGTTCCAGCTAATAGACTCAGTTAAATTTTAGCTGGCTTTAGTTAGGTTGGAATAGCTAAATGTAGCTAAACTTTAGTTGGGCTGTTTCGATGTCTAGCGGTTAAATTTAGTTAGTTAAAATTTAGCTGGTGCATTCAAACAGGACCTTCACCAGGGTGTTACGATATATACTATACTATTTGAGTTCTGTTAAAGATTACCAGGCAAGCACTAGCAAAAATATAAATATACATGTGAGCTATTGCTATAGAAAAGTTTATAGAATAGCACGATTTTATATTCAGATACGCAGAGCCCACCAATCATAAGATTAAGTAATCTTCTAGCGTTATCAGTTATCCATAGAACAGCATAAGACTTTTCGCACTCACGTTCCTCTATTTTCATCCTCTATACTGCCTAGTCATCAAGATTCTCTCCTCTATACTCATTTCTTCCGCATCCATTCATCCTCTATATCATCCTCTATCCATTATGGATCCACTTGTCACTTTATCTAAATATATCCATGAGAGATCTAGTTTTAAAGAATTAATTGCAACGAATTCAATGGTGCAATCGGAATTTAATTTGGATTTTTCATTTGCAAGATATAACATTTTTTTGAACAAAATTAGATGGGGTCCACGGCTGCAGCCAACAGGCCTGCATGCTCGCTCGCTCTCGGCAGGCAGGGCAGCGGGACCCACCACTGATAGCGGACCGCACGCTACTACTCTCCATTTAGCGAACTCAGTATGCATAGCGTTCCATACAGCGAATGCGCTGCAGCTGTAAATTCCGTTATACGCTACTGCAGGGAGTTTTAGCGTGCTGCAGTGCGGGCAGTCTAATCTCACATTCCGATATGCAGAGCACTACTTCCATCAATCATCAAATTAACTGATCTTCTAGCAGTAAACAGCTATCAGTGTATCCATAATTACCTTCACCTAGAAAAGTAGACAAGTATTTGTCTCATCTTCTCTAAAAAATTAATCACATACAGAATAAGAGACATATTTTGTTTATATATTTTATATTTTGGTTGGTACATGTCTCAGATGTAGCCATGGTTGATATTTTTATGCACAAAGCTCGATATGTCGACTAAAAAAACGAAAATAATCTATAAGACTCGTTTTCCAAGGACATTCCCACAGCCATATACCTCACATGTCACCCAAACAAGAATTAATGGTTAAGTTCATAATTATGACAGATAATTGTGTGTATATGTATATAAATTTCAATTTAATAATACTGCCTTTACAGTATTTGATTAAACCAGGCGAAGAAGTTCGCTACTGATATCTTAGGTCACTCTGAGTGGAGAGTTTTATTTCACTGTTTTCAAAACTACCCTATCATGTAAAATGAAATGAAACACACACTCTCAATGAAGAGTTCCATTTTATAGTTTCATAAATATTTAATTTCATGACTCATAGAGAGTTAGTAGTTGTGTCAAGAGAGTTTTATCTTTATAAAACTCATTTCTTCTCTCTCTTCTTAAAAAACTTGTCACATCATCAAAAACGCTTATGTGACAGATTATTAAATGCAAAAAAACTCTAATAAAGCTCTAATTGTGACTGACCTTAGTCACTACTTGATATCCCCCTTTTTAGTAATCAATGCACAACACATTTTATGCTATCTCTATGTTTATTTTATTGGCCTATCCTTTTTTTCAAAGTTCTCTAAATGCTCTCTCTATATTCTCTCTTATCCAATTGATTGTTCTCTTATCTAATTGGTTGATCCAGTGTGGGATTGAAGTGTCTTCAGTCTTCACTACATCATACGAATTTGATCTTGTTGATTCTTGATCCAGAGATATCGTGTTTTAGTCATTCAAAACAAAATCAATCAAAAGCCCGTATAGTCTCAAATTGGTGCATCCAATGTGCAAACGTATTAGGCTAGGCAACTGGCCTCCTCCACGGAGGGCGCGACAAAGCCACGCCAGTCTTTCTGGTAAAGATCTAAATTTCCTAAGACAAGCATTTTATATATATCTTATTATTTATTATACATTAGAACAAAATAATTTTATATTAATTTTGAAATTGAAATTTGAAATTAAAAAAGACAGTAACAACAACAATAATAATAATCCAAAATAACGGAAAGGTGCGATCGCAACAAGCAAGGCCCAAAAGCCCAGGTGCCAAAGCAATATTTGCCCAGGGACCAAAGTTTAATCCTTTGAAATTGGCAGGGGCCGCGCGAACGCGTACCCCCTCTACCACAAATTATGACGTCCACTCTCCCACTTAGGGAGATGGTAAGCCAACACACCCACCAAATGCAATGTGGGCCATTGACCTAGGCCACGGGCCTTGTTGATCGCCCGTCGACCCTGTCCAGGTAAGTATGGAGCAAGGACGCACGGGGCGCTGGCCTTATAGCGGGAGCTCCTAGCGCATTCAGCCTCAACCGCGCGAGGTGGTGCTAAACCAAAGCATTCTACCATGCTCTGCTGCTGAGTTCTCTCGATTTCTTGTGGGCTACCGAGACATGAGGCGTATATGGGCCTTTAATATTGGGCCGATTGGAAATAGTCAGACTGCACCAGGATGCAACGATCTGCTTGCTAGGCACCCCGTAGTTGTTGTCTCCTTCCTTAAACATGGGCTCAGTTAGGCATGGGAGTAGTTGTTTTCCTTGAAAAAAGGCATGGAAATAGTTTTCGAGGCTTTTTATGAGCTTTGTTTTCTTTCTAATCTGCAGCTACATACTCTCGTGTTGCTAAAACAGAGCAACTCTCGTGAAATAGGTGGGAGATTTTTTTCCAAAAAAAAAGGCAAGAAAATTTACACAACTCTACATTGAGAATGTCCAAGAGAATGGCCTAAACCGCACAACCTGAACCTGAAGCGAACAAGTTCAAGATTATTTCTTACTAAGAGCAACTCCAACGGTTTTGTATTTTTTATTTGGCAAAACATGAAATTTGCCAACTCTCAAATCAATATGGCGAGGAGAAAAAAGGTTATCTCCAACGGTGTGACAAAATTGACTTGCCAAAATCTAAAAAAGGAAACTCGGCGGCGCGGCAGGGAAGAGCGCGCGCGGGAGTAATACACAACGGAATGCCAAGCCGATCGCGAGCTTGCATATATGTCGATTCACCTCAGGATTTTGCCAAGTTAAGAGCAACTCCAACGGTTTTGCATTTTTTATTTGGCAAAATATGGTATTTGCCAACTCTCAAATTAATATGGCAAAGGTAAAAAGAGTCAATGTCCAATGGTTTTGCATTTAGACTTGGCAAAACTAAAAAATTGTACGCGCGAGAGGTAAATATCCCGCGGGAGTAGCACGCGAGGGCAATTGCCAAGCGAACCGCGGCTTGACATATATGCCAAATATCACCCAATATTTGCCAAGTTGCTAAAAATGCCAAGCTCATTTGCCAAACCGTTGGATAGTAGATTTTTAGACTTTTTGGCAAAAACAAGAATGCAAAGCCCATTTGCAAAACCGTTGGAGATGCTCTAACAAAAATGCAAAGCCCATTTGCCAAACCGTTGGATAGGAATTTTATAGACTTTTTTGCAAAAATAAGAATGCAAAGTCCATTTGCAAAACCGTTGGAGTTTCTCTAATAGGTTTTACTAACAAATTTCCCCTCCCACTATCTACTTTTGTATAAACCTGGGCATAATTAACCGAAGACCAAACCGAACTGACCGAGACCGAGACCAAACTTTTAGGTCACTAGTTCGGTCTCTGCCCAACTAACCGAACTTTATACAGTTAGTTCGGTCATATGTCTCGGTTAACCGAACTAACCAAATATTTAGATTTTGTTGATATGATGTGTACTTTAGCCTACTATTAGTGATATAATATTTATTCTAGTAGGCTTATATCAACTATTACTCTTATCACTTTGTTTAATCTTTATGTTGTATTGTTATTTTGCCTTGAAATAAACAAATATTGCTAAAAATTGTTATAAACTATATTTTTTTGGCTAGTTATTTTAAGTCTGGTTAGTTCGGTCATGACCGAGACCGAACTTGCTCGGTACTGGGATTTTAAACTAATTGATCGACCTTCGTTTTTAGATGACCGAACTTTCAAAATGACCAAATAACCGGTTGGTTCGGTTCGGTCAGACCGAACGCCCAGGGCTACTTCTGTAGGACCAACGTATTTTGCTACCAATTTTTTAACCATATACCTCTCTCTCTTCTCGGCGCGTCGTTCGCCCCGTATGCGCTTTCACCCAACGTACCTCCTCCCCTACAGGTGGGAGTTCACCGGTGGCCCTCCTCT
Organism: Coix lacryma-jobi var. lacryma-jobi; assembly: GCA_009763385.1. Classification (NCBI taxonomy): domain Eukaryota; kingdom Viridiplantae; phylum Streptophyta; class Magnoliopsida; order Poales; family Poaceae; genus Coix; species Coix lacryma-jobi. The sequence goes on along the minus strand of CM019823.1, from coordinate 164,449,518 downwards.
ACCTGGTGCGCCTCCTTGCCACAGACGTGGCACATCTACCCCCGGAGCGAGCTCGCTAACAGTCCATCTTGTCTAATTATCTAGATGGTAATTATAGTACATTGTATCTGAACCGGTGGCTCATCTTTTCTAAGTAATGGGGAATAGGACTGAAACATACCACTGAAAGACAGACTCTACTGAGACAAAAAAAAAATTATGGGTTGTCAAAAAGTTAGAGGAGGTAGCATGGGCAGTTGGTCAGATCTAGTATGGATCATACATGGATGATAGTTGGAGTTGGTGGCTGTGGGGATATAGACCCCAGGGTACCACATGATGGTACATGGGCCTCACCACGGCGGTCGTCCGGCCCACATGATGAAGACGTGCGGCACACGGCATGTACCGCACGACAGTTGTAATCTAGATGTAGTACCAACTCGGATACTTACCATGTAACCTTGTCCCTTCGGAATATATAAGGAGGGGCAGGGGTCCTCCGAGAGGACATGCGACAGGCGACACGAGACAGCAGATCATAGATCATAGGTCATAAGGGAGGCCACAAGCCACATCCAATCAATACAACTCGACGCAGGACGTAGGGTTTTACGCTAACCTAGCGGCCCGAACCTGGATAAACCTCTGTGTTCATCTACTTTTGCCTTGCGTCAACGTCTGGGTCGTCGTCTTGCGCACCTTCCCCTCTAATCTACCACCTTGGGTATACCCCTAGGTGGACTATCGGCGATATTTCGTCGACAGTGGCGCCCACCGTGGGGCATGTGCGTAAGGACTTCATGGCGAGCCAGATGGTTATCTTCCTCGCTTCCATGACTCTTCCGGGGCGTGGAGGCGGTGCAGGCTTCTCCTGTGCCGAACGGATCTGCTTCCATCACTTCGGCGTCGGCGAGACCAGCCTCGACATCTCTTCGAGGTCATCTTCCCCGGCGCTCCGACCACGCTTCCCCGCTACCGGAGACAACGTGTCGACAACACCGACCTGATCGAATCTATCGATCAGGTCACGACCGACATCAGTGACACTCTCGCTCTCGTAGATCCGATCAGAGATCGATCTCCCGAGCACAGCATCGACCAGCACAAGGACGACGTCGCCTGTACCTCTCGCTCCGACCTCCAACCGCGTCGCAATGATGATCGTCGTAATAATCGACGCTATGACGACCACGACCGGGAGGAAAAATCGAGGGCTAGGCAACTCCATCACCGTCGACAAGAAGACATTGTTGGCTCGGCTGATCAACTACGACGAGGATTACGAGAAGCTGCTCGACGACCCGTGCCCTACGCTCCCTCTGATCATCTACGAGCCATCATCGAGCCATCGACGAGCCATCGTCGAGCCATCGACGAGCCATCATCGAGCCATCGTCGAGCCATCGACGAGCCATCATCGAGCCATCGACGAGCCATCGTCGAGCCGATGAGCCATCGACGAGCCACCGTCGAGCCGATGAGCCATCGACGAGCCACCGTCGAGCCGATGAGCCATCGACGAGCCATCGTCGAGCCATCAACGAGCCATCATCGAGCCATCGTCGAGCCATCAACGAGCCACCAACGAGCCGACGAGCCAAAAGCGAGCCATCACGTCATCGACGAGCCAACGAGCCATCATCGAGCCACTGACGAGCCATCGCGTCGTCGTCGTCTCATCGCCATCCTCGCCGACCGCTCGTTGTTGACTCATCGCCGTCGTCGACGCCTCTCGTCGACCACGTCTACTCGACTGCGACCGCGACATGTCTACAAACAAAAGCTAAGTATTATCTTTCACAACAATCAAATATTCCTTCGATCGTCATATATCTCTAGATATCATCATGACGACTCTTCGCTATTTCTCACCATATATATCATCCTGAGGATGACATATGTGTCTTCCCGAGCAGTCACGTTTACACTCGTGCTCTCCAGAGACGGCCCTGTCTCCGACTCCTCCCTACACGTGAATGCAGCTCCGCGCTCTGCGTTATGGGTGGTCGGCAGCGGCTCCTCGGTGACGCTGGTGCTCTTACGCGTGCCTGGGCTCCGCGCCTCACGCTCCGGAGTTACCGGCTAGCCGGGGCTGGCGACTCAGTTACAAACAAACTGCTCGGGGGAATTTTATTTAATGCTGAGCATTCATACCAGCTGACTGACCGCCGAGCGGCAGATGTTGCTTCTTTATTGCTGATGCTTTCTCTATATTTTATTTGTACATCATGTACTACCATTCTCCATGTTTATTTTACAGGAACTATGTTCGGTCTGCGAGCTAATTCTTTACGCTCGGGGACTGGACCAGTCACGATGGACGAGAAGATCATCGTTTGGGACCACCTGACGCTCAGACTTCGTTGCTGATCAGCTGGTCGTACTCTTCGACGCTCATCGACGGCTATGCCAAGAGCTCACCAGCTGAGCTGGGGACTCCTCGGTGCTCGTCGTCGTCGACCACCTGGTCGGGTCGCTTGGTGCTCATCACCTGGCGTTCGGACTTCATCGCCGACCAGCTGGTCATACTCTTCCACGCTCATCGACGGCTACGCCGAGAGCTCACCAGTTGACCTGGGGACTCCTCGGTGCTCGGGTTCGTCGACCACTTGGTCGCTCTGCTCGGAGCTCACCACCTGGTGCTCGGGTTTCGTCATCGACCAGCTGGTCGCTTCGCTCGGTGCTCACCACCTGGCGCTCAGGACTTCGTCGCCGACCAGCTGGTCATGCTCTTCGACGCTCATCGACGGCTACACCGAGAGCTCACCAGTTGACCTGGGGACTCCTCGGTGCTCGGGTTCTTCACGCCAACATCGTCAGCAGCGCTGGTCGGATCGCTCGGTGCTCACCGCCTAGCGCTCGGACTTCATCGCCGACCAGCTAGCCAGACTCCTCGACGTTCATCGACGGCTACACCGAGGGCTCACCAGCTAACCTGGGGACTGCTCGGTGCTCGGACTCGTCGTTCGGCAACCTGCTCGGACGACATGCTGCTTTGACCATAGTGGTTTTACCTTTTTTATAAGCCTGCTACAAGATTTATTCTTCATCTTCTAGCAGCCTTGGGGACTACCGTGTATACATGGCGCTCGTCCGCGCATGTATATAAGTCTGATTATTCTCAAGACCCTGACACCACGTGACCGAGTCACCTGCTGTCAGGCTCGGGGACTAGCTGTGGGGATATAGACCCCAGGGTACCACATGATGGTACATGGGCCTCACCACGGCGGTCGTCCGGCCCACATGATGAAGACGTGCGGCACACGGCATGTACCGCACGACAGTTGTAATCTAGATGTAGTACCAACTCGGATACTTACCATGTAACCTTGTCCCTTCGGAATATATAAGGAGGGGCAGGGGTCCTCCGAGAGGACATGCGACAGGCGACACGAGACAGCAGATCATAGATCATAGGTCATAAGGGAGGCCACAAGCCACATCCAATCAATACAACTCGACGCAGGACGTAGGGTTTTACGCTAACCTAGCGGCCCGAACCTGGATAAACCTCTGTGTTCATCTACTTTTGCCTTGCGTCAACGTCTGGGTCGTCGTCTTGCGCACCTTTCCCTCTAATCTACCACCTTGGGTATACCCCTAGGTGGACTATCGGCGATATTTCGTCGACAGTGGCTCTCCTAGGTTTCCCTCATCTAGGATCCCTGACGAAGAGGATCAAGTTGGTTGTTGCGAATAGCTTGATGCACTATCTCCCTTCAATCCTTTGAGTGAAATGTGGGCGAGACCTCCCCTTGGTCTTCCCTGCCCCTGGCGGCCTTGTGTGGGCATGGCTCGGTGGCCATTCTCAACGATCCTCTCCCGGTGCGGCTCCATCTACTCTGACGAGAAGAACAAGAGAGAGAATAACATGTGGGACCTATATGTTTGCTGGAGTTAGGAGCAAAATTGACTAACCAAATACTCCCTCCGAGTCATTCCAAAAATTTTGGAGAGTCAAACTTTTTTAAATTTGACCAAATTTATACAAAAAATTAATAACATTTATGATACCCGCTAAGTACCATTAGATTCTTCATTAGTTATACTTTCTTAATATACCTATTTGATATTATAAATCTTTGTGTTTATCTCTATAAATTTTGGTCAAATTTAAGATGGTTTGACTCTCCAAGATTTTTTGAATGACTTATAATTTGGAACGGAGGGAGTAGATAAATAGGTAGCCTATTTTTTTAGGCTAGTAGTGTTGGAAATGCTCCTATTTTATATTTTGGAAGGTTATTCACACGACAAAGTTCTTACAAGAAAGCGAGGTCCCCTTTTCCTGGAAAAACACAAGAATTCAACTCCATCTAGTATTAAATGGAAATGCAAGAAAAAACCCAAATTATATACAGTATATACCAAGAACAAAAAGGAGAAAAATATCTTATCTCATCTCTCTCCCTGCCCTCCCAGCTCGAGACAGCCACAGCCAGGAGCTCCCCGCCTCCACGCTGCAGCTTCTCCACTCCACGTGACCTCACACATTCACAGTGCATCGCTGCCCCGCGGCCTCAGCCTCATGTCTCTCCTCGCATCCCCCACGCCGTTCGGCGTGGCCGCCATCCGCCGCCGCGTCGCTCCGCTGCCTCTCCTCCCTGCAGGCGGTCGCGCCGCCCTGCACGTGGCCCTCGCGCGCCGCGGCGGGGTCTCGTCCCGCACGCAGCGTCGCCTCGAGGAACGCGGAGGCAAGAAGCGCCGCGGTGGGGTCGCGGCGCCCGACGTGGACGAGGACGCGGCGGAAGCGGGGGCGGCGGAGTGGGAAGGGGAGCCGCTGGGGTTCGAGGTGTCGACGGAGCCCATGCCGCAGCTGCCGGACCCGGAGATGCCCGACTTCTGGGAGGGACCTCAGTGGGATGCCCTCGGCTTCTTCGTGCAGTACATGTGGGCGTTCGGCGTCGTCTTCGGCGTGAGTGCCTCCTTGTCTCCATTATCCTGCACCACTAGTTGGGTCTAGGGTGTTCAAAAGTGGAAGCATAAATGTTTTCCCCGCAAGATACCATGCTAATTGGATACGTCCATGACTTCATTGTCTCTGCTCTCTATGCAGAACTGCCCTGCATATAAAAACGCTAATTTGACACCATGAAACAATCCATGCGGCGTTTTAAACGTTAGCGGAGAACTTTTGACTAGAGAATTGAGTATTGCAGAATCAACAGAATCCTTTTGAAGTGGCAGACAGCTATTGCTTTGTTTCACCGTTTGTTTGCGTATTTGCTGTATCATTAGTTCATTACTACATACTGTAAGTTCCTTTCCGGTGGCTATAGGTTAGGAAAGAACGTGTTACCGAATTACCGAAAACATTCATTAAGTTGTTCATTTGTGTACTGCTTAACAAGAACTAATCAATAATTTATCTGTTCAGTGTGTTGAATTAAACGATCCTGGTTTTTGGTAATTAGCAGCAGCCATACATCCCTGCTGAAGCCTTAACTTGATTGTCATGGAAACTGCCAGTGATTTCCAAAAGAAATATGGACGATTTACTGCCACAATTCCTCAACTAGCATGCTTTTTTGGTCCATTACTCCATTCCAATAGTATTTACACCTCTTGTGAGTTTTCGCTCGCCGATTAATGTTGCTTACTTGTGCAGCTCATTGCTTGTGGTGTCGCCGTGGCTACCTACAACGATGGGGCAACAGATTTCAGAGACACGCCTGCTTACAAGGAATCCCAAACACAGGAGTTCCCTGAGGAGTCAGAATCATCAAGCGCTGATGTGTTTGAAGGCAACCCAACTGAGGTAGCACCAGCTCTTGAGTAGGAGGCACGGGGAGAAGACTTGTCTCTCTATTCAAGCTATAGCCTATAGGGGCTTTGCGTTTGCAATAGGCAATAAGGCATGTAAAAGGCCTGGTTGAAATCTTGATGCTAAGAAAACTGGCTGGTTAATGTTGTGTACTGAATTTTTCCCTTAGAACCAAATGTAGATGGCTAGTGGTGATAGGATTCAACTGTACTTTATACCCAAAAAGTAGGGGGAAACGAAAGAGAACAAGCATTGCTGTCTTCCCTGTATTTTGCATTCATCCTGCCTCTACGAAGGCTTTTCTGGCACATAGTCGGAGGGAAATGTATAACTCAAATAAACTTCACAAATTACATTCTGTACCGGCACAATCCAGAACATGTGGCATTATCAGATTCAATTTTTCTAGGGGCGACCCTGGTTCGTCAGAATGCATTCAGGGCCAACTGTTAAGGGCGTGGAAGAACCGGAGCCCTCCGGGCGGCTGGAGCTTAGTTGAGTTTCAAACTCTCAGAATGCATTATCAGATTCAGTTTTGATGATCTTTTACCTATAACGTCATTTGCTCACCCAACTATCGTTACAGATGAACCGGAGGGCCACGGGCCCGGAGGTTTGTTCTCTGGTGACCTTTTATGTGGCACAATTTGATAAGGGGAAGAGAGCAAGTAAGGGTCAACAACAGGCTAGGCAAAACAAATGGGAACCGTCTCCAGAGGATGTGTACAAGATCAATATTGATGGTGCTTTTACTGCTGCTACTAATCAGGGAGGATGGAGTTTTGTTGCTAGAAACAATGCTGGCGTGTTTTTGGAGGGTGGCTGCGGCAATCTGTGCAGAGTGGCCACTTCTTTTCAAGCTGAAGCTCTTGCTGCCCTGTACAGCCTGGAGAGAGTAGCACAGTTAGGGATGTCAAAGATTATCTTGGAGACTGATGCGACACAATTGGTTGGGGGCTTGACTTCTCCGGATCTTGATCTAAGTGTGGATGGGAGCCTCCTGATGCAAATTAGAGATTTTATTGGCTCATCATTTGATTACTGTGTCATTTGGCATTGTCCGAGGAATTGCAACAAAGTGGCAGATTGCCTTGCAATGTATGGGGCGAGCGTGGTTAGTTCTGGTTCAACGGTGTTCATGAACCAAGTCCCCACCTTTGTGTCCAACCTGGGCTTCAGTGATCTGGCTGGAGATGGTGTCTAATGGAAACAGGCTTTCCATTTTTTTTAAAAAAACTACCATTACAGATTGACCTGTAACTTCTTTTAATCATCTGGCTTGTAGTTTGCGCTTTATTGCACAATCATCTTTGGCCCTGTTTAGTTCCTCCTATTTCCTAAAATTTTTCATCACATCAACCATCACATCAATGTTCGGACGTATGTATGGAGCATTAAATGTAGGTAAAAAAATAACTAATTGTACTTTTAGTATGTATATGTCGAGACGAATCTTTGGAGTCTACGTAGTCCATATTTGGATAAAGTTTGTCAAATAACAACGAAAACGCTACAGGAAAAATTTTGCATCTAAACAAGGCCTTTGCATATCTCAGAAGCTAGTGAGCACCCGAAGCTACCCTAAGGGGAGGCACTGCTGTACAGTACAGTACAAAGCTAAAAGCTTGGCTGAGTTGGCTCAACCGCTGAAGGCCCAACCAACCAGTACCCACGGGACGAGCACTGGAGCACACACAAGAGCCATTGCCAGAACGGAATTCCCAGGCAGACGGGGAACCGTCGTTGAAAAGTGAACAAACAAATGTACGCGAGCATCTCCAACAACTCCTCAAATTCACTTTGTATTCTTATTATTTTGGCAAAAACACAAAAACACTCCTCCAACAACTTGGTAAATCCACTTGGTATATTTCCCAACTTGGTAAATAGAGCCTCCGCACGCGTATATACCCGCGCGCGGTGTGGACTTCCTATCGGCGATTTCGCGGCCTCGACGGCTCCCTCCCGCGCCCGCGATTCCCTCTCCCGCGTGCCAACTCTTCCCGCGTCGTAGACCGATCGATTCCTCTCCATCGCGCATGAATAAAAAGAAGCCCCGACCGTCCCCGACTCCTCTTCCCGGCCCTTCAGCGCGATCTGCTGGGAAGCCGTCGTCCGACCTCTACCTCCATCAGGTACGCCGATCTGCTGCGCTGCTGGTTTTAGGGGAAGGCGACCTAGGGTTCATGGTGTTGAAGTTGTTCATGGATTTGCTGCTGATCATGGATTGGAGGAGGAGATGCCGGCCTTGCTGCGGCGGCGCGGCGACCAAAACAGTCGCGGCGAGAGGGAGGGGAAAGTCGCGACGAGAGGGGAGGGGGAAAGTCGCGGCGAGAGGGTACGAGAAAAGTCGCTCTGTGTTCAAATGGGTCCTAGGTGGGCTATTTTTTTTTTTTTGATTTTACTAAGTTGGAATAGCAAATTGTTGGAGAGATGTCTTTTTTTCACTTGCTAAATTATTTACCAAGTTGCTAAAACTCAAGATATACCAAGTGATTTTTCTAAAGCTGTTGGAGATGCTCTCGTTACGTACACGCTGCTGTTCTCGAGCCATGGCATAGCTTTTCGTGACCCGAGACAAAAAGAGTACGAGGCCGGCCTGGCGGCCGCTTTGCAGAGCTCGCTCACACGATCCATGGCGCTGGTGGGTTGCGCACGAGAAAGCTATAGGGTGGCAGTCCGACCCGTCCTCTACTTATTCTTGCTGCCCGCTCGTCATTCCCCCGGCATCTGAAAGACGCACCAATGTCTGCGTACGCAGTGATCGCGGTGGAGGACGCGGCGCGGCTGGTGACCCTGCTGGCGCCTCTGCTCGTCGTGGCGCTCGTCGCCGCGGTGATCGCGTCGGCGTGGGCGGACGGGGGCATGCGCGGGGCCGAGGCGCAGGTGGACGCGCAGGCCGGGGAGTGGGCGCGCTACGTGTTCGGCTCGGAGTCCGCGGAGTCCGCCGCGCCGAGCCCACTCCCGGTGGCGTGCCAACGGGAGCACGGCTGAGCTATACTCCTAACGGTAGCTGGCGCGTACAACGCACTTTTTTTTTCCTTCGCTTATGATGTTTTTCACGTGTTCCAGCCATCCAGGTAGAATGGTAGATGACGATGCGTCCAATCCAACTATCCAAGGTCGTTGCCTGTTTTCTATTGAATTCTAGTGTGCGCCTAGTGTGCTAATGTACGTATCATTTGATCGAATCACTATCTGAAAAAAAATGAAAATGATTCTTACTGTACCACTACCGATAGCAAGGTCTTCACTTGATCACAGCGATAAGTTATTTACAAATTACAACGCATCATGATCCCCTCCGAACAGTCGAACACCCAGAGAGCTCTACAGACTACAGCTCGTCCGCCGGAATGCTCTGCGCGGAGCACCTCGCGAACAGTCTACAGCTCGTTCACGTCATCCTCGTCCGCGGCGCCGGCCGACGCGGCCGACTTCTCGTACACCTGCTTCATGATCGGGCCGCACACCTCCTCCACCTCCCTGAGCTTCTTCTCGTAGTCCTCCTCCGCCGCCCTCGTTCGTCCCGCGGCGCCGTCCTGCTCCTCCAGCCACTCCAGCGCCTCCGCCAGGGCGGCCTCCATCCGCTCCCGGTCCTCCGCGCCGATCTTCCCCGCCATGCCGCCGGCGTCCCGCACCGTGGCGCGCATGCGGTGCACGTAGTCCTCCAGACGGTTCCGCGCGTCGGCGCGCTCCCGGACGCGGCGGTCCTCCTCCGCCAGCTCCTCGGCCTCGCGCACCATCCGGTCGATCTCCTCCTCGCTGAGCCGGCGGCCCGTGTCGTTGGTGATGGTGATCGACTTGGACCGCCCGCCGGCCTTGTCCGCCGCGGTCACGCGCAGGATGCCGTTCTCGTCCACCTCGAAGGTCACCTCGATCTGCGGCACGCCGCGGGGCGCCGGCGGGATGCCTGCCCGTCAGGTCGAACCGCCCCAGCTCGCGGCAGTCCCTGGTCAGGCTCCGCTCGCCCTCGAACACCTTGATCGACACGGTCGTCTGGTGGTCCTCGTAGGTCGTGAACACCTGCAACTTCTTCACGGGGTTCCTCGTGTTCCGCGGGATCAGCTTCGTCATTACGCCGCCGGCCGTCTCGATCCCCTTCGTCAGCGACGTTACGTCGAGCAGCAAGATGTCTGGCCATCAATCGATCAAAGAGAGCAGCGAGAATTGCTTGCCAGCGTCGGAGCATTACATCATCCACAGAGCAACTGAAGCAAGTGAAAGGACTAGTGATCGGCATGCAGCAGCTCCATAGGCCACGGCCTCGTCGGGGTTGATCCCCTTGTTGGGCTCCTTGCCGTCAACCATCTCCGTGAGGAGCTCCTGCACCTTGGGGATCCTGGTGACGAGGCGCTCGTCGTCGGTGAATGCCACCCACGACGGCGTGATCCGGTTGCCCTGGTCGTTGGCGACGATGTCCACGTGCCCGTTCCGGTACACCCCGACGCACGAGTACGTGGTGCCCAGGTCGATGCCGATCACCGGCCCCGACGCCGCCTTCCCCTTCTCCCTCTTCCGCGCCTCCGCGCCATCAGCCACCCCGCACAAGTACCCTGAGCAAAGAAGAGAGAGCAGAACGGGAGCTAGAATAGTGGCCTTCATTCTCATCGCCGTCGTCGCCAGATGAGTTTTTCCTCGACTGTGCCTTGGTTGATGGATGGATTATATAGGTTCTGGCCGTGGCCGGCGATTAGCGTGGTAGTCGCCAGAGTGTTCTAGCCCGCCGTGCCGGACCTCCGCGTCATAGGGCACCGTAAAAGACGGTCCACGTGAGGTACCCAATCATGCATCGCCACGTAGCAGGGTCGCGGCGCGATCAGGTACTTCGATCTGGCCGGAACGTTCGGCGACCCACGCTTTTTTTTCTTCTGATAATAACTGGGCTAGTACGCATCAGCACTTCAGCCAGGCTGGTTTTGGTACAGAATTGGGCTAATGAAGTCAGGACATATGGGCCACACGCTGAACAAACTGATGGGCTGGGTGAGTAATCTGTAAAAAGTTCAATATCCGAATTCGAACTTCAATATCCGTATCATATCCGGATACTCAAAAGTCAGATATTTTCTCTAGGTCAGTTGGGAGGATGCCCAGTTTGTCAGAACGGGGCGGAGGACATCAAACACATGTTGTTTACCTGTGACCGCGCACGGGAAGTATGGCAAGCTCTGGATGTTTGGGGGAAACTACAAAATTACCTTGACATTGATCGTTCAGGCTCAGTGGTGATGGATGAAATAATCAGAAGACAAGAGCTGATCGACACTCTGAATGTGGGGCTTACAGAATCGGTGCTTACCGCTGGCTGGTATCTCTGGCGGGAGAGAAGACAAATTTTGCATGGGGAGGATGTGCAGCGACCAGCAAGGTCAACAATGTCCATCGCAGCTCTAACAAAAAATTATCAAATTGCAATGAAGAAAGGGTCACAACTGAGACAGGGATGGAAGAAGCCCATTGAAGAAAAAATAATAGTGAACGTTGATGTGGCTTTTGAAGAAGATGGGGGAAGAGGCAGCGTGGGTTCAATCGTATGTAAGAGATTGTAATTGAGGCGTCTCAGCTGCTGCTCATAGCTATGTGCCTTATTTAGTCGATGCATCGATGGCAGAGGCTTATGCACTGAAGGAGAGGTTGATGCTAGCGCAACATATCGGGTGCAATCGGTTGATTGTCCAATCAGATTGTATGGAGGTGGTCCAGATCATGAAGGACGGTGGATTCACAGCAAATTCGGCTGCACCTATATATGATGAATGTAATATATTATGGAATGGTTTTCAGGATATAGAGATTGAGCATTGTCATTATAAGGCGAATCAAGCAGCTCACAAGCTAGGAAGAAGAGCTATGTAAATAAAGCAAAAATTGTACATTGGGTCATGAGCCCCCTAGTCCGTCACAATGCATTCAGCCATTCAGGACCAACTGTACATTCCATAATATAGTCCGCTATAGCCCCATTTAGCTTCAGCTATAGCTGTTTTAGAGGTCATCCGCTAAATACCATTAGCCGGAGATTTAAAACCTTGGTCCTCAGCTCAGTTTTAGGGACTCAGTCTGGATGATCTTTTACTTATAACTGCATTTGCTCACCCAACTATCGTTTCAGAATGGCTTGTAACTTCTAAATGGCCTGGCATGTAGCACGAAAAATTTATGTTCACTTGAGAAATTGTCACAAAGAGAATTGCTCCTATTTTAGGAAAATGTCGTTATAGCTTTACACAAAATATTTTGATTTGCGAAATTGTTATATGTTCGTATGAAAGTGCCTTATAGCTTCAATAGAAAATGAGAGAATTATTTCCTTGGCCTTAAAAAAAGTGCCTCTTAGTTTCATGACCCTCTTTTTGCCGAACTTAGTTATTTGGCCCAAAAACGAATTTTGATTAGTTTTTTTTTGCCCTTCCGTCCACTTCCGTCAACCTGCACTGTGAGCCAGGACATCTGCGCACTCGAAAAAGACAAAAATACCCTTCTGGTCTTGGAGAGGGCAGTGAGTCTTCTTTCCCGTACTCGTTTCTTCCCGACTCGTTCCGTTTCAAAGGCGCAAGCTCCGCACTTTTCTGGCACCCAAACCCTAGCCACCGATGATGGAGGAACTCGGCTCCGACGACGCCCCGCCGCAGATCAACCTGCGCCGGCACCAGATCCACCACGCCCGCGTCCGAGCAAGGCGTTTCGGCTCGTCACCGCGCTGGCCGCTGGCCGCGCGAGGCAGGGCACCGCGGGCTTGGCCGCCGGCCGCGCGAGCCAGGGCACCGCGGGCCTGGCTTAAGCATCACAAAGTCCATGAACTTGGATGAGTTGATGGACAAGATTAGGCAAATGCTCATGAGAAAGTGGAACCAAAGGAGGAAAATATCAGAAAAAAATTAATGGTTTGATTCTACCCCCACATAATAAAGGATTTGAATGAGAAGAGTAGAGTAGTAAACTTGGAGGTCGAAGAATGTTCAGAAAATATGGCTGAAGTGATCGCAATGGGAGGTACTGGATTTTGATTTGTGGTCAACCTACAAGAGAGGACTTGCATCTGTAGGAAATGGCCGGTTTCAGGCATTCCTTGCAAGCATGCATTAGCGTTCATCACATCGCTTAGTGATGAACCAATTGAGAAATATGTTGACTTTTATTACTCACTTGAGAAATTTAGAGTTGCATATAATCAACTTATTCCTGCCATTCCTGACAAGTCATAATGGCCTAAATCAACCCATGGCTTTTTCATGCATCCACCCTTATTGACAACAGTAGCGGGTAGGCCTAAAACTGAAAGGCATAAAGGCAATGATGATAAGAAAAAAAGGAAAGGACAACACAAGTATCCTATTTGTGAGGACTATGGACATTATTGGCATAATTTCAAGAAGAGCAAACCAGAAGACATTGAAGCTATGAAAGCAATCAAGTAATGATGTGTCTACTTTTACTACCATTTATCTTTCAGATCTCTTTAAGTTTTTCCTTCCTACAAAACATAGTGATGACATGCATTGTTTTTGTACGGGGCCACCAAAGAAGAAGAAGGCCAAATCTGCTCATAGTTCTATTGTTCCTTTGGAGGACGATGCACCAACTACAACCATGTCATTTCCACCAAGGTTCGCAAATTACTATTTCCTCTATCTAGTTGTTATTTGAGATCTCTTGTTATTTCAAACTTGGCATCAATACTAAATAATGCCTTTGGACCTCTAGTCAAAACTTGGAAACAACAATTAGCAACAAAAGACATAGCGATGATCGTACTCCTGAAGCATCTAGAAGGTAATTGACACTAGTGCTGAAATTTTGTGTTACTATTAATGATAGTTTGTTTATGAAACTAAATAGATGCTCTATGTAATAACAGCCAAAGCTTGGAGATTTCAAGTAAAACTAAGGGAAAACTAACTAAATCTAGCTATGGACTATCAAAAAGGTATTTGATTTAATTCTATTTTTTTATTTTTCTATTGTGAATGAAACTAACATCATTTGCTGCTGGAAATAAATGTTTGTAGGTCAAGAAGTGGCTCAAATCAGCCAGAACCACTTTCCTTCCAACATCCCTCGCACATAGAACCACATGCCAAGACCAAGGTTAGGAAGAAGAGACAAGCGACAAAGAAGAAACAAGAGTTAGGTAGTAAAAATGTTAGAAGTACAAATGTGCCACTTGACAGCCCATCCATAGGCACTAGGAGCAAAAAAAAAAATACAACCATCCAGCCCTGCAATGAGTACAAGAAGTAAAAGAAGACTTAGTCTTTGATGTACGCCTGTAGTTGTTCTCATATTTAATGTACTCCTTGTTAATGTATGATGCCGTCATGTCAACTTGAACATCTTATGTATTTGTGAATTTATTATTATGTATGTGTGGTCTTGAATTATAATTAGATATGTGTATTTGATGTGACTTGCCCTTGGATTATTGTTGTTTGATGTACTGAAAGGCATAAATACACTTGGATTTTAATGTGATGCTGTTATGTGCAAATATATGTATAAAAATACATTGATACTGTTATCTGTGAATTTAAATATTACTGTGCTGCGGGTTAAGTTTAAATGCATATAAAAACTAATGATTTCATGCTTCAATAAATTATTGTAAATTATTTTATGTAATTACTAATACTAAATAACCTGTACGACCCATACAGTGTATCAGTAGGATGTTGATTTCTTTTATTTGGCGTCAGGGGTATAATAGTAATTTTATGTACAACTTAACCCTGTTACCTCAGCAAACTGACGGAAGGGCCAAGAAACTAATCAAAATTCGTTTTTGGGCTAAATAACTAAGTTCGGCAAAAAAAAAAGACCATGAAACTAAGAGGCACTCAAGGAAATAATTCTCCGATAAAAAATGACAACCTTAATAATACAGTAAAATATAAAAGGTTCCATTTACTTATCAGTATCATTGTTCTTTCTATAATTTAAAACCAATGTTGTACACTTGTACTAGTCATAGACAGTGTCTCATGAAGAGGATAATATGAAATCAAGAAGAATAAATAAATATAAAAAAAATAAGAGAAAGAAAATAAATAATACAGTAATAAAGAAACATCTAGAGAAATGTGTGAATAAAACGGCCTAGAAGAAGGCCCGTGTGGATGCGCTCTCGCTGCACCCAACAACCCCAACTGGGCTGGGCCGTCACTGCATCACCTTCCGCCGCCCAACAACCCCTCCGTTGCATCCCCCCTTTTCCGTCCGCTGTATTACTCCGCGTGCGTTCTCTCTCCCTCTCGCTCGCTCGCTCTCCGCCGACTAGTGGGCCGCCGCCTCCGCCGCCGCCCTAACCCAGGTGCCGAGGCTTTCGTGGGTCCCTTCGCCGGCGACGAGCACCCACCAGGTACTCCCACCCCTTCTCTTCCCATCATGCTGTGCGAAGCTGAGCAGCGAAATGCTAATCTAAAGCTATTTAGCTACAGTATTTGACAAGCCTCCTAGCTTCGAAGTTTTTGCAAAAGTTATTGGGTATATATACATGTGACCATGTCCCTTTACTGGATCCGCCCCTGTTTCAGAAAGCTACACCTTTGATCGATCATTAGAGAATCAAAATCGCAAAAGATGAAATTGTCCAAGAATATGGGTTTAAAGTTTCACTGTCATTGAATCCAAAAACAACACTGAATGCACAATGTTTCTGGAACTCTCAGACCAAAACCTGAATTCCTATTAGGAATACGGACATTTACAGGAAATAATTTTATACAATATGACAAACAGAATTCTGTGTTCCAAATGAATTCTAAGTTTTGATGTTTTTTGTTTTTCCATATCTTGGTCAATTAGTACCTTGTGTGCAACCGGAATGGCTGGAACGAACCGTGAGATGTGACTCCTTCTGGCTATCTTGTTTTTCTCAGGCTGGGAAACATCGCTGACATCCACCTGCACCACAGTAGTTCAGTAGAGCAGCCGTCGAAACCCACACGCCGGTGATGGCAACAGCTCCAGTCACATCCTCTGTGGTCACGAATTCCCTCTGTGTGTGGCTGCCTAGCATGCCTTTGAGGCTCGCACCCGCCACCATCTCCTTCCCCTCTCGCCGTACACGTTCGTTCTTGTCTCAATTCCTTAACCATCACTGCACTACTTGTCTTGATTTATTGCTCTTGTTTGTGCTTCGTGCAGCATGGTCAGCCATACTAACCTCATGCACTGGATTGTCGCGGCGCTCTGACGTGGTTGCCGCCGCGGGGCACCAGAAGTTGATGGGATCTTTGACCAGCAACGAGGGGCTCAGGTTTGGGGTGGTTAGTTGAGCTCTACTTAATCGAGAAACACCTAATCCTTTGCTGTAGAATTGATGGAACGTCAATGGGACCTTAGTGAACAAAAGCCATAACTTACATATATGCTTTTCTTTGAAAAAAAACAGTGCTTCCCTGCACTTTCACACCTTTTACCTCTGAAAGCACAATCCAATGACTGTTTGGTTCCTTACTTTGTAGGTTGTGGCACGGTTCAACGAGGTCGTGACAAACTTGTTACTGCAGGGTGCCCTTGAAACTTTTGAGCGATACTCTGTTAAAGCAGAAAATATAACAGTATGTATCTTCTCTCTTCTGGTTGGTTGAAGTTGTCCAGTGTCATACTGATGTTAAGGAATTTTTTGCAAGTAATGCTGATCCTTATTGCTTTATCACAACTTTGAAAAACTGGTGGGCCTATTGAGTGTACTTGTATACTTACACTCCATCCTGGTTGTTTTTTTTCATTAAGGACCCATGAGCGATACAAAGAACTGAAGAACTATCTTTGAATGGTTAATGTACTGACAGGGTTGACATTTTAACTTCTAAAGCATTGTCCTTTGTTTAGTTAATTGTGCATACTAAATATTCTGGAATAGTAGGAAATGTAGTTTGTCAGGGCCAATAAATATCTTTAGTTATTTCCTTACTACCAACCTCAGTGCTTATTGTCACTATGATAATGACTGATAGATAGTTAGGTCATTCGTGATTTTGTCTCTGAATTATTCTTATGTACATTTGATGAATGCCATGTAGCACATATATATATTTAATGTTTGGGTAATCAACAGTAGTATTAAATACCTTGAATTATTAAAAAAAATGTCTTAAAATCTGTAGCATAATATGCACTTGAGTAGGAAAGCTGCTACCATATAAATCTTTGTTACAAAAAGCATACATAAAACTGCACCATGAAGAATTTTACTCGTCATCTGCAAACATGACTTCAAACGACGTCAGTGATGAGCTACACAGTTCTATACCCTTCTAGAATGTTTCAGAAACTTCTGGAAAACACAAGTTTACTCGGATTCAAATTCTTCTTTAGGTTGTTAGTGTTCCTGGAAGCTTTGAAGTTCCTATAACGGCACAAAAGCTTGGGAAATCTGGAAAATTTGATGCAATTCTGTGCATTGGAGCTGTGGTGAGTTGATTGCTTGATTAGTTTCATGTCATTTCCACATTACACATAGTTTTTATCGCTTTCTACTTATCATTTGATGCTGATTTAGTATGTTTAGTAAGTAGCATTGAGTATTGACCCAAGGGTTATTTTCCTAATACTATGACAATTTAGATATATCCTCTCACATTTTACATTATGCCACCCCATGAATTGTGCACGAGGAATTACAAAGAAGATTAATAGACCTGTGCTTTTGTAAACTACCCTCTAAATATCTTTTTGGAACTGATCCTTTAATTTTACAATTTAAATTGAGCTACAACATTAGAACTGAGAAAAAAAATAAGGAACTCTAGAAGCCATTTAATTTTCAATCTGTTTTTACTTGTGAGACCCTTTGATAGTGCACTGGGGATATCTTGTTCTTAACATGTCTTATCCATATGAAGTTTATAACCTCTGTGAATGGTTTTATCAAATAGCATAGGCCTAGGTAACAATAACAATACTGTCTACCTAATTGTATTATTATTTGGCCCTTTTTATTCACACTTATCATGATACTCGTGTGGTAATATCAAATTGAACCTATACTTTGCAAGCTCGTTGATAGCATTTAGCAGTAGCTGGTTCTTTTTAATTTTGGAAGTGTTCCTAAAAAATTGTTTGCAGATTAGAGGTGACACAACCCACTATGATGCCGTTGCAAACTCAGCTGCATCAGGTGTACTCAATGCTGGATTATCTGCTGGTATGTTGTTTTCAGTTCTTCCCCTCATGTGTCATGCAGTAGACTTCCTGTCTCATCTGGGTTAATTCTAAGTATATTCCCTTTCTTCTAGCTTGTTGGTGTTAAAAAGGTTGTCTAGCTAGTAAGTTGAATTATTGAGCTCTTAAACATGTTCCCGCAGATATTGAGACTTTGTATATGTTTAATTGTTTCTCAGTGAACATGCATATATAACTACAAAAAAGTCCCAAACAAAGCAAGTTGTGGTAGCCTAAAATTTTGCATGTCAAGTGACTCGAGGCAGGTATATCTTACAGATATCTACAATAGTTAGTGTTCATCTTACAGATATCTACAATAGTTAATGTTAGCAACCAGTTTGGGACTGGAAGGTTTTGGTTATATGATTATATGAGATAGCTGTAAGCTGTATATGGTGCTATAAAAGTACTATGCAACATTAAGTGGAACTTTGCAGTGCTCGGCTTGTTTTTTCTTTATGGTCAGTTAATAATCAGACATTCAGATTATTTTGGCTTTTAATGGTGATGCAGGTGTTCTTGTGTATATATGAGATAGCTGTATAGTTGGTGCTATAGAAGTACTTTGCAGTGTGCTCGGCTTGTTTTCTTTATGGTGGTTAATTGAGTTATAATCAGATATTCCGATTATTTTGGCTTTTACTGGTGGTGCAGGTGTTCCTTGTGTATTTGGTGTTCTAACGTGTGAAGACATGGATCAGGTACTTCTTTATTTGATTATGTACATGTATACATCTTATCAATTGTTACATGCCACCAGATCATGTTTGGTAACCCAAAGCAGGGGTAGTTCTCGATTGTTACTGGATTTCTGGCCCACATCCCACTCGCGTAGAAACCAGTCAGTTTCTGGGGTGGTTCAAAGTTTAGTTTTGAAAAATTTATTGCTGTTTGAGCTCTGTTATGTGCATTTGATGCCTTTTTGAATATTTTCTAGCTTGAAAGATTCTGACCAGTAGAAACCTGTAAACAGCCAAGAGTCATTTTTGTTGCTGGCCAAAATGCTTTTGTTCAAGTTCCCAAGCCATATGCTAACTTATTTTGAGTGCCCACTACTTGTGCATGCTACAGGCGCTGCTGTCATTACATTTCCATGACCTGTAAAGTAGTTACATCTTCTATCCAGATTGGTCACATTAGCAAAGCAGAGGTTTCATTCAAGTATTCCCTTGTGATAAGAAAGTTTCATGTCAATAGTGTGATCCCTTTTTGTTGATTATCTGACTACTTTTCAAAACATGTGCACGGTTTTGCCCCTTATCAAACTCCTGCTGAGAACGCTAAATCGAATACTGCAGGCACTAAACCGTGCTGGTGGCAAGGCTGGAAACAAGGGTGCTGAAGCTGCTCTTACTGCCGTAAGTAAACCCCTTCTGTCGGCAATCTTAATATCAAATAAACATAGATTTATTATCATGTGACAAGCTCAAGTTCCCTGCAGATTGAGATGGCCTCTCTGTTCCGGCATCACTTAGGCTGACAATTTTGTGTATTCTGTTTTCTATACACGAGGCGACAGCATTTCTTCCTATCAGAGTTTAGTTCCCTGCAGATTGAGATGGCCTCTGTTCCGGCATCACTTAAGCTGATATACTTTGTGTATTCTGATTTCTATACACGAGGCGACAGCATTTCTTACTATCAGAGTTTTGGCTAGTAGAGCTTTTCCGCGGCGGGCTAATATATATATAATAGTTAATATATAACTATTTCCATATCTGTTGGTCCGGTTCTGAATGGTTGTTTTCTTTCTATAAGATTTGATTTGAAAAGCCCACGAAAAATATCTGTAAACCTGACACCATGAATAATTGTCACCAAGAATGAAGTATGGTCATGAATAAAGTTGCACTCGTGTTTGATATGGATGAAAGCGTGAGAGTTATGTGGTGTGCTCTTTTCGTCCCAAGGATATGCCATTTATTGGATAAAGTTGTTTAAATGGTACGGATACCTTTTGGCCAACTATTTGACTGGAGAGATACATTACATGTAAAAATTGATAATCCGTATCCGAATTTGGCCGTTCAATACCCGAATTGTATCTGGATACCCGAAGTAGTTATTTGTGATGTTTGTATCTGAATTCGAATTCGAGAAAAATAATCATATTTATGATTTGTTTAAACAAAATTTGAATCTCCTCGTTTTGCCTGCTTCTAAAAAAGTTTACCTACGATTTTGAGCTATTCTTGTCAAATTGTGGTCAGATGTGGGGGCTGACGCTCTGCGTACTTCTAATATGTTATACTTTCTCTGTCCCAAATTATAGGTTATTTTTTATTTTTTAGAGTTAAAACATCTCGAGTTTGACTAAAATCGTCTCAAGCTAACGTTAAATGGGCAAACTTGTGCTGTAAATAAAACGTCAAATGGGCGATCAGCTAGCCCAAGAGGGTCGTGCGCACGCGTGGTCGGGGTGTACAGTGTACTAGTGTTTTGGGCGGGAAATCTCCCGCGTCACTAACCTAAGAAGACCCCGCATTGTCAGTGACTCGCACACACAGAGGCGACGCCAAGCCCCCCTTTCGCTTCCCGAACAATCCATCTACCCGCCGGCGCTCTCCTTCGCTTCGCCCCACCCACTTTTCCCCTTCGTCTCGTTCAAATCGCGAAGGCCGAGCAACAGCAAGCAAAAGCGGCGCAGGCGTGGCGGGCGGTTGAGGAGGCATGCCGCCTAAATCCGATAGCGTTGAAGGTATTCACTCCTACCCCTCCCAATCGAAATGGCCCCTTTTATTTTTCTTTCTTTTTTTTGCAGAAAAAACTTCCGATTCAATCTTAGCTCGGCCTGATCAGTGTTTCTGATGATTTTGCGGTGCCGTTTCTTCTTCTATCGTTTTTGCAGGAATCGTCCTGGGTTTCGTCAATGAGGTGCGGTGTCTCTCTCCCCTGAACCCCATCCTAAACCCTAAACCCCTGCTTCTGCTTGCGCGATTAGGATTCGATTCCCCCTCCGTGTGGTATTTATGGGGGTCTTGAGCTTTATAAGAATTATTCAGAAATTGATAGGACTGTATGGATGCGAATGCGACAAAGTTGACTGGAGTAATGAGCGCGGTGTATTGATTGTGCTTGATGGCAGCATGCTGTTTGATTAATACTGGTCATCGTCCATACTGTCTTTCTGTAGGTTCAGGCGGAGTTAATTAGTATCATATGAAAACCCTGGTCACCATTCCGATTAATCGGTGTATGTTAGTTGCAACCGGCATCACTTTGTGTCTGATCATTATTCTGAATGATTGCAGTTGCAGTCATCCTCCATTTAAGCAGCTACCTGCAATCACCTGGTGAAATATAGCTATATAACTTGGTAGTGTGTAATCCATTCTGTGGCCAGAATATGAACTGTAAGCTAATCCCTAGAGTAAACAAAAGTTTAGATTTAATTATGGTTTGATTCTGCTCTTTGTGTAGGATATTAATCATGCTCTATGTCAACTGTACACTCTGAGCTTTAGAGTTTATGATGCACAAGAGCTTACAAATGCAGAAAGTACAATGCTTTGCAGATCAGTTTTGGCTTTTGCTTTTCAGTGTAGGTTGCTTTTGCTTCCATGCCAGAGATATTACTCTGGGTTGTTTTCCCCCATTAAGAGTTTTATTTATGTTTCTATGGCATGAATTATCATGTACATGCATGAGTCTGCTTAGTTACATTGTTAATTTCTAAGTTATCTAAGTGCAGTCTCCTTCTGAATTCCAATAAGATGGGGAGGAAGTATATTATCTTTTTCCTTCAGATACTGCTCTTACCTAATTTGGTTGAAATTAACTCAGTATACTGATGCACCTAAATAGTGTATGTGACTGTCACTATGAAATGAGGTTATTCAGAAAGGATTTTGTACAGTTCTTCAATTTTATGCTGGATTAAAAAAATACCCCCTCTATTCCAAAATACTCTGTATAAAATGTTTTAGTTTTATCCTATGTCTAACTTATCTAACTTTGGTCAAGATTATAGGAAAATGCACCAATATCTACAACATCAACTTAGCTTTGTTTGATCCACCAATACTTGATATTACATTCGTTTGGTTAATTGGTTTTGTAGAGGTTAATATGGTTTCAATAAATTAGGTCAAACCTAGAGAAGTTTGATTTGTGGCAAAACTAATATATTACATTTTGGGATGGAGGGAGTACCACACTGTTTGCTCAGCTTTTAGAGGTTAGTATTTTGTTGTTCTAAGCTCTGAGCACCATGTAGTTGACTTACCATGACTCTGCAGCAAAACAGGCCATTGAATTCACAGAATGCAGCTGATGCACTACAGAAGTTTAATCTTAAGAAGACTGCAGTACAAAAGGCACTGGATGCATTGGCTGACAGTGGACAGATTTCCTTCAAGGAGTATGGCAAGCAGAAAATTTACATTGCTCGGCAAGATCAATTCGAGATTCCAAATGGTGAAGAACTTGAGGAGATGAAGAAAACAAATGCCAAGTTACAGGAAGAACTCGCGGATCAAAAAAAAGCAATTAGCGAGGTTGAATCTGGTGAGTTCCAAACTTCAAACTGGTACCATGGTCTTGCTAGTGGTCTACCAAATGCAATAAACAAGATCATATTTCCAAAACATCTAAATGTAAATCTTCTACAGAGGTACGAGGTCTGCAGTCGAACTTGACGCTGGCAGAGATTACATCAAAGGAGACTAAATTACAAAGTGAAGTAGGTGCATAAAAAATGTTCTTATACGAAGCTTATTTGCTTTCAATATAAGCAGAGTCGTCTCGTTAAAAAATGTTTCCTTCTGCACATTATTATGCATAGTTCTTAAGACGCTACACGAGGCAGGGCAATGTAGCACCGCCCGCCTAGGTGACCATTCTGCAAGGCGATTGGGGGGGGGGGGGGGGGCTAGGCGACGCCTTGAGAATTATGTTATTATGTGTCTGTGTTCCTTTGGACTAGTTTTAACTGCAGGACCCATTTGTTCAGGTCCAGGAAATGGAAGAGAAACTAAATAAATTGCGGAGTGGTGTTACCTTGGTGAAACCTGAGGATAAGAAGATCATTGAGAATTCCTTTTCTGAGAAAGTTAACCAATGGAAAAAGCGGAAGAGGATGTTCAAGGAGCTTTGGGATAATATCACTGAGAATAGCCCAAAAGATCAGAAGGAATTTAAGGTTCTTGCTACATCCCCTCACCCCACACCCACCTCATATCAAGCATTTACCACATCGATGGTGGACTTTAACTGCTACTAGTTCTTTTAGTTGTCACAGTTTCTTTTTCATTTACATTTTCTATTGTTTTCTATTTGTGACAACCACAAGATGCTGATGAACAATATGTACTGCAGGAAGAACTTGGTCTGGAGTACGATGAAGATGCTGATGTGAACCTGCAGTCTTACTCTGACATGCTAGCAAGTCTCAATAAAAGGCGAAAATTTTCCCGCTGATAATGTAGCATGAGAGCATCTCAGGATGAAAGTAGGCTAGAATCGTTTCACACTTTCACCAGCTATGCATTCGTGGTTCTACTGGTTCTTGCGGTTTCTGTAGCTGAGATTTTCTGCATAGATAATCTTGTCTTCTGTTAATATTTATTGGCTTATGAGTATTCTAGTCGGTAGGTTCAGACCATAAAGCTTGTAATTGGTGTGGTGGTTAGCCCTTGATACTTGAGTGGTGAATACCATTAGTATAAGCATTATATAGTGTGCAAATAATTGGTAACAAATCAAATCTCATGCCTATTTTTTGTCCTTTTTTTCACCATCATTAACTACATACTCCTATATGGTATGAGCATATACCATAAGGTCTTACTACATGCATATAGAGTGAAAAATTAACTTCAAATATATCGACAAAATCAAGAAAAACAATCTCCTATGCTGCCATCCGGATGCCGCTAAAATCCCCACTTTGTTCTAACCGATGCCGGCTTTCCCCTGGCAGGCTCCCGCTGTTTCAGTTCGGTGACCGCAACGTTGCCATGATTTGCCTCGCCCTCCGGCATGATCTCAGCCTCTGAACTGTAACTCCGGTCATGCCCAATCTTGTCAGATTTTTTCCCATCAAGCACCTCACCTTGTTCCTCGATCTCAGGATCCACTTGCATCCTCCCTGTCCTCCTCCTGTCACCGGGCCCCCTGGGATCCCCACGCGAGAGCTCCATGGCCGCCTTCGCTGCGGCTGCTGCCGAGGCGGCCGACTCGAACGCGGCCTGAGCTGCCGCTTCCACGTCCTTGTACCTCTGCGCCGAGTCGCCGGAAATGTCTTTGTCCTGGTCATCAACTGGTGGCCTCCTGCTGGTCGTGTCGTCATCGTGCTTCGGCTTCCTGCTGTTGTGGTTGGAACGTCCCGAGTCCTCGTAGGGAGGCGGCTCGTAGATGCGCACGGCGATCCCTTTCTCGGCGGCGATCTCCTGTAGCACCAGCTGCCGGCTCTCGAGGCTCGGCTGCTTGGTCGACAGCTTCTGCACGATCTGTTCAGAACCCAAGTTTTAGTTTCGTACGTAGTCAGAAATCTGAAGGTTGAGAAGAAGCCGGCCAGCCACCAGAGGTGCGCGGGCCGCCGCTCGCCGGCGCTCACTCACCTTGGCGTTGATCCCGCATCCGCTGCGGAGGTTGGACGCCGAGGAGACGAACTCCCTGCCGAACTTGGCGGCGAGGATGTCCCGGACCTCCTGCAGCTCCGGGAGGTCCCCGCACCGGGCGGCGGCGTAGACCAGCCCCGCCGCCGCCTCCCGCAGCTCCTCGGGGCAGTCCCTGTGCGCGTCGACGAGCGCGGCCCTCTCGACGATGAGGCCGCAGTAGGCCTCGAGCTCGGCGAGCACGTCGAGCGCGTTCTGCTCCCGGACGACGTGCTCGGCGCGGGCCAGCGCGCGGTCCGTGTGTCCCAGGCGGAGCAGCTGCTCCACGTCCCCGCGCGCCTGCCCGCACCGCACCTGGCGGTGGCCGCGCACCACGCCGAGGCGCGTCACCGCCAGCCCCAGCAGCGACTTGAGCCGCGCCGTCTGCTTCGTCGTCCGCCCCAGCAGCACGTCCAGCTTCCGCCCCATCGCCTCGCACTCGCACTGGTCGGCGCCGAGCTAGACTAGCTAGCAGCAACCGCTCGCTCTCCTTCTGAGCGCTGCTGGGCGCTCGCTGCTGGCTGTTGCCGATCGAGTCGCGGTCGTGGCGCTGGCGCGGTTTCGCCCTGGTGTTTTATACCCCCGGCCCGGGTCGTATGCGTGGGCTCGTGGCGCGGGGTGTGAAATGGGAAATTGGAGGACCGTGAGACGGCAGACGCGGGCAATTAAGGCGAAAGATCTGATACGCTTCCCTTCCTTACTTGTGGTGGCGGGTTTGCTTTGTGGCCAAGGCGAGCGAGGGCGACGTGCTTTTAAACGACGCGTGGTGGGCCGAGCGGGCCGCCGCTGAGCTGTGTCGCGTCGCGTGCGCGAGGCCGTGTGCCCGTGTGACGGGTTCAGCCGGCAAGCCGCGCGGCACGCGGGTTTTGCCTGCCCGACCGGGTTGTGGTGCTTGCTGCTGGTGCTGGGACCGCCGGACCGGGACGTGGGCGCGCGGATGGCTACGGCGTTGGGAGCGATGATCGCCACGTCGGCTCGACGAGTGGCGTCGGTTTTCTCCGTCAATCTACGGTTCGTTTTTGACTGGGCAAGCTTGGTGGTTTCAAGGGGTGGGTGCCTGGTTGGGAGACTTTGAGGGGGTTGAAAACGATGGTGCAGCGGCGCGGCTGCGGTTGGAAACTTGCAGCACGGGCTCGTGCGACATCCGGAACACCGGAACAGTCGCGCCAAATATCCGTGCCGTGCCGTGCCGGGCTCGTGCGACTGTGGACTTTTGTGGTTGGGGAAGAGTGTCTACTGGTCGTTACTAACCTGGGTTGCGGAACTGTGCGTCCAAATAATCTCCATTTCGTACGGTCTGGTGTACATGACAATGGCTCTCGTTCTGTCCCCATCGATGCTGTCGTGACAATGGCTCATGAGTGTTTCGTCCTGGTCGCGACCGGAGGCCCGCTTACTATGCCAAACGCGCCTTCCCGTTTTCTACGGTCACATTTTGTCATTTTCAACCGTCGATTACTCGAGACCGGGTATAGTGTTTTTAGAGTCTTATATATTGTACACGGTTTTTTAACGCAAAAAAAAAGGAGACTCGTTGACTAAAACATGTTCTTCAGCAATCCTCATCGCCTATGTCGGCCGGAGTATGGTTCTCAGGAACTGAGGAACGCGCGAACCATGAATAGTTCATCTACCATGTAATCCTGCTGGAGCAACGTCCGTGCCATTCCTCGGGTTTCTTGAACGACGGAAGACGCTGCCAGGTGAAATCACCGCACCACCTATGACTGCGTTCTCAATTTGTTGTCTAGGAGTAATAATAGAAAGAGACAGGAACTTCAACTGTGGGCTGTGGCCTTGTATGTGGACGCAAACGAACAGTAATAATTGGAGTACTGCATTATATTAGTATTTGTATACGGATAATAACAAGCCGCTTGCACTAACATCATCGAGTATTTCTCTTCTATCAAATGCAACGCGTCGGTGCGATTCTAGCCTATCCACGTCACCGGTTTCCTCCCAGCCGTTAGATCTGTTTTTCACGGCCAGAATATGAGCCATGTCGTCGGAAAATTTTCCATCCACACATTCGCTTCCAGAGCCTTTTCCCTGTGTGCCATTACGAAAGTTGGCCTATTTCTCTGTGCCCCTCCAAAGTTGGCTCGCCCCTCTGTGCCATGACGTTTTTCTTTTTTTCCTTCCACGCCATTCCGTCTCTTTTCCGTCCGAAAACCACCGTTAACTCGTCTGACATGTGGGCCCGGTTCGTCAGATTGACCACTTTACCCCTCTCTTACCTTCCTTATCCTCTTCTTCCTCCGGCACACAGACAGGCACATAAGCGCTGCCGCCTTCTTCTCCCTCCATTCCTGCAACCGAAGTGAGGCCGGGATGGATCCGTTCAGCTGATTGAACGAGACATTCTGTGTCTCTGCAGGTCCGCTGCTGCCTACTACTCCCTGAGGAGCTGCATGGCCTTGCGGAGCACGGGCTCGAACCGCTGGAGGTCGAGCCGGACGTCCTGCTTGCCGAGGTAGTACTCGGCCACCTTCCCCCACCCGCTCCGGTGGATGGACTCCGGGTCCTTGACGGCGGGGTGGTCGCGGCCCAGCGTGTCCACCAGCGTGCTCTCCTCCACGCCCGCCGAGTAGGCGATGTACTTGAGCCCCATGTCCACGGCGGGGACGCCGAAGTCCACCTCCCCGATGTGCTCCATCTTACCGTACGGGTTGATCTGGATGAACACGGCGCCCGTGGGGAGGAACAGCTTCCCGTTGAGGAAGACGTTCCGTGGCATCCGCCGCCCGCAGTGGCGCCGCCGCCACCGGAGCTCCAGCTCCTCCCCGCCTCCGCGGCGGCGGCATCAGCGCCGCTGACTAGCACGGCGACGACCACCTCCCTAGTGTCCACCACCACGACCGCGTCGCAGCAGCGAGAACCCCACCACGCGGCGGCGGCGGCGGCGGCGACGAAGCTGCAACTCCCCTCCATCGGCCCCTTCGTCGTCACGGCGGGCGCTGCCGACGCTACCGCGGCGGCGGGCGCCGGCGGCGAGAAGGGGGGCCACTCCGAGGCGGAGGAGCTGCGGCGCGCAATGGAGGAGAAGGCCGTGGCCGACGCGGTGCGGAAGCGGGCGCGCGGGGAGGCCGCGGCCGCGGAGCGCGCGCTGGACGAGGCCCGCCGCGCCAGGCAGCGGGGCCGGGCCGACCTCGAGAAGGCGTGCGCGCTGCGGGACCACGCCGCGCGCCTGCTCGCGCAGGTCACCTGCCACGCGTGCTCCAGCGCCGCGAGGCCGTTCCAGTGCCCGACCAGATGAAGGACCCGGGCCTTCCGCCTGACCGCGGCGCGGATCCAGGCCCTGGCGTCGCCCTCGCCGAAGGCGCCGTCGACGTCGCTGGACCGCAGGCGCAGCGTGTCCACGGGCGCCGACGCGTCCCGGCGGCGGAAGAGGCGGCACGCGAAGCGGGCCAAGTCCTCGGGCGCGCTGTCGCCGTCGGCGCGGCCCAGGCACATTTCGTCGAGCAGGTGGTGGCCTGCGGTTTTCGCCGGACACGAGGACGAGGGGAGGGGAGACGGAGAAGGAGAGGAAGAGAAGAGAGGGGTAAAGTGGTCAATCTGACGAACCGGGCCCACATGTCAGACGAGTTAACGGTGGTTTTCGGACGGAAAAGAGACGGAATGGCGTGGAGGGAAAGAACGAAAAAAACGTCATGACACAGAGAGGTGACCCAACTTTGGAGGGGCACAGAGGAATATGCCAACTTTTGTAATGGCACACAGGGAAAAGGCTCTCGCTTCCACCGTACCAAAAATATCTCCGCGTCCTCTCATCCCTTCCCCGCAAAAAAAAAAAAAAAAAAAAAATCCCCATCCTCTCTCTCGGTCTCTCCCGAGGAGGAGGTGGCGGCGCCACAGCAGCGCCCTTGACCACGCCTTCGCCGCCGCTCGCGCCGCCACCATCGCCTCTGCCCGCGCCGCCTCTCCCTCACCCCGTCCTTTCTCCTTCCCGTTCTCCCCCACTCTTCCCGCACCACGCCTCCGCCGCCGCACGCCCCTGCCCCCCGGTGCCCCCGCCCCTGCCTCCGCCCGCGCCTCAGCTCCCCTTCCTCTCCCTCTCTCCCGACATGTCGGCGCATCAGATGGTCCCCAACACGACGGCCTCCCTGCTCCCGTGCGCGGCCAGCCCCACGATGTCTCTGGTGTGCCTTGCGGCCGTACGGACGCCCCCTGTCGGTGGCTGCCTCCGGGCATGGCACGGATGGGAGAGCCCCACCACCGGGTACGGGCGCCGCTGTACCACGACAACCTTCTCTTTGTCCCTTCGTCGGTTTGATTCTCTCTCTCTGCTTATCTCTTTTGGATCTCCCACTCCTACAGCTCGCATAGGCTCGGTTCTTCGCTACGGACGTCGATCCCTAGCTGACGCCTGGTTATTTCTGTGTGGATGTGTTCGACGAAAACCTACCTAGCACCTGATATGCAATTTTGCATGCCATTTTGAATCCCTATATTTTTTCTGGTAGGTATGGCTAAGTAATGCTTTCTTTTGTGTATTTATTATTTTTGGGTGCAACATATCTACATCTTCTGTTAGCTGTCAAAATATGAATATGGTTGCATCATTCGACGAAAACCTACCTAGCACCTCATATGCAATTTTACATGCCATTTTGAATCCCTATATTTTTTCTGCTAGGTATGGATAAGTAATGCTTTCTTTTGTGTATTTATTATTTTTGGGTGCAACATATCTACATCTTCTGTTAGCTGTCAAAATATGAATATGGTTGCATCAATATGTATTTGGTTTCTTCATTAAGCTCTTTTTAGTTATGCAGACTATCCATAGTTCCTCGACATATTTGACTCTATTGTCTTTTGAAAGAATACACTTCATAATAGTTTATTATTCATTCTCCGGTGTCCAGATAATTTTGCCCTGGCTTGTTACCCACTGTGTCAAGTGTTTAATGCACCTATGCCAATCCAGTGATTTTAATTATTGCTTCATAGTGACATGACATCTAAATTGGATTTCGCGGCATAGTGACATCTAAATTTTCATGTCCTAAGATTGGGCCTTAATAATCAGATGCAAAGATATAAGCACCACTCAGTTCCCAATTACCAGATTCGTACTTATGATGCAAATGAAACTTTTTATTGTCTGCCACTCAAAGCTAGAATGAAGACCTTTAGGCTGTCAACTTTCGAACAAGGTACATTGTCATAATAACCGTGACTTAATAAGCCAAAATCCAACGCTTAATATTTATTGAAATCTACTACCATTCTAAAGGCAAATAACTACCTTTATGGATGGTTTCCGGATAATGACTCGATGTTTTCCGGATAATGAACCGATGTTTTCAGGATAATGACTCCATGAATTCGGGATAATGATGCGCTGAAGAAGCTATGGGTGCAGAGTACATTCTTTGTTTCTTCTTTCATTTCATTTCATTTCATGTTGTTTTATTTACTGCTTTGCTTCAGCACTTTTTAGCAAAAACACTCACAGTATTGTTTGCTCTTGTTATCTGTTACCGATATATATGAATATAATAATTTTCCTATTTACATTTGCTTATTGCCTGCTATCTACAATTTTTTTTGATCTAATCAACGTTTGTTTTATTCCTTCTCCATTTCCTACAAACTTTTCATATATTTAAACAGTCCTCTTTAATTTAGTCCTTTCCATTGAGTTATACCTTTCAGTTCCCACAGAATGTTGAACACATACTGCTAGAAAAACGTAATTGTTGTTTGCAGCAAAGGTGAACATGTTTTTTTATATTGTGTGATATGATTAAATTATTCTTGAATTTATAATAATGCCTCTGTATCTGATTATTTTTGTTTATATAATTCAGTATTGCATAGCATGTGTGCGTTCATGATTTGGATTGCCCAGGTCTTCATAAATCACATGGTACAAAAGTAGTATTGCAAGTTTTTATTAGTCACTAGATTACACAAAAAGGATTTAAATTAACCTTGGAAACAGAGGATGCTTTTAGTGTTTTCAGCTAAAATCTTTGTCAAAAAGATGCATCAGCAAACAGGTCACTTATACAACTTCTTGTCCCAAGGACTGCATTGGAGCAAAAAAAAAGGTTACCATTCATGCTATTGATATGGAATTGGGGATGCGAAACATTTTAACTAGGTCGTCATTTAATATTCACATAACCTTTCGATTTTGAGATATATGTTCCAGTTTCCTATAGCATTTAGTCCCATATTATTTCCATCTGCATGAGTGCATCGTGTACACTTCTTCGTAGATTCTGGTTCATTTGTACTATCTGATCTCTATAGTTAGATTCAATACTCGCAGATTCTTATACAAATGGCTCTTTATGTGCCGTAGGTTGGTAACTTAATTCTTGCTCCTCTATTTTCAGATACACAAGTACCTCTAACCAAAGTTGTTGCTGTATCCTCATATGTTGCTGGAAAGTGGAAACAGAACAATTCGTACTAATTTTTCATCGCACAAACTGATACATAAATGGTATGGTCGGTCGATTTGTGCTCTTGCTATTTTTTGAAACATTTTTACTCTATATTGTCTGAATTGAGAAACATTGGTCTGATAAACACTCTACAGGTAGGTTTTATATGTTCATACGTTTGCGGATACATCGTCTAATTATTGTCATATTTTATGCTCCTATTTCAGATTTTTCCCAACCTATTGAAAATTTTGTCTAGAATAAAAGGTTCAACTATTTTGCCTCTTCAGTCACTATACCAATAAATCTGCTCCTTTTTTAACTACTTATAATAGATTTTCCCATAGTTCAACTGTGCAAACCAAAATACAATGTATTATTTCAATGATCCATAACTATTATGACCTGTGAAATGTCTGAAGCTTCACCCATCCGGGTGCAAAATATTGCAAATTATCCCGTAGGTTTATCAACCATACTCAAAAAAGAAGATTGGATTCCAACTCTTGCAGTTTCACATTTTTTTTCCTTGTCAATGCAACAAAATATCCCTATTCTAGAGTTTCAATGTGCTGTTTTCGGAAGATCTGGACTTATTTTAATAGATGACTGCAGCTGTAAGCACACCGGCTAGGCACTTGGGCCAGCCTTTTAGGCTGCTCCAGGCTAAAAAAAACGAAGACAATGTTATATTCGTCCACAGGTTC